>ML677349.1:46436427-46930320 GCA_007922305.1 Dermatemys mawii | reverse complement strand
GCAGTCCTGTGATAGCCGCAGAGATGGGAAGGGTGGGAACGTGGCCAGGGTTTTTTTAAGGCTCTGGCTATCCTCAGCTGCCCTGTCTGTAGCCCTTTGGTGCCATCCACAGCCAGACTAATTTAGATCCTTATTCAAGATGGGGTAGTACAGAGACCGCCTATTGTGAAACTACCTCCTGATCTATGATCTGCTGCCTGAGGCTGACAGATCAAAGAACTTTGTCTTCCCATAACACTTGATGTTTGTGCATTGACTTACATGCATCTCTGTCTTCAATGGGACGCATGTGTAAAGTTATATGTGTTTCGCTCTCAGCAGGATCAGAGGCCATTTAGAATTTAAATGGATCAAATGTATACCTGCACTCTACTACACATACTTTATTAATTCAGTCACCAGCAATCCTAAACAACTATAATGAAACTGGATTAATAGAAGACTTTGCCCAAATATTGATGGCTTTCTAAGGTGCTGAATGTAACGCTTAATTTATCTCAATGTTTAACATTTTCGGTAGGAAAAATTCCACCTGAGAGCACGCTGATATTCAACATCGACCTTCTAGAAATTAGAAGTGGACCGAGATCTCATGAGTCATTCCAACAGATGGATCTTAATGATGACTGGAAGCTATCCAAGGATGAGGTGAGTGTGCTAATTAACTACTGAAAGAAGTAAAACATATTTAATAAAGTGAAGAGATCCCTTTCGTTTAATCTTTTATGAAAAGAAAGTAAAATTTATTTGTCAAGAAAGGGTCTAGTGGACTATGGCTTGATCTAGCTAGTGCTAGGCAAGGGCCTTGAGTCTATAGAGACTGCATAAGTGCAGGATGGAGGCTTAGGTTAACTTAACATAACATAAGAACAGTCATACTGGGTCACACCAAAAATTCATCTAGCCCAGTATCCTGTCTACCAACAGTGGCCAATACCAAGTGCTTCAGAGGGAATGAACAGAACAGGTAATCATCAAGTGCTGTCACCCGTTACACTTACAGGATTATAGCACTATTGGTTATAGCGGTCCCCTTATACAGTAATATGTATAGCGCTATTGTATGTCCACACTCAGACGCGCCAGCGGTATAGCATGGCCACATTTGGGGCACTTAATGCGGCATTAAGAGCAGCGCATTAGGGCAGGTATCCCAGCATTCAGCTGGGTGCAACGTGCTTTTTAAACGCGGGGGGTGAGGGGGGACGCGTTGTGTGTATGCGGAGGGAGAGAGCCAGTGATTTTTCCGTTCTTCTGAAAGCCTGTCAGCGAGCCTCCGTTCACAGAAGGCTTTGTTTTCACACAGGCTCCCTCCTTAAACATTTGCATTGCTTATCTGCCGAGTTAAGAGAGAAACTCTAAAGAGGTACTTCCGCATTCCTCCAGCCGAGTTCAAAACAAAGGGAAGAGACGTCAATTGCCTTAAATGGCTCTAAGCATCTCAAGAGATCAGTTGTAGCGCAGTGGGTGTCCACATTCTTGCTGTAGCGCTACAGCAGCTGCGCTACAGCCCTTATTCCCCATGCGGAGGTGGATTACCAGGAGGGCTATAACTCCGCGGTTATAGCACTCTATGTGCCTTGCCAGTGTGGACGGGGAGGAGGTTATAGCGCTCGTGGGGGCTTTATAGCGCTATAAAGTGCCAGTGTAACCAAGCCCTAAGTGTGATTTGCACCAGTTAGAATTTTTATATTAATTTGTGTGACTTAGAATTTTTTAGAAGTTAAAAAAATACTTTAAACTTTGACAGTTTCTGGTTTTTGCACCACAACTTGGATTTCAAATCTTCCTATTGTAACACCAGCATCCGATGGCACTTCATCATGTGACCATCTGAAAGGATGCAGCCTTCAACATTGTCCTCTAGTGGCCACTTTTCTAATTGGGACTCTGCTTTAATGTAGAACTTAATGGTGGAAAGAACTGCAGGTTTCAACACTTATTCTTTAAACACAGGTCATAAAACTATTTAAGTGGTTTATTTTATTTTAAACTGAAAAACAAAAACTCTGGCCAGCTGGCTTCTGCATGTACAACAATCCTGTCCTGGATTTCTCCTGGTCTTTCAGACTTGTTTCCTTCCTATTGAATTATACCAGTGTATACTAGCTACACGACTTAGCTTTTGTGATGAGCCAAAACATCCAGTAGGGCAGAGGTTCCCAAACTGTAGGCCACAACACAGTCCCAGGTGGCTCACTATGAATGGAGTTTGGGGGCAGCAGGGGCATGAAGGTTGATGCTGCCTTGCCCCCCCAAAATTGTATATCTTGGTGGAGTGACAGCTGATGATGGACCCCACCCAGGACTGATGGCAGAGGGCGAAGAGATGGGGTTGCCTCAAAAGGTGGTGATTCCTCAGGTGGCTGGAGGAGGGCAGAGGGTTTGTGGTTCTTTGTGCTCTGAACGGCTGCACCCCGCAATCCCTATCTGTTGCAAATCCTGGCGTATAAGCCCCATAGCTTATACATAGGGCTGGGACTTGGCAGTGCTGCTCTGTTACCACCTGGACAATGTCGTGATCAGGACTGTCGAGGTAACAGCTGGGCCCAGCACGAGCACCTGCCTCCGCCTGATCTGGTGGCCCCCAAGCCCTTCCCTCGTTCCCGGGCACTGAGAGCCAGGTGCTGGTGGGTGACTGGGGCAGGCTCCAGATGATGAGCTCAAGGCACTCAGCGTGCTGCTGAGGTGGAGGGGTGTTGGCAGGGGCTGGCTGTGGCACCCTTTCGCCCTCTCATTGACCCTGGTCCTTGCTGAGGCGAAGGGCCTCACATATCCTGCAGTACCCTCTCCCTGAGGGATGCATGTTAATAGTGGGCCACAATGCCTATTGAAGCTGCACAGGGGGGAAAAAAGTTTGGGAATTCCTGCATTAGGGGGCTGGGTGGGACCACTAAACTCCTTTCTTGTTTTCTGTTGAGGACAGGAATTAGAGCTGAAAGACTGGATTATCTATTTTGGATGTTTTTCTACATTTTCTCATAAATTGTATTCTGTGTTGTATTTGAAATCAAAGTGTATATTATATTTTTTGTTACAAATATTTGCACTGTAAAATTGATAAAAGAAATTGTATTTTTCAATTCACCTCATACAAGTATTGTAGTGCAATCTCTTTGTCATGAAAGTGCAACTTCCAAATTGCTAAGACAAACAAGTTTGTGTACATTTATGGGAGATAATGCTGCTCTCTTCTCATTTACAATGTCACCAGAACGGGAGAACAGGCATTTGCATGGCACTTTTGTAGCTTGCACTACAAGGTATTTATTTACCAGATATGGTAAACATTAGTATGCCCCTTCATGCTTCGGCCACCATTCCAGAGGACATGCTTCCATGCTGATAACGCTCGTTAAAAAAATTAGGCATTAATTAAATTTGTTACTGTACTCGTTGGGGGAGAATTGTATGTCCTCTGCTCTGTTTTACCCGCATTCTGCAATGTATTTTATGTTGTACCAGTCTCAGATGATGACACAACACATGTTGTTCATATTATGAACACTTTCACTGCAGATTTCACAACATGCAAAGAAGGAACCAATGTGAGATTTCCAAGGATAGCAACAGCACTCAAACTAAGGTTTAAGAATCTGAAGTGCCATCCAAAATCTGAGGGATGAGGTGTGGAGCCTGCTTTCAGAAGCCTTAAAAGAGCAACGCTCTGATGCGGAAACTACAGAACCCGAACCACAAAAAAGAAAATCAAACTTCTGCTGGTGTCATCTGATTCAGATGCCAAAAATGAACATGCGTCGGTCCGCAGAGCTTTGGATTGTTATCAAGCAGAACCCATCATCAACATGGGCGCCTGTCCCTGGAATGATGATTGAAGCATGAAGGGACATATGAATCTTAGCGTATCTGGCACGTAAATATCTTGCGATGCCGGCTACAAAAATACATGAGAATGGCATTCTCACTTTTAGATGACATGGTAAACAAGAAGCAGGCAGCATTATCTCCTGCAAATGTAAACAAACTTGTTTGTCTCAGCAGTTGGATGAACAAGAAGCAGGACTGAATGGGCCTGCAGGCTCTAAAATTTTACATTGTTTTATTTTTGAATGCAGGTCTTTTTGTACATAATTCTACATTTGTAAGTTCAACTTTCATGATAAAAAGATTACACTATAGTACTTGTATTAGGTTAATTGAAAAATATGCTATCTTTTTACAGTGTAAATATTTGTAATAAAAATAAATAAAAAGTGATCATTGTACACTTTGTATTCTGTGTTATATGTGAAATCATTATTTCAAAATGTAGAAAACATCCAAAATTATTTACATAAATGGTATTCTATTAATATTTAACAGTGCGATTAATTGTGATTAATTTTTTTAATTGCTTGAGAGCCCTAAAACCTATTAATCTATCTTGCCCAACAGGTGAAAGTATATTTGAAGAAGGAGTTTGAAAAGCATGGAGCACCAGTAAATGACAGCTATCATGATGTTTTGGCTGATGACATATTTGATAAAGAAGATGAAGACCGTGATGGATTTATATCTGCCAGGGAGTTCACATACAAGCATGATGAGCTGTAGAGAAGCCTGGCAGAATTTTCCATGAAGCAGCTTAGAGGGTCAAGTTTTGTAACATTTTTGATTCAGTACTCGGCGCTGACAGTTTCTAATGGAACAGAAAAAACACTTTTTTTTCCATATTCAAAAGATTGTTGTCTGATCTGAAATGTTTTAACTATTTTTAGGTATTTAAATTAAGCCTTTTTATGCAGCAGTTGAAAATGTTCATGCAGCAATAGTAGTTTTAGTTGTACGAACCCTTATTTTGTATTAACTTATTCTGCAATTATGAAACAAATACTTGCCTTATAACACACTTTCTAAAATGGAAATCCAGTCCTTTATCTGCCTTGAATTTCCTTCTTCTGAGCTATATATATTTCAGGTCACTCAATCTTCAATAATATAAAGTTTGTTTAATTTTAAATCCAAGACTTCAGTTATATGACATTATTTTCCTTTGCAAATATGTGTTTTGAAAAGCACAAGAAAAGAAGTGCCAACTAATTTTCCTGAAGCTGTCAAAAAGAGACACTACAAAGGTGTGACATGTTCTGAGCCTTATCAGCTGTAGCAATACAGTGTAATCTACATGGCACAGAATAAGAAAAATTACTGTCTTCCACTGGTTTATTTTTATAAATATAGTAAGCCTCCTTAGTGCCCCAATAAACCAATGATGCATTTTGTATTTATTTTGGTGATATGAGCTAGAACCAAGGTATGACTTAGATGTTGCCAGTTATGTTTGCTAATTATTTAAACTGTCAGTTATTAACATTCTGTTTGGGTTATGGAGGGAAGGAATATGTGTACAAATATATCAAAAATAGCAACGTACAGTGCAGCACAACACCTACACTACTAAATGGAAAACTTACGATGCTAATAAGTATCTTATGCATTGGAATTAAGAAACTTGCACTGATGCAGAGACCACGTTTCCTTTGACCTACTAAATATGCCTTAGGTTGAATGCTCAAGTTTCAAGTTGCTAAGCTATGAGGGAAAAAGGTATCCTGAGAGGAATGAAGTGGTCACAAGGACACCCACATTGGTCCAATTCCTGTCACTGTCTTAAATAGTTCTGGGGGGTTTGTTTTCTCTTTTTTACATTGCCCATGAGGGTTGGGGGAGCAGTATTTAGAGTTGCAGAGGTACAATGCAATATGTTTGTTTCAGTATTTTATGAGTGGTACAAAAATAAGTTGAAGCTCAAGTGTGCTGAAATTTTAAACAATAAAGCGACTTAGAAAAATATGTTCAAGGCACGAACGTCTTATTATGCTACATTGTCATGGAGAAAGTGGAAGATCTTTCTTTTTTGAACATATTTACTTCCTTGATATTGCTTAGTCTGTCTTGGGGACTTAAGTCAAAAGGAACTCTTAGGAATAGCAAGCAGCAAAACAAAACAATGGCCAGCGACAGGATCAGACTTCATGGGTATTAAGGAAACAGTGGCTGGGCTATCATTTGGGAAGATGCTGTTTCCAGGGGCCAGGCAAAATTTCACACCTGGTTCACCAAGGCTCAGGTTCCAAGATAAAAGGGGCACTAAACAATTAAAATCTTCCTTTAGAGAAGGAAGGGGCTTCACTGGTCAGGGCCTGTTCACAAAGAGCAGTCAGACTGGGGACACAGGCCCAGTGGAATGTCAAAGGCAGCTAAGAGTTCCAAATAAGACCTAAGCATGCAGAAGTTCTGTAGGTTTAACCCTTTTCTTTGCTCTTGGGTGAATAGACAATTTGTTTGGAAGGAGCTGTTTAGAGTCTCACTTTAATCATTCAGCTGCTGGTTACAGGATCTGAGGAAAGCTTGTGAGTACCAATTACGGTTGGAGACACGGGCTGTCACTCCAGGATCCAGGAGAGGGTGGTAGAACCACAGGGTTCTACTAGGGAGAGGTGAAGATGACAGAGTTGGTCATCTGAAGAGTGCGCTCATGAAGGTATAAAGTACTGTTCATCCTGTAACTATGGCAGGATGATGGGAAATGCAGGGTATTGTAGCCTATGATGCAGTCTAAAGTGGTGTGAACTGAATTCCATTCTGTGAAGATTCCAGGTAGCAATGTTGCTTACTCTGATGATTTTGTTTTTGTTTGTTTTCGTTAAAGCCACAGCTTCTAGAGTTAAGTGGATATGTGATGATTTCCGCCTTCAGTCTTAAAGAAAAAGTAAATTTCTAGCCCCCGTGACTGTGGCAAAAGCTTCAAAACGTGACCCCGATGCACCCTAAACAGAAGGAAAATAAAAGGAATACCAAATCTGTAATTTTTATATAATCTCAGGATTTTAAAGCCAATATCATGATTTCTGGTGAGCCTGACTCATAATTTTTGAACATTTGGTAATACTGAGGTAGAGGTCTGCCATGTGTAGGGGCTTCAGGAGAGCTCACAGGTGCAGCTCACCCTTGAGCTGTCAGTCTTGCTTTCCTTTGAAGCGTCAAACTATTGCTCTTCTGGAACAAGGGAGAGAATTCACCCCGTGTGACTTCTAGTCCATATGGGCCACAATCTTGCTTTATGCATAGGAGAAGTCCAACGTGAAGCTAGTGAGACTAAGCACATTCTTAAAGTTAAGCATGTGCAGGAATGGAGTCATAGTCACTACAGTTGGTCAGTTAAGATATGTTAATTTGTAATTTTCTGTGCAGATACAACGTTTGTATCTGCAGCTGATCCACAAAAATAGTCTGTGGATATCTGCAGATTTTCAGGACTCTATTATAAATTTGCAACAGAATCTAAACTTCTGGTGGTGGGAGGAGGTGGCAGGAGGGGGTGTTTGCTCTGAACTAAGCATTTTTTGCTTCAGAAAATATTCTGTACAAGAGTACAAAATGTAAGTGTTGTGCCGAAGGGGAAAAGATCCTGTTATACAACTCGCTGCTTTGAGGGGGAAAGAGGATGGGGTCTGTAGTGGATGTGGGATCAGATGAAGATAAATTAGCACAAAGGTGCATATTTCCATTACTGTGATGCTTGGTTTCCTTTCCTCTTTTCTATAAGCAAGATTTTTTTAAATATTACATTTAGAATGTTACTGCAGTAGCTGACAAGCATATTATCTTTGGTTACTGCATCTCAGGCAGGGGGTAAATGAAAGGGTTCATGTAAGCATTGCACCTCTCACATTCAATGGAAGTGTTGGATGGGTGAAAGCTGTGAAATTTTCCTATTACCGATTAGATTCTTAAAAACACTAATAGTGAAATAACTTAGCAAATATGTGTAAATATATAAATATACACACACACACACCACTAAAATATTAAAGTTTCAGGGGCCAGGTCCTCAGCTGGTGTAACCTGGCATAGTTCTGCTGAAATCAGTGTAGCTATGGAGATTCCCAGCAGCTGAAGATCTGGCTTGACTTCCTTAATTTGAGGTAGCTGTAAAAATCCTTCAGCTGAACTCAAAACAAATCTCTCAAGACTGCTAAGTCAGCAATGGGTTCAGGAAACACGTTCACCAGTTTTACCATTTGTGTATCTCTGTCAAGATGAGGAGACCTGCTGGGTAGAAATAATTCTGACTCTATCGCTGAAGGGCACCTGCTAGTTAATCCATAGGCTATCCTGCCAGTAGGATCATTTTGCCTGTGATAAAGAGGCAGACCGTGTAACTAACATTAAAGGAAGAGGGGAAATTCGTAACTACAGCACCTGGTGAAATTTCGAGTGGGCTGTGTGTGCAGTATATACTCTCAGAAAGAAACTCATTAAATGTTTGTAAATGTTGTGCTGAAGGAGTGGAGATTGCTCATTAGTGATGTTGTAATGTACAGGGGCTCTTCTCTGCAGTTGTATAGCCTGCTGTGCCATCTAGAGTTTCCTTACTGATTTGTGGTTATATGACAGTACACAGTGTACTCATTCACAGCTGCCTTATAATGATTAAAGATTAAAGGCAATGGGAACAGGATCAGCCCTAAAAGCCTATTTTATATGTAAATTTTAGATTTGCTATGTTTTAGAACAAGACAGCTTTTGTCAAGGCTTTGGGAGTTCTGCTTATATACTGAAATTGTTTTTAAAACTTTCTTGCTGTATTTCCTTATGATGATGCAATTCTATGTAAGATTACTGTTGACACGTTTTGATCTGAGTGGTTAGCCTTTATCTGAGGCCTTGAAGGTTGTGTCCATTTGGAGGAGACATTGATGACAGAGTCAGGAATTTTTTAATCCAACTCAGTTTATTTACAAAGAATGTAAATAAAACCATTTCCCTGAACACAGCAGATTGTTTGTGGGTCCCTTTGTCCTCTCCCCCCTCCCCTCTGGCTCCCTTCCAAGCCTCTTTCCAGCCAGCACTCCACCCAAAAACACTCTCTTAGCTTTCTCTTAGGTTCATGGAACAAGTGTTTCTCTGGCTGTCTCTAGGGCTTCCTTGCTGCCTTCTCTGTCTGCCATGTGGAATTTCTAGATGTTTCTCTCATATACAGCTCTTCCAAATTAATACCTAGACCCCCTGCCATTTGCACTCAGCTCCTTACATGTGACCTGTGTTTTGGGAAGTGGCCTGTCATCTATTATTTTATTCCATGAGGGAGCTTAATAGTTTTTTATGTTTATCCTGGCAGCTATGATGTCCACCAGCTTCATCAAGATTTCACCCAAACGCCAGCCTAATGTTACTTTTAATACACTAAGTAATAGAAAGTTATAGTCTAAGGCTCTGCTTCGAATTTCACCCATTACTGGAATTAATGTTTAGTGAAGCTAGAGGCACTGTGCCCAAGAATTATTAAAAGAAGAGAGCAAGCCCATCATCTTGTTCATTTCTTTCCTTCCTGGACCAAGATTGTTCCCTACTGTATAACTTCTATCCACTTGGGAGTTTTAATTAACTGAAGCAATGCCACTTCCTTTGGGAGCCTATCAGATCTCACTAATAGGTCTAATAGGTTTCACTGCTAGCAATTATTTTCCTGACACCAGCTTAGATTTTTAGTTGAATAAACTGAGCAGCTGTTCTAACTCCTCAACTAATCTAATGCTTTCACAATGTTTATGCCCTTTACTTCTTCCTTTTCTCTACCCCCAATAATTTTTTCATCTGTCAGTCCATTCTTAGAGATATTTTTATGGTTCCCCTCTGAGTTGCCTACAGTTCTTTTTTGACATTTTGGGGAATGCAATGAGTAACACAAAAATCACTAAGGTGCCCAGAATGGAATGAAAAAGTCTTGCTTTGTATATTTGTGACTACATTTTAACAAAATTCTTTGAAAGGAAATGTGAAACAACAGAAAGCTTGGTAATTGACTAATCTTTGCATCCCCACTTAGTAACATCAGTGAGAATTGCTATATGCCACCTCTGCTTGGGAGGAGATCACGTTTTAAAAAAATATATATTTTGTAACAGTAGTCTTAGCAGTATGTCATTACAGTCCTCGACACTTATTTGTCTTTAAAAAAAGGCAAACTGTAAATTACAAAATGTGGTAAAATAAATTTATCATGCTATAGATGCACCTATAAAAATCTAAGATTAGAATTAAATAAAAACTGAACCAGCTATTTGGGACATTGATCCAGATTACAAGTTTAAATTCTCCAAGCCCCTTCAGAAATTTAACAAGTACAACACTCTGATAATAGCCCACCTGAATTGATTAGACTTGTTAGAGTTAGTATGGCAACACCCATCTTTTCATGTTGTGTGTGTGTGTATTATATATTATAAATATATATATAATACACGCACATATCTTCCTACTGTATTTTCCTCTCCATGCATCTGATGAAGTGGATTTTAGCCCACGAAAGCTTGTGCCCAAATAAATTTGTTAGTCTGTAAGGTGCCACAAGTACTCCTCGTTCTTTTTGTCTGAAATTCAGTGAGAGAATGTCACACCTGGCCCTTTCTGACAGAGATCTGCTACTGCTGAAGCAGCTGATCTGATTCACATTTGTTTAATCATCTCTAATCAGCTCTGTGTCCAAGCAGAGGCAGTGCAGATTTACCAGCCTATTAATAGCTTTTGGACAGAGGTTTTGAAAACACTGGAGGAACTGCCCAAGGAATATAGGGATTTTTATGCCCAGAGAATGGTTTTACGCATCCAAGAAAAAGCCTATAGCACTAACTATGAATAAACAATCAACAAATCAACCAAACTTCTCTGAATGTAGGGAGAAGTACAGATATGGATACTGTACCTGAAGACACTATGAGAAGACTTTATAAAAACAGTAGTGCTCAAAAACACCTGTCAGAGGAACTTTGCTGCTATACCGTTTGCAGATACCATGATGGAAAAGCTTTCTTCACCTACACCTCCACAGCACTATCTTTTAAAATTTCACTTTTTAGCAACATACCTGTAATTTACCAATTCCTGTGGCTTTAAGAGGAGTCTCCTAATATTTGGTGTGGTGATGGTAAGATTATGGCAGCTTGTTTTCATTTAAAAATTTGTTGTGGAGAAAAGCTTGAAAATGTGAATCTTAAATACTCAAAATTCAGAAGGTATCCCCTCCCCACTTTATTACTACTCATTATTTTAACCTTTGTTGTTTTTAGGCCTGACTTGTAACTTCTTAAACACTTGGAGTTGGTAATACTGCTCTCTTAGCTCTCAGAATTGTGAACATTTTAGCCCATTCCAGATTTGCAATGTTTACTGCTATACCACAGATTTGGCTATTTTCACTTTAAAGAATCATGCTACAAAGCGGGAGCGGAGATGCCCTGGATGGCTGACAGATGGACCTAGAAGGAATTGAGACATGAAAACTCAGTGAACTAAGATCCTCCCTGCTGCAAGCCTGCTATTGTAACAGTAAGTAAAACAACAGTGGCTTTGTAAAAGCTGCCTTTTAGAGCTGCTCAAAAAATTTCCATCAAAACTATTTTTTCCACAGAAAATTGGTTTTTTGACTAAATTAATTTTTAGGGCTGTCAGTTAATTGCAGTTAACCCATGCGATTAACTCAAAAATCTTAATCACAATAAATGGCGATTAATCACACTGCTAATAGAATATCAATTGAAATTTATTTAATATTTTCTTAGTTTTCTTCATTTTCCAATATATTGATTTCTATTAGAACACAGAATACAAAGTGTACAGTGCTCACTTTATATTTTTTATTAAATATTTGCACTGTAAAAATGATTAGAAATATTATTTTTCAATTCATCTCATACAAGAAGTGTAGTGCAATCTCTATCATGAAAGTGCAACTTATAAATTTAGATTTTTTGTTACATAACTGCACTCAAAAACAAAACAATGCAAAAGGTTAGAGCCTACAAGTCCACTCAGTCCTACTTCTTGTTCAGCCAAGCGCTAAGAGAAACAAGTTTGTTTACATTTACGGAAAATAATGCTGCCTGCTTCTTATTTACAATGTCATCTTAAAGTCAGACCAGTATGTTCACATGGCACTTTTGAAGCTGGTGTTACAAGGTATTTATGAGCCCCATATGCTAAATGTTTGTATGCCTCTTCATGCTTTGGCCACCATTCCAGAGGACGTGCTTCCATTCTGATGAAGCTCATCAAAAAAATAATGCATTCATTAAATTTGTGACTGAACTCCTTGGGGGAGAATTGTATGTATCCTGTTATTTTACTCGCATTCTGCCATATATTTCATGTTATAGCAGTCTCAGATGATGACCCCGCACATGCTCGTTTTAAGAACACTTTCACAGCAGATTTGAAAAAACGCAGAGAAGGTACTAATATGAGATTTCTAAAAATAGCTACAGCATTCTACTCAAGGTTTAAGAATCAGATGGGCCTTCCAAAATCTGAGAGGGACGAGATGTGGAGCATGCTTTCAGAAGTCTTAAAAGAGCAACACTCCGATGTGGAAACTACAGAACCCAAACCACCAAAAAAGAAAATCAATCTGCTGGTGGCATCTGACTCAGATGATGAAAATTAACATGCATCAGTCTTCTCTGCTTTGGATCATTATCGAGCAGAACCTGCTATCAGCATGGACGCATGTCCTCTGGAATGGTGGTTGAAGCATGAGGGGACATATGAATCTTCAACACATCAGGCATGTAAATATCTTGCGACACCGGCTAAAACGGTGCCATATGAATGCCTGTTCTTGCTTTCAGATGACACTGCAAACAGGAAGCTGGCAGCATTATCTCCTGCAAATTGTAACCAAACTTATTTGTCTCAGCAGTTGGCTGAACAAGAAGTAGGACTGAATGGACTTGCAAGCTCTAAAATTTTACATTGTTTTATTTTTGAATGCAGCTTTTTTGGACATAATTCTACATTTGTAAGTTCAATTTTCACAAAAAAGTGATTGCAGTACTTGTATTACGTGAATTGAAAAATCTTATTTCTTTTTGTTTTTTACATTACAAATATTTGTAATAAATATAAAGTGAGCACTGTATACTTTGTGTTCTGTGTTGTAATTGAAATTAACATATTTGAAAATGTAGAATACATCCAAAAATATTTAAATAAATGGTATTCTCTTATTGTTTAACAGCATGCTTAATGGTATGATTAATCATGATGAATTTTTTTAATCGCTTGACAGGCCTATTAATTTTTTTGTAAAAGAAAACTGCTCTGTGTAGAAAACTGATTTTTGCGTCAAAAAGATAAACTCATGAAAACTTCAATATTTGGATGCTGAAACATCGTCACAGTATCTTGTGGGAATTGTTTAGGTACCTCAAACTGCTGTGCTGAGATGGACTTCATCTCCTATGATGCATCAAGTCCCATCCTCAAGAGGGGAGTGTGGTGTATCATGTGAGCTGTATCTTGTGCAAGGAACTCAGCTTGTAGAGAAAATGAGAGCATGAGGAACCCAAATTCCAACTCCTGAAGCACTGCAGTAATGTTTCAGAATCAAAATATTGTGGCGTTTGCATGACTTATTTACAGAAAATATGATGCCTTCTGCTGGGGAAAACTTCCACTTTCCCACCATCTCTGCTTTCCTGGTGTCCTTGAATTCAGGCAACCATTGGAGAAGCTTATGTACACCAGGCTGCTGGAACAGTTAGCACTTAGGAGCCAAGTGGTCCAAGCTTCTCTTCCTTGCTCCTTCGGCCCTCAACTCTGCTTCAAGAACAGGGGCAGCTCTGCCCAGTTACCAGCAGATTCCCATCCCTTCACTCTGAGCTGCTTGCAGTCTTCTGGGGAACGTGTATGGGAAGGGAAGGATTGAAACAAGGGTGTAGAGGACCCACAAAGATGAAAAAGAGAAAAACAAATAAAATAGCAACAAAATAAGATCTGAAGTTTGAAAAGGTCAGAAAAAGACAGGAGAGAGAAAATGTGGGGAAAAAAGAGAGGAAGCATCATGACCATATATATGACATAGATAGGCACTCCACTCCATTTGGGGGAGTTTGCTATGTTAATAATAATGACTTCTGTGTAACCTTTTTGATTTGGGGTCTGATTCTAATCCATCCCAAATGAGATCATCAAAAAAGGCACTGGAAACTTTTGTGATTTTTGTAAGTCCTCTGATATTTGGTGTTTTCTCAAAGCCCTAGCTCCTGGAGTCATGTTATTACATTAGAATTTGAGCTTTTATGAAAAGAAAATGGAAAAGGTATTTAGGCTTCCTAGTTGAGGAGAAAAGGTTGAAAAAGTTAATTCAAAAACCCACAGAGAAATAAGTAAAAACACGGCTTATTTTTTAAAAATCTCTCATGATTTTTTGGACCTGGGTCATGATTTTTGAATGCTTAAGATGGGCAATAGTGCAATAACAAAATCGGGAAATCACTTACTTAAATATTTGTAATCTGCCTTAAATATGGAAGTTTCTATTTATAAACATGAATTTAAATAAAAATGCAGTTTACAACCTTAAATTTGGCTAAAAGAATTATATTTAGAACTTCTGTCTTGTCTTTTGTAAAGAAAAGTTTTGCCTACTTCAATTGTGTATGTCTTTAGACAACTGTATATTGAATCTTTGTATGTAGCTTCCAGTATCTTCATGCCCATTACTAAGATTATTTATTAGATAAGATCAAAGAAGTAAATCTGACTTTCATTAGAAAGAATCTTTTTTAGGTGAGATAGTAGAAATAGGCACTGAAGAGAGGTCTTAAAAAACCATGTGATCTTATAGGGCTAGATCCAACTCCTAATCAGTCCCAAAATAAGGAAATAAATTTTAAATGAAAACATGAACTTAATAGCATGATTTATTCACGAAGAATAGGAAATGTATGGAATAAGTTTTAAATGAAGCTACTGCAATCAACTTGTTTTTAAAAAGGTTTAAATAATTTTAAGACGAGAAAGAAAGAAGACTGAAGATTTGCAGTCATAACATGATGGTGCAGTTTAAACAAAGGGAATAGATTTATTGGGTCAGAGGTCTTTTCCTGTTTCTCATTCCCTTGTGTCCTTGCAATGCCATTAATGCTGCTAGTACAGAGAAGTTGCATTTTAGTGATCACTGTGTATGAATGAGTCGTAAACTCCAAAGCGATCCAAGTGCATATGAAATAAACTGCTAGTATAAATTCTCTTAAAAGAAATTATTCATGAGATGCGTACTGAGTGGTCCTGTCTAAAAGTAAATGTTATTGGTCCTCCTCAAATCTCTAGATGTTTCAGGTTATGCTCCTGATGGGCCCCAACCAAATCCCCAGATCTTGAGCTGAATTTGGGTTAGAATTCGCTGCTCACCCTATTTCTATGCCAGTTCTATTTTTTATCTTTCACAGTTCAGATCTAGATTTCCAAAGTCCATTTCAGGACTATTCAATTCAGGGGGCTGGATTCAGGCCTGTCCCTAAACATACCCCAAATCCTGGTGAATTTCCCATTGTTTGCAAGAAAAGTTTCATACATCCTCAATGCTGAATGAATGTTCGAGTACAGAGAAAAACAGACTAGCCTGACTGTACAATTTTAGATAAATACAGCTTTTCCTAAGTTAATCATAATTCATAATACTGTGTGTTCTCCGACTTAGTTTTCTGCTGGTACACAAGGAAATCATTCCTTGACACAATAATAAACACTGTTAATTTGCAATCACTGTGCTGTGCCTGTTCCTACATTTCTACTCAAAACCTTCTAATTAAAAGGGCTTAAAATGGGACTATAAAAGTCTGAGACTGGTGAAACAAGAACCTTGATTATGATCCTTTCAGGTGTGTAGGGGGCTCAGATAAGAATCCTACCCTGCACAATGATTTTGATTCTAGGTTGTTTCAAACCTGGAATTGACTTGTTTTCTGGTTTTGGCTTAGCTCAACTGTAGTCTGGTGAGACTAGTGGTGCTTGTGAGCTTTCAATCCTCAGTGCCAAAAATCTCTCCGGGACAGCTGGTCTCATGGAATTTCCTGATCACTATTGAGATTTCCTTGACATGCCCCCCTCATCTCCCAACCCCATCACCAGCTGACCTCTGTGCTGATCTTACTAGGGAGAAAGGCTAGGGCAATGTAGAGGACCCTATGCAGTGTCTGCACTAGAGGAAATTCTCTACTGGCCAGCTGCAGAGCTTTTACATATGGGCCATACCAAATGAGATCTCCTCCTCCTACTACATTAATTTGGTCTTTAAGTGATGACAACATTTGTTTGTCTGCTTTTACTTTTGAGCACTTATCCCCCACAAACATATTCTAACCATCTAGTCAGGATTGCCCTAAGCCAGGTTTTATTGTTTTGTCTTTTCTCCATATTAGACAAAAGTCTGAGGTTGATGTCAATTACCACTCATTGGCCCTCTCCACATCAGATACAGTGCTCTTATTTTTCTAATCTGTGTCAGGCCTCTTTAAAAGAGATTAAATAGCACAGAAAGGATAATTGATTCCTCATCTGCTATTAAGATTGTAAGCATTCAGTCACCCCAGTCACTTTGATTTCCTCTTTCATTTCACTACCACTGAATTGATTTCCTCAAAAATTGCTCATGATTCTCCCTCTGCCTCGTTCCCTGTATAAATGAACAAGGTAATACCCATTACTTTTATATATAGCTTCCCCTATACCTGGGAGCAAGCAGCACAGTTTAGAGCTGGTCTCTAATCCTTGTGGGGAATAGACACATTTTCATGGTTTAAAAACAAAAAACCACTAGTGACACAATGTAAACCTCTGATGAAAGAATCAATGTGACTACAGTTAGCAGAAAAAATAGTAATACTATGATAATACTAATAGTAAATGCTATACTGCTGGATTTTGCCTTCACAGATTCTGACCAGGATGCTTCATTGCTTATTAAGGCAAGAACTAGTCGTTCTGCCTTTAAGTGGAGGAATTCCATGACTCCACCTCTGGAAATGAACCTTCCCCAACCCAAAACCCAGGGCCGTTCCAGAACAAAACTTGTTAATGGTTAGTGCAGTTTTTGTGGCCTACTACAGGTGCATACTCCATACATAGAGGAGAAATGGTCAGAACTCATATTAACCTTAGTGGGGACAGGACTTCATCCTTCATGTTCTGCCAGTTGTCAGCACCATTCGGTCACTACTAACTTGGGCTAAACTTGACTCAATGACTTAGGGTTAAACAACTCCATACAACAGCTATTATCAACCATCTAAACTGCTCAGTGTCTTTTGACTGCTGTACATGCCCAGTAGTAGTTAAATCTCATTACCATGGCTATTTTATTTTTGACATTTCTGTATCAGTACAACTATACTAGGAATAATATACAAGGCTGCCAAGGATTCCAAACTTTTTGAAAAGTGTTGTTCTTCCTCTGTCTAGTAACCAATTTTTCACTGGTTGTATGCTGTGAAACATATGAAGGTCATTCATGAAGCCTTTGGACATTTTCTGATTTCCATAAAACTACACAAGAAAAAAAATATGCAGAAATTTATGTCTTTGAGAGGAAGAATCAATCCTGGATATTTTTAATTTATATTTTTCCAGCATACCAATAGTGCTTAGATCAAACTATGATTTTTTTATTTTAGATTTAAAATATTTATGAGTTATATGAAGGCCCCTTAAAACCAGCCAATACCTACTAATTTCTGTATCATGATAACCTGAAAATGTCTTAATAATAGTAATAATTTTCTTCACTTTTGAGCTAAGACTTTGTATGCCACTTTTTAAAACCCACATTCAAGTTCTAAATTCCCTGAAAAGCACATTAATTGTATAATGGAAGAGTTGGTGCAAACAAAAAAGTAGACTGGGAAGAATGTCACCTTTGGAAGCCCACCAGTGCATAAGGTATACTGTGTGCATGACTTTAAAGCATACTCCAAAGACCTGTTGCTGAGGTAACTAATGAGAAAATCAGAACCTCCCATGAATGAATGCTGCTTGGATTGTGCCAGACGGTTGATACATCACATAGTGGTATTTTCTGTCCATCTTATTATACCCTGACCTTTTTAGCTATATGCGCTGTGATATGCCTTCACAGCAATTTATGTACAGATTATTGAGCCATGACAAACTAGCATTAGATATAAGGCTGTTTCATGTCATCCAGTCATTTTAAAGAATTATCTGCATTGTCCATACAATACTGGGACTTTCCCCACAGTATTCCTTGATGCATGAGCTGTGATGAACATTTTAGTTCCTAGCATGGCTAAGTTTTTATAAACATCCCAAGCAAAGGGAAACTCTATGCTCCATATTTAAACATGGCTTATCAAAAACCTATTACTATTTAGGATGTGCATTACATTAAAATGTACCACACAGGCTATGGTGTATTTGTTGCAGATGGAAATGAAATATCAGTTACAGTCATTGGCTCTGCTGCAAGCATTTCAGTAAAGGGAACTTCATATTAGCAACCATTCATGCAGCCTTACCAGTATATCTAAGATAAACAGCAGTGTTGCAACAGGCATATCATGAATTTTAAAAAATGAAAGCTCGTCACCAGGCATTTTCTGTATTCCCTTTGTTATTATTATGGCCACTTCAGTCTGGATTTCAGCTTTCCACCTCACAGCCTAACTTCACTATTTTTATATGTACTAGGCCCATAGTAGCACACACTGTGCAAACACAGTGAGAGAAAGTCTCTGCTCTGAACAGTTTACAATCTACATTCTTTGTCTTATCTGACAGGAATAAACCTCATTTGTGACATCACTGTTTATTGTTGTAGAAATAAATATGATGTCACAGGAAGAGCTTTCCAACTTTGCCTGAAAATCTGGCAAGGAAGATTATGAAAATCAAGCAATAGATATGTTTTCCCTGAAATGAAAGGCCTTCTTTAAGAAATAGAACAGAAGATAGAGAAGCTTGGTTATGTGCTGCAATTAGGGTGACCAGACAGCAAATGTGAAAAATTGGGGCGGGGGTGTGGGGATAATTGGAGACTATATAAGAAAAAGACTTATAATAAAAATCGGGACTGTCCCTATAAAATTGGGTCACCCTAGCTGCAATGTTGTGTGTCTGGTATGCTATGACATTTAAGGTCACTGCACTGGAATCATTTATGCAGTCTTTGTGGCCTGCCTTTCACAATGACAGTGGCTGAGCAGTTGTGTGTTCTGTTATGTCACTTTATATCATAGGAAAATGAATTACATTCCTATGGTGCATTAGTAAGAACCTGGCATCTAAGCCCGCTTTTGTGCATACAATGATATCTTACATGCAGCTGTTTGCATTTATATTTTTTATTCTTCAGGGGTATAACTGGATAAAGAGACTACAACTAGGGTTAGCTCCCATCTTTACCATTCTGAATAAACACCCAAACACAGCTGGTGCCATCTTAGTCTAATATCTGATTTGAAAGACCGCACCTGCCAGCCTGTATGTATGAGCCATAGGTGTGAGAAATGTAACCACAACTTTCTGATCCAACCACACAAAGATTAAATCAAAAGCAAATACAAGTGACTCTCCTCTTTTTGTCTCCAGGCCTGACATACAAGATCAACTGAGTTTATTAATCTGTGGCACTACTGTCATCCTATAGACAGTAGGATCTGTCTATAGGATGACAGTAGTGCCACAGTTTTCAAAGATACTCAGCGTTGCCCTACATCTGTTCAGCACTTTTGGAAATATGCCATACTGCACTATAAACTGAATTCTTACAGCTTACAGAACAGACTTAGTGGCAGAGGCTTATTGTCAGTTAAAGCCACCAAACTGTTTGTGTCATACACATCCCAGGTCATCAGTTTTCTACTTTGAATCAGTATTCCACTAGAGAGCAGGTCAGAACTGAAGGAATGGTTTGACTAAATAAAAAAACTACCCACAAAATGGGGTCTTGTAGCTATACATGCATTTAGAAAAAAATATATGGTGCATTTTTCAGTTAAAAAAAAAAAGCCAAATCTCCGAAGCCTTAGCAAAAGCATTACATCTTTTCTCACCCTTCTAGTTTCATGAACACAATTTCAATCCTGAAGAATCTGAACTGTTGGTATACATGAGGAAGTGGACACTGAAAATCTGCACAGGATTCTTCTGTATTTAACAAGAGTATACTGTATTTTGTTTCAGTCTATACTGGTGTATTCAGCAGCAGTTCTGAGGAGTATTCACCAGGATATTTCTAATTTTCAAAAATGGAGAGCTAGATCCTCAGCATGTATAAAGTGACATGGTTGCATTGCTTTCCCTCAGTCCTGTTCTGCATTCTCGGGCACTTCTGAAGTCAACAGAACTGTGCTGATTTACACCAGCTGAAGACCCAGCTTATTGCATCTACCTGATTTGGATCCTCACACATGAACATACACACCCATAAAATCAAGACTGCATTGGAAAATGTGGACAGTGCACCATATCTAACTTTCTACCATTTGAATTAGGAAACAGTATTTATATATTCCCATACATTTTCAAGTTCATGGTAGCTTCTGGACAAACTTGGCTTTTATAAGTGAAAGGAACACGAGCCCTTATCAAGCCTCTTGGCCTGCTTTAATTTGCTGTGTAGTCTGCAAGATGATTTCTGCTGTATTTTGTTGTCATTTTGAATGTTTTACTCATTAGCAAATTGCATAAACCAAAGAGCCAATCTCCTATGTACTTTAGCACTTTACCCACCATGCTTTTTCCCCACATAATGTAATAACTAACCTCCTCTTATGATCAACTTGGGTTGGAATTAAGAGGGATGGGAAAAATTACTTTTATCTGCAATATTTGCACAATTTGGCAAGACACATTATGGCTTTTTGTTTTGCTTTTCTCTTGGACCCATTGGATAATCAGTCAGCAACAGCTTCAGAGAGCTACATGAAGTGTGCACCTTAGATGTTTTTGGATGTCATTTCAAACATTAGACTAACCTGTTCATTTCTTACATTAACACCCTTTTCTTTCTTTTCATGGATTTGTGCGAAGCAGGAGATATCTAACCCCTCAGCCTGCACACATGGTCACTCTCTCTGACTTACTATGAGTGATAATGAATCAAATAAATTAGTGCTATTTTTTTGTTTTTGAAGTAGACCTTCAACTACTGTTGCTTGTTTGAGGCCATGGTTACACTGGCACTTTATAGCGCTATAAAGCCCCCACGAGCGCTATAACCTACTCCCCATCCACACTGGCAAGGCACTAATAGCGCTATAACCGTGGAGTTATAGCGCTATTATAAATCCACCTCCTCATGGGGAATAAGGGCTGTAGCGCAGCTGCTGTAGCGCTACAGCAAGAATGTGGACACCCACTGCGCTACAAGTAATCTCTGGAGATGCCTAGAGCCATTTAAGGCAATTGACGTCTCTTCCCTTTGTTTTGAACTCGGCTGGAGGAATGCGGAAGTACCTCTTTAGAGTTTCTTTCTTAACTCGGCAGATAAGCAATGCAAATGTTTAAGGAGGGAGCCTGTGTGAAAACAAAGCCTTCTGTGAACGGAGGCTCACCGACAGGCTTTCAGAAAAACGGAAAAACCACTCTCTCTCTCCCTCCGCATACACACAACGCGTCCCCCCTCACCCCCCTCGTTTAAAAAGCACGTTGCACCCAGCTGAATGCTGGGATACCTGCCCTAATGCGCTGCTCTTAATGCCGCATTAAGTGCCCCAAATGTGGCCATGCTATACCGCAGGAGCATCTGAGTGTGGACATACAATAGCGCTATACATATTACTGTATAAGGGGACCGCTATAACCTATAGCGCTATAATCTTGTAAGTGTAACCATACCCAGAGAGGGACTGCCCTAAATGCCAAAGGCATAATGGGTACTAACTAACACAGGGACTGCTCTGATTCAAAGGAGGGTAAAAGAGGGCTACAAATAAGGAGACAACTGGTTGTTGCCATATCTGTCTTTTGACCTTTTCCTTTCACAAACGAAAGGCCTTTTGCACTTCTCCATTCCCCCCGCCAATAGAGGTACCTTTTCTCATCTTCCTCTTCCTTTCATCTCTCATCTCTGACAAGCAATACTAAAAATGTTTTTGTATGTCCATACATTTTACTGACATTTTAATGAAGACAAATTGATAAACAGATTGTCTGTACAGTGTTAACCTTATAATAATGTACAGAGCACTTTTCATCTGAAGATCTCAAAAAAACCCATAAAATCCCCCACAGGTTATATATGAAGTAACTGAATTACAGAGAGGTTACATGACTTGCTCAAAGCTTGTGACAAACTTTGGAATAGATGCTAGTTCTCATAACTCCTGGTACCTTGCTTCAACCACTCAACCATGCTGCTTTACACAGATCTAGCTACAGATGTCACAGAAAAGAACCATTCAAGATCTATATATGTTCTATATGTTATAAATGGAGAGAGTCTAACAACAAAGTAAACAGTTATGTAGCTCATATGCAGGTACAGTTACCTGATTTTCCAATGTGGCTCAACTCTGTTCTGAAAGAACCACCTCTTTGGGAGAGCGAATAATTCCATTAAAATCCACATTTAGTCCTCTTCCTTGCCGCTGAGACTCCCAACAAGGGCACAAATTGTGAGGGCCTTTCCTGTGATGTGGACATTTGCTCACTTGGAACTGGCATGGGCATGGCAAATTTATTTCACACGAACCATCGGGGTAGATAGTGTCCATGAATTACTGCTATGTCCAAAGCTGCTCTTACCTGGCAAAAATTCCTTAAATCATCCAGATTTTAACTTCTTTCTGCAGCCTGGGTGCTGGGAGACAGTTAATTCTAGAGTGCACAGTTCCAGAAATAACATATATCGGTTTTCAGATTTTTCTTTTAACACAAGATTCAATAAACTGATTCTCTGCTTCCCTATTGTCAGACTAGTCCTTTGATGTTTCCTATGCCCTATACTTCTCCTCCAACTCCGCCTGTCCCTTCAGATCTTCCCCCCATCCCAGCTTGTCCCTGCCCTTCCTCTGAAGACTCGGGCCTTTGCTGCTCTCTGTTCATTCCAACCCTCCAGCGCTGACCTCCCCTCCACCTTTCCTTGCCCCTTCCCGTCTAGGTTTGGCACCGCTCTTTGTAGGCGGGAGGGTAGGATTGAGGCAGGGTCCTGGCCGCAGACGGAGGAAGGGGACGCACAGCGCCCTCCTGCGTGTGTCTGTCCCCCTAGGCCAGCAGCCATCCCCCGCTGGGCCTGCGTGTGGACGGGGCTCTGGCCAAGCGCTTGGCCTAATTGTCCCCTCCCGTGACCGGCGTGTGCGCCAAGCGGCCCCAGGCCGGAGGGGAGCAACTGGGGGCTCGCGGAGCTCGTGTCATTTGCCCTCCTCACCCGAGGCCATGCAAGAGACCTGCCTGGGGCACGGCCTGGCGGGGGCCCACTCCGGGGTCCCCTCTGCGTCTAGACCCAGCCCGGCTCCATCCCTCCCGCCGCCAGCTGCCGCACAGCGGCGACTGCGGCGGCCCCCAGAGCGCCCCGCCTCCCCGCCTGGCCCTGCCTCCGGCGCGGGGGGCCGGCGGCGCGGAGCAAGCAGCGGGCGGGGCTCGCGGCTGGCTGCTGAGAGGCTGCTCCCGGGAGCCGGAGCCCAGCGGTTCCCTGGAGAGGCCGCCGCCGCCCTCGCCGCAGAAGCCCGGGGCAGCGGGAGAGGAGCCCGGGGACAGCCCGAGCGCCTGGCAGGTGAGATGCCCGGCCCCGGCCTCCGGAGCCGCTGCTTCCCTCACCTCTGCCTGGGGCGAGCCGGGGAGGGGCTGGCGGCAGCGGTGCCTGCAAACGCCTCCTTCAAGCCGGTCTTGGGGCTCCCCCCCCGCCCCGAGCTGGGCGCCCCGAGCTGGGCGCCCCGGGCGTTGAGCTGAGCTCCCGGCTCCTGCCGCTGCTCTCCGGCGACCAGGGTATGCGGGAGGGACCCTACCGCGGGGCGGGGGCAGGCCCCCCGCCCCCGCTTATTACTGTCTTCAGCGGGGGTGCAGCTGGAGAGCTCCCACCTCCCGCGCTGGGTGTGACTCTTCCGAGCCATAGCGGGCTAGGGCGGTGGGTTTCCACCTTTGTTCAGTTGCAAACGCCTAGACAATTTCAGACCCCTTTGGGGAGCTTAGACATAGTTTGCGCCCCTTTCCCCCGCCCCCGCGATCTGCGAAGGGCAGGTGGAAAAGATCCAAAGCTGGGGAGTTAGCCTGCCTGCCCCCTGCATCGCTATAGGGCTAGATGGGCCTAAGCCAGCCAGGTAACTGTAGCTCGTGTGTCACTGTAGCTCTGGAGTATAAAGAGTTGGGTATGTGGATAGTCCTACCATGCACCAAATGTGTGTCCAGGTACGTTTGGCCCTATGGGTTATAGCCTCTCCAGTTCCCTAATAGTCGTTTGTCTGCTGAGTGGCTCAGGGTCTGTATGACATTTTCCATTCACCTGCTTCCATAGTGTTAGAACAATCTTCTCTGCCTTACCCATTGTGGCTCCTCAATATGACCACAAGCTCCAAATATTTCAGTCATAAGGGTTGAGACCTGGTGTCTATATACAGTGCAGCATAATATGGCTACCTCTTCTATCTATATTTTGTTCCTCATTCTGGCTCCTGTAACCCTGCTCTACAGCAGTGATTTTAATTGTGTTGGAACACATCATGCCAGGGAGTCCCACACTAATGCTCTACGGAGTGATTGATGTGTGTTTTGTTCAGATTACAGAGAACAAGTGGGCATTTTATTCTGGTTTCTTAGGTGACTGCAGTTTTTTAATATCACTTTATCTACTTAAGTACAGTAGCATTCCAAAGAAATGTCTTGTCCCCCTGCAATACATGCAGCTTTTGTGGACTACTTATTGTGACACTAATGTAATTTTTCCCCTAAATAATTATTGGGGGGTTTTTAACCACAAAGCCTAAGATTAAATAGTTATTTGCTGTTTGTTCTTGCTATGCAGAATCTTAAAAGTAAGGATGTAAGGTAAAGGTCTCAAATTACATTGAATTTTGAGGTTGACATAGTAAGTCTTGTCCTTAGTATGAAAAAGGAATCTCTGATCATTCTTAAAAAAAAAAAAAAGTGGTGAGAAAAGGTTTAAGGTGCTCTCTTTCTTCATAAAATGGAGCTTTACAATCACCTTGAAATCCTGAAAACCCTTCAGATATGCTTAATTTTGCTTTCAGGAATAGTCCAGTGAGTAAAGTTACATAAATGTGCAAATATCTACTGAATTATAGCCTATATCTATAATGTGTTGAGTTGGGTACTGTACTTACTTTTATAAAATGGACTTTACACCAGTATTTATGTCCATAATTCAGAGGATAGCATGTTTTAGCAACAGCTCAAGAAGACGACAGCTAGATGCTCTCATAAGGCTAAATATTAAGGTCCTGATCTTCAAAACATGAAAAGATTAACTTTTATTCACATGAACAGTCACACCAAAATTAATAAGACTACTCATTTGAGTAAGGCCATGCACCATATGGGGCCTTAGATTTGATAAGAGAGAAACAATTGTTTTGTAACAGACTCAAATAGGAAAACATCACGTATAAATCTCTTTTCATGCTGTGATATGAGCTAACAACTTACAGGAATATAATACCCCAAACTATAATAACCCTATTAATTTTTTGCTAGAAATGTATGGGAATAGGGTTAAGTAACTGCTGACAGCCATCAGGGCACATGCTGTGGACAATTATTGCTTTATTTCCTCTTAATTCTAATTTTAAAACATATCTAAACAAATGGCTGCACTCAAAAACAAAACAAAACCCCAACAAAACCAAGTATTTGAAGGGTCTTGAGCTTTCTCCCATTGAAAACAAGACACTCATTGATTTCAGAGCATCCAAACCTGGAGAGAACTTAATTCAATTACATGTAACACTTCTAAAGTAGATAAAAACTGTCAAGCAGTTAAGGTCCCAAAGCCATCTTTTACAATCTGGAAATAGACAAGTTACAAAAGGTCTGATAACATATAAGCAAATCCATTTACAGTTTATGAGCTTGTTTTATATTTTCAGAAATTTTAGAGGACAGTGTATTTTTACTTCTAAAACAAAGCATGACTATTTTTTAAATATTTACTTTCACTCTCTGAAAAGAGCTGGTGAACCTGGCCATTCAGAAAAAAGTTAACTGAATACAGTTAATATGGAATTAATACTCTCACTTATTGTTTTTAAACTTCCTGTACTGACTTGTTTCTTGTAGACACAGTTCTGTAGTGTGGCTTCAAAGGCCAGATTTTTGTCTCCGGGGTACTCTGGTGCTCTTTAAATCTCTGTAAATTCAATAAAACTTTTGAAACATACACATTCACAATTAGCACCAAAAATTGCTGCCTATTCCTGTTGCTCTGATGTCATTTAAATAGTACACTTCTGCAGTGATATGTTTTTGCTAAGTAGTAATTATTGTTACAAGCTATACTAGCTACACTTACTACGCTCCATTATGGTACAACCAACACAAGCTGAACTATATCTTTTAAAATAAGTGAATAAAAAAATACTTTTGTTGCATTCTCTACCTTTTTTGTCCACCTACTCACTGACATGCAATTTTCAGTAATGTGAAATGACCTGGTCAGTGTGAATTAGCAAGGTATGCATGTAGGGTGAAATTCTTTCTCCTTTGACAAAAAATTAAAAATTCTGCACACACTATTTTCAAATTCTATATATTTTATTTGTCAAGATAACACAATCTAATCACACTAGTTTCAATTATTTTTGGTTATTTATTTCAAAATACCTGTCAGCAAGTATGTCTAACAATACAGAACAACAAAAAAAGATTCAGGAAATGGTTTTTGACAGATAGATTCCTTACTAGGCATAATACAGAACCGAGTAATTAATTTAAACTACAATACAGAACCGTATTTCCCACTCCCCTCAAAAGGAGTGCAAAGGCTTTGGGGAGTCAGGGGTAATGGAGGAGCTGAGGGAGAGGGAAGTAATTGCTGGGAGGGAGCTTGGGTGTGAACTTGTTGGGTATGAGTGGGAAAAGTATGGAACAGGTTTTTGTGGGGGGTGAGAAGGGATTGTTAGGGAGATTCCCCCATGCATACCTTGGCTGAGTCCTAGCCTTCCCTTCAGTCAGGAACATCTGTCCCGTCCCTATGTGTCCTTGCAGCCCTGTCCACATGTGTCCCTTCACCCCTACTCAGACACCCCATCCCCATGTGACCCTTCATCCGCTCCCCCTGTCTCCATGTTTCTCTGTGCCTCCACTCAGCCACCACCATACTTATGTGGCCCTGCAGCCCCTTCCTGTCACCTTGTGGCCCTGCACCTCCCTGCCCCCTGTTGCCCTGCACCTTCACTTTCATTTAGCTCCTGCCCCAGTCTGTCCTCTCCCACTAGCCCTTATGCACCTCTGTCTGACCCCACCAGCCCCACACTGTCTGTCTTCTCATAGACTGTCTACTGACCTGGCCTAATAGGCACTGTGAAGAAGGCAGACTCTTTCTCTTTCTTAGCTGGCCAGAAGCTGCTGCTCTGTTCTATCTGGTGGGCAAAGGTGGAACTGCAGCAACTTTCTGGCAGAAGCTTTTCTCTACCCCCAAAACTTAAAAATATGCATGGATCATTAATTATGCACATACAGTGGTATAGAATTCCCACAAGAGTAAATTCTCCTCCTGTGCAATGGGTCAACACACCTTTAAGTCAGAGGTTTTAAAATCTTTTGAGCTGAGCCCCCATTTGAGTAACAAGTTTTGGCTGTGCCTCCCCCCACCCCAGACAAAAATAGACACATGCAAACATGGGTGCTGGAACAGTTTGTATAGTGGAGGGTACTACAACATTAATTAAATTACCTACACCTATAAATTTCAAATACATAGATACTTATAAATTACTATGAAGGGTGTGCCTGTTTTTCTGCAGGCAATTTATCAATTTGTGGGGAAATTTTTGAAACCGACACTTTGAGGTTGACCTCCACTTCCAGTCTCGAATGGTGCTTTGTCTTTAGCACAGCCAGTGCAGAGAACCTGATCTCACACAAAAAAGATGAGCCAAACCATAAAACAGGTTTGCTCACACACTTTAATAAAGCTGGATATACTGAGCCAACTTTCAACCAAAAATCCCTCAAAGACTTTCTTCCCCCAATTGAATTTCCATTGACCTATCACTGTGAAGTTCAGTCAGGTTTTCCTGACTGTCATTTGGGAGATGGGAGAAGGTCATTGCCTCAGCTATAAAAGGTAGGATAATCCAGTCATTCAGGGGTGCATTCCCAATCTCCAAAAAGAGATCCCATTTTCTCTCTGCCAGCACAAAAATACCCAAGACAACAGGTTTTGTGGTGCACCTTGAATGTCAGCCTACTTAGGCTTGCCTGTCAGGGAAGAAGCAAATTCTAGAGCTGAGGACCTTCACTGAAAAAAAAAATGCAAATTATGTCTCCAGTTTCCTCTCACTGAAGACTTAACAGACAACATACGTGATCTTGGCTGTGATCTGTAAAGTGGCCAGTCACAAACCTTTTCTAGTTAGAGAAGTTGCAGCACAGAATACTATTGGTGCTATATAAATATCCCTTGGTGTAAACAATTTCTGATGGTTGAAGTGTGTACTCCTTTAAGTTCTGTGATATCTCTGGAATCTAGCAGAGGCTTTTTTTTTTCCTTGTTCTCAAGACGAGATTTAAAGGCTCTTTTTTTTGAGACTTGGCTGGCTGTTATAGGATGATTGCAAAGGGTGGGGGGATCCAAAACTTCACTTTATCCCATTCCTTTAAGACTTTTGATTTGTCTTTGGATGGGAGGCACTGAAGGATTTTATGTATTGGTGAATGACTTGAGTATTGCTCTTAGCAAGCATTAAGGATGTAAATGTAGTGTTCTTTTAAGATTAAAAAACCCTTTTGAAGGGAACTTTAATGGAAACAAAAAGGTGATTAACACCAGGGAAATCAAGGACCAAGGAATCCAATAGTGGATTATATAGGATGGAATAATGAGCAAGTGTGTGTAAACCAATTTATGTGCTCCTTCACTAGACCTTTAGGTAGTGCTAAAACAAACTGAGTTAAGTTATGTTAGTAAATCTTAAATCAGTGAAGACAGGGACAATCTGTTATGTTATTATTAATCACAACCACTTGACACAATATTAACTTAGTTTCTGTAAGGTTTTACCAATGACAAGCTAACATGTACACACACAATTTATCTACACTGATTGCCAAGTTGTAACTCCCATGTTAAAATTCCTCCTCCTCCATGTCATGTCCTACTACCACCTAACTTTCTAGTAAAGACTAGCCCATATGATCTCAGCTAAGACATACCTAGGAAAATCGTTTGAAAATGCATCATACTGATTGTTCTGGTGTTTCTTTAAGAAATATTGGAGGATTTCTGGGAAGAGATTGTGTAGCTATAGGAAATGTAGAGGCCATTTTGGGCTTTCGTGTTAGGCTTTGTGGGGAACACCTTGATATATTGTAACATTTTGTACTTTTAATATGAATATTTGATAAAGAAATAATCCAACCAAATTATAATACTACTTCATTTTGATTAATTAGAACACAGTTGGTACAGAACCACCAGATATTTTTAATGTTTCCTTATAGCACAGCAGTGCTCTCTTACACTCCTTAAAGGAATAGGTCTATAGACAGAAATAGCTTGTGCAGAGATGATGAATTTTGAGTTTCCAGTGTTCAGGAAATGTTAAATAAATCTACTGACTAGATACCTGCTTTGTATATCAAAATCACTTATAACCCTAAAACTCTAGCCAACCTGCCTTTTTCATATTAAATCTGAAGATTTTTTTTATATGACACTAATGGGGAGAGTTTTTTTGGTTTCACTGAGATAAAGCTGCAGGACACTTTGTCAAGACAGAATTAAAACAGTGCAAAGACTGAGTATTCATTCAGTTCAAAAAACTGTAGTTAAACTTCAAGACAGACTTTTTTTCTGACCCAGCTTTCCCACACTTGTCTAGTTTTTCTGTAGACTGTTTCCTAGTTACTGAAATGCAGCATTTTCACTGTAGGACTGTTGTTTTTGCAATCTGAAGACAAAGGGCCAGTCACAGGCAAAAAAACACTTGCATGCAATCTTACTGTCCCAGAAATAGAAGTCAGATTGTCTAAACAGGAAGGCATTGCAAAGTATTAATATCTATGTATTTGTAATTTTAATACCCTAGATAGATATTTCCAAGTAAAATAGAGGAACAACCCGTATAAAAGCATCCACTATTAAGTCCTATGTTCACATAGATTATAACTTTGTGAAACTTATAATGGAAATTTCTTTGGTTGAGGTCTGTATGGTGATTTCTTTAAAAATAGTTTGTGTAAAAACTGTTCATTGGTGCTTGAAATTGGAGAGGCTGAAAATATCCTTCTCCGTTTGACATTTTTTGGTTGTTTTTGAATAGTCAAAATGGCTGAACTTTGAAATCTGAAGTTTGGCATGGAAGTAATTCTTGCAGAGAATAAATATGTGGCTTTATTCTGGACAAAACTGACTTTAACTTGATCAAGTTAAGAGTTTTTGGAAATCATATCCTCAGTATACCTGTTTGACTTTTTTGGAGACACTAAAGCAAAAACATACATAGCTTATTTAACTTGTAGTTCCTAAACTAGCTCCAAACCATCCTGGTCAAATTTCCAGATGTCTTGGAGGAAGCCAGAATTCTCTAAGTGATCCACCTATGTATTACCTTGGCCTTCCATTAGCAAAATAGTGTCATTGTCTCTAATGCAAACCTCTGTGACATAGAGAAGTATTATTTTCATTTTAGAGACTGGAGAATGGAGGCACAGAGATATAGGCCCTGGCTACACTAAAAAGGATATGTCAGATAACTGTTCTGGCAAGTCATAACGGGGAGATGCAGCTTCTACCACCAAAAGTTTCCAGTTCCTAAAGGAAATGAGCAGTAAGAGCAAGAGCACTGTTTTGCTGGTATAATTGTGTCTATAATACTTGGGCTTTTCCTGGCATATCTGTGTCTGTTAGGGATGTGATTGATTAATTTTTTCTTCCCACGCTGCAAACAGACATAGCTATTACAGCAAAATTTAGGTATAGACTAGGCCTAAGTGACTTGCCCAAGACCATACAGGAAGCCTGTGGCAAAGCAGAGTACCAGGTACCAGGCCAGTACCCCAAACACTGGACGATCTTTCCTGCTGTGGCTGCTTTTCCCCATATAAGTGCCTTGGGACATGAATTCACACTATGGAAAAGTTTGAGGACTACTTCCTGAAATGCTCATGGACCATCTCCTCTGAAAACACCATCCCACATCACTTCATTGTTGTAGCAACTCTAGCACAAAGTGAATACCTACTTTAAAAGCATTTCTTTCCCAAGAACTAACCTCCCCCTCCCCCGGTCTCCTTTTTCCCCATTTCATTTCCCTTTTTTCTCTGGCTTTGGACTTTATCTCTGCTGCCTCCTCTTCTGAAATCTTTGAGCAACAGAATTTCATTTTAAATTTAAATTGCAGATACACAATAAAAATTGTCTCAACTAGTTTTGAGAGTGTCTAGTGCATGCTGAAAAACCCTTCCTTTATTATTGCGTCAATAAACAAGCAAGATAGTGGACGACACCAAACTGGGAGGACAGGATTAGAATTCAAAACAATCAATGAAAAATGAAGATGTTTCCTCTTTTCCATTCACCTTTCCTCTCCACTCACTCTCCTACTTCAGTTAAAGAAATTTTGGCACTTAAAATGGGAAATACATGGAGGATATTTCAGTCTTTGGCTTTTTAAAATATGAAAATAAAAGAAGTATATGCATGTACTTATACATAGTGTTGATGAATCAAAAGATTCTGCATGATAGAGTGAGCATATCAAAGATGCGATGTCCTGCAGGGTACTGCAATCTATCCTGTATGTCTGCACTGCTGTGACAGCTCTAGTTATAAAAAATGAAACCAGGAACAGCGCATGCACCACTTAGATTTATTTAGGTGGCTTTAGCGTCTCACCTGTATTACTGCCCTCCCCTACACAGACTCAGTGAACAATAATGGCTGCTGTATTCCCCATATTTCGCTTTGAGAACTTAATCCTATGTGGATAAATAACACGAGAGTCTAATGGGAACTTAATATCTTTAATAAAACTTAGAATTTGTAAGGCATTCATACCATGGAAATGAAGCCATTCAAATATGTACATAAACCAAACATTGTAGACCCTGATAAATGTAAAATCTCAACTTTAAGATGTAAAATCTCTAGATTTGTTGTCCAGATCTTCCTTGACATAGTTTTAGGTTAAAAATATGGCTCAGGCTGATTCAAAAACTTGATCCTGTGGTTCACATTCATGGCTTCTAAAACTCTAATGACAAAGAGTCCTGTGGCACCTTAAAGACTAATTAAAGCAGGTGTCTCGAACATGCAGCCCACCAAGCCCTTCCCTGTGGCCCGCGATGCTCCCTCTGCCCCCCCAGCCAAGCTCCCCAAGGCCCCCCCACCAACCTCCCCCATGTGTTTCTCTCCTGCACTGCTGCTTTCCACTGCTCCGCTTACCGCCAGGCAGCTCTCTGATGGCCTAGCGGTTTCTGGGAGGGAGGGGCCAAGAGTGGGAAGCCTCCTGCATATGGGAGGAGGGGGTGGGGGATTTGGGAAAGGGTTTGGACTAGGGGCAGGGAGGGGGCAGAGTTGGGGTGAGAACTTTGATGAATGGGTTGAACTGGGGAGGAGAGGGGGCGGAGTTGGGATGGGAACTTTGTGGAATGGGTTTCAAGGGGACAGGGAAGGGGTTGGAAGAGGCAGAGCAAGAGTGGAGTGTGAGTGCAGCCCAGTCCAGGAGGGTGCTGTAATAGAAGTAAATCTAAGTTCCTGTTTGGTCCTTTGAGTGAGGTGCATTATTAAGTGAATATATTTTATTAAAACTGCTGAGAAATGACTTCATCAAAAAAAAAAAAAAAAACATTCATGGAAGAAAAGAGTTTTCCCAAGACACATGGGAGAATTTATATTTTTTCACAGAGGTAAAAGATAAAATTCAATGCCTTATTTGTCAGCAAACGATTGCTGTTCCCAAGGAGTATAACATGCGTCTGCACTACGATTCGATGCACTGTGAAAAATATTTTTTACTATACTTTTGTATCGTATGTGTAACACTGAGGCTGAGTATGAGGCTCAGATTTGTTAGGTGATGGAGTAGTTCACTTAAGGCAAGGGTCTCAAACACGTGACCCACGGGTTATTTTCTGTGGCCAGCCAAGCTCCCCGTGCCCTTTCTCTCTCCCCACATAATTTCCTGCAGCCGCCAAGCTCTCTGCGCCCCCTGCCTCCTCCCTGCCTATCTCCAGGCGCTTAGCACTTTTCAGGAGGGAGGGGGGAGGAGCAGAGAGCTGTGCGCTCAGGGGAGGAGGCGGGGCAGGGATGGGACCTCATGGAAGGGATGAGGGGGGGGCGGGGCGGGGCGGGGGGCAGCACGGACGGCGTATCAGTGATGCGGCCCTCAGGCCAATGAACTAGTCTTCATGCAGCCCTCATGGTCATTTGAGTTTGAGACCCCTGAACTAAAGTATTAGAGCGTAAGCTTTCGTGGGCTAATACCCACTTCGTTGGATGCAAGTAGTCTGACGAAGTGGGTATGAGCCTAGGAAAGCTTATGCTCTAATACTTCAGTTAGTCTCTAAGGTGCCATAGGACTCTTAGTCTGGAATTGCAGAAGTGACAAACACAGCTACCTCTCTGATTCTAAAACTCTAATGTAGGTCATAACTGATGTTTCACAGTGGGACATCCACTGTGCTGTATGTGGCTCTAAGACATTCTGTTCTATATCTTTTTTCTGCAACAAAGTATTACACAGATTAGCTCTTAATGGTGACTTTGTCAACTGAGTTTAATTCTGTGATCTTTAATTGTAATTTATCACAATGAGAGATTATACTGGAAAATAAAGGAACATGTTAAATCAAAGGTTCTTCATATTGTACAGGCACACTTTAGACTGCCATGGTAACCAGAAGATAACCAAAGAAATAGAAAGGTAACAGCATATAGAGCCAAGTTCCCTTTGTAATTAATTTTTATCAAACTGCACTTGATGAGTGAGATCAATCGAATGATATTCATTACCTGTGAGTTGTCACTTCAGATATCACTGCAGAATTAGATTGTTTTCTGAATTTCCTACTGTCTATTCTGATCTACCTCAAACCAGTGTATTATCAATCTTTCACAAATAACCTACCTGGAACTACTTAACTGCTCACACAAAGAATGTGGGGAAGTTAAAACCTGCTGACACAGGACCAGATCTACAGCTGTCATCCATTTGTGTAGTTCCATTGTTTTGAATAATTCACACTGGCTGAAGATAAGGATTTTTAACCTTAAATTGGACATTAGGTACCTCTCTTTAACTCTTAATGGTGTGATGTATGTTTCACAATATTGAAACCAGCAATTACCTATGTTTAATGAACAAAAACATTGGCTGCCTATGCTGGTTTCCAATAATTGCCTCAGCTAAGCACTGTGTTTGAGAGAAACATGTTAGATCAGTGCCAGTGATCATGTAGTGCAAGTTTAAGTTAGCACAGTCATGAGGAGTTTCTTTGGTTAAATAGAAGTGTCCACACTGGAGCACCATACAGTTTATGTATGAAGAGTACATGCATGAGAATATTGGCTTGTATGCTAGAAAATGTTGAAGTAACAAAATATACCTCTGTAGTTGTGACAATATAGAAGAATGTATCTTGCAAAGTGTATTTACAGTAGTGCATACTATGTGCTAGTCTTTCCAAAGACTTAAGAACGATCCCTGCTCAGAGGACCATCTAAGGATGACAAGTACAGGTTAGGGAAAGAGGGACAATAGATAACTGTATATACAAGCCAACCACATTCAGTACAGGCAGTATGACAGAAGCGGGTCTTTGAGTCTTAAACAGTTGCATTTTCCCCCAAATATCTTTCACTGTAACACTTTCCTTTTTATGGAAGCTTGTATTGTTTGTACTGTGTTTTGAATAATTTTCTTTTGTATTTACATCTGATAGATGAAATTTCTGTGCTTAAAGACAAACCATGATTGTTAGCTGGTTAACCTTCATAAACATATTAATTGGCAGTTTGGACACTTCAAATGTTTGTATCCTGATAAAAGCATTGGAGGAGTTTCCAGACTAGCCTTTACAAACTGGCAATTAACCTGAGGTTTAAAAATCTGCAAACCATAGAAGAAAACCAGGTTCAATCACTTACGGCTGTTACTATTATAACTCTTCTTTTTGCATAGATAGTTAAACTGACAGGCAGCCTCTGCTAGCACTTTTGCTTTATGTATATTTTAGTTCTAGTTCCAGTTATACCATTATACCACTTGAGACATCACTCATACTTTTTTTTTTTTTTGAACAGCATTAGACGAAGCCTACTACAGTAGAATATTTAACATTCTTCTGCACTTCTCTGCTCTTGTGCAGTGCCTATTTCCGAGTCAACAGAATGCTTCTAGGTCAAGTGTTACTCTGCATCAGAGTTGTTCAGTATTTTCCTTCTTCAGAGGCGAACTGGTCTTATTACCAAGACACAATCACCTTCTCTTCTCCCTTGACCCTCACACCTCTGCCTTCACAGTTGTATATGGGAACTCTATAGCTCACTGTAATTTGATTGTGTTTATCGAACCTCAAATAAGACTAAACTGACCTGACCTTTTTCTCTTTCACTAACTGCACTTAACTGACATAACAAGGGAATACGAGGAATATGACAATGAAATGTTTGTTCTCTAGCTCTAGCTACGTATTTAATGATTTTTGAAAGTTTGTTGAAATACTAGTCATACTGGCCTTACCCTTTTCCCTTCACTTTTTTAGGATGGCTGTGGCTCCTCCCAGTTATTGTTTTGTTGCTTTTCCACCACGCACTGAAGATGGGCTTGTTGTGTTTGGAAAAAATTCTGCACGGCCTCGAGAAGAAGTACAAGAGGTGGTCTACTTTGCTGCTGCTGCTCATGATCCAGGAAGCAAAGTTGAGGTAATGGGCTTCATTGTGCTTAAAATTACAATATAAGCGAGTGCAGTTTCAAAAGGCAAAGGTGCCCCTTGTATTCTTGTCAGATTTTGGAGTCTGTATTCCCTGAACTCAAATTTATAAGGTTCAGAATGAATGAATGATGCTTCATTCTGAGCCCAATGGAAACTACAGTAAAAGCTGTATTATCCGGCATTTTACCAACCAGAAAGCGCTAGAAACCAGCATTTCTGATATTTCCCAATACAAATCTTCAGTAGGGTTGCCAAGAAGCGTGACATGTCCCTGCTGCTCCTAGGTGGAGGAATGGCCACAGTAGGTCCATGCACTGTACCCGCTTCATTGCACCCCGAGCGCTGGCTCCACAGCTCCCACTGGGTGGAAACCGCAGCCAATAGGAGCTGCGGGGGTGATGCCTGCAGGTTGAGGCAGTGCACAGAGATGCCTGGCTGCGCCTACGCCTAGGAACAATATGGCCATATCGCCACTTCTGGGGACCTGCCCAAGGTGAGCGCCGCCCAGATCCCGCACCCCGAAATTCCTCCCACACCCCTTCCCCAAACCCCTGCCTGCACCCAAACTCCCTCCCTCCATTGATAGGTATAACTCTGAAATTTTTTGACTAATCAGCACTCCTCATTCCCCCAAACATGCTGGATAACAGCTTTTACTGTAAATCCTTTAAATTTAAAACGCAGGAGAACCTTTTAGTCATTTTCTGCAGTGGACAGGCTGACATATTTACAACTTAGCTGCTTGTGCTTTGGTCTGTACTACTTGCCAATACTCATTTTTCTGTCAAGGTAAAATTTTCCTAATAAGGTTGGAATAGCAACAAATATTTATTCCTTTCAGCTGACAAATACTTTCAAATATCCAAAGGAATGGGTTGGTCAGTGCTGTTCTTATCTGGCCCAGTTAACGCATGTCTAATTTAAAGGTGCAAACCTCTAGTATTTACATGCCCTGTATTAAACTCTGGGTCTGCAGAAACACACTTTTCCTAAAGGACCAGATGCTGTTAATTGCAGAGGGGCATGGAAATGCTGAAATAAATGTGTGCTGGTTTGTAGAGCATAACACTGTTACTGTAGCATTCCTGACAGTAAAGAAAACAAAGTGTAGTTGTAAAGCTTAGTTTTAGAAAATTAAAAATGGAAAACACGTCTTGGTAGAGTGTTGTACCTTAACCTAAGAGATAAGCATTGTGCATCCATCTTATTGAATTACTGTGGAATCGTGCAACAAATGTTCTTATACTATAGTGAAATGTAAATGAAGACAAACCAAAGCATTTCACTTGATTAGATCAACTTAAGCATAACTTAATACTGGGTGCCAACAAAATATTTTCAAACTTTTTTTAAATTGTATTGTACTAGGGTGGCACTAATCACAGACCAGGACTTCATTGTGCTAGGTGCTGTACAAAAAAAGGCTGTCCCTGTCCTAAGGCACTTACAGTCTAAGCAAGGAGATTGCACTATCTGTAGCATGTATAGACTTTTCATACAATTAAATAGTAGGGCATTGGTGCAACACAAAATATTCTGCTAATAGCCTGGGAGATTGTTATTTGGAGCCGTTGAGTTTACACTTTATTTGATACGGGGCCAGGTTTGAAGATGTCACCACATCAAAACTGTGAAGAAACATTGGACTAGGGGCCACAGCAGGTTAATATCTTAACCTTTCATCTCCGATGGGCATAGGGTAAAATAATAATTGGTCACAAGAGAAGCTGATTCTGCTGATGTCTTTTCCAATTTAACCACTGCAAAATTCTTCATATTTGCCGGTTTTGAGTGTTGCGAGCACAGCTCCATAGAAGAGCATGAATGTTTAATCCATATGCACTCTTCCCAGTTCTAGCCAACACCAAATCCCAAATTACTCTGGGAAATAGCACCGCTCCTTCATCACTACACCTTCTGCACCGTCCATCACACAAACTTACAGAATTTAAACTCATATTTTTCTGATAATGTAACTCATGACGGCACTAAGTTTTGATGTCATGTTTCCATTGTCTTCATGGAACTAACTGGGCTCTGGCTGATGGCTTTGCTCCTTTATTGCGTTTTTCCTCTATCAGTACAACTATAAATTGACTTGGTGCCCAGTCTCTTAAAGCCTAGACTCATAAAACCATAGGGTTAAAAAGTACCACAAAGGAAAGAGATTGGCATTTTACATCTACAAGAACAATTTAAACAGATTCAGCCATATAAAGATGTTCTCTCTAGGAAACGCTTGTACTGGAAAGAGATTCCCTCTTGAAATACCCTTGTTTGATTTAGCCTGGCCATTTCAAAGGCCTTTTCCAGATAACTTGATAATGCATCCCATTTTCTTTTATTCAGTTGCTGTGAAATGGGTAGAAGTCTAAGTTGTGAGAGAAATTCTAGGGGTTTTGGTGCATATGAAATGTCTGCTTACTATATTTTGATAATGTTGGTGTCTTGCAATCTAGATTTCAATATTAAACTAGCAAGAACCATCTTTCCACTATGATTTTAGGTATGCTAATTTTTTGCAATACAAATATAGTATAACCTGTATTTTGCTTTGGGTTTCTATTAGCTGAAACTTATGCATATGTTACAGTGCAAAGAACCTGTCTAGCATGCATATTGTTGGTTCTGGTAGTAAATGCACACTTTCAGTCCTATACACAGAAGCTATGCACAGACGCAATTGGATTGGACATTAATTCCCTATATACTGTCAAATTGTATCCCTCGAAGCTCATAAACTTGGAGAGACAGTTTATAAATTCGGTTGTTTAAATTTTTTAAAAAAAAAACAGTCATGGAAGACTAAATCCATATCTTAAGCAAATTCATAGAGCTGTCAATTTCAATAGCTAATAAAAAAAATATTAAAGAAAGCATATGAAAACACCATGGGCTGCCTCAGAAAGCACCAGTACATTCCATAAAATTTTCTAGAGCTGTCAGTGGTATCCTTCGCTTATTTTTGCTATAATTTTCTCTGATATTGTTATAAAACATTTTTTCTCACCAAACAGGGAAGAGAATTCAGTTTAGTCTTAAAGGGATGTGTCAGACTTTCAGATTTAGTTTTATTTTTTTTTTTAAAAAAAAAAACGATTGGTGGGACCTAGTCTTCTTCCTCCTTTGCTTCTATTTTTTTTAAATGAACACAATTTTTCACTGTATTATGCTGTGGCTTTACGTCAGTGTTCCTTCTATAGTACTCAATCCATACATTTTATGTGGCAATGAATGTATGTATTATATTCTTCTTGACTCCTGACTTGTTCAGATTCTGGATTTATTTTAAAGTACTGTTTCATTTTGTGCATCACTTCATAAGTGAGATTGCCCCATGAATCTGCCCCCTATCCCAATTCTGCACTGCATGTAGACAGGGATGATCCAGTTGATACTTGGACTTCCAAAAATCCTTTGATGAGGCCCCGTATCAAATACTTTTAAGCAAAGCAAGCAGTCATGGCATAAGAGAGAAAGTCCTTTCATGGATCTGTAACTGGTTAAAAGATAGGAAACAAAGGGTAGAAATAAATGGTCAGTTTTCACAGTGAAGAAAGGTAAACCATGATCTCCCAAGGATCTGTACTGGCACCAGCGCTGTTCAACATATTCATAAATGATCTGAAAAAGAGGGGGTGACGTGAAGTGGCAAAGTTTGCAGATGATACTGAATTACTTAGAATAATTAAATCCAAAGCAGGTTGCAAGAGTAGCAAAGGGATCTCACAACTGGGTGATTGGTCAACAAAAAGGCAGATGAAATTCAACGTTGATAAATGCAAAATAATGCACATTGGAAAACATAATCCCACTACGCTTACAAAATAATGGAGTCTCAATTATTACCACTCAAGATCTTGGTGTCATCTTGGATAGTGCTCTGAAAACATCTGCTCAGTGTGGTGGGGAAGTTAAAGAAAGCTAATGTTAAGAACTATTAGGAAAGGAATAGATGAGACAGAAGATACCATAATGCCACTGTATGAATCTATGATTTGTCAACATCTTGAACACTGTGTGCAGTTCTGGTTGCCCCATCTCTGAAAAGATATTAGAACTGGAAAAAGTACATAGAAGGGCAACAAAAATGGAACATCTCACCCAACGGTATGGAACAGGTTCCATGTGAGGGGACAGGGATGGTTCAGCTTAGAAAAGAGATGACTAAGAGCAGATATGATAGTTTTATAAAATCATGAATGGTGAGGAGATGGAGAATAAGGAAATTTTACTCCTTCACGTAATACAAGAACCAGGGGTCACCCAATGAAATTAACAGGCAGCAGGTTTAAAACAAAGATAACTATTTCACACAATGCACAGTCCACCTGTGGAACTTGTTGCCAAGGGCTGTTGTGAAAGCCAAAGGTATAACTGGGTTAAAAAAAAAGAATTAAGTTAATGAAGGATGGGTATATCAATGGGTATTAGCCAAGATGGTCAGGGATGCAACCCCATGCTCTGGCAGTCAGAGGTTTAGGGACACCCAGAACCTGGGACTGGATGACAGGGGATGGATCACTCAATAATCACCCTGTTCTGTTCATTCCCTCTGAAGGATCTGGCATGGCCACTGTTGGAAGACAGGATGATGGGCTAGATGGGCCCTGGGTGTAACCCAGTATGGACATTCTTATGATAACTTTTTTACTGGCAGACTGCAAAAGACTAAGAATCACCTGAGCAATTCACCATTTAGAATGGCTCTAATACAAAATTGATTGAAATAATTTTACCGGCCGGTTTGAGGCACCAAACCCCATAAGAAAAAAATAATCCATAGAATTTAATGGGGAAAATAAAGTGAACCAGAGAATTAAGAAAAAAGAACAAGGAGTACTTGTGGCACCTTAGAGACTAACAAATTTATTTAAGCATAAGCTTTTGTGGGCTAAAAAGCATTTCATCATATGCATGGAGTAAAAAATACAGTCGGAAGATTATAAACAAATAAAAAGATGGATGTTGCCATACCAACTCTAAAGAGACTAATCAATTAAGATTATGCTGGCTATAGAGTTTTATAGGATTGTTTTTAAAAAACAAAACAAATACTATACCACACACAGAATTTATCCTTTCAGAGAATCTTTTCTATAGACCTCTCAGGGTAACGGCTTTAGAATCCTATTAAAAGGATAGAAGATTTATTTAACAAGGGATTGTGATCTGTATATGGTGGAAATTTGTCTCTTGCATATCTTTTTCTCAGCATTTTGAATCTGCTGCATGCTATTTTAATGCAAAATGTGGGATGCCATCTCATGAAGAAATATGCCACTCCAATAGTTAGGAAAAGTTAATATAGTTTATATTCCTCTGGCACAGATAAAGAAATCTCTGCCACATTGCTAAAAAGACTCTAGAGATAAATTGGAGCTCCATGATAACTTTCCTTTATCTTCATTTAGAAATGGGATAGTCAAGTTGCTACTAATGGTAGAGAACCTAGAGAATTAGATGTTTTATTTCTTGACGTTGGTTTCAGCTAATTGAGACCTCTGAGCTTTAATATTCAAAATAATCTGCTGGCATCACACCAATGCCATTATTTGGGTCTGCTGACTGATGTCAGTTAATTTTTAAGAGAGTGACTCAAGTTAACACCTCAATTATACCTGCAAGTGAGATTTTTAAAATCAGATTATAAATAACAAGCAATATGTGAATCTGTACAGAGCAATGTAGAGCGAACACTGCAGTCCAGTTTAGAACCTATCCCCAAAAGCAGTGGTCAAAAATCAGTTTGGGATGGCATGGGATACCATGTTTGTAGTTTCAATGGGCTTTTTTTAGTGTGTTTTAAATCCAGTTTGTCTTGTGTGTTTTGTAGATGTCTTAAATGCTAAAGAACTTCATACACTGTTAAAGTTTCTCTTACTCTTGATGCCCAAGAGACTAATAGATTCCTAATATATGCAAGCAAGACACACATTCTTTATTGTTGAATCAGTTTTGGCATCTGGCACCTGTCGAGAATTCTCCCTGGCTGTCGTGCCTCAGTGCACTTTGTTCGTATAACGATTTTCAAATAAAATACCATATTTAGCTTATTTCCAGTGCCTCAAATTCCTTGACAAAACCAAGTGTGTAATTCTACTATGAATTGCAAGTAAATAGTTCAGTTCTATCCACCCTCTAAAGTTTGCCTTTGACTAAACTGTAATCCTGTCATCTGTCTTTTCAAGTGGAAGAGCTATGGACAATACAGCTAGAGATGAGATAAGATGCATGTACAAAATCTTCCATGTGTTACTAATTGCTGCTTGAAATCTGAATGTAAGAACAATATACAGTATTGGTCTTTTGCTCCAATGTTTTTTTTTATTATATTATATATATATATAAAAATATAAATAAAACAAAATATTTGGATGGGGAAGGTGGGGTGGAAAAGGGTATTTTCTGAAGAAAACCTATAGATTCTGGGATACAGGTAGAAGAGATCACAGCCACTACCCAGATGCACACTTTCATTTTTGGATAATTCTGTGTGAATATTATAGGGCTCATAGTATTTTTTGGTTTGCTCACTTCTGCTATAAGGCAAGTAGTGTAACTTGGTAAGAACTTTACTTTCTATAAAAGGCCTAGCACTATATATATATGCTAACCCTACACTTTTTGCTATATATATTATATATATGCTAAGCCTACTAGGCCTTTTATAGAAGGTAAAGTTCTTACCAAGTTATGCTATTTGCCTTATAGCAGAAGCAAGCAAACCAAAAACTACTGCGAGCCCTATAATATTCACACAGAATTATCCAAAAATGAAAGTGCGCACCTGGGTAGTGGGTGTGATCTCTTCTCCTAGTATCCCAGAATTTATAGGTTTTCTTCAGAAAATACTGTTTTCCAACTCCCCCCCCACCCCACCCCCCGCCGCCCCCAAATGCCCATCACCACTGTCTTCCTCGACCAGGACAAAGTCTGACTTGGCCACTATGAAGTACTAGCTTGGCTGTCAGTGCTAGGAATCAGACTCCCGCTGACCAAGTACAATAGGAACACCACAATAGCTGCTTTTCATTAATATAAGAGAATCTCTTGTGCTGGTCTTCATTTCCCCATCTTATTGGAAAGCTTTGTACTATATTTAGGTCGGTCATCAATTTTTTTCCTTTATGCTAGAAGTGAAACAGAAGAACTGCCTTTAATTTCCAGTCTGCCTGATTCTCCTAAGTGTGGAGGGTAAGGGGAATTGCATGCAAAGTCTCTTGTACTTTCTTGTACCTTGCTGCCCCATTTTCCCCCCTCAACTCTTCCTCTTTCAGACAGCAGCACTGAGAAGTGAGGGTATGGCAGTCCTGTGAGTACATGTGCAGCTTTTTGTCATTTTAGGCTGAATTTTTAGATTTTAAGTGATCATGGCTACAATTCTAAAATTAAAAATGCTAGTTACAAAAATTGGAGGCTTTATGTTGCGATCACTTGTAGGATGCCCCAGATTTGAGTAAAAGGATAGCGTGCTGCAGTTAAAATTTTAGCTAGATGCACTCATCAGATTCAGTGATCAACATTTGTAGTTTTAGCTACATTGTAGTAACTTAAGTGCCAGTTTTCTATGAATGGTGCTTACAATGACAGTAAGGTCATCCACTTTCAAAAATCACAAGGCAGCCGCACCACAGCTCAGCATCCCCTCCCCAAGTTACAATTAGCTTCAATCGTGGAGTTTTTAAGTTATTTGTGTTCTGGGTTTCGAGGCTGTACAGTCCACGCTATTAAGCTTTAACCAAGAGGACCAGAAATGTGCTCTGTTTTCAAATGGAAGCTGAGGTTCTCATAAGCACAAGGTTCCAGGAACTAGGGCTTTAAGAAAAAAAACACCAAATATTCCAAGAGATGGCAACAGTGACTGGGAGAGAGGCCACACACCCAGGCTAATATGGAGAACTAGGAGGGAAAGTATATGGAAATAAGTTCCTGCAATGTTGCTCCTGTCATGAAGCGTTGGATTTTTTAGAGCAGCCAGCATGACTAGAAACTCAGCTCTCTTTTTTCCTGCCCATCTCACCCCATTTTTCTACTAAAACAAGGGAAGAAGAGCTAAATCAGGCAATTTTAAGAATTTAATTCTTTTTCTGTGTTCCAGACTGTAAAAATTAATCACGCGATTGAAAAAAAATAAAATAAATATGTTTGGATGTTTTCTGCTTTTTCAATTACAAAGTGTACAGTTCTCACTTTGTATTTATTTTTGAAAGGCATTTCAGATTCTTCAGCCTTGGGTTGAGAGCTGTAGCTATCTTTAGAAATCTCACATTGGTACCTTATTTGCATTTTTTGAAATCTGCAGTGAAAATCATCCTCCAAGACTGCTATAACATGAAATATATTGCAGAATGCGGGCAAAACTGAGCAGGGGACATACAATTTTCCCCCATGAGGTTCAGTCACAAATTTAATTAACACATTTTTTTAAAGAGCATTATCAGCATGGAAGCACGGCCTCCGGAATGGTGGCCGAAGCATGAAGGGGCATATGAATGTTTAGCATCAGTGGTATAGCCAGGTTTTAACATGAGGGGGAGTGGCTTAAAAAAAACCCAAAAAACCTGAAGTCGAAGCTGAAATTATGGATATGGCCGCCAAAATGCTGCTGAAAGAAAAAGCGGCAGCATGGGTATGGCTGCTGAAAGAAGAACCGGTGTGCCGCCCCAGTCACAGACAGTGCACTGACCCCCAACATTGGCCGCCCCAAACACATGCCTGCTCCAGCCACCCACCGTGCCGCTGAGTTCAAAAAGGCGCCACTTTTGGAATTCTGGGCTCAGGGGAGCGGCCACTACCCCGATCCCCTCCAGGTATGCTACTGTTTAGCATAACTGGCATATGAAAATACCTTGCAATGCCAGCTACAAAAGTGCCATGCAAATAATTGTTCTCTGCTGAAATTGTAAATAAGAAGAGGGCAGCATTATTTCCTGTAAATGTAAACAAACTTGTTTGATGGATTGTCTGAACAAGAAGTAGGACTGAGTGAATTTGTATGCTCTGAAGTTTCATTGTTTTGTTTTTGAATGCAGTTATGTGACAAAAAAAAAATCTACATTTTTAAGTTGTACTTTCATGAAAAAGAGATTGCACTACAGTACTTGTATGAGGTGAATTGAAAAATACTATTTCTTTTGTTTATCATTTTTACAGTGCAACTATTTGTAATCAAAAATAAAATACAATATGTCTGAAAATGTAGAAAATCAAAACTAATAAATTTCAATTGGTATTCTATTTAACAATGCAATTAAAATTGTGATTAATCAAGATTTTTTAATTGTCATTAAGTTAATTGCATGAATTAACTGTGATTAATTGACAGCCCTAGTTGAAATCTAAGCAAATTATGCAATCACAAAAGTTAAAATAACTTGGATTAAAATATAGAAGCTGAAATTGCACAGAATTTCTGTGAAAAAATACAGGCTGTCTTCAATGCATGTAGACAATTCAGAGAATATGAAAAAAAAAATCAGTATAGAAGGAAGTGGCAGCATTAATACTTTACTAGCTCCTACTGTGCTCAACAAATTCTCTCTGTTATGGAATGGGACCTTTTCAGAATTGAGAGATTAGAACAGAGATGCCTGAAGGTGTTTTCACAGTTTAGCAGATGCATTTCTTGTAGAAAGTACTGCACTGAAGCAACAAGAGTGAACGGAATGTGTTTTAACTGCTACTACTATGTGAATGGGACCATGTAAACTGCTTCAATAAGTAGCAATCAGTCTTATTTCCAGTGGTTTTTATTTTCCATACCTCCTCAGAGTTGGGAGGGAACCCCAAACATTTTTGACTTGCGGGGTGGAGTCTAAGTGTACGTAATCAGAACATAGTGCTTTTGTGGAAAAAGAAAAAGTTTAAAACTCCCTAGACCTGACTCTCTCCAGCTGCTTCTCTCTGAGTGCTCCCAAGAAAATCAAATCTCCCAATAAATTAAACAGGATGAATGCCTGAATATAGAAGTTATGATCATCCAGTCAGAAATAATACCATTTTACTTAGATGACCAGTCTAGTTAAGTGTGAATGAATATTGAATACTTGCAGCAAACAGTTCATGAGCATTATTATATGGCTGCAGTGTTTGCGCAATATATTTAAATACAAAACACATTTGTAGAAATCCTGATCTATTGCCACATAGCTCGAACAAAAGGGCCAAGTTTAAATATAAGGTAGCCCAGCTGTAATTCTGTCCTGATGGGCACAAGTCCCTTCTATGTTAACCCAAACTGTGTACTTAACAAGAACAGCATGTACTCATAGTATGGAGCTCAGTACCTTTAGTGTCTGAAAGAGGATGCTGCACACCAGTAAATGGGAGATATTTTTTATCCCTACAAAAGCCATTTAGTAGTTGAGATAAAGAAGGGCTTATGGCAGGCTGGTGTGTGAATAGCTTTAAAGCATCAAAGTGCACTACAGAACTGTTAGTGTGCATCAGCTGGCTCCAAATGGACACTAATGTGAACTTGCCATGCACTCCCAGCTTGCTGGAAACCTAAGTGTTTAGACAAGCTTAACTTTACCTTGGTAACCTCAGTTTTCAAGATATTTAGGGAAGGAAGTATAGAGAAATAGAAGGGAATACTGCAGATGGTGAGGTGACTGTATCTGTTTGTGCGAGGCAAAAATCAAAGCTTCACACTGGCAACAATGCACATAACTTTCCTCTTCCATACAACTATTAAGGGCTTGGTGACACTGGCACTTTATAGCGCTATAAAGCCCCCATGAGTGCTATAACCTCCTCCCCGTCCACACTGGCAAGGCACGTAGAGCGCTATAACCGCGGAGTTATAGCCCTCCTGGTAATCCACCTCCGCATGGGGAATAAGGGCTGTAGTGCAGCTGCTGTAGCGCTACAGCAAGAATGTGGACACCCACTGTGCTACAAGTGATCTCTGGAGATGCCTAGAGCCATTTAAGGCAATTGACGTCTCTTCCCTTTGTTTTGAACTCGGCTGGAGGAATGCGGAAATACCTCTTTAGAGTTTCTCTTAATTCGGCAGATAAGCAGTGCAAATGTGTAAGGAGGGAGCCTGTGTGAAAACAAAGCCCTCTGTGAACGGAGACTCGCTGACAGGCTTTCAGAAGAACGGAAAAAACACTGGCTCTCTCCCTCCGCATACACACAACACGTCCCCCCTCACCCCCTCGTTTAAAAAGCACGTTGCACCCAGCTGAATGCTGGGATACCTGCCCTAATGCGCTGCTCTTAATGCTGCATTAAGTGCCGCAAATGTGGCCATGCTATAATGCTGGCGCGTCTGAGTGTGGACATACAAGATTATAGCGCTATTGGTTATAGCGGTCCCCTTATACAGTAATATGTATAGTGCTATTGTAAGTGTAACCATACCCTGACACGCTAGCACTGAAGGTTTCCCTTTGATCCCTGTGATTGGGGTCCTGGTGGGGAAAGAGCTATGGTTACTCAGTTAGGATGAACTGCAAAGAATGGAGCAGATAATCCCAATAAAACTGATGGATATTCCAGTACTTAGATTTACCAAGGCAGCATAAAACATCTTCTTTATTATCTCACTGGTTACTCAGAAATCCAAACAACACAGTTCCCTTAAAGTAATCCAGCCTCAGGCTTGCATCAAAGTACCTAAGTCAAATAGGATGATTTCTGGAAATCTTATTTCATCATATAAAATAAAAGGTTCTACCAGTCCAAAGGATTGGGCACATTACCTCCCAGTAAAACTACTAAGGGTCTGGTGGCACCTCCCAGGTTATTGAATATTCTAGATCTTACCCGCTACATGCTACAGCCAATTGTTATTAACTAAACAAATTTATTAAAAAAAAAAAAAAAAAGAGAGAGAATATAGTTAAAAGATCAATATACATACAGACATGAGTTAAATTAATTGAGGTTCAGATTCATAGCAAACATGGTGAGCTTTGTAGTTGCAAAGAATTCTTCCAGAAATAGTTCATAGGTTATAGTCCAATGTCCAAATCTCATATTCAGGGCATACCAGCATAATTGGAACCTCAGTCTTGCGACTCAAACTTCCCCCAATGAAGCCTAAGCAGATCTGAGATGACAGAATCAGGACCCAATGATCTTTTATACAATTTCATGTCTTTTGACGAGGTGGAATTTCCTTGGGGAATAGAAGGCAGTTAGGATGACTTGGAAGGAGGTCCATCACTGGTACTTAGCTGTACGAATTAACATAAGGCCATTTGCTTGTTCCTCCACATTCAGAGTACATTAAAAAGAGAGATGAATACTGCGATAGCCCATGTTTACAATTCATTTAAATGATAAGATGTTCTTTTGGCCTCTGAATTATCAAATACAATATAGACAGGGCCTATTGATTACATTCTCGACCCTACTCTTATGTATGTAAATACACAAAAACACAGACATTCTCTCTCCACATGTCTTTTGAGGATTATTTATTTTGCAGGATGTTTAACCCTTTCTAGCCATGTGTCACAATCCCATAGATTGTTATAGTTCTGAGACAACCTGTGACCCATGAAGCTGGAAGGAATAAAACTAGAGAATCTGTGGCAGGAACAGCTAATGCAGGAACCTATACAACTGTGAAAAGGGGGGCCAGGGTGCCCCTCTCTCTCCTTTGTCAGAGGCTGCACAGTCACTCCCTGCGGTACTTTTGCAGATGGTAGTTTTCTAAACCCAGGCAGCCTCCACATAACTTCAAAACATGGCATCTCCTGCTTTACGATATTCTTATTTTAGAGAGGAAATCATCTGCCTGTTTTAATAGGCCTCCAAGAAATAAAAGATGAGAGCAGGACCAGAAACACAATGCCTGCCTTCCAACAGGTTAGCCCATTTGCACAAGTAGTAGTTATGGAAGTATTGAGAAGACTCAGGGTCGCTGCCTCTGACTGATCAAGGCTCTTCCTGGCTGGCGGGAGTAGAGAATGCCTGGGACCTCTACTAACAATGTCACACTTCTGACGAGGGAGTCTGCCAGTCATCCTAAAACATATGATGGGCCAACCAGTACAAAAAGAAATAATTGTTCAAGGGCAGAGACCTAAAGCTACCACACAGTATCTAATCTTTATTTTCTAAGCAAGTTAATTGAGAAGCTAGCAAAACTTTTGATTGGCAGTAGCTTCCATTGTCCACACTGATGTCATCATGTAGCGTTACAGGCACTACACGTGTAGCTACATGCCAGAGTGAAAGGCTCAGGCAGGTGGAGGTAGTGGGGAAGGACTCTGGGAACTGGGGAACTGCTGGAGACTTTCCCTGCTGTCGCCCCACTGTAGAGCCCTTCCCTGCCGCCGGAGCCTTTCACTGCAATGGAGAAAGCAGGACACTATATTGCTTAAAAATAGCAATGTAGACATTGAAGGCATAGCTTGGGCATGTGGAGAGCTGTGTGCGGTATATACCCTGGAGTTCAGGCATGTGGGCATTCTACTCGCTTAAGGCATGTCTCACTATCTATATTGGTATTTATACCCATGCTAACTGGCTATGCAAGTGTCTTTACCCTCAGACTTCAGAACATGGCACAGAGACAACACATGTTGCTATGATGAATAACCTTTTTCCCCATAGGTGGGGGAAATTCATCAGTACTCCTCCTGCTGGAGGTTGCTGCAACACCTGGTATAGCTGTTGACCAATCACCCCTCTCCAGCAGGAAGACCTCTAAGGCCAGATACCTTACACAGGAATGACCACCAGTAAGGCAATACTTCTGAGTACAGAAGACAAGGTTTTCACAAGAGTAGGATCTAGACTGTGGAATGTATTCCTGAAAAAAAGTGTGACCACAGTACTAATTGCATTCAAAACTAAAATATAAGTGCTTCTTCACCTTCACTTTCCTTCACTTTATTTCCTATTGACTTTTTATTAAATGTCTGCCCCCCTCCTCAATATGTGCAAATAAAAAAGGCTGATTTATTATTAGGTTGTCTACAGTTTGGGAAGACCATTTCCATCTTTAAATGCTAGGGAGATGTTCAAACAACAGAGTAAAATAAAATGTGTTTGTGAAGGAAAACTGATAGATTATTCTCTTGCTTGGCTTTTCAAAAAGATGCACTCTTGGGTTTTTCTCCCTTTCTTGTCTGAACGTATCCATAGACTTCTGATTTGTAATTTTAAATGGTCCACTGCGAAAACTTAAATTCAGGCAAATCAGTCTAGACCAAGGATCGGCAACCTTTGGCATGTGGTCCATCAGGGAAATCCACTGGGGGGGCCAGGACAGTTTATTTACCTACAGCGTCTGCAGTTCAGCTGGTCGCAGTTCCCACTGGCCACGGTTGGTCGTTCCAGGCCAATGGGAGCTGTGGGAAGTGGCGGCCAGCACATCCCTCGGCCCACGCCACTTCCCGCAGCCCCCATTGGCCCAGAACAGCAAACAGTGGCCAGTGGGAGCTGTGATCGGCCAAACTTGCAGATGCAACAGGTAAACAAACTGTCCTGGCTCACCAGCAGATTTCCCTGATGGGCCATGTGCCAAAGGTTGCTGATCCTAGATGTTACTTTCCTGTAACCACTACCATTGTGTTCTGATAAACTCTTATAGTCTTTATTTCTCCCACATATACACAATCAGCAAATTTAAATGGATACGGTTGGTGTTTTCTCAGAAGGTCCTTTAGCTTGTTCTATTTTGTTGCAGTAATGGAGTAAGTGTTTCATAAGGCACTTATGTTGTATCTGGGTGAAGGTCCAGATTAGCCATGGGTGTATGCATTCCATCTTTATAAACAGTATACCTACAAAATATGGTTTGTTGCACTTATGTTTTGACAGGTATGGTATCTCTGTTGCTGTCTCCAGCTCAGCTTGTCTTTCATGATATGTATAATCTTTTGGAGGTCTGGTACTATCAACATGGATTATAAAAGTTTCACCCTTTCTATAATGTGAAGATTAGTTACGTTTTTTTCAAGCAACATGCAAATTGTGTGATAATTGTACTAGACCTTCTCTCACTTCCCCTCCTACATTTTTTGTGAAGCCTAGAAATACCAGGTGTTTTAGAATTTGTGGGGAATGGAAATGTAATTTACTAAAATCTTCTTGACTAGACTTCAGTATATAAGAAAATAATGTACTCTAGTGGAGCAAGATAATGGCTAGCTTTCAGTTTCATTCAGCATTCTCTCTCCCCCCCCAATGCAGTGTACATACATTGCAATTGATCAGATGCCGAAGACTCATGCTATTGTGCTAAGCAGACCTGCCTGGCTTTGGGGTGCAGAAATGGGAGCCAATGAACATGGAGTCTGCATCGCTAATGAAGCCATCACCACCAGAGAGCCAGCTTCTGAAACTGAAGCCCTGCTGGGAATGGATCTTGTCAGGTGGGTGGTTAATGGCTAGACTATGGATCAATCACTTGGCCTATTAAAGGCTGCAAGATGGCTGTATTGGATCAGAGTATTGTGGTATTAGCAATAATGGCACAATATATCAATGACGTAGACACTAAGATTGGGTTTCAAAACTGTATAGACTGTAGACACCACCTATAGATACGGTATTTATAAAAGGCCCTGAATATGATCAAGTTAACATTTTGTAATAATTGAAATTGATGAAACTAGCAAATATTGCCACTTCAACCTAGTTTGCATTCATCAGCAGCATGTCTGCCTACCATTCAGAACAGAAGGGATATATTGTCAGAATAAGGAAAGCTGTTGTAAGGAAGATGTGATTGACTGACAGCTCTGTAATGCCCATCGTTTTCTTCTTTAAAGCATCCTACTCTGACCGAGAACGCTTACTCTGACGCATAAAAGCCGTAGAATAAATAAGTTACTGTAGCTCCACTTCAGCACATGCATTCCAATGTAAACCCTTTGCCCTTCTGTTGAATGCTGGCAAGCAAACTTCTGAAAGTTCATTCACTCCAGGCTGGCTGCCTGAAAGGCTTGTTCTGCATTGTAAGTCTGAAGCTGCACATTGAGCAGCAGTGAGGAGAGTCATAAAAAACAAAACCAAGCAGTAGGAAGAAAGGAAACAGCACAAATGGGCCAGTAGAAAACTTGAACTCTGCTTCTAGCGAGGGAGCAAATGGACTGCCCTAAGTGAGGGTAATGGTCAGAATAAAATGATTGTATCCTGTTGATTAGCAAAGATTCTCTTTTTAATGGCATGTCCTATGGCTGTTTGATACTATCAAACTTGTATTTGTCCCACAGGCTACTAGGTTTTAACAAGTGGCAGTCTGGGTAAAGAGTTCTGTTTGTAGTAAGCGTGAATGGTGGCAGGTTGGAAGTCTAGTTTAGCTGTTAAGTACATATGCTATTTAGTAAAACTGGATTCACAGCAATATATGAGTAGATGCCAACCTAAGGAGAAACCAGTAGTGGTTGGACATCACCCACTCTCTGAACAATTCATTCAGTGGAGGAGAGGACAAAGATCAAAGCCAACAATAGCTCGCACCACGGAAAACTTGCTGTTGCAATTCCCCTTCTTAGTTATGAAAACTTCTAGAATACTTGGTAATGACATTAAAATTCTCTTTTGGGTGATATCCAGAATACGGAGATCCAGCAGGTACAGAATCAATACCTGTAGAGGGCATGTGGACACCAATGGTACTGACAGCGCCACTTTTCAGCCATTTGCAGACCATGCCAGTGGCATGATTTCAGATTAATTGGGAGGGCAATCCACTGACAAATTCAAAGCATAATTTAAGCCTGATCTACACTTAAAATGTAGATTGGGGGTCTGAGAGCCATACCTCTGAAAGCTGTAGGGTTGCTCACCTAATGCGCAAGGTCGATGTAGTTATGTCAATGGAAAAATGCTTCCATCAACCTAGCTTTCATTTTATTCAGGGAAGTGGTGACAGAAAAATCCTCTTCCATTGGTGCAGGCTAGGTTACACTATGGCATTGTGTCAGCATAGCTATAGTGACATAGCTATGTCAATATAGTCCACGTAGTGTTGACGTACTCTAGGAAACATGCTCTTTTCTGCCCTAATTTTCCCCCTCTCCCACTTTCAAGTCCTATGTTGGCATTAAGTCTTAGCTCTAGGCTTTTCAAACTTGGTATACTTTTTGCTTTTGGTTTCGGAAAGCAGGCTTACTTCCTTGGAAATTATTTCTAAACTTCACAACTTGCATAAGAATATTCAGACCAATAAGAGAGCGCAGGCTCTTCAGCCCAAATCCTACCATCTGAGCCAGACGTGAAGAGGCCATGTCAGACTGAGCCCTTCTGAGGGGGTCTACGCCATCGTTCTCCTGGTTTAGATTCTACCCCAACTCCTTAGGAATACTTCATGCAGAAAGTAAGATGCCTGCCTGGCATTTCTCTGGAATTCTGTCACTGGCAAGTCAAGAATTAAAATCCAGTAAATATGGACCAGGATTCCAAAAATGTGTGTGGGTGCTGTGAGGCATTCATAGAAAACCTCAACAACATTGCAAAAAAACAAACACATTTCATTCTAAACTTGAGTGTCACCGTTGCTTCCTTCTTTACAATTCTAACTTCATTCTGAAGAGTCCTAGGCACCACAATCAGAAGGCTTTATTTTTATCTGATTTAACTGCGGACATGAGACAAAATGATGCATAAATAAAGTGCTGGTGCACCTTATGAAGGTTTAACACCTCTGTCTGAAAAGAGCTTTGGGGTTACCAGAGATTTCTATTTCCTAAATGTCATCATTTTGTTTAATATCTGGCTATTTTCAACTTTTCCTAAAACTAATTTGGGCAAGTTGACGTTACTCTTAACGGGCGATGCTTGTCTTTATAGTAGCAGTATTGGTGCAACTGTCTATTTAAAACTCATTCATATTTTAGTAGCTTATTTGAAGGTCTGAATCTACAGTTAGGAGTTGAAGTTGAAGAACGAAGAACTTCAGGCTAACAACATTGTAATTTTGCTGTGACTGCCTTGTTGAAGGCCATGTCACTGAGCTCCTTCGTTAATGAAGAATTCCAGCCTGGGGATAGAATGGATTTAAAGCACCCTCCCTCTCTAGTAGCCTCAGAGGATTGATTTTTACTCAAGAGTTTGGTGTTAAAGTGATTGGCCAAGTTTATGGGGATTAGCAGATCTTTAGACAGAAGTTATGTTGGATTTTTTTTGACTCTGCTACAGGTCTGCTGTAGGTTAGACCTCCTAAACAAGTTGCTTGTTTTATTCTCTGCTCTCAATAATTTACAGGCAGCCTCAGATGTGCTCATCTGTTTGAAACAAGTGAGTGAATTGTTTCCCCCAAAGAGGAGTGGGGACAAAGGCAGACTGTAGAATCTGATTTTGTGGCCCATCAGAGCCAGCCTTGTACACTCAGGACTCTGTGCGGACCCAGCTGCGCTGAGGTTTTCCTGTTTTCCTCAGTATCTTCAAACCACTACTCTAAAAACATATCCTCACACCAACAGGAGCAGAGCTGGCAGCAACTCAGTGCTATTTCTCTTCCTCTCCCCCTGCCTCTTCCACATCAGATTTCTGATCCTGACTCCAGGAGCCTGGGCCTGGACATCAGATTTCTGATCCTGACTCCAGGAGCCAGAGATCTTATGCCCAACTTTGTGTGTCATTTATGTGCTCTTCTTTTCTAGAAACATAAGTGTGATGCTCAGTCAGCTTTAGTGGAAATCAGGCATCCAGATCCTTTAGCTGGGGAGCTAGACTCTCCTCATTTTCGGAAGAAAATGACCAGGGAAACCAACTTCAATCTAATCAGGTTTTGTCTGACCAGATTTTAGTTTCACAATATGCCTTCCCCAATCCTTTAATTGTATCCTAATCCTCTTAGGTGAGTCTTAGGAAAAAATAAAGGTCTGAAATGACCGGTGTGCCAAATGCAGTGACTGTTTCACGAGCGAAACATGTCTGTTATGCAAAGATATCTGCCAGTGCATTGGGTTTTCCACTGTTGGTAGCAGGAAATCTAATTGATTCCTTGGGATATCATACTCCAATGTGTCTCAAGGGAACAAACTTATGCAAAAACTAAAATTGTTTAATGGTATTTGGAATCCCATGACAGTAACAAAGCTCTGCCCTTGAAATACATGACCATCCGTAACATCAATGCAAAAAAAAGTTAGTGCCTGCACTCCCAGTAATGGAGTGCATGCTGCTGGTTGGCCAGTGGTCATTACCCATCAACTGCATCCTTCTATCTAATTGCACATTCAGGATGAGGTCCTGGGCCATCTGCCAACTGTCAGACAAGACTTAGCCTTCAGATTTTTAAGTCAGGCATCCTGGCTTTGAGAGAGAGTGACTGGGATTGCACGTACAGCAGCTGGAGATGTGGCACTGCTTGAGCAGGAAGATGGCAAAGCTGAAGGATGAGAGAGAGATTGTCAGCGGAAGCTCATACAGCCGTGGGACTTTCTCCAGAGATGCACAGCAGTGTGCGAGTGGACGCAGATATTGGAATGAGCTCACCCCCGGGATTGGGCTTGCTTCCACTCAGTGCTCAGGCTCATCTTTGGGATAAAGATTCTTAGCTCAGGGTCTCCATTTAGCTGGGAACAGTGCGAAGTGAGATCATTTTACAATAAAACCAACCTTCTCCATCCTCTGCTTCCCCAAACTTCTTGTTGAGGAATGTAAAGGTTTGAGAATCTGATGGGGATGCTTTGGCATTGCCACAGGCTTGAAGTGCAAACATGGAGAAGTGATTTAAAGCTTCATTTTCAAAAGGGGCACTCCTTTTGATCCCCCCTTCAGACACCCAGGGCTGTATTTTGAGACTGACTTCAGTTGGAAGTGTGGGCCATTCACAGCTCTGAAGATCAGGCCCCATCTGTCGACTGTTGTTCCAAACTTTAGAGAAAAGCATCTCAAACATTTGGATCTTAACTGCAGCCTTGGTTTTCCCACTTATCGGAAGAGGGATAGGACTTCTCCATAAATGTGCTGAGATATTCATTTTTGTAAAGATTTTTTATTCTCTAGAAGGTGGTTGTAAATACAGACTTTCATTTTTATAATGTGGGAAGTTAATATAACTGAAAATAATGAATGTACAGTATGTTATACCAGAGTTATGATGTCAATGAAATCATATTTGTGGGTATTGACATTTCTAAAGAGCTTGTACTTCGCCAATGGCAGAAATAGTTTAAAAGATTAAATACATAGAAACCTCTAATCTGTTGCTTGGACAGCAGTTAAGTAGAGCTGAGTAGCTGTTAGCTAATTTCCTAACTAGGATAGTTTTATTTTGAATATAAATACTTCAGATCAATGTGCTAAACCCCATTGAATTTACTATTCTTATTCATTTTCTAAACAGAGTAGGTAAATTTACTTGTTTAGATTTGTAAATTTACTTTTACACTTTCAAGCCAGTCACATTCAACTTTGGCAAGTACCCTGCGTTTTAGTACTTCCAAACAGCATTTAAGAAGTTAACATAGTAAAGTTTCCCACTGACCCTCAGAGATGCATTTGTCTACAGTATAAAACAATCACTGAAGGCTGATGCGCAATTAATTTTGTATGGAGGGTGTGATGGATAGTAAGTGTGGGAGTACAGGAAGAGAAGGGCGATAAAGATAATTAGTAGCAATTGTAGACTTGTGGATGGAGAAACCAGTTTAGATAATATGAAAACAAAGTTCTGGGCCTAGTATTTCTAGTGAACCTTTAAAGCAGAAATTGCTGATGTCTGACCAATAACTTCTGAATGCTTTTCTCTTGTTAGACACTTGATATGATTCCATCTGACATCAGTAAAACTAGCTCATACTATAGGATCCTATTTCAAGCTTTTTGTTTAAAACAAATGAGTTACTGCAGCACATCACTGGACTTTTCACTGTGACTTAAACTGTATTGGATTTTTTTAAAAAGGCTTGGCCTAGAAAGAGGCGCAACAGCTAAAGAGGCCTTAGATGTAATAGTTTCTTTGTTGGAAGAACATGGACAAGGTGGAAATTATTATGAAGATGGGAGCTCCTGCCATGCTTTCCAAAGTGCATTTCTGATTGTGGACAGAGCAGAAGCCTGGATATTGGAGACCGTGGGGAAATACTGGGCAGCAGAAAAAATCACAGGTGAGTGTTAACTGGTGGCAAACTGGTTATCGTAAGAAAACTGCATCACGTGTCTTCAAAGCTTGTTTTGTTTATTCCCTTTCATTTGGGGTGAAGATATCAAGGGGCTATGAAGAAGACTAATTGGAAAATTCTAAATGGCTTGGATGAATCAAATCAGTCAAACAATGAAAAGTTGCATGATGTTAGTAGCAGCCTTGCTTCAGTCTAGCCTATTAAATGTTCTTCTTTTGTGTGGACAGAATGTCCTTCTACAGTTACACTATTTCTCCAGGCAAGGCTTGAAAGTTTACCAGACCCCTATGGGACAGAGGAATAATTCTTCTAGCCAGACTTAGACACTAAAGACTGATGGAGGGGACTGTCCAGCAGTAATGCCCTGATGAGATACCCTAATTCCAGGGAAGTAGTAAGATACTGTTCCTGGACCCTGTTTATATTGACCCATCTGGCTGATGTTAAGTGATCTCATCTCTTATTTGAGCCTCCTCATTGCTGCAGTTAGTGTGTCTGCTACTCTACCCTTCACCCACCTTTGGAGTCATCCTTCCTACTTAATAGAACCAGAGGACTGGAAGGGACCTCAGGAAGTCATCTAGTCTAGTCTCTTGCACTCATGACAGGACTAAGTATTATCTAGACCCCTCTGTGTTTGTCTAACCTGCTCCAATGATGGAGATTCCACAGTCTCCCTAGGTAATTTATTCCAGTGCTTAACCACCCTGACAGGAAGTTTTTCCTAATGTCCAACTTAAACCTCCCTTGCTGCAATTTAAACCCATTGCTTCTTGTCCTATAACTCCTTCCTCCTTGCAGGCACTAGAATTATTACAAAGTTGTTACATCAGTTGCTGCTCATAGCTTTTCCCAGGCAGAAGCATGAAGTTATTCTTGTTTGTTTTCACTTCTGCTCTTCAAGATCCTCTTAGTACTAGTGAAACTGACCAGTTTTCACACCCCTGCCATTTGCAAAAGCTACCAGCAGCAACAGTGAGAATGGGAGGAGGAGCCTCCTGCAGGTCTAGGAGTGTGGCACTGCATCATTTTACATTTATTTCCCATGGGAGGGTCTCTTTGCAACCATAACAGCTATTCTTGAGCTTTTCAAAGTAAAGCTTTACTACAAGAGTCATGGATATAGATATCCTACATTTAGCAGGGAAGTTCCCTATTCAGCAATGCTTTGTAGGACATGGGGTTTTTCAAACCTTGTTCCTAGGATCACATTGGGTCTTCTACGTAATGTTGTTAGAGAACTTTTTTCCCTTAAATGAAATTGCTTGATGAACTCCAATTCTGATGAAGAATACATTAATGATAACACTATCCAGAAAATAGACATTTGTAAATTAATACTACTCATGGTATTGTCCTCTTGCTGATCTGAACAGAAATTGACAGAATTACTCAAGTCAGTGCTGAGTCTGCTGGAAAGAACAAAACATGTAAATGAGTTTAATTGTTGTAATATTTAAATGGATGCTAATGGTGATTTTTCTGCTTTTCTTGGTAATATATTCCAGTTGGTAAAATCAAACTTATTCCAATCGTACAGTCTCCTGAAAACTGACAGCTAAGAGATTAGTGCCCTTTGCTGGTGCAGTTTAAATTTGAACGTGTGAAGCAGAACATACTAAAACCTTTCAGCCTGCCACTGATTCTTGGTTTCTGTAGTTGTTTTGAAGGCAGTAATGCTTATAGCAGCTTTTAACTTGGATTAGTAATCACTATTTAAAATTTTAGTCAGTGGGCATTAAAAAGGCAAATCTGATTCTATAACAACAATAGCTGTTAATGATGTTATTGAAGTAAAAATTTTATAAGTGACTTTAGCTGGCTTATTAAAAATAAAACTTGACAGTGAAGGTAGCAGGCTTGTTTGGACAGTGAGTACAGTTTAAACAATTATTTCCATTATTCCTATTATGTATTTACTGTATCCTCTGATGAGTATCTGTAGTAGCAATAATTAATCATGCTGTGTGATGTGTATGGCTATAAACAGTTCAGGCAGATCTTTTTTTTTTTAAAAAAAAAAAAAAGATCATACAAAAGAAACATTGAAGGCTTATTTTCAATCCATATTATAGTCTTAACACCTAGAGAACCGTTTTTTAAAAACAAGTCTTGTGCTCACAAAGACACTACATGTCAGTATACATTACATTTTCACAGGAGGATTTATAATTGGATATTGCATTTTAAATATTGAACATTACAAAAATCTTTAAACCAGTATTCCTATTGGATTGGAAGCCAGATTATGAGTTATTCCACATGAGCTTTTCTTCTGCTGATCTTTCAGATGATGCCCATTTTCACACAAGAAATTTAAAATTGCCGGTTATAATTAGGTGACAGTTATTTAGCAAATGAATATAATGCTGTGTTGAATAATGGGATTATCTTTTTCTTCAAAAGACACATAATGCTGCACAGATCAACTCTGGGCTGAAGTACTATTGTGTCAGGTCTTTTGGATTGATTGTAATCATGTTGGATGAGCTAGTTAATGTGGTCTCAGGCAAAGGGTCAAGATCCCTTCCCAGCAGGTTTTTGAAAGTGAAGTGTCATAAATTAGCCTCTGGAAATCCAAGAGCCTGATTCTCTACTGCTCTGTACCTTGTAGAATCTCTTCCACGGTGCAGAGATGGTTAAAAGTTCTAGCATTCTGATATGGTAGCATTGTGCAATCCCAGGATGCAGGGATAAGTATCTAAACAGGACACAAGATGCATTGGAGAATCAGGCCCTGAAACTTGAAATGATGAGTAAATCCTGTGCATGTGTAATTAGGTGACTATCACAAAGAAATGTCTAGATTGGTCAGTGGCTTATTTTGCTAATCAAATATTTTGCTCCTCTAACCACTGCTAGCTACATTGTAATTGTATATACTGATTTGTGGCTCTTTCCATAGAGGGAATAAAGTGCATGTGCAACCAGCTTTCATTAACCACAAAAATTGATGTTGAGCATCCTGAGCTTAGGAGTTATGCAGAGACTCAAGGCTGGTGGACTGGAGATACAGAATTCAATTTTTCTGAAGTGTTTTCTCTAGCTGAGGACCATTTAGGCTGCTGTTCAGGCCAGGAAAGCCTAGAAAAACAAGAAGGTAAGTAGAAAGGATTTTTCCTTACAGATTTTTCTTGCCACTTAATTCCCACTTCTCAACTAGACCTTCATTCATAGTCTCAAGTGGGTACAAGGAGAGCACTTTCACATGCCAGTCCATAAACCACATGAAGGAAAATCCATAGAATAAATTGCCTTGAGCGAAACTCTTGCATGAAGTCTTAATGCCTCAGGCTAAATTTAGTATAAGGCTATTTTAAAAAACCCACAAAACTTAGAGCTTTGCACTCCACCATCTTAGTCTGTGTGATTTGATAGCCTTTTCATTGTAGGTTTGATACATGGGAATAAGAGTTATATTGTATTGGTGCACCCTTGTTCTCCTAGCATGAAATGGTGACCCTTGTTCTCCTAGTATGAAAAGATGACTTGCCTTAGTAGAAAACCATGAGGGGGCATTTTTTTTTCCAGAAGGATGTTCATATCAGTCCTGTTGTGAGGTGGGAAAGAGGCATTATCCGGCTGCCTGTGGAACTAAGCTATGGTTGCAAACTATGATAATTAAGTTCTGTTACAGCAAAGATAACGCACTTAGGAAAACTTCCCTCCCGTCCTTGCACATCCCCCCCTCCCCCCTTTTTTTCAGGGCAAACTTTTTTCAGGCCTTTTATTACCAGAGCATTTAAATAATCAAAATCTGCTATCAGCAGAAATGGGTTTATGTTTCTGGTCCAGAATTTACTAATCACTTAAGATAGCTGGAGCTGGCCAGAAACCTTTTTGGAATTACTGCAGCATCTGCTGCTGTGCATGAGTAATGTGTAGTCTTTGTTTAAGGCACCAGTTCAGCTATGCATGAGAAGTGTTGCCATTCTCTTTAAAAGTTCTATATTTAGGATGATTTTGCGGATATTTGAAATGGTAATGAAATCTAGTTATTGTACGACAGGAGACTGGATGAAAAACTTTTCACTGCAGTGCACAACGCTAGTAAGGGTGCTGTGGTCCAATGCCCACAACTCAAACTAATCCTCAATCTGTAGGAGAAGCAAATAGAAACCAGTTAGAACACCTAGAACAGTCGAGCTTTAAACAGAAAGCCGGTTTTAACCATAAACTGTCAGTCATTCTTCTATAATATAGTCTAGTTAAACACTGAAAACTATGCCAAAAGCTACTGGAGACATTTGATGATCCACCCTATAGATTAGCTTTACCACTCCCATAGCTCTGAAACTTGTCTCTGTACTTTTAATTACTTCCAATCCATTAGACATAATGGGCCAAATTCACACTTGAGGCTGTGAATGGAAGTATTTACAGTGGCAAAAAGTCCATCAGTGCGAGGGTTGAGGCAATGCAAGGCAACTGTAATCTGTTCTAGTATGTTTCAGCATTTAAGTTTTGTAAATGCAGGCCACTAATAGCGGTGGGGGTATGTCCCTACCTATATGATATGGCACCATTTGCGCTGGGTCCAATGCAATGCCCGTTGAAGCAAAAGTACTTTCCTTTGAATTTGGTGGGTTGTGGATCAGGCCCATTGGGCACTTCTTTCCCCTTCTCGCAGGAAAGATCACTGTGCAAACAATGATGGATGTCTTGCGTGACAAAGCTAGTGGTGTCTGCGTGGATTCTGAAACGTTCCTCACTACAGCTAGCGTTGTGTCTGTTTTGCCTCAGAACCCTAATTCTCCCTGTATTCACTTCTTCACTGGCACTCCGGACCCTTCAAGGTAAGTCAGGCTGCCTGCTGCCCTTCTCAGGCCTAGTGGTGAAGGCTTTAATAAGGAGATTCTGCCTATGTGTATGTACACTGAAAGCTATTAAACTGATTTTAGTGACAGATTTAGGGCCCCCTTGTGACTGGCTCTGCATGGATGAATAAAGAGTGGGAGAGGGTGCATATAACCTTCCTTCCCCTTCATCATGTCCTTCAGAGGTGTGCTGCAATTCCTGTCTATGCTCACTACACAAGGGTGATATTCTATGTTAGAAGATGCCTCCTGTATGCCCCGCCCATGGTCTTTCCATACATCTTTTGGATCACACCTTTGTTTTCAAGGCATGCGTTTCTCTTTGAATGCAGTTTAAGTAGAAATCCCAGTAAATACTTATGGTATTAGGACAAAAAAACATTGTTAATCTTGGTGTAAAGATCAGGAGCACACTAACATTCCATACATTAGGTCTTACACTTAAATCCTTTCTAAGGTATTTTAACATGTTCAGAGTGCTGGCTTTGATAATTGAAAAATAATTCACCATGGAGGCAAGAGACTTTTCTTCTGTTCCATTTCACTTATGGAGGATCTCAGCAGAAAGTAGTAAAATTAATGTAAATTCAATGTAACTTGTTAAATTTTATTCTTGAGAAGGAGAATAATTCTTCTCACAGTGCCCTGTATTATAATGGATGAGCATGTACGGTAAAAGGCTTAGTGATATTCCTTTGTTCTGGCCTTTGTATTTCCAGTGTTACCAAATAAGTTGGAACAAATTTGTCCAAACCTCATTCTTAGACTACAGAAATGAAAACTAAACCTTTTTTTAAATTGTGATCTTAATTCAATTTTAGGGAATAATGTGGCAGTTCTAAAAAGTTGCAATCTCTGCTTAGTCTCCCAAAACCAATACAGGAAAAAGTTTTAGTCTTTCAGTTTTTATACAGAGGCTCTCAAAGTGTTACAAAAGTAATATTATTCTGAGTCAGTAAGATTGTGCATGTAGCATTTAAAACACTTCTGATTTGAAGTTTTGAGATGTATTGGGATTTAAGGTAAAAAACCCCCAAGCACTTGAACATATTCATGTTGCTAACTAAATGTCTGACAATCTGTGCTGCATCTAGGTTGTATCATGTTTAATATAAAGTTGCAGTGAAACTTTTCTTGAATATTCATGGTTCTTGTACTTAAATTATGTACAAAGACTTATCTTAAAAAAAATCCACAAAGACCTGATACAAAATACGTTAAGTCTTCCATTGACAATGGGCTTTAGATGAGGGCGTAAACCCCTCAGTAAAAGGACAAATACAGTCCTGATGCCTATACTTCAAAATAGACTCTTGAAACCAAAACAACAACTTTTTGCTACGAGTCACTTTCCTAATTCTCCCCGTCAGATTCTATAAAACAGGTAAGGTGATCCCTTTGTCCCTTCCTCACCTCAAGTTTTCCTGGTACTATAAAAACCACTTCCTGTCAGAGTAGAGTCTGACACAGTCATGACTGATTATTAACATTTTACATTACATTAGAACACAACATAACACATTCAAGAGAGAGCCTTTACATGCATCCTAGAAGCCTTGTTAGAACACTGACATGCAGTGTGACTTAAATGTAGCTTGTTGCTATTTAAAATGGAAGTTTTCACAGTTGAAAAGCCAGTGACCACTTAAGCTTTAAAAAATAAATAAATAAAAATAAAAAAAATATAATCACATTTACATGAAACATGTTAGATCACTTTGACATCACAGCTGTGTTCTGCTCCAACCCCTACTCGGTTTGCTGTGCTTAATGGTGAGGCTGGATTCTGTATCCTGTCACTGGCAAGGAGAGTAAAAGAAAAATCTGACACACTAATCTATACCTACTGTCCAGATCATGATTAAAAGAACACACAAGTCTGAGTACTACATATACAGTATGTAAAGAGGGAGAGGAACTGCTTAGGGTGGCCTAAGTGGCTACAGCCCTGTATAAAATTACCATACCATCAAATGAGCAAAAGAAAAGTTTATGAAGAATATCAGGAAACATTTTTACAATGGAACATCTTTTCAAGAAGAAATAAAAACCCCGTTGCTTAAATCTGAACAGGACAGAGTACTGGGGAATACATAGGGTGACCAGATGTCCCGATTTTATAGGGACAGTCCTAATATTTGAGGCTTTTCTTATATAGAAGCCTATTGCCTCCCACCCCTGTGCCAATTTTTCACACTTGCTGTCTGGTCACCCTAACCCATGGCCTAACAAATCTCTCTCACCATGAACTGTGAATCCTAGCTTAGGTTGCTCAGCATTGTTTAAACTAAACCAGATGCAGCTTAAGAAAATATCTGCCACTTACTGTATATTGGGGAAAATGATGATTTGGGGGAGAGGATGCCGATAAGACTATCCCCTAGGACAACCAAAGATCACTAGAGTCAGCTGACTATTAGTGGTCTTAGAAATCATAGAAATGTAGGCCTGGAAGGGACCTTGAGAGGTCATCTAGTCCCCCTCCCGCCATGCTGAGGCAGGATTAAGTAAACCAAGACCATCCCTGAGAAGTGTTTGTCTAAGATCTCCTCAAAAACCTTCAGTGATGGGGATTTCACAGCCAGTGCTTAACTATTCTTCTAGTTAGAAAGGATGACCTAATGTCTAACCTAATTCTCTCTTGCTGCAAATTGAACAAATTACTTCTTGACCTATCCTCATGGACACTGAAAACTATTGATCACTATCCTCTTTGGAACAACCATTTACGTATTTGAAGACTCTCCCTTCAGCCACTCTTCTCTACATAAATAGGCCCAATTCTTTCAACGTTTCCTCATTGGCCATGTTTTCTAAATCTTTTATCACTTTTGTTGCTCTCCTTTGGACATTCTCTCCCATTTCTCCACATCTTAGTGTGGTGCCCAGAACTAGACATGCTACTCCAGCTGAGGCCTCACCAGTGCTGAGTAGAGCAGAACAATTACCTCCTGTGCTTTACATGGTAATACATCTTAGAAAGGCATTTGCGTTTTTCTACAACACTGACTCATTCAGTTTGTGATCCACTATAACCCCCAGATTCTCTTCTGCAGTACTACGGCCTAGCCAGTTATTCCCTGTTTTGTAGTTGTGCATTTGATTTTTCCTTCCTAAGAGCTGTATTTTATACTTGTCTTTATTGAATTTCATCTAGTTGATTTCAGTTCTTCAATTTGTCAGTCATTTTGAATTCAAATCCTGTTCTTCAAAGTGCATAGAACCCTTCCCAACTTGATGTTGCCGACAAGTTTTATAAGTATATTCTTAATTCCATCATCCAAGTCATTAATGAAAATACAGATTATTCCCAAGCCAGGACAGACCATTCTGGGATTCCACTTGATAAGTCCACCCAACTTGTAGCAAATCACTGATAACTGCTCTCCCCATCATAGGTGCTGGAACAATTTGTACAGTGGGAGTGCTTAGAGTATTGAGCCAAACTGTAAACCTCTCTATATAATGGAAACCACTTACAGCTGGGAGTGAAGTAGCACCCTTAGCTGCAGTCTCCTATGCTCCCCAGAAAGCAGTTTGAACATAAGATATTAAGAAAAACAGCCACACAGGAGTTCCTGCTTCTCTGCGAGTTTATAGCTTGTCTAGAAAAGTTTTATCAAATATAATAAAAACTCACTTACCGCTCTGAGTTAGGACTTCTTTGTGAAGAGAAAAGCTGTCCCACTCTGGTCATGCCAGCCTACTTCCTCATGCCCTGACAACCCCTGGCACCTGAGTGTCTTTCTTATAAATAAATAAGGGCTGGGTTTCAGGGAGGGTAATGACCTTCAGGTGTATGTGAGCTCTGTCTGTTAACTGTTGCCTCCCCAGCCAGGAGTCACAAGGCTTTTCTTCTCATCCACGCTTCCCATCATTCTGGGCCCCATTAGGAAACCCTGACAAAATAAACGTATGCAAAATGTTAGTCTCAGTGCAGTTCATTGGACAAGCATCCTCCTCACAAAACCCCCAACATATGGCACTGGGCGGATGGGGTGCTCTATCATCTTATCTAATTGGTACTCTCATTGGCAGTTTCTGCAGATGTCAAAGATTCAGTGGGCTTGGAGACTGAACTGTCTCCCTCAGCAATGGTCACTGTGGTTTAAGACTGAGCTGCATTGTTGGAACAGTGGGTGCTGCTCCTGCTATTTGGAGAGGATTTCCATCTCCATGGCTGTCAATCGGGGACAATAGGTGCATCTAGAATACAAATAAAGAAAACAGCCCATCTCTGCATGCTACTGTCACTTCTGCTTTATATGCCTTCTCTTAAAAAAATCTGTAATAAAAGACATGTCTTGCCCCCGTCTGCTCAGGTCAGAACCTTTTGGGGGCAGGGCTTCTCAACAGTGATGGACAGAGCAGTAATGATGGACTTCAGTTTCTTGCCCAGTCATTAGTTTTCAAACTTCTTTTCAAAAGTGTCTCGCCTTTTGACATCCTCCTTCACAGTGGCTGTAAGGTATTGCCTTAAAAAACAAATGTGTGACATGCAGTTTATTAAAAGCGTTTTCTCTTGTGTTCCTAACCAAGAGGTTAGATCTAGATTTTAGGTATGAAATTCCCTTAGGTTAGGGACAGGTTTCAAATCTGGTGTTTTATTTTGAGCTCCCATCTAATTCCAGATTGAAATGCTTTGTTTGATGAAAAGTATTACAGTATTTTCTGTGTAACCATTTCCTTATCCTCTCCTTGACTTCCCAGTTCGGATACTGATGGTCAATGCCAAATCTTCAGAGATACTTAGTAGGTTGTGTAATAACATGGCCAAAAATTTTCCTCTAGCCCTCATAAGTGTGTGGCTTTAAATATATCCACCTTCAGTTTGTTTCAGCAAAGAAATTCTGAATTGAGTGCAGGACTTAAGATGTACATTGTGTGAAGAGCTTTATTGACTATAAATTGCTGCTGTGTAAATGTTGGGAGACTGGTTCTGAGCTACTTAATTTCTTTGAAAACTCTAAGCACAGCTCCCACAGACTGCTTAAAATGTGGGATAAGAGAACATGAAGGAAAAAAGAAATCAAGAGAGTAGTATGGAGCTAAACTTTGGGATTTAAAGATGATCAAAACATTTACCCTCTTTTCCTCTCCCCCACCCCAAAAAAAAAATCAGGAAGGAAGCTCAGTGCTGTAATTCACAGAAAAGGGGAAAGTGACAGGGAGGGGGTGGGTGTAGGGAAGAGAAGTTAATATGTAAAGCTTTGCAAGACCCAGTATTTTTGAAAACAAATTGATTTTTCTTGTGGCATGTGTTCCTATATTAGAAGAGGTCATTTTTGTGCCCTATCTGACCCCATTCTGCCACAGTACTATAGATATGCACATGCAATACTGTCCAATGGATCTCTGTTGGCACAGTAGTTGGGATATACTGCTGAGTGATATACAGAACATCCCTGTGAATAAGGTTCTTATCTCTTTCAGGTCCATATTTAAACCGTTCATATTCGTTGATGATGTCAAACTAGTACCAAAAGTTCAGTCGCCTTTTCTTGGTGTTGATGACCCTGTGAAAAAGAAACCTCGGTTCCAGGAGAAGCCTGACCGAAGACATGAACTGTACAAGGCACATGAACGGGCCCGAATGGTCACTGAGAATGATCAGGTAAAGCCTCTAGGACCTGGAGCCTTTAGAGACCGTTTTTTTTTTCTTAAGACTAATACACCTGGGATCTAAAACACTGACTGTGTGAACAAAAGTTTTGAATGTTTGCATGGCTTATGCTTCATTTTTTCTAGAAGAGTTTCTGTAAAATCTTTTTCTACAGAAACTTTTAAATCTAATTAAAAGGAAATTAGTGGGTTTCCCCACCTAAAAATCTGAATGGAGGCTTAGAAGTTAAAATGGAGGAGTGAACACTTTAGCCATGGTTGGTTGCATTCTTTTCATATTATTTTTTGTAAACATGGAACTAAAAAAAAAAAATTCCCACCATACATTGGCAGAGTTCATTATTCAGACTGTCAGTTTATAGAATTTTAAGGCAATAGAAGTTGTCTGCTTCTGTATAGGGCTCATTTGTGGTGGTGGGTGTTTTTCCTTAAGTGCTAAATTATTGAACAGTATCAAAGTATAGAGATGTTTACAAAAAACTGACAGGTCACCCAAGTTGCCCCTTAAAAAGAATCAAAGGGAAACTTACAAGAGCCTGCAAAACTCATATAAAATCTCTCAAATCTTCAAGGGCTGCCATTATACATATGTGACATGCGGGCAAAATCCAGACCGGGGGTGTGGGGGGTGTGTGGTCTGTGTCATCTCTGCCTTGCAATCTATGTACCTTACAATGCCTTTCTGATGTAGCTCCTGCCTGGGCCACTCACAATCAAGCTTTCAGCATGCAAGTCACACCCTGACTGTCTGTCTGTAACCACAGCCTGGATTATACTGCAGGGTGACCATAATACATTCCCAGGCCTAGATCTTTTCCCCCAGAAATATGTCTTGTACTGCCCAGCCCTGCTCTTGACAGTATAAATATATTAAGTCCATTGTAAGCCTGAGGTGACTCACCCTGCTGGCGCCTCCTGCTGGTCGTCTGAGGAATCAGCTCACCAGCCTCCGGAGCTGAGAGGCTGGAGTATGGAATGATTCATAACGTATAACTTTTTGTGAAAGGGACACTCAAGATATGACATCTTATGCAATTCCTATTTCAGCAATCTGGTGTATGTTTACACATTTGTTAGTTTGAATTTTACAAACTCACATTTATGGTTAGTCTTGCACATCTCATCTCTTGCAATCGAGTTGAAACAAGCTATTTTCCTTTTTGTACCTCAGAACAGTAATTTTGTTTTCCCTCTAAAAAGAAGTTTTTAGAAATTCCCAGACTGAGGCATCCCTGTCGGTACTCACTCTAGTAGGGGAATGTATCTAGAATTGGTTGGTGTGTTAAGGCTCACGAAGGCTGTCAGCAGAAAGCACGGTGTATCCCACACCAGGTGGTGCAGGAACATCTTACCCTGGGTGTTGTGGACCCCCTTTGGGCTACAGGTTGAGCAGCATTGTTTCCCTCAGCATTTGTGTAGCCTAAGATGTCCACTCTTGTAAAGGCCATAAAAGAAAATTTCCCTTGAGGAGAAAGTGATCTTAAACGAGGCAAGTCACAAAAGGACCACTCTACAGATGGTCAAAATTGTCAGAAGGAAATGCCTTTCTCACCACACCCGCAATAAAGAGGGCAGAATAAAAAAGTAGATAGCTATCATCAGCACACTGCCAGTTATTAAAATCCACACTGGCTAGCAGTATAGAGCACGTCAGCATCCTCTCTCCTTGGTCTTCACCTTTCCACCCAAAATCATTGGAGCATAATCAGACCTGTGTAGGGATGAGTCTGGTGTTCTATTGTGAGACCGCCAACTGCCTCCTCTCCCTCTTGCTGTGCTGCACTGATGCACAAGGAAATGAAGAATAGGAGCGGACAGAGAATGAGAACACATGTTGTACAGGGGGTAGTAGTAAAGGCACTGTTCTCAGCAAAAAGCAAGAGAAGCCAGGGTCTCTACTGTCAGCCATAGAGTCACATATACCCACAATCAGAAAAGCCCAGCAGACCTATGGTGGTGATGGAAGTAATTGCTACATAAGATGACTTGAAGTCTTCTTCAGTAAATATAAATGGTAAACTTGACAAGTTTAACTTACCATGCTTAAAATTTCTAAAAATGGCGGTAGTAGGTTTGGAAAATTAATTTGAGGCCAACCTCCAAATCATGGAGAATAAATAGGTAAGTCTGGCTGAGTGAGTGCACTCTGCATGAAAAGTATTCAATATTCTCTTGTGAAATTTTAGAACACCCTTAAGAGCAAATATAAAATTAACCAGGGCCCATGAATTCTTGATACTCTGAAGTTTAGCATAAGTGACTCTATCTTTTTGGGGAAGACCTATAGAGCATCAATAAGAGAATCTGCAAAACCCACAGCCATCCTTATGGCTACAAATGTTCCTGCTTAGAATGAGAATCTTTTTTGCAGCTTCCAGAATAAGTGAAATAGTCTCTGAAGACAGAAATGGCATTTTCTTTTCAAGGAGTCAGTTCCAGAACACACAGAGCAGTCCTGCTACTTGATGCAACCATTCACAGAAACTGAAGTAGAAAGGGCGCTTTTATGCTAAAAACTAACTAAACTAAAGCAATATGTTTTCTGGAGAGGACTTTCTACATAGAAACTGTTGAAAAGCAGCAGCTTAGTAAACCTTGCAGTGTCTGATACAGATGCAGCCCCTATTCCTGGTTGGAATCTTTCTTCTCTGTAACTTAGACGTAACATTTGATCTATCTTTCTCTTTGATGCTGTTTGACTATACAGAGGTTAAAAGGTAAATGGGCAAACTTATTAATTTTAATCCTGTGACTAAACCTAGAGTAAGGAGGGTGATGTTCTGAGGGATGCTGTTCTATATTCTGTTCTCTGTACCAGTGCCTGTTTTTGGAAAATCCTTCCAGGAACTCCTGGGTGTCTTGCAGTATTTTTGTTGTTACTGAGTTTCCAGACTTGAGATGAATCAAACTTCCTTTTTCTCATAATTATACAAGTTTTACTCCCCTCTCTCAAGCTGTGCACAATTTTTAAAGTTCTTATTTCCTATTCACTATTTTACTAGAGTTGTTTCTTGATTACTAGTCTCTGTTGTTTGTTCTGCATGTTAAATGATAGATCGTTGTTTTCATTTTTGCTTAAGGTTCTACCACACTAACAGAATTAAAAAAAATCAGTATTGGAGGATGGGGGAATGGGACGTTTTCAAATAGTGTGAAGGTGCCTGCACACAGAGAAGTTTAGTAAAAAGTCACTTGAATTTGTTTAAGGGGTACTTTAACTTGGCCATTTCTTGCCTTTAGGATAAAGGTCAGAAACTGATGAGGATTATGTTAGACCTTGAGAGACAAGGCTTAGAAGCTATGGAGGAAATCCTCACCAGTACAGAGGTTCTGGATCCTGCTGAAGTAGTAGACCTTTTCTATGACTGTGTCGATACAGAAATTAAGTTCTTCAAGTGAAGTAAGCAAATGTTTTAATACTTTGATTTAGAAACTGCTAAGCTGTCAGACAAGCAGCTCATCTGCATATGCATAAATAAGATGTATAAATGCAAGACTTAGTTTGATTCTGATTGTGCTGGTATAACGTCAGTGGTGTTATTCCTGGTTTAAACCACTTTAAATGGTTGTAGAATCAGGCCTCTATTATCTTTATTTTTCTTTTGATACCTCTCTGAATGGATTGTCTCAAAAGTCTTTTCCTTTATGTAATGTTATAGCCTCTCTTAGTTTTCTATTTGATTGTTGCTGTACGTGGATTTTAAACCACTGTTCTCTCATTTCAGCCACAGAGGACACCGTTCGCCTTTTCACAAGAAGACTCTATAGTTCTTCGAGTTTTGAAAGATAGTCTCCCGTCCACATAGCTGAATTTGCAGGAGGAAAACAAACAAAAAGCCTTCTGTCTTTCTAGAAAAATGTTCCTCAGTAGCTATATCGAGTTAACAAGATTGCTTTCCTGTGTCCAATCATGTGGTGGTCCTGTTCTGTGTGTAGTGAAAGGAGAGAGTCACTGATTGGTCCATGTGTGCATGCCAGCTAATGTAGTGCAGAATGTTTCATTGTTTGGGCAACAAAAAATTAAAACAAGAAATAACTTCAATCCAGCATAATTTCCATATAATCTTTCAAAGCAAACAAATGTTTTTGTTCTTTTTTTAAAAAAATTATTACTTCCCCCTATAGAGCTCAGGCTAGGTAGCAAAGCTCAAATGCTTAGAATTTCACCAGGCACATGTACACTTACCACTTCACATTGGAAACGCCAGAGGTTTTAAAAACAAAAACAGCAGCACTTGACAGTCTGAATTAGAGATGAGGCCTGGTTCTGAGCTTGCTTGTGTAACTCTGTTGGCTTATGCCAGAACACATGAGCAGAATCATACCCCCGGGGGTTCATGTTGCCCTCACCTATTCATACTTGGAAAAACAGCTATTGCCCTTGTGATGCCTGGTAGGGTTTTTTTCCCTTTGTATAAGATTCATAGTACTATGTATTGCAGGCAGAATCAAACCAAGTGCCTAGTACATTAAACTGCAAGACAGCAGTGATAGGCACATCAGTGCAGTGACAACTTATCAGAACACTTTTTATGTTAGAACAGAGGCTGGGCATTGAAAATAAAATGAGGGACAGTAGCGTGGCTGTGGGACCACACTGCCATATGAAAGACAATTCTGTGAGATCTCCAAATGGTATATGCTGTTTACACCTGGAGGAAATCTTCAATTATTTAGTGCAAGCAAAAGGAAGCGATTGTGACTCAGCTGTTGATTCCCCCTTGCAAGGCACAAATTCACAGCGAAGCTGTGATCTGAATGTTACTCCTTTTACAATCTGCAGAGGGGAGGATACAAATGGTTTATTTGTAGTTTGTCATCAGCACACCATTTTACCCTCTAGATTCATATTTGGATTCATGTGACACCAGGGATTATCTACTTTTCATGTGCTCTTGCCATAACTCCTTTACTTTAAGAAGTTAATCTAGTGCAGAGGGTGAGCATTGATCAAGGGAATCTTCTTAACTCATGACAGAAGAGACAATATTAGACAATATTCAGTGGGTGGGGACGAGATGTTAATTCCCACCCATTGAAATATTGCAGTAGCATGAGCAAAAAATTTTTCTTTTGGAGAGTGGTTGATGATTGAGAAGAGAAGCCCCCACTGAGGAACTGAAGTTCCTCAGAAGGAGGGCACCAGTTTCCTACCCTTTTGACATTGACAGCGTGTTTGGGGCCGCACTCAAACCCTACAAAATATGTAGCTCTCAGCTGATTGGAATCGGAGTCAAACATCTTACAAACACAGTTTAAGGAAGTTTTTACTAATGTTTCCTCTGCCACTTCCAGCGATAAATCCATTCGGCAGACACTTAAGTCTATATTTATGCTGTGGCTACACAAACCATATAGAGCCATAAAATGATACCTTTCAGTTTACTTGCTTTCATTAAAGTCCTGTTGTGGCTTTATCAGATCTCCTCAAAGAACAGTATTCAACCAGGCTATTGTAGAATACAATTTCAAAAAGACCTGCTAGTGACATACATCTGCGCTCAAACTGATTTTCTTATTGTTATTGCTCTTCCCCTTTAATTCTCTTTGTATCCCCTTTTGGTTTTTTTATGTCTTTGTTTTTTGAATTTACCTCCCCCTTCTTCCATAAGTACTATAATTCCAACGTACTTGAAACAGAAACAGAAACAGAACAAAGGTGATCCATACTTTTCTAGGAGTCCTGCACTTCATGCTCTTGACTTTGCAGGTAACATTGAATATGTCTCTCCAAGTTAAAACAATGGGCACTATATACTGTATCTAGGTAATCTCAGTAACTGTTCAGAGGTGAACCACTGTGTACTATAACATTTTACCATTTTGTAGTGCATGAGATACACTATAAAATGATATGATTTATATAGCAGTTTCTGTAATTCTCTTAATATGCTGTGTGATGCAGCAGGACCAGGGAGCTGTGGAAGAAGGGGGATATATAATCCCTAGCCTAATTAAGGTGTGGTAGACTAGGGAAGGTTATTTTAGGTTAATTGGCACACCTGTAGTCAATTAAGGCCCTGTCAGGAACTCAATAAACCCTCCCTGCTGCAGGCAGAGAGGGTGGTGTGAGGAAAGAGGAAGGACTGGAGTTTGGAGGTGTGTAGCTGAGAATGGAAAGATGAGTGAACTGGAGGAAGGGAGACTCCCTCTCCCAGTTTCAAGGGCTGAGGGTAAGAAACCTGCAGGAGTTGAGAGGGGCTGGGGCTTAGAGTGAGGAGCAAACCTAGACATCTTCCCTCTTCTGCCATTTTCCTGGGCCACTAGTGGGGCCCTTGGTGCCCCGACAGCAGTGGCAAGGGGTGGTGTCCTGGCCCCCCTTGCCAAGAAAAGCGTGGGACCTACCATAGGTCATTTTGCCACAGCAGCTGTACATTGAATCCTCAGCAATTTAAAACAGCCAAAGCAATGTTGTGCATATTCAAAAAACTGCATCCATAATTTAAGAGGTGCCAGAGGTCAGTGTTAAGCAGAATATATCATAGAAATACATGTGCTGCCACAGCAAGGTCAATGGAATGCAAACATAGCCAAGTAATGACCGATTGGAGTTGAAAGTTTGCTTGTCAGATTCTGAAACAAAATAAAGATGAAAAGAACTTTCCTTGGCATGCACTGTCCCAAAATGTGCCACACTGAATGACAGTGTCAGCCGTTTCTTATAGTCAATAGAGATTCTAAAACTACACCTAACCCCTGGAATACCAGCATCTGGATAGACAGGCTTGTGCATAGGGAAGTACAGGCAGGCAGTGCTTATTGTGCCTTTTGCACCAGTGTGTTGGTTTCTGCTACATGTAAGTAACTAATTTGATGTGTGTAATCATGTTCTACGTTGCCTAGGCATAAATGACTGCAGTGTTGTGGTAAATAAAATTAACATAAGTATGTGCCCTTGGAAATAACGTATATACTGATTCACTGAAGAGCTACTCCACTCATGTGAAACAAATAAGTAAAATGTTTCAAAGACCCTTGTGTTCAACTTTTTTTTTAAAAAAAGTTCATCCTCCATCTCGCTTCTGTAAGTGCACTCTGTGTATTGCGGCCATGGTTAAAAAGGGGCAAAATCGAATTCCCCACACCAGCTATTGCACGCTCCTCCTCGCTAGCTGTAAGACAGGAGTTCTGCTTAGAAACACACAACAAAGATTAAAATACTAGTGTTCTTATTCTTACACATTAAGGCTCTGATCCTGCATCTTACTCACCATGGACAGAAGGATGTGCTTCCTGATCCTCTTGACTTCAGTAGGGCTTGATGTGGTTCAGGGCTGCTCCTCTATGAAGTCACTTTCAGGATTGGGGTCTCCAAGGGTTTATCGCACAGCCTGCGACATAGAATCACAGAGTGTGGGGCTACAGGCCTGGGGCTTGTGCTCCAGTGCTAAAGACATCTGTCAAGAATCAGAGGGGTAGCTGTGTTAGTCTGGAACTGCAGAAGTGACAGAGTCCTGTGGCACCTTAAAGACTAACTAAAGTATTAGAGCATACGCTTTCATGGGCTAATACCCACTTTGTCAGATGCAACCGACGAAGTGGGTATTAGCCTAGGAAAGCTTATGCTCTAATACTTTAGTCTTTAAGGTGCCACAGGACTCTTTGTCACTTCAAAGACGTGTGTTACTTCAGCGTAACTCTGAAACCCACCCCAACCCTCAACTTCACAATGTGAGCCAGGGGCGGCTCTAAGGTTTTCACGGCCCCAAGCGCGGAAGTTCCAGGGCATGCCTGGGGGAGGGCTGCAGCTGTCGCAGATTCAGCGATGTTTCTGCAGGAGGTCCACGGGTCTCACGCCCTTGTCATCAATGCCGCCGAATCCACGGCAGCCACAGGCTTCCTGCCAAAGACAGCCTGAGTGCCGCCCTGACGGCAAACGTCAGGCCCCTCGCACAGCTTGCCGCTCTCAGGCATGCGCTTGGAGTGCGGATAGGGTGACCAGAGAGCAAGTGTAAAAAACAAGGATGGGGGGGGGGGGGTGATAGCCTTTATAAGAAAAAGACCCAAAAATCAGGACTGTGCCTATAAAATCAGAACATCTGGTCACCCTAAGCACTGGTGCCTGGAGCTGGCCCTGGCTTGAGCCCAAACACCTACATAGCTATTTTTAGTAGCGTAGTGCAAGGCAGAGTCTGTCAGCCCAGGCTCAGACACTCCTGGCTGCCAGTTGTGGTGTAGATGTACCTTGATTGTCCGCAGGCTCATGTACTAAACCTGCCCTGACCGATACTGACAAGCGTTACGTGAAACCTAATCCCTGTGCTGATTTGCCAAATTCTAAAGCTGTGTTTAATGCTTGCAAGCTAAAGATACTAAACTTCAAAGCCAGCCAAGTGGGTAGCACAAGAGGTGTTGTACGTCCGCTCTGAATTCTGGCTGAGCTATGTTGAGCCAAAGGGGGCAGGGACTAAAGATGTCTAGGGTAAATAGAGTGCACTGTGTTGTATTGTTCTCTGCAGCTAGTGCCCACCATGTCATGCAGCTTTGTACCCATGTTGCCTTTCTGGTGGGAGGGGGTGTGTGACAAGACGATGCCTTCAGACTGAATCAAGACTTGCAAAACTTGTTTGGCAACATTTCGTGGGGGGACTAATCTGTATAGTTTGCAATCATCCTGTGGGAATTATGTACCTGTTGGGAGCTGCTGTTTGGCAAAATTAATAAATAAATTCATTACCACACCATGAGCCAGGTTCTGTTCATTTGTACAAAAAAATTCACCCTGCAAAGTCCCTTTGAGCCAGGTGCTCACTGGTCATTGCCTTCATGCACAGCAGTGCATTTAAAAAAAAAGCTGAGATTGAGACCCTCTCGTGTGTATTATCACTGCATGCACTTGTCCCGTAATAGTGGAGAAAGCAATACCCGCTTTAATTACTGATTGATTGTTGGATGAGTCAGTGCCTTCCTGGCTGGCAGAAGCACCAAGGGCTCCTACAGTTTGGTGGTTCAGCATCCACGACTATTGGAGGAGGGAAAAGAATTTGGTTCTGGTGGGGGTGGGACCCTACGTGTTTGTATCATCTTCCATGTTTTTACATTTCTATGGGCACATTCATATACGTGCACCACCACAACAGTGTCATGCAGCCCACTATTGTTCAGTACATGTAGGTCAAAGTTGCCCACTACCTCAGGCTCTGATAGGCGATATCCACTTTTTTTTTTTTACATATCTGAACACATGGAAAGGGTGGGAAGGTCAGCCAGCCCCAAGCATTGTATCAAATGTAGTGGGATGAAGTTTTGGGTACAGAGGAATTTTAAGACTAGATTCACAAAAGGATTTAAGCACTTAAACCCCAGATGTAGGGATCCTGCCATTCACAAAATATCTCCTCAGGTGCCCCAGTACCAACTCAGATCCCTAGGGGCAGTCTTAGCCAAGGACTCCCCCTTAGCACTTTTACCCCACTATTGAGGGTATTCCACTAGGAGCTGGGAGACCTCTGGTTCAAGTTCCCCCCTCCACCTGATCAGTTCCACCAGAAATGATTTCTAGACTAAGGGATAGTGTGATGTGGTGCTTCCTTAGTAGAGCCTGTTGAAGCTGTTCCACTGGAGAGCCCTTTAAAAAGGGGTGGAGGGCATTGGCCTAACAAGGAAGTGTGTGTAACACCTAGACTCATTGGTTACTAGAGAAATCACAGAGGAGACCTAGAAGCCAGTGCTCCTGCTCCCGTGACTTTATTATCCACAGTGGAACAGCTTCAAAAGGAGAGACCAAGAGGTGACTCTTTCAGACTGTCCCACTCTCAGGGGGAAAGGTGACTTCAACCAGGGTTTTCCTGTATCCTACATTAGTATCCTAACCAAAGTTAGAGGCAGGTTCCCTCCTCCTCCCCACACACTTCTAACTGAAGTGGCACAGGCATGTAACGCCCCCCACCCCCGCAAAAAAAAAACAAAACAGGGTTGCAGCTGAGAATCCCAAGCACAGCACCCTCCTACAGCCCAGACTTAGATGCCTAATGCAGAGGGGTGGGAATTGGCACCTCCTATTGGCTAGCTTCTGTGAGGCACCATCTAGTGCATGGGTTATCAAAACAAATTTTTTGGTGGCCTCAGAGTGTGGCTACCCACTCTCACTGGTGGCTGCACTGACCCCTTTCCCTAAAGAACTTAATTAACTTTAGGAAAAACAATTAACTAGGCACAGATACAATGATATAAGTAGGGGTGCTTTATAGACAATAAAAATAACAAATGTGTTATTTGTTAATATCGGTACACTTGGTAGCTACCTGGGAGGCTGTGAAATGTGATATTGAACATGTAAGTGTCACTTTTCACAGCCCCCCAGAGAGCTAGTAAGTGAGCTGTGAAAAGTGATATCTGCACGTGTTTGTTAATATCACTTTTCTCCGCAAGCCCCAGGACTCAGTCCTGTATGGGGAGGGATTGAAGTGGGAGGCAGCAGGGGGCCAGAGATGATGGTGGGATGGATGCAGGGCAGCGGAGGCAGCAGGGCCCAGGGATGATGGGGGTGGTTGATAAGACGTCTTGCTGCATGGCAGGGTTGGTGTCTGCTGCCATGTGACCAGGGCCGGGGCTCTGTGTTCACAACCAGAGCCGGGGCCAGGAACTGCGTCACCAGAGCCAGAGACTAGAGCCTGCTGCTGCACAGCTGGAGCTGTGGGTCAGCGTCCCAGGGCCTCTGCCTACCACCGAGCGGCTAGAGCCCAGGGCTGCGTGGCTGGAGCCAGGAGTCCACACCCACCACTGCGTAGCTGGAGCCAGCGCTCGCTGCTGAGCGGCCGGGGTCAGGACTGGCTCCCGCCACCGATTGGCCAGAGCCCAGGACCAGAGCTGTCGGACGGCGCCTGCTGCCACACGGCTGGAGACCGGTGTCTAGGGCCAGTGCCTACTACAGTGGGGCCGTAGGCCAGGAACAGAGCCAGCACCTGCCACCACATGGCCAGAGGCAGAAACCCTGCAGCCGGGACCAGAGGCTGGTGTCTGAAGCCCTGTGGTTAGAGCCTGCTGCTGTGCAGCTGGGGGTCAGTGCCTGGGGCCAGCATCTGCCACTGGAGTCAGAGGGTCAGTACCTGCTGGAAGTAGGGCCAAAGGCTGAAGCCCCACAGCTGGGCCAAGGGCTGAGTGGCCAGAGATGGAGGAGGAGAGGGGTCAGTACCTGCCACCTTGTGGTTGCAGCCCAGGGCTGCATGGTCAGGCTCTCGAAGCCCCACTGCTGGAGCCTGCCACCCAAAACCCCTTCTCCCCAGGTGGGTCAAGAACTCAGCTTGCTCCTGCGGCGTTGTGCCCCACTTGTCTCAAGAGGCAGAGCAGAGCAGCACATCCAGAAGCAACAGGGCAGGTGGGGAAGGGACCGGTGCTCTGTTGTCCCTTCCCCTCTGCCCCCATCACTGACTAGGAGGTTGTGGCCGCCCAAAAAGCGCTGACCACGATGGCCACATTTGAAAAACAATGACCTAGTGTATTGGTTTTTGTGACTCCTGTTCGCTCAAGTGCCTCTCTTTGCACATTCATTATACAAGAAGTTGAGGTACCTAATATAGGGCCTTAAGCCTGAGGCATGGTTTGGAGAAGTACCACCATTCACTCCTCTTAGCGAAACAGTACTGAGCCATTTCAATTAATGCACACAAGCTTAAAGGACAAAGGCGGAACTAATCTACCAAGAGACACTTTAATAAATATATTTTTAAAATCCTTATAAAATATTTGTTACACAGTATTACAGGTTCCAGTACAGATGAGAATAGGCAAGAAATCATACTCCACATTTGCTTTTAATGCACAATGCCGATAATACTGTAGCAGAATACTATTCCGGAATAGCCTCGGATTCGGCTTTCTGTAAGAAAAGATGCAATGCCCATGTTGACACCTACCTAAATTTGACTTTATTACATATGATACGCTCAAGCACAGTTGACTATTGTCATTACAATACTGGTGGCAGCATTTATTTTTCAATGTCACACACAGAGGCAAACTATTTACTAAGTGATTAGTACAGGTTAAAAAAAGCCAGGAGGGGTTATGTTTCAGAAGCCCTGTGGTGCTGCTGCAATCAACAACTGGAAAAGCTGTTCTTCCAGGAGATAATTCAGTGGCTCCAGACCCTCACTCTGGACCGCCTCTATCCAATCAGACTCAGGGCCAGATTCTGCCATGGTCTGCGGCTCCAGCAATGCAAAGCGGCTGTCAAACTGCCAGAGTTCACTGCTGAAACTGGTCCCACAGGGGTTGTATATTAAGCATACGTACGTAACTGCAGCCCACGTATCCATTCATGAATGATTCCACACACCGTTACCGTCTTTTTGTTGGCCAGTCACAACTTCCCCACCCCCAATTGTCCACAGCAGAGTTGCTGGGATCTTCTTTACCTGATGTCCTTAAAGTCCAGCTAGTTGCAAGGGCATGACCACTTCTGCCTTCCTTAGTATTTAGGTGGGGGTGACAAGGCTACTCACTAACTTTGCAGAGAAAGGCACTATCCCAGGGGTGGGCAAACTACGGCCCACGAGCCACATCTGCCCTGCAGGCTCCTCCTAACCTGCCTGCCTGAGCTCTACCTGGAGCTGCTCCAATCGCTGTCCCTCACCCCCCCGCAGCCTCAGTGCACCATGTGAGCAGCACTCTGGGAGGCAGGGCTGTGCTCTCCAGTGGATCAGTGTGATAAGTGGGCCAGGGCAGGTGGGTTGGATAACGGGCAGATGGTCTCAGGGGGTGATCAGGGGATGAGGAACAGGGGAGTTGGATGGCACGTGGGAGGCCCAGGGGACCTGTCAGGGGGCAGGGTGGTTGGATGGTGGGAGTCCTGGGGGTCTCTGGAGGGTGTGGTTAGGGGACAAGGAGCAGGGGGTTTAGACAGAGGGTGGGATTCTGGGGGGTAGTTAGGGTGGGCAGAGTCTCTGGAAGGGGCAATCAGGGGACAAGGAGTGGGGGGGTGGGATGGGTTGAGGGTTTTGAGGGGGGCAGTCAAGGGGCCAAAAGTGGGTGGGAGTTGAATAGGGGGCAGGGCCAGGCTGTTTGGGGAGGCACAGCCTTCCCTACCCAGGCCTCCATACAATTTTGAACCCCGATGTGGCCCTTGGGCCAAAATGTTTGCCCACCCCTGCACTATTCAGAGAGACAGGAAAGGGGCAGAACTACAGCCCTAAACTGGATTTAACATACCTGCTATATTTGCAATCTGAGATGCTGCAGAAGTTATGCAAATAAGATTTTAATTTCATATTCATATTTGAATAGTAATCACTTCATCAGTTTTCCCACACCGTCAGATCTATCCATCCTCCTAAAAATCTACCCTACTCTGACTCAACATTTGAGTTTCCTCCCTTGGAGATCGCTACCACCTTTGCTAACCTAGGGAGGGGTCCAGGTTGTCTCCTTCCCACAAGGTCTGTACTGAGAAGTGGAAGCCAGAATCTTGATCCCTTTCTGGCCTACTGGGGAGCTTCCTACCTCCCTCCCCCTCTGATCTGCAGGCTGCTGCTCCCCCTCATGGCTACTGCTTGCAGAATCAGTTCAGTTCAGCTAAGCAGCCACCGCTTCCCTGGAAAGAGGAAGATTAAAGAGGAGGAGGTGCCACACAGAGTGCAGAACCCCTGGAATGATTTCAGGCACCCACACCCTCCTGGGCTCCTGAAAAACAAGAGATTAAGGCCACTTTGTGAGTACCCAAGACCAGGGTCTTGAAATTGAGAGTCTCCAAGGGAAACAACACGTGAATTAAAAGACTGATTGAAGTACCCTTAACTCGGCCATTTTCATTGTACAACTAAGCCAAATAAGACACAAGCCAACCTATGGGTGCATCTTCAAGGAAAAATCCTATTCCTGCATTAGCTCACCACCCTGTCAGCTACCCCAGCAATTGGCAGAAGAGAGTTTCTGGTGCCTGTGGCAAACGAGGGTATTTTTTTGGGACTCAATCTCCAGTTCCAGACTGCAGCCCTTCATGGCTCGCATTGAGTATTTGGGTGAAAAGAGCTACATGGAGCATGTAAATGAAGGAGGACTTCTGTCTCCAGAGCCGGTCAAAGGAGATCGGTGAGAATGAGTAATACCAGTTGTCTTATTTCTAGTATTTAGCTATTAAAAGCATCTTTAGCTAACTGGAGAGGGGCACTTTGAGGGTAATGTGGGGGTAGGGGAGAGAGGGAATGTTAATGTCTAGAAAGCCTGTCAAACAAGTGTTGGAGGGCTCCTGGCTAGCAGCAGCAATAGGAAATATTTAAAGAGAAACAATCTATACTGAACAAAAGGGTCAAATTTTAGAGACATGATGGTCCAGCTGTGCCCTTAAAAACAGTTACTGGCAAATGCTTTCACCCCAGTTTTGCTTCCTGATCTCACGAGAAGCACTTTGGAAAAGCTTTGCCCTGTCTGCCAATGCATGGCAATGCTGTTAGGGAGTCCAGACCAGGTAGTCATGTTCCAGCTCATTCCATTCTGATAGGGACAGCCACTAGCAAACCTGAGACAGAGTAGCGTACTGTGTGCAGTGGTGTCCGCAGCCCCTTTCTCCTGCCTCCATATATGTTTGACCAATAGATCCCTGTAATTATGGACTCCTCTGTGGTAATATTGAGGGAGCGGCCATTTTGCAGTGGTGTGGGGGTAGGTAGGAAACAGGCAGCAAAGTAACTTACAATGAGATTATAAAGTCATGCCAATAACCATACAATATATAGTATCTTATTTTTCAGACAGCTAATTGAAAGCTCGTGTAAATATAATTAGAGCTCTCCGGGAGAATACCTAAAATATTTAAAAGGTGATAAAGATAAATATCTGAGTGTACTTAACGCATGGAATACTGTTTGAGACGCTATCTCTTGATGATGATTTGAATGAGAATTACATAGTGAACACTACTAAAGAATTGGTTTTAAAAATTCCTGAAGTAAAGTATCCAACAATAATTTAAAAGCCTGTGCCAGCATTCTTCTCTATTGCCATATGATGACTAGGCTAGTTCAGAGAATGCAGAATTAAAGTATTTCTTTTCCAGTTTTAAAAATAGCATATCAATGATACAGCATCATTTGATTGTTAAAATATAATCTCTGCTCATTTAGTAAACCTCCTCCGTTTCATACATTATCTTGTTATATTCCCTCCTCCTGTGTAGTTCTGCTCCAGAGATCTGTCGGAGGGACCTTCTCATCTCACATGTGTTCTTAGTGGAGAATTTGTAGGGGTATCTGTAAGATACATAGGATACCATCTATTATAGGATGTCTATTGTTTCCGTATATTTGCTTGCAATACATCATACAGTGCCCCTGCATAGAAACTGGGAACAATCTAGGAAAAGTAGTGCGAGGAACGAAGATTTGGGGGGTAGGGAGTTGTCTAACGTAATACAGAACACATGGGATCTATACAAAAAGTAGCCTGGACGGTTAGGATAGGAACACTTGTGCGGTTTTATTTATCTATTTTTAAGGGACTATTTTCAAAGCTGGGTGGGTGAAGTAAGTGGTGCTCCCAAAACACAGTGATATGATTGTCAAAGGCTAAGCACCTGTATCTCCTGGCATACTGGTGTTTCTGAGAATCTGTAACTCTCATAGAGGTACCAAAATATAGAGTTAGGGTGCAATTTTAAGCACTCAGGTTTGAAAACTTGGAGCTGCAATTACAGATTCAGCATTAAACCACAATTCATTTCTGTTGTCACCAGTTTATGAACACATTAAGGCTGAGTCAAAACCATGCTACGGCTGCTTATGTAACATTTTTAACTTTAAGAGCTTCCTACTTAAAGACTGTAATGAATATAATTGTATTGGTGGCACATCAGCCCATGTTACTGTTTGGTCTTTTCTAGAAACCCTTTATAATGAAAGATGATTCATTATTGTATCTTTGGGATTCATAGGAACAGTAACATGATATACTTTCAGAGTGTCCTAGCAACTCAATCATCATTTCACAGTAAAAATTGTTGCCCAGTGTTACTTTATTTATATTCACATCAACATTTTTAACAATGTTGAAAAAACAGCATTAATCCTGTCATGTTTGCACAAGATTTTTCTACACTTACCTCTAGGTGCCTTGCTGGGATAAATTTTCTGAAATGGCTTGAATTCATCAGGAGGGGGGAATTCTTCGACAGAATGGAAAGTAAACTTAGATTCAAAGTCATCTGGAGAATTAAAAAAAAAAAACTATCAGGAAAATAAACTCTGGCCACTGTTAAAGCTGGGTTATCGCTGGAAGAAAATTGATGACCCAGTTAACTATTACAGTTGAAGTGCCTGACTGATATTCCAGTGACCTTTACAGTGGTTCATACCATGGAAAAACTGCATCTTAAGTGGAATTATCTGGTTAGCCACCCCTTTTTTGTTCACAACTACACCATCCCAATACTAGTCACATAACATGCCTGTGGCAACCACAGCAGTTTTTTTACAATGATGATAGGATCAGGGCCGTCCCTAGGGGAGTGTTGGGTCTGGGATGGAAGTGATGAATCTGTCACTTCTGGGACCAACTCCTCACTTCCAGGACCGACTGCACTGACCAATCGCACTGTCCTTCGGGGGATCCCCAAAGTGTGGGGCTCAGAGTGGTCACCCCAATTCACCTACCCAAGGACAGCTCTGGTTAGGACAGTATTTGATGTATTCTCAACTGGCTTTAGAGTAATGAAGACGTTAGAAGCAAAGATAAGAACAAACAGCCAACTCACCAAACCACAAAAAAGTGTCCTTGGTAATCTGTCCTATAAAATTTAAAGGGGATGAAACCACTAGGTAGATATTACTCTGAGACCCAATATAATTTAATAGAAAGTTATTACTTTTGCATAGTATTTTGCACTGTCCTGTAGAATTTTACAGCAGGTGTCTACTTTTCTATCAGACAGTCCAAAAACCTAATGAAAAGTTATAACTTTATTGTTGTGTAAGGCTCTTCTACAGACAAACACTACAGAGCATATCTCCAAATCTACTTACACTGATTTTTCACAGTAGATTTCATGCACACTGGACTTTGAGTTACTGCACGATTTGTGAGATGGGTTTTTGGTAGTATGTGAATTTATCAGGCTTTTGTGTTAATCTTTCATGTACAGCAAAGAGGTTTCTTTTAGAAAATATTACCAATGATGTGCATGTTTCCATTTCTGTGCTGTGGATAGGGCTCATGTGCAGCTGGCCAGGATGAAACTTGGCTATATGGACACTTGCTTGTAAGCTCAGTTGATGGTGATCTTGCTGGAGGCAACGGAGGCGGAAATAATTTTCCAGTATTGCTTGCTTAAAAAGAAGCAGACAGCACAGAGTTAGACTAACGGATGAATGAGTTCTTAAGACATTCCTTTGAAAAATGAACTGACTGGACTTTAGACCTGAGGCAATGTTGAGTCCAAAGCCAAATGGCACCATGGCAGTAAGTTACTTTATAGCTGCCACATTCCAAGCATTACTGCTGTAGTGATTCTGTCTATTCTATACTCATCACCATCTCTGAATACCTGACCTGTTATATTTAAAAGGTGTTTCCCTTAGCTTAAAAAAAATAGTCAACTAATTTCTCTCTCTACACGTTGCTGCCAATATGTAAGGTTCAGACCATACCCTTTAGTTGGTTTTTATTATGGGAGCTGCATATTTTTCAATCTCACAGACCCAATTTCATATTTTTTCCAGCTGGCACTTCTGGTCTACAAGCGGCTGGATTTCCAGACGCAGTCTGCCCCTCTCCACCTGTATCCTCTCTAGGTCTGCCTATAGATCTGTCCCTGCTCCCTGCTGCAATGATGCATTTGGTCTGTATGGAGCATGAAGGCTGTTTCCATCACACTCTCTCCAAGGAGTTAACTCAGATTTCTCCTGCCTGCTGGACTCTGTCCAGGGGCTGGATTTTCCTTGTGAACCTGAACCATCATTCCTCTTCCTCATCACAATACAGCAAGATGATTAGCTTTGCCTTTGTCCACTCTTCCATGCTGAGCTGCCTTTCTCCACAGAGCTCAATTAGCTGCCTTCTCTTCAGTTGTTCATAACTCATTTGCCCCCGTCTTTCTTTACACTGTTTCTTTCCCTTAAACGCTATGACTTTTCTCTGTGCTTTGCCCTTCTATGCTTCTTTCACTGTTATTGACACTTATAGAAATTCAGGTCATAGATCACACACACACAGCGCCACCCTGTATGTCACAGTTTCAGGGTAACTGCTCCTGTATTCCCTCTCCATGGTCCACAAAGGGCATCCACTTTAGGGTTCCTCTGCTGTCACCTCTCTAGAGCAGAAACTTGCCTCTCACCCTGTTGACCAGGGATCTTAAAGCTGCACAGTTCCCTGCTTTACACTGAGTTATCTTCAGCAAGCCAGACTGCCAAAAAAAGGCTGGTGCCTGTGCCTTGGTTTCTCTTCTAGGACCATGACCAGTGTATTTTCCACAGTTATAAGCAATCATATTTATTCTTAAGGCAAAAGCATTAGAAAGAAAACATTAGAATAATAAGAACTTACATGCATGCTAAAAAGCCTACCAGAGATCAGCCCGAACACCAAACTAGGGCTCTGGTACGTTTTAGTCTTTCAAAACCTACGACTAGATTTTCCCCATCGTTACAAGTTCATCTATCTTATATCCAGAACCCAGTCTGGGCAGATCAGCCATTTTTTAAAATACAGCTTGGGCCCTTTGACCTTGGCCTTCTATAAAACACAGTCAGCAGACAATGATCCTCTGCCTAAGGGCTTAGCTTCAAAAAGCTGGGGTTTTGCATAATCGGAGTTGGGGAATTTGAATTAATCTCTCCGAAGGGATTCCCCAGGAAATCCACTTAATACTTATTGTCTCAGAGTTGGTTCTAACCTGCTGCACTGCTGAGGTTTCAGGAAGAGAAAGCCAAGCTCTGTCTAGTTTTTTCAGAAGTGTGGCAGACAGACTCACAGCAGGAGCAATTGCTCTCACTGAGAACTCAGTGATCTATGCTCCCAGGTTCAGAGATCCTGTCTACATGGGGGGGGGGGGGGCCCAGATCCTGCTGCTCCAGACATCCTGTCTTCTCCTGTCACTGTAGCTCCCAGACTAGGGTTGTATTTTTCTGTAGCCTTGTAGTTTGAAAATAAGTTTTCAAACCTTACCTGCACCTCTGCCTTGTCTCTTCTTCTGCACTGCTGCAGCTTGTTGAGGGAAGGGTGGGGCAGGAGGGAGAGGCATGGACTGAATACCAGGTTTTTGGAACAGTAAGTGTGGAGATTTGGGGGGCAGTGCGGGTGGAATGTCATGGCTGTTCACAGCACTGTTAAAGAGAGGGGAGGGTGGCAGTGGCAAGGCTCCCCTGGATGAAGAGGAAGTAGGAGGCAGTGGTGGTGGAGGTGGGGGAGGAGTTGGAGGTGGACAATCCCTCAAATCGGGCTGTTGGGGAGAAGTGCTAGAAAAGTCAGTTCTGACTGGGAATCCACAAGGCGGTGCCAGGGGCAGTGGAGGAGGTGGCAGGTACGAAGCTGTTGCTTGAACTTTGGTGGGCTTGTCACTCTGAGGAGGCGGCGGCGGCGGCGGAGGAGGGGGACACAAATTCGGGGGGGACACTTTTGCAGGTTTTTCCAGAGGAGAGGGAAGAGGTGGAGGAGGTGGGAAAACAAGGGTAGGTTTACTGGAAACTGGTGGAGGTGGGGGAGGGGCAGGCATGCTGGGCCGAGCTGGGCCTGCTCGTGACCCACTGGATAGTTCTGACAGGTGTGCTGCTCTTGGGCAATCAGGCGGACTTGAAACATTACTGCTTGCTTTGGCATTGCAGTTTAATGCGGCTGGAGACTTTGGAGGCGGCACTCGGACTCCAGGCAGCTGCCCAGCCTTGCCAACTGGAAAACAAAACCACATGCCCCAAGGTAGATCGTTAAAGACCAACACGTAAGCATGGTTTCAAACAGTCAGAGAAAAACAGTGCAGAAAAGGAGCTGGTCCTACTTGCTCAGTAAAACTTTTACTAAAATACTATAAGGGATTTGACATTCTCTTCCACCGCACACATCCCATAAATAGTATTTCTGCAACGGACAATCTCTAATTTGAAGGGGTTGAGAAGGTAGCATGTTCCAGGGGATTGGACTGGGACTCAGGAGACCTCTGCCACTGGCCTGCTGGGTGACTGTGGGCAAGTCACTTCATTTCTTTGCCTCAGTTTCCCCATGTAACAGGAAGCGTGCCCATTTTCTGCAGAGGAGTGAGCTTCTGTGTAAGCAGTCTGTTTGAAGACTTAGGTCATCGAGTGAGATCAAAGGTATTTTATTTATCAGTAATGAATCTCTACAGGCCTATACCCGGTAAGACATTAACTTAAGTAGCTAGCATAAGGCTTTGAGGCATCTGAAACTTAGTATAAGTGAGTGACCTATCAGCAACTCTAAGCTATGGGGAAACCAGGAGTGGGTTATTTAGGGGATTTTTGCTAAAAACTTGTATAAAATGATACTAAGTAAATAAAGGAAATCAAACTGATATCAGGGTGGATATTTTAGGACTGGAACATCTGCAAATGCATAACCATGAACTTGCCTTGGCAACAAATTGATATATATGATAAGTTGGGATCATTAATATACTAACACATAGGATAAAGACACTCCAACATTATTAGAGTGAGGAAGCTAGTTATGGACAAAGGAGGCCAGGCATTAGTATGATTATTCATGACAGCCAACAAACTCTGTAACAGGCCAAACCACCATGTATGTCTCGAGATCTTGACCATTGAACTCGGTTGGTATGCCAGAGGCAGGGTAGGACCCTTGTGGATCACCAGTAGGTCTCCATGAAAAGTATGACAGTATGTGCAAAGGACATCAGACTGACTTTACACTGTAGCTACCATCTCATTTGGTTTGGAACATTTGTGTTTTTTACTAATTGTTCTAATAAAAGTATTCAAACCTTTGCTTTGCCCATAGTGAGAGTGCTGCCGTTAGGCATGTCGGGGTTCCCACCAGACACTGGACTTCACCATCTGAATCCTGTTCCACCTGATTCTGGGATTAGAACCTTTCAAACTTCAGAAATTTAACCACTGACTAGCTGGAAACTCTTAACAGTCAAGATAATCAACAGCCACTCAATAAATCCAGCAACATTTTCCCATGCCATGGAAAGGCCTGGGGACGAAGACATCCAGCCTGTTAGTGGTAAGTGGAGAGAAGGCTTTTGGTTCCCCCTTTGTCTCTGTGGCTAGAGTACTACCATGGTATTATCTCACAGACTAAAAGAGGAATGAAAAGCAGGGCCCTTCTCGTGGTGCTTGACTCTAGGGCATTTAGATGGAATTTCAGCCACCTAGGAGTAAGGCCATTTCTCTCAAAGCAACCTGTTCCTCCAAATCAGTCACATCTGTCAATGCTGTGGCCCACTGCAGATTGGACTGTGATAGTCCCCCTTTCATGAATCCCAGAGCCACTATGAGAGGGAGACCTCGCCTTTCTTCTCAGTTCCTCTATGCCTTGAGATTAGTGGGGTCTAGCTAATAAGAGAAAGACCCATGGAGTCCATGACTGCTGCAGACAGTGGTTGAGAAGCTTGAGGGTTTGCTAATTAGCATTTAAGGGCAGAGGCACAGATAAGGAGGATTCAGGTGCACGTAAAGGCTATATTAGTTTGGTGCCAAAATAAATTAAAGGTTTAAAAAAATAAATCACAAAAACTACATGCAGTGTTTTTATTTCCCATTAAAATCCCAGTTTCATTTGTCTGTTTTTTCCTACAGAAAAGCACCCTTACCCATCATGTCTCTTTGGCCAACCGGTTTCAGCATGGGAAAGCCACCTGCAAACAAGCCCCCCAATGATGGCTGAGCACCACTTTTGCTGGTTGCTGGGCCACCTCCATCTCTGCTAGGCCCTCTGGGTTCTGTTACAAGAAGAGAAGGCGTTTACAGATGTGTTTTCTTGTCTACATTCAGGCTTTTCAAAGGGCTAACACCAGCAAACAGCAGCCTCCAATTTTGTTGTTTTTAACATATACTGCAAGGAAAGTTACTGAGTGCGCAAGAGAGACAACTTTACTATTTAACCAACGTCTCAGAGCCCAGCACCCTCTGGTGCCTTAATAATGCTAGGACATTTTAGTCTAGCATTCAGTCATCATCTTGTGATGAGCTGTTAAACTATCATTAAAAAATTCAGATTTTAATCTTTTATACAATTCTGAGGAACAGCTGACAGTGACAAAAAATCACTTGCAATCTCTTAAGAAGGCACTATTTTTTCTGGGTCCAACTGATCTGTGCATCACTTTCCCTGTGGATCAGCTGGGTATCCAGCACAGATTAAAGGCATCACACATGTGTAACACTCTTTCCTTCAGCATTAGAGATGCTTGAGAAACATCTGCCAACAGTTACTCAGAAGCCTGGAAGTGGTTTGCGTGAGAATGGAATGACCCACAGGTGTCTCTAGATACCTCTAGAACTCATCTTAAAGCTATTTTTTACTTTTTAAATTAAAAATAAGGTTTCCAGGGGTAATTTAATAAAAATAGCTAAATGGAAACCTGTGATAGGCAGACAATAAATGTTCTTGTTTCAGAGTAGCTCTGTTCCTAGGATTTATCAGATAAATAAAACAAAACATGGAAGGAAAAAAAGATCTCCTAATTTTTCCACAATCCTCAAATTCTCTTCTGAACATTCTCTTTTAGAATGTAAGCTCTGGGGAGAGGTGTAAATTCAATTTTGACTATGAAATGTCTACTGTAGTGCACATATGGTGCTATAAAGTGCTAAATAAATCTAAAACCTATGATTTAAAGTGGGTTCTACATTTGACAAATCAAGTTCTCTTCTCAGTAGTTATGCATACTAAAGATGGCATTAGACAAATGTAAGTTCATGATTAATTTTGCAGACCCGTAGTCACATCAGTGGTCCAAGTGGCTTCTATGGGACTACTCAGGCCAAGAGTTTGGCAGGCCTGGGCCCCTTGCTCAGAGTTGACAAAGCTGCACACTTACTTTCAACCTGTGGTGCACTTCGGTCATTGATTTGGGTAACTTTCCTTAAGCGAGTCCCTTGCTGAATATCTGCTAGCAATGCACTTCGATCTTTTTGATCTTCCTTTCTGAGCTTTGAGGGCTCTGTACTTGCCTGTTGAATGTAACAATATTAGACAGTGAGGCAAAAGCTGAGAAAGGAAGCACAAGAAATAAACGTTAATAGAGTAAATCCAGAGTGAATCAAGCATCTCAGGTAATTGTCTTGAAATCTTTATTACTGTGCCTTAAATTAAATATTATTGGAATTAACACAGTTGTCTTCAGACACACAATAGCTTGGCAAATGCAAGTTAAAGGGGGCTCTACTAGCACTGTTTAATTTCATCTGAACAAAACAAGGGATCCACTTTCATTTCATTCTGACCTCCTGGTAAATGAGATACCAATGGTTCTAGAAGTGCCAGGCACACCCGCCTCCCTCCCCCACTCTGTAATTCTAACACTGAGGACACATAAGTCTTTTGATTTTACCTAAAATGCTTTACGAAAGGAAGATTTCATGAGCAATTTGAGAACACAATTGATTTTTTCCTGTCTTTCTCCTTCCTCATTAAAACAAGACCATTTAGTCATAAACATTGCAAGCTGCAATGCCGATATGATCACATTATAGCATCTTGTGTTTAATCTTGATGATATTATAATTCAGACATTTCAACTGGGGTTAAATGGCCTCTGCATTAGCGAATTGCATAGATTTAAACAAATTCAATAGATTATTTAGCTAAATTGATTTGTAAAGCAAACAAATATTCTAGTGTGTTCAAGGTCTATAAGTGTAAAGACAAGTAGTTTTCTTGGTATGACCACACAAATATAAAATCTTAGGGTTTTTTTCTTCAATATTATTTACAAATTGGAGACTTTTCAGAATTAAAAAAAAAAAAAAAAGGAGAACTCTGTTTTGATTTCAGATGTTTGGCAATTTGGCTTTTCTTCAAACAGGTGACAAAGTGGGGATGTCCAAAGCCAGTGGGTGGGTGGCACTGGATTGTCCTAGAACATGAGAATCTTCAACTCCATGCAAGTCCTTATAGCCAAGTCCAGGGCAAGTTATTATAGCCAAGTTATCCCTCCTAAACAGAAACACACAAGACCCTTTTCTTTCGCAGCCTATTATTGCTCCACTTTAACTTTATACTTACCCTGGATCAAACATTTCACTCTTAAAAATATGAGAATTGTGAAGATGGAAAACAAGATTGAAAATGTTTATAAGCCACTATATGATCAGAAATTTTACCCAGCTAATTTAAAATGTAATTTATACTTGCATTTTATTGCCTATTTTTATACTCTTATATGCTTTAAAAAAAAAAAATCTGGATTTGTAAGGTCCACTAGGTGGCACTCTGAGGTGACAGTAATGCTTATTACATTCCTGCCATCTGATGTAAAAACTCAGCAATAACCTTGTGACTGATACTGTGACCATATATTCTTCAAGAGGGCATTGAAAAAAGTCATTCCTAGATAGTTCCCTAATTTACATAACAATTCTTTCCCACATGCTTTAAACAAAGTTTAAATGTACAAGCAATATAAAATTTTGGTCATCAAGACTCTGAAAGGCTGACTGATAAGAAATGTTATAGGGTACATACTAGTAGGAATTTATTTCCAGTCACTTTTTCCTTAAATATTCACAATACTTACTGTGACAAATGGACGAACCATAACTGGAGCAAATATATCTTGCCTTTATCAAAAGCTTTTCACCAATATCTTCAAACTTCCTTCTCCCCGCTCCCACTAATAATTTAGCTGTAGCCTGTCAATTAGAATCTAAAGCTACTCATTCAGGACTGTTGGATCTAATTTTAAACCTAACAGCTGTGTTTTGGTTTCTGGGTTCATGTGTCCACATATTATGCCAGCTGTCTACTCTGCCTGCCTGCTCCATTCTTGTGAGCAGATAGGGTATTGGAATATTGTGTATTTCAGTACACAAACTGTAGTAGATTAAATTTGACACAATGATCTCTGACACAGTGTTCCTTTAATATAAACAACTGTTAAATTCCCTTTAGATGTTTTTATGGGGGCGGGGGGGGAGGGAGTGAGACACTACCCAAGGAGGTAATACTTCATTTTGCAAGTATAAAATGTATTTTTGTAGACTAGAACTGTAAGAATCTTCACTTCAAACACTCCCGCTCACACTCCTGTAAGTTTTCTATCCTCATATTGTACATTTATATATAATCTTCATGGCCAGAGCGGTTGATGTGTCTGGTGATTGATTATGCTGTGGAGCAGCTTGATATGGATTCTGTTTTTCCATTACAAGGTAAAGACAGTCTGGGAGCAGCAGTGTTGCTTAGCTGCACACCTTTGAGAACTCTCCTGGGATTTCTTGTTTGCAGCATTCCCCACACCTACACTGTCTGTGAATTTTAATAGTATCAGTGAATGCTGGTACCCTTTATCACAAGTATCCCAATCAGGGTAGAAATATGAATATACACCAGCAAGGAAACCTGCTCCAATTGATTAGCTGCAGACAGACTTTTCAAGCATCATCTCTTGGGTACTGCACAGATATCTGTTAAGGAAGCAGAATTAGCCAGGGATTCACTGTCATGTTATTTATACAGAATAAACAAATAAATACTTGGATAAGCTGGTGCAGCCAGAAGACAAAAATGAACTCTTCATCGGGGCTAGACCATCAATCTTAAAAATATACATAGAAGTGTATTGAGGAGGAAGACAAATACATTTTCCTTGGCACTCACGGGGGAGCAGAGGTGCAACACAAAGGGTATCATTCTTACAAAGTGCTTCTCTGCACTGATGGGACAACTACATTTACAGAATAGGAAATGTCTCAGTCCTTCACTGAAAATCAAAAGAGAAGCAGACAAGAATCTGAAGATCATTTGTTTTACAAAATGTCAGAGATGCCTAAGGTAATACACAATGAAATTAAACTGGTTGGTTCTCATTTCCTTGGTAACCATCAAGTTATTGCTCTAGTACTTCACACAAAAGAATGTCGTGTTAAATAATTTGTTACAGAAATAGAATAAGTCACGTGTGTAGTAGCCTCAGTTTAAAGAAATGCTTTATTTTTCACCTCACTGAGCTTCACCATATTTTTCTTTTACATGACATAGAATGATAGAACTGGAAGGGACTTTGAGAGGTCATCTAGCCCAGTCCCCTGCACTCGAGGCAGGGCTGAGTATTATCTAGACCAGAGGTAGGCAACCTATGGCACGTGTGCCAAAAGCGGTGCGCAAACTGATATTCAGCAGCACTTACACTGCCCGGGTCCTGGCCACTAGTCCGGAGGGCTCTGCCTTTTAATTTAAATTTTAAATGAAGCTTCTTAAACATTTTAAAAACCTTATTTACTTTACATATCTTAACAGTTTAGTTCTATATTATACATTTATAGAAAGAGACCTTCTAAAAACATTAAAATGTATTACTGGCACACGAAACCTTAAATGAGAGTGAATAAATGAAGACTCGACACACCACTTCTGAAAAGATGCCAACCCCTGATCTAGACCATTCCTGATAGGTGTTTGTTCAACCTGCTCTTAAAAATCTCCAATGATTGAGATTCCACAATCTCTCTAGGCAATTTATTCCAGTGCTTAACTACTCTGACAGCTAGGAAGTTTTTCCTAATGCCCAACCTAAACGGTCCTTATTGCAATTTAATGCCCAACAATTATGCCACCTAAACTTAAGCTGGTAAGTGGAGGCCATGTCGTTTTTGCATTGACAGACACTATTCATGCTGTTATTTTAAATGCCTTTGTTGTAGAAGCTTTCCTACCTACTGTACCAAGCAGCCCAACATTCATCTCTCAAAAATTCTTTATTTGCTGGACGTTACATAGGATGTAGCACATCAGATCAGACCATTGGTTCACATCCATATACTATGGCAGAAACCAATACTGGACACTTCAGATGATCCTTCCTGTGCAGATGTAATATATACTTAGACTTTTGTAAGGCTGTACCACTTTGTTTCAAACAATTAGCAGTATACAATATCAATAAAGCACACATTAAATGGATTAAGAGCTGACTGGCAGAGCTCCAGAAAAGTAGTAGTCAATGAGGAATCATCATCAAATGGGGGAGTTTAAAGCAGGGTTCCACAGACATTTGTATTAAGACTAATGCTATTCAACATTTTCATCAGTGATCTGAAAATAAATATAAAATCACTACTGACAAAATTTGCAGATGACACAAAGATTAGTGGAATGGTAAATAATAAAGATGATAGGGCAGTCATACAGACTGCTTAGTAAGCTTGGCCCTTAAAAACAAAATGTGTTTTAATATAGCCCAATGTTAAGTGATACACTGGAAACAAGGAATCCAGGTCATCCCTGAAGAACAGGTGCTGTATTCTGGAAAGCAGTGCCTCTGAAAAGGATTTAGGGGTCATAGACAAGCAATTCAACATGAGTGCTCATTGTGATGTTACGAGAAAAAAGGGCTAATACAACCCAAATGAAAGCAGGGTGATTACTGGTGAGAACGATACTGTATCCAGTTCCAGTGTCCACAAACTAAAATGGATATTGAATAAGTGGAGAGAGAGATCCAAAAAAAAAAAAAAAACCACAAACAAAAAAAAACCCACACCCCACCAAATGCTGCCAGAAATAAAAGGTTTGAGGGCTTGCGAAAAATCCCGTACAATGAGAGACTTAAAGAGATCAACCTGTTTAAGCTTATCAAAAAGACGACTGGGATATCACTTGATTACAAAGTATAATTAATCTTGCTGGGAGAAAATATCAGACACTAAAGGGCTCTTTAGTGGAGAAAGGAGGCATAATAAGAACGAGGGCTGTCAAGCGATTTAAAAAAATGAATCGCAATTAATCATGTGGTTAATTGCACTGTTAAATAACAAAATACTATTTATTTATATTTGTGGATATTTTCTACATTTTCAAATACAACACAGATCATGAAGTATACAGTGCTCACTTTATATTTATTTCTGATTACAAATATTTGCACTGTAAAAACAAAAGAAAGAGTATTTTTCAATTCACCTATTAAGATGAAAGAAGTAGAGCATGAGGCTGACCACAAATAAAGTTGGAAGATGCAATTTTGAGGGCGGTAAGAAGCCTAAATCCTCCCATGCTGACTGTTCTGGAAGGAAGATTTCCAAGGGCCCATTCATGATGAGTCTACTCTATGTGCCACCACAGCCATGTGAATCATCTTCTTTCTCTCTTTACAAGATGTATGAGAATAGTGACTTATCTCACAGGGGTGTGTTCAGCTTAAGTACTTGAGAGATGCTCAGATTCCATAGTTATTTAAGAGTAAAAGGCATTTAGCTGTTTGAAAGATTCTACCAGATCTGGCAACATTAGTTATTTTTTTAAAGAGGAAAATTATACTAGTGTTTTTTAAATTGTGCTGTGTTTCCACCTCCAAGACACGGAAAAAACAGACGCAGTCTTCTCCCCTAGAGGGATCCCATCAGCCTGACCCTCTTCTTCTCCTCTCAGAGGCCCACACCAGTGTCCTAACCCTGTCTGCCTCCCCTCATGCAGGAAGTGGTGCAGGTGGGGAACAGGAGGCAGTTCAAGGCCTCTTTGCCTCTAACCTTTTCCTGAGCCTCATACCCATTCTCCCCTAGGAGCCTCAGTCCTAGAGAGAGCCCCCTTCCAGAAGCCCCTACTACCCTCATCCCATTCCCCACTCCTGACACTTCTCTGCTGGTGAGCCTCAGGTCTGTCCCTCTTCCCGATCCCCAGTGCTGAGAAGAGCTGCTGCAGCTGCAGCTTCAGTTGAGGGCCTGGCCTGAGGAGTGGGACGCAGGTGCTGTGCCAGTATGCACCCTTCTTAGCCTCATGGCGTGTGCATGCCAAAACTTACACACTGCATGGACACTGCCGCACGTGTTTATTGCAGCTTACAGAGAGAACATTAGTGATATGAAAAAAAAGGCACATTTTTACCAGCAGCTGGCAAAACACTACAAAAACTGGCCAGGCTGGTAAAAAACAGGCAGATGGCAACCCCACCATGGCACCTAGAAAAAGAGGAATTCCTTCTTGACACAGGTAGGTATTCGGGTTGGGCTGGGTACTTTTACTCTGTTGAATGTGAAATGCATTCTTGATCTAATTCCCACAGCAATTCAGGGAAGAGTTGCTCTTAATAAACAAGTGAACAGCCCAGCAAAAACATATCTGCAGCCTTTTATATCACTCAGTTCCTAGACAGCCTGTGACAGAGAGCTGGGCAATAGCAGCTGTACCAGCACCGTGATCACTGGATCACTAATTATATCGCCCCTGTGTACATTTGAGGGGCAAAGCTGTGCCTCACTGATAGATTGGGGATGGGCACGAGAGAGCTACTAAGCTAATTAACCACTAGCCCAGAAAGTAGAAAAGCCACAGGAAGAAAGTGCTCAGTAGGGGGAGAAGAGTCAGGAGAGGTTTTCAGGGGAAAGATACCGGCTGTCTCCTCACCTCGGCTGAGTGAGCTAAGGACTGTATGCTATTGTAAATACAGAGCTGCACAAGTTTGTCAAGATGGTGGAAAAGAATATTGTAAATAACTTGCACAATGTGTCTGATCAGCAAAAGCTCTGATTGGTTTGCAACTAGAAGAGAGACAAGAGCAGGCTGACACACAGCTGTGGATGTCAGAGTGCCACCAAGCACTCGTGTACTTACACACTGCTATAGTAGTCTTTGCAGAAAATATGCCTTGTGCGGTATCATTTGAAAACTAATAACTCCCTGAACATTAATATTCTTGTGTGATGTATGCATACCGTGTGTGTTAAGAGTTATGAACATCTCTCACAGGCTTGGCCTTCAGGGTTTTTCTGTTTTAAATTAACAGGATTTAAAGATGTCTGGAAAATGGATTAATTTAATGCACTTAGAGTTCACAGATATATACAAAGAAAAACAAGGAAAACAAATCTAACATGTAAATAACCTGTGTTCAAAATGTGCCCTCTCTCAGTAGAAACTGTACAAATCAAAATGCAGGTGGAAAGCACATTCAATGTACACTTTACTGACAAAATGATTTATTGGGTCTGTTAGTCCCATGCAGACAGACCCCGGTTGTCAGCAGGCAGGATCAAACCTGGGACTTCTGGAGAAACTACATGAGCCTCTACTGCATGAGCTAAAAGCCAGATGGCACTTAGCCAGGGCTGTAGAGCAGAGTCATTAATCCCTAAGTGGTCTCAGTGCCACTAGAGGGGACAGAACACCACGCCCAGGAGGTATCTGGTTACATTAGGACATTGGCATTATATCACTTTACTGTGCTGTCCTAAACAGAACCGACATCAGCATGGTCAGGCCAAGGTGCTTTCTCCTTCACCTTGACCTTCCTCTGCAATGGTAAAGAGGGGATAGGGACTACTATTAATTTTAATGTGAAGCTATGTCTAGAAACAGGATTTTCCAGCACTAACTGCACTTGATGATAGGGACTTGCTTTTTGTAAGACCTACATATTCCACAGGAGACCCTTAAATGTCAACAGACCTAGTTCTCACTGCCCTGCACCTTGTGTAGTCATTCACACAGTGCACCACAGGTGTAACACGCTACCAAATCAGAATGGTAATATTTTGCATATGCTTTACATAATTGTAAATGACTATACAGTTGGAAAGCAGAGGAGTGCAGAAGCTTAGCAGGAGTCAGAACTAGACAGAAGATTTATATGGATAACGAGAACATCTAGCATTACAACAACAAAAAAACCCAGACATATTTTGGAAGGCATATACATACTCCACCCCTCCCACCCTTGAAGCCACAAGTCAGCTTCTAATTAATGAGGATCAAGAAGAAACTTTGCTTATGCATTGTTGAGTCCATCACTGCCTGTGGCAGGGTTGCATTTTCCCCTGAATTAACTGGTAGTGGCACAGGCACTGCTAGAGACAGGATATTAGATTAGTTTGACCACTACACCAATAGGGCAATTCCTGTATGAATTAGGCACAATGTAATTCATAAGCTCATTCTTAAAAACATCTGTCAATTTAATAAATGTAGCTACAAACAAAGATGGGAATGGGATGCTTGGACAGTCAACAAATAATAAAATTCTATTTTTGTTATCAAAAGGAAATATACTATTTAAGGTATTGGGTTTTTTGGGAGAGGAGTGGGGTGCCAAGGTAGCTAGAGATCAAGAATCTGAAAGCGTTGTGCTACATAATGCATCTTTAGTACAGCAGGGCAAGAAACGAGTTTCCCATTCTTCAAATATTTTTAAGATTTTGGAAATGTTTCCTGTTCTGCATAAGGATGAAATTGAGGCCTCTAAATGTTTTTTGTCAGGGGAAGATAGAGGAACAGAACGAGACACACACACATTTTCTGCCAGATTCGGAGCAGGGACCTCAATCTAAGTCTCTCACATCCCAGATGAATGCCCTAGCCACTAGGCTATTGACTGTTCTGGGTGTGGCACTCTCTCAACCAGAAATTCCATCCTGGATATAAGAAATCTTGCAATGAATGTTTTGTCAAAACTGAACCCTTCCTAGCAAACAATTTTGACAAATCAGTATTTTCTGACAGAAAAACTGCTTAGTTGAAAAATTCTTAACCAGCTCTAATCATAAACATGCACAAGTCCAGTGTGAAGCCCAGAGTAACTCAAACTTGATTACTAGATTATAATTACAGTTGGAATTTGCCACTCAATTTGTTGCAGCAGTCTGCACAGCAGGCAACAGTATTTATTTGTGTGGGGTTTTTTTAAATACGGAGAATTATCAAACTGGCAGTTAGAGCCATGCTACAAAGTATGATTACACTGAGAAAAGCCTTTTAAAAAGCCCTATTTCTACTGGGCAAGAAATAGACTAGGAACAGAGAGGAAAAACAGTAAGTCATTTTTATTGCATTTGTTTCAAACATGCAACAGGTTTGCTTTAACTCTTTGCTAGGTTATAAAAGAATCTGAAGAAAAAAAACAAACTTCAAACAAATATAAATAACTAAGTTACGCTCAGTAGAAAGCGATTTTAAAACTGTTTACTAACAGGAAGGCTGGTGTATGTGATTTTGGGGTTCACTATTCACATAAATGCCCTATCTCTCAAGAACCTGTCACCTGCATCATGAAGCCACATTGGCTTCAGTTGGGCTCCACCTGCACAGTCAATTGCAGGATCAGGGTTGTTTATTGTATTGCTATTCTGCAGCATGGGCCAAAAAGTAAGTAATTCTTGGCATTCAGTTTACATTAATAAACACGGAAATCTCTGTGTAAACACAGTCCTCTAGAAAGTTAAGCTTCAAGCACTACCCATGTGAGGAATTGCTACCATGCAAACATTCTTTCAAATGGAGCACAAGTGAGGGGACATACCAGATAGCTTCATGGTAGGTTATTATCAAAGAAGACAGAGCCAGTTTCATGCCATCTATGCTCAACAATTCTGAACTATGGCCTCACTATTAATCATAGAGAAAACTCTGATCTGATTCTACCCAATTTAAAAGGTCTGGCAATGTATATACTTAGGTAGGTTGTGTACCCTAGACCTCAAATTCTCATTGCTGTACTCATGGGTGGCAGGCATAATAGATGTGGGGAGGCTCTGCCTCCCTCAGCACTGCTGTGGCCACCAGTTCCCCCCGTTCCAGGGTTTGGTGGCAAACCTTTTGTTTTGTTACGCCCCAGGAAGGTTCCAGGGTGCCCTCCTCAGCCGCCACTGAACCTGTTTGGGGCATATCAAAAGTGTCTTAGACTCTTTCCCCCTGCATGGGCTGGGTCTAAGGAGGGGAGGCACAGTGTGGCTTCGGCCAGCTCAGGGTTTCAGCCAGCCAAAGGGGGTGTGTGGGAGGGGTGTGCTTCAAGTTGCGGCCAGCCCAGGGCTCCTCCAGCCGGAGTGGGAGGAGGCGTGGTGCTCTGTGCTGCAGCCAGCCTGGGGCACCTCCAGTGGAGGCGGGTAGCACTCAGGGCTTTGGCCAGCCCAGGGCTCCTGCAGCCAGGCAGGGGCGCTCCAGGAGAGGGGGCTTGGGGCTCCAGCTGCGGGGAGAGGAAGGAGCGGAGGTAGAGAGAGCAGGAGGTGAGGTCTCAGGGCTCCGACCTTGGGACAGGCATGGCAGGAAGTGGCAGAGCCAGGTCTAGCCTCCCAAAAAGTGGGCTCCACCCACTGCCCGTGGCTGTACTGTCCCTTGGACAAAAGATCCTGTCTATTTTCTGGATCGGAACGAAGGCCCTGAGTTAGTTTGTATAGCAAAAACCCTTTGTTGATCTCTGGAAACCGCAGTTTAAACCAGTACGTTCTAGTCTCTCCATAGTGGAGGTGTTTACAACCTGAGTGATTCTCCTTAATCACCACTCAGTGGTGATCTTAGTCCAAGCCAGAGCTGGGGCAACCCTCCCCCTGGAGTTGCATACAATCCTTGACACACAGCAATACAGAAACTTAGCGCAATACAGTCCCCAAAGATACGGCATGTGGTTGCAATATCCCGTCACAGTAGCTGTGGTGGGAAACAGAAAGTGGCGTAGACAAGGCTTTAACTGTCTGCAGCTGGACCCCGGCACACATTTCCATCATCACTCCTCCTGCCGCCGCCCCCCTCCCCCACATTAATCCAGTCAGTGAAATCCTCCCCTTCTAACATAGGTGCTGCACCATCAGACAACATGAAATCTTGTCCCTCTTATTTAAAATCTGGATTAGCTCTGCAACAAAATGTTGGGCAGATTGAGGGACTCTGGCTGACATTTTCAAATGGGAGTGTTTAAATGTAAGCATCTAAATCAGCAGTTCTCAAACTGTGGGTTGGGACCCCAAAGTGGGTCCGGACCCCAAAGTGGGTCCCAACCCTGTTGTAATGGGGTTGCTAGGGCTGGCATTAGACTTGCTGGGGCCCAGGACTGAAGCTCGAACCCCACTGCCTGCGACCAAAGCCTAAGGGCTTCAACCCTGGTGAAGGGGCTCGGACTTTAGTTCTCTCTCTTTATTCTCCTCCCCCCACCCCCGCTTCCCTACCAGGGTGGTAGGGCTCAGGCTTTGGTTTCCCTCTGCTGGGGTCATATAGTAATTTTTTTCTGGTCAGAAGGTGGGTCCCAGTGCAATGAAGTTTGAGAACCCCTGATCCAAATCCATGTTTACTTAACTAAACAGAAGTAATATGGATTTTTCAGAAGTGTTGAGCTGCTTTTATTTACTGAGGTGCCTAACTTTCTGGCATTCAAATTTGACCAGGCTGATATATGCTTTTGTATCAAGTTCTCTTTCTACAGAGCAGGCTTTCAAACCATTTCAGACACAGAATCGCACAGGGCCCCAAGGTGAGTGGCAATGTGAATTGTGCAGTACTGTCAATCTCAAGTCCTCCAAAACCATAAGTCAGCCTCCGCCCCCTCCCCCAAATCACAAGATTGTCTTAAAAATCTCATGATTTTAAATAATAAATATTAAGGCTTTTTTATTTGCCTTTTGATTTCACATTATCAAGTTTTTCTCCACATCTCTGAGTGCTAGCATTTCCCCCTGAAAGCTGAGATTCTCATGTAATGACATAATTCCAGGAGATGAGACTAAGAAAACTGCCACATATCACAAGACCCAAAATAAACTCATGAGAGATGGCAACTCTGACTCTGTACAGTAACTCCTCACTTAAAGTCATCCCAGTCAACGTTGTTTCATTATTATGTTGCTGATCAATTAGGGAACATGCTCGTTTAAAGTTGTGCAATGCTCGCTTCTAACATCTTTGGCAGACGCGTGCTTTGCCCACTGCTTGCAGGAAGAGCAGCCCGTTGCAGCTAGCTGCTGGGTGGTTGGAACCAGATGGACCGGCAGCCTCCCATCAGTTCCCCACTCCTCTAAGTTCCCTATGCAGCAGCTGCCCAGTAGGCTATCAGCTGCCAGCAGTTCAGCTGTCCCTCCCCCCACTGCCATGTGCTGCTCCTGCCCTCTTCCTTGGATCTGATCCCAGGAGCCTCCTGCTTGCTGTGCAGGGTGGGTAGAGGTGGGAAGGACTTACGTGGGGTGTCCCCCTACCTCTGCTCCTGCACCCTGCTTATCCCTTCTCCATATAGAGCAGGGTGGGACACAGAGGGAGAGAGAGAGAGAGCACGCTTGGGGCAGCAGCTGCTGTCTCAACTTCCTGATTGACTTAAAAAGACAATGTACTTAAAAGTGGGAAATGCACCTCTCTCTCTCCCCCTACACACACACACAGTGTGTCTCTCTGTCTGCCATGCTGTCTCCCCTTCCTCCATTCATGCTGCCTTGTAGACTGAGACTACATTAACAATGTGTTAACCCTTGAGAGCTCAGCCGAGTGCTAGTTCATCATTTAGCAGTAAGGCATTCCCTGGGAAATATCCCACCCTCTGATTTCACTACCTCAACCAAGCTTCACAATCATCATCACTGTGTACAATATTAAATTGTTTGTTTAAAAGGTATACTCTGTGTGTGTACACACACACACACATATACACACACACACACACTTTATAATATATATATAGTTTTTTGTCTGGTGAAAAAAATTCCCTAGAACCTAGCCCCACCCCCCATTTATATTAATTCTTATGGGGAAATTGGATTCACTTAACATGTTTTGCTTAAAGTCACATTTTTTTCAGGAACAGAACTACAATGTTAAACGAGAAGTTACTGTATTTGTAGAGCACCTAGCACTCCTGATCCATAACGAGGGCTCCTCTGTACTACAGTAATTCAAGTAAATAATAACAGTATCTCTGATCTCCTACAGGCATCATAATTTAAAAAATTATGGAAAAAATGACATCTTTTCAGTTTCCTGTAACATCACATTCCAGCAATGTACAGAAGTTTAACTCAAGGCATTGTATGGGATTTTTTTTTTAAACTGAAAGATTGTAAGAATAATATTAATTGATGGATTGAAATCTATGGCACATTCCCCAGTCACAACTTGCACCTGCAGTTTGTGTATGTATCGCACATGGCCTAGTGTATTCCAGTGAGTAACACTCAGCAGAGTCATGAACAAGTCATATGGATGAAAAACTTATGGCCATTCTTGTTTGGAATGCTTTCTACTAAAGTCAGATGTTAAACACAATGGAGATTATAAAAACAGCCTTCTATTGAACACAATTGTTTAAATGAAGTGTGCTTCCTATCAACAAAATCAGCATGATCCTAGTTAACACACCATCTAGAGTATTATCACCTACAAATATATGCAGTACATGTCCTTTTACCAGTCCAGACAGAAATAAATTGAGCCATGTCATCTTGGCATGGTTTTATCTTTGTATTCATATTGCCTCACTTAAGCGATGAACACAGAAGGCTATATATAAAGATTACTGTTTCATGTGGCTTGAGCTTTAACAGTTCAACATGACACAAAAGTACCACCACTCCTTTCAACCCAGCCTCTTCCACTATTAAAAATTATATAATCTCAAATAATTGGGTATCCATAAATACCCCAATTATTTGAGCCGTTACAGCCTGTCCAGTGACAACTACAAGATTGTCATCTCCAACTATATTTGCATCAGACAGCACAGTGGGCTGCATACTCAAGACACACAGAGAACAAGTTTTCTTCATTACCCAAGGTGAGGCAAATTGAAATCCACAGCCAGGGAGAAAAAAAGCATCATAACCCTTTATACCATTTTTTAAGACACTCCATATGAAGCTAAAAATATTAAGATTATATTGAGACCAATTTATCCCTTTTTTTAATTAAGCTTCTCATTACCACTTTTACAGAGAATGGCCCAGGAAGAGAAGGAATTTGGAGTTTGGCCCAGTCTCTAATCTGAATGATGGAGGAATGGAGTAACATGGAGGAATGCCATATAAGGGCAAGGGTAGGGGTGCAGTGTTGCCAACTCCAAGCTTTCAAATAATCATGAATCAGACCTCAAAATCATGAGATTAAAAAAATATTTGGAAACTCTTTTGGCGCTTTTTGCCTTCTGCGCTTTTAGAGTACACTCATTGTGTGTCTTCAAGCTTTCCTCTACAACAAAGGCTAGAAGTTTCCCTTTAAACTGAAAGCTGAGATTCTCATGTCATTGGTTGTCCTCAGGAGCAACTTTAAGAAAACTACCAAATATCACAAGATTCTTGATGAAGTATCAAGAGTTGGCAACACTGGCACTGGTGAGTGGTCTAAAAAGAAAAAAAAAGGGGTTTCCTGAGTCCGCTGGTGACTGTGGTTCAAGAAATCTTGCCTCTAGAATTAATAAAGAGCACTGGAAAACCTGACAGGAATGCTTAGCTCCTCATGCCAAATGATCCAGACCTTCCAGCAATCCAGCCTGCTTCTCTGCAGCCAAACAAATTCAAGCTGCATTTAATATAGGAAACCTGTTTTTATATATGCCCAAATACAGCAGTGTTTGGGGAATCTTATGATTCTGGAGTCTGTTTAAAGGCTTAATAAAAATATGGAGCAAAATATACACTTTGGAGGTAAAAACTGACTGACAGTTCAAGGTCTACAGCAGGGGTCAGCAACCTTTCAGAAGTGGTGTGCCGAGTTTTCATTTATTCACTCTAATTTAAGGTTCTGCGTGCCAGTAATACATTAAAGTTTTTAGAAGGTCTCTTTCTTTAAGTCTATAATATATAACTAAACTATTGTTGTATATAAAGTAAATGAGATTTTTAAATATTTAAGAAGCTTCCTTTAAAATTAAATTAAAATGCAGAGCCCCCTAGACCGGTGGCCAGGACCCGGGCAGTATGAATGCCACTGAAAATCAGCTCACGTGCTGCATTTGACATGCGTGCCATAGGTTGCCTACCCCTGGTCTACAGACTAGGAAGTTAAAGACTTCAGTAGAATCAGGACTGCCTACTGATAACGTGCCACACTGCCTTGTGAGAGATCCAGATTTGACTCGCACCCCTAGTTCCTTATCCCTCTATTCTGCAGATCTGCATTCACCTCAAAGTTGGGTAGAAAGTGACTGCATAGTGCATCACTTCATAAAGAACCTCTTCATTCAGATGAGCAGCAGCATTTACTGCCTCCAAAATCACCTCTTAAAAACTGGAAGGAAAGTAATTTTCTCTGCTTATATTCCTTAGATCTGAGAGTCATACTGCAGATAATTCTAGCTACTACAGAATAAAAAATATATATACACAAGCACTTGAAAAGAGATTTCTAACCAAAGCTGGGATTAGATCATTCCTTCTAAAAGTTAGAAGTGAGACAGAAGTCAAAAAAGTCTATTTGAAACAGTCAAGATCTGACATTGCTCTAAAATATTGTGACCTTTCACCTCTACATCTGGGAGAGCCTCTTAGCAGAACTAGTCAAAGAACAAGAAATATTCAGAAGTTACATGAATCATGTACCTGACTTAAAAGTATTCAAAGATATATCCAAAATGCATAAGGCAGTAATTTCCTGTGCTATTCAACCATGTTGTTCTACATGTATTATTTCCATTTCTAAACATTAGCAGTACAGAAATGTCATAACAGCAAACTAACTCCCACACAACTTCAGAGATAACACTGTTGTTTTCCAATTTTCTTAAGCAGGCTTACAAGATTTTCTCTGACAAAACATAGCAACTGCATGAAAGAGAAGAAGGAAAAAATCCCCCACTGCAGAGAGTCCCCCACTGTCTTCCCTACCGTGGAAAATTCTATCGCTGTGTAAATTATGCATTTATCACACTGTTACATAGAGAGGAATTGTTCCTTTGTGGTTTTTAATGCAAGAGAAGAAAGTTCGGTACAATAGTCAACTGAAGAAACCAGTAGATTGCCATATGTTCAGCAGCTATTGTAATTTTCCCTTAACTCTATTTCATTAAATAAGAATTCAGGAACAGTTATGATTAATCCATGTGGCAATTTACGTTTAGCATTATTTCAAGTTTTACATTGTACTAAGTGCTTTCCTGAAGCAAGAACATTTTTCACCTATGGTTTTAACTTAACAATGGGCCAAATACTCCTCGTGTAATTCTGTTGGTTTTAATTATTTTAACCATTGGGTCTTTTTGGTTCATTTCTGCCCTGACACTTCATTATACAAAACAAAATAATTCTGAAGAGAGGCAGAAATATTTTCTTAAACTTCAGAAAAGTCTGAATCATTAAACAAACATCTACTGTGTGAGGGTCTAGTACATAAAATACACTTCCTAAGATATCAACACTTTAATAGATGTTGATTGAACATCATATCAGAAACACATGCTTGTAGACATGTAGCAGATCAGTAAACCGACTACTGCACTTAAAAACAAAGAGCAGGTTATCAAAACATTTGCTCTCATTCATCTTTTGAGAGCTTAAGCAATGACATCTTTGTAAACTTTCTAGTTCCAGATCAGTGCCTGTTTTTAATTTTATCATGGGCTGTTATGGGAACCTGTCCCCCTACCAAATAAAAAAACATGCACTTCAAAAGGAAAAGAGCCCAGGAAAACAAAGATTAGAAAGTTTAAGTGAAACAAACTCCTTCAGTTTTATTGGACTATGAGGACAAACTCCTCGACTGACCCTTTTCCATCAGGAGGACCCAGATTTAAGATTCTACTAGCCACCGCCTAATCCTATGCCCCATCATTTTTTCCTTCCTACAACTCTCCCTCTGTTTTATCTATGATCCCTGAAGACAGGCACACAAAGTGATGCTCAATGACTCTCATTAGTTATATTTACATTTTGTATCAGCCACCTACCGTGCCATATAAATATCTAACAAGTAGCACCTACACCTGTTGCTGCAAGTATTCTCCCACATTCCCTCTTGAAAATTCATTTGAAAGCCTTGTTTTATGACATGCTCAAATAGCCAGGAATTTTTCAGCTGTTGGGCACAGGTGGTTCCTAACATGCCTTGAATTTCGTTTTTGTGTCATTTCAACATTTTTTGTGACTGCTTGTATGATAGAATTACAAGGAAATGGGGAAAAGAAAGTCAGCTATGAAATAAGTAGAACACAGCTCTATAATTAAAACATTCACATCAGAATATCTCCAAGCTCAAGAGATTTAAAAACCAATATAAACCAAACTAATTTGCATCTGACTCAAGGAAGGCATTAAAATTGCAAAGAACTGAAGAGCAAACAGCAGTTTGGAGAAAGGAAAAGATGCAAAATGGTTGAGGACTGTGGCTTAACAAGGGATCCAAACTTATCTTAGATGAGATCTTGATAAAATATGCAGGCAAGTAGGTAATCCAATAACCATTTCACTTACCCTGGGGAGTGGAAGTTGTTAACATCTCAAGTGACCAGGGTAACCCAATATTCTCCAAAGTATTGGTGACATTTAATAAAACTGGTGCAGCATGGTCCTGATCCATGATTATTCTAACCACATTTCATATGTAAGTACTTCTTGACCACGTCACGCAAATAAGAACATAATAAGGAAGGTGTGGCCCAAGGATCAAAAAACCTGACAGATACGAACTGAAGTGACACATCTCAACCCATCAATGACAAAGCCAAATGGAGACAGAAAAAAAGAAAGGAGACTGCTGGGAAGTAGAAATGAGAAGCTCCAGCAAACTGAACACAACAACTCTGTTCTGTTTCAGACTTTTTCTTTACATTTTTTCTTAAAGCTTAGTTCCATCTGAGTCCTCCTCTCTCTTCTTACTCTCTTTCCTTGTGTTCAATCTCTTTTTGTCCCCACACTCCTTACATCAACATTCTCCTACTCTACCAGCCTCAACTTTTTGCCCACTTAATTCTTCAGCATCCTTTTCCCTTTGTTAGGCTTCTCCTGGCCTGAATCCGCTACTTAGTTCTGTCACAAATGACAAAAACAGAGTCGGAAGTAATTGACTGGTAGTTCTTTAACAAATGTCATCTGATTGTAAATGCAAGGACTCTGCATGTTTGGACTCTGCAGGTTCACCTGAATTAACTAGCAACAAAGCCAGATGCCAGATCACACCTGCATAGCAATATTTCACAAGTGTTATTTCATCACCTAAGAAAAGCTGTGCTATCTTCTAGATAAAATACCAAGATAAGCTCCCTCATAAGATACAAGATCTTTCAGAATAATTTTTTTCATAAAATATCCATCATATAGGTTTTCTTCTTATTCTGAAGGCCAATCTGACAAGTTCCCCTTAGTGATAGCAAAGATGAAAACTGCAGAGGTTCATGTATGAGATTCCAGGAGTCTCTAAGAAATAATATAATTTCATATCCTATATAATTGCATGCTTGAAAATGCAGGGTATTTAAATACTAAATGGAGCCCTTATGGTTTCTTTACACACAAGTTGCACTAGTTGAACTTAAATCGGTTTAATTAAATTGATGCAACACTTGTGTGTGGAGACTCTTGAATCCGGGCTTATGTCTGCTTACATACAAAACTTGTGCTGGTTTAACTAAATTGGTACAAAAATTACCCCTTTACTTACATCTGCGTCTGTAGACTCAACTGTGTGCATTGATAAGGCAAAGCTTATTTGTTTCAACGGTACTTTTATATTACTGCCTATCATTTTTATATTTCCATTCTCCAGCAGTAAATTCAGCAGCTGTAGCAACAGCGGGGCAGTTTTAGCAACTGTAAGATACATATGCCAAATTCCAGACAATATCTTCCTAGCAAAACAATCTAGGGTCTGTAGCTACTTGTTATGGATTCCTCAATTAACACCTTTAGCCAGATCCACAGCTGTAACATGGGTTTGACCTATGTCAGCATTTTGCTTCTGTAGCACTAACTAGACACTGAGGGCTTCTTAAAGATGGTCTTCCCTCTGATTCAATTTAGCAGAGAAGATTCTTTTCACTGTTATGAGAGAATAACATTCGGCAGAATTGTCTTACTAATTCTTCATGCAGGATCCATTTGCTCCCTTTAAATTATGCACTTGTACTGGAAGATTTTTCCAAATGCCAGCTGACAGGGTAATGTACTGAGTATGCTTTATAAATTAGAAATATATTTTGTAATTCATTAAAATGAAATGATGGGAAGATGTCAGCATTCTCTGGCAATAGAAGGAGAGCAAAATTCAGGGTAAAACATAACTCCTTTGGAGGCAGAGTACGAACTGACTGAAGCCAGCTGCTGCATATTTTAAAAGCTTCTCATGTCTGAGATATTTCCATTTTTCTCAACAGATATAGTGCCATGTGTTACGAGTAATGGGAAGCAGTAACTAGACTACTGCAGAAAACAGCAGCAACACATTTAGTTGGGCCTCTGCTACAGAGTCTTCCAGAAGGGATTTGCAACTACCACAGGAAAGGTGGGGAGGGAAAGATATTTACATCAGAGAAGAATTAGGCCAGTTTCCAGTCTTCCACAGATCATGATACGTTATAGAGAGGAATAACTCTGAGGTAGATTGCTGAGAATGTTGGGTCGTTAAGGTGCCATCTAGCCCCTAAGGGAAAAACCTGCCACAGAGTTGCTTCCAACTGGTCTAGAGTGGTGACCTCATAACTGAAGTGGTGGACATTTTGCACCAGATTCTAAAATGTGATGTGACCGCTTTCCACTGCGCTACCAGTGTAAACTGACCCTAAAACCAGTAAAACTAGTCAAAGTGCAGGAATGAACTTACATAGAACTGATCTAGAGCTCCTATTCCACAGCCCCTTTCTGCTGATGCTGTACCGGGGAAAAGTGGCATGGCCGGGACACCCATAAGAACAGCCGTACTGGGTCAGACTAAAGGTCCATCTAGCCCAGTATCCTGTCTACCAACAGTGGCCAATGCCAGGTGCCCCAGAGTGAGTGAACCTAACAGGTAACGATCAAGTGATCTTTCTCCTGCCATCCATCACCCCCCTCTGACAAACAGAGGCTAGGGACACCATTCCTTAGCCAGCCTGGCTAATAGCCATTAATGGACTTAACCTCCATGAATTTATCCAGTTCTCTTTTAAACCGTGTTATAGTCCTAGCCTTCACAGCCTCCTCAGGCAAGGAGTTCCACAGGTTCACTGTGCGCTGTGTGAAGAAGAGCTTCCTTTTATTTGTTTTAAACCTGCTGCCCACTAATTTCATTGAGTGGCCCCTAGTTCTTCTATTATGAGAACAAGTAAATAACTTTTCCTTATTTACTTCCTCCACACCACTCACAATTTTATATACCTCTATCCTATCCCCACCTTAATCTCCTCTTTTCCAAGCTAAAAAGTCCTAGCTTCTTTAATCTCTCCTCATATGGGACCCGTTCCAAAACCCTAATCATTTTAGTTGCCCTTCTCTGAACCTTTTCTAACGCCAGCATATCCTTTTTGAGATGAGACGACCACATTTGTACACAGTATTCAAGATGTGGGCGCACCATGGATTTGTATAAGGGCAATAAGATATTCTCCGTCTTATTTTCTACCCCTTTTTTAATGATTCCTAACATCCTGTTTGCTTTTTTGACTGCCGCTGCACAGTGCATGGACGTCTTCAGAGAACTATCCACGATGACACCAGGATCTTTTTCCTGATTAGCTGTGGCTAAATTAGCCCCCATCATATTGTATGTATAGTTTGTTATGCTGATCTTTGGCTAGGTTCTCATTTATAGCTGATGTAAGGTAGAATAGCCTGATGATGATAGCACTGACTGTGCTGGGAAACTGGCCTTGCACAGACTGTAACAGGATCCAGGAATGCAATGTTGAGCTTGAAGCCACTTTTGCACACATATGCGCACCTCCTATGCTCGGGTCATAGATGAGGATCTGCCCCTTTCTATATTATGGTCAAAGTTTTCAAACTGGACGCATAAAGTTAGGTGCCTAAGTACAGGTGGCTAATGTCAAGAGAAGGGCACTTGGTGCTTCTATTGACTTCCATAGCCGGTGCAGGCATTAAGCTGCTCTGAAAGTCAGGCCACTTATTTAGGTGTCTAACTGGATTTGTGAGACAAGCATCAGGAACACAGATATGAAAACTCCAATCAATCTGCCTGAAGATCAAAATTAAATCAGAGAAACCGGAATTCCTCCACCTATATACTTTCAGGCCAAGCACTATTCCAAAGGTAGACAGCCTATGGCTCGCATGCCGAAGGCAGCACGTGAGCTGATTTTCAGTGGCACTCACTGCCCGGGTCCTAGCCACCAGTCTAGGGGGCTCTGCATTTTAATTTAATTTTAAATTAAGCTTATTAAACATTTTTTAAACTTCATTTATTTTACATACAACACTAGTTTAGTTATATATTATAGACTTATAGAAAGAGAAGTTCTAAGAACGTTAAAATGTATTACTGGCACGTGAAACCTTAAATTAGAGTGAATAAGTGAAGACTTGGCACATCACTTCTGAAAGGTTGCCGACCCCTGACCATCCACCTTTCACTTTTTGGATAGTTTTGCAAGATGGTTCGGTTTGTGAACTCCTTAAAATGGCAAATAAATATGGTTCAAGGTAATTTCTCCCTAGGAGAGGACAAAGTTGGAACATAATCAGATAAAACTAATAGACTCCTTCACAAAATGGGCATGGATGTCAGAGCAGGAAAAAGGAGTTCAAGGGTCAGAAGAATGTATTTATATCGGCACCAGAAGGCATAAAAGAAATCAAGCTCTATTTTTGAAAGAGTTGGGCACTTATTTCTACAGTGATAGAAAACTAATGCGTGCTGCAAGAAATATGGTTGTGACAGAGAAAGTGGATGAGGAAATCAGAGGAGTTTGGCCTTGAATATGGCTATTCATTATTTTCTCTACAATCAAAGCTTCAAGGCTGAAACACCTCATAAACAAGTGATTGCAACACACAAAAAAGGGCCTGACAGAACATCCCCAAGGATCAGCCTAAGCAAAGTACAGTAAGAACTGGAATTTTAGCCAGGCCATCAGCCACTCACTGCAAGGGCAATGCACTGTTTGGTGACATGCAGTAGCTGTACATGTGAACATAATAAAAGCATCATGTGGTGTATCCCCAGGAAGAAAAACACCTCAGGATAAAACAATCCCTAATACAAGCTATTAGAAATGAAAGAAGAAATCAATACTTCCCACGTGCACATTTTCAAACTGAAATCAACCTCTCTGTGTTTTGGGAAGTACTTATGAGTGCTAAATTTGTGTGTGCACACACACAAACACACATAGCCTAGATTTTTGTTCCAAACACCTGACCCAAAGTACATTGCAGGCTTGCCCCACTATTTACAAAATAATCTGTGATAAAATTTACCCTGCTACACTAATCATAATGAAAAGCATATCTTACCAGAGATAATGAAGATAGCAATGGTGGAGGTGCTGGGGGTGGTCCTCCACAAACTGGGAGAGGTGGTGGTGGAGGGGGAGGAGGCGGTGGCGGCACAGGCATCTATCAAGTTTTTAGCTTCGCTCCGTTATGAAAGATTCCAGCTGAACGCTAAGTCCTGAGGGGGGAAAAAATGTCCTTTACATACTGTGAACAGAAGAACAGTCCCAGCCAAACTGCTAGCTCTCAGCAGACTGAAGACTTGTACCCTACAGCCTCTAGTACTAGAGTATGAACAGCCCTCATTACAGATATCTGAAGAGAACATTCATCTAAAGAGCCAGTTCACATAGCTGGACAGCTTCCATGAATTCTAAATGTACAGATGCCAACCTGTCCAACTTCAGCTATTAGATTCATCTAGCTCATAACTTGAAATGCAATTATGCTAAAAAGAACAAATTACAGTAAGCCAAATCTTGAAGCCCTTATTGGGACGAAACTCCATTTTAAGGAGAGTTTTGTATTTCTGTAGATAGATTAAGAACTTTGTAAGGATTTTTGGATTGGGTCCAATACAAAAAATAATATAGACACAACTGAATAATAAACTAAGAAACAATTTTCCAGAATAAAATTTCATTAAGTGCCTTACTACTTCCAAAGAACAGCACTCCAAGCACCAGAAATTTCAGGTATTAATCAGATATGTATAGCATCACTGTCATTTTTTAAATTTTCAATTTATTTTCAGAATTTTTTAGTAATATACCAAATCAAGAAAAAAAGGATTTTCATGTGTTCACTAAGTGAACTTCTTCTCTACTTATGTCATTGATATGTGGTTAGTACAGCAGGTTCTCTTGGTACGAAGCAATAAAGTCTTTCATACTTTCACTTACACATTTGCTAGCTTGATTCCTTGGTTAAAGATTACACTGCACTCAACCTCCTGGCCACCCCACTATTGATTAAAACAAAGATTGTGTCTTCAGATAATACTGGAGGGTACTACTTGGTAACAAAGACTCATATTGCAGGTTAAATGAACTCTGAATCTAAAAAGGAAGTGTGTCTAGGAGATTGCTAACATCAATGTAAGAGGGGGCCCTTCAAGGTCTCATCAATATGTAATGTGATCTTTCTCACTCGTTCTGTCCACCCTCTAACCCACTGCCGATGCTGTTTCACTACAGCATTTTAAAAATGCTCATTGTATATTTGTACAACTCTCCTCTTCAGCCATCTCTTTTCCTCAAATGATTTATTTTTCCCTTTCAAAGTTATTTAAAAGATAAATGTACTAATGATGTCTCCCTCCACCACTGCCAATATTGTTACTCTGGGAGTGCTGGGGAGGGCTAAGGAAGGCCATTTTAAAGTGCAGGTGTACAATTATCTTTTTTTTAATTGGAGTTGGAGAGGGCTGAGCCTTCCCTGGGAATAAGGAACAAAAGGGGTGAGAAATTTAGCGTTTGAGGTAACAGACTGGGGCAAGGGGAGAAAGGGAGAAGCAGGGTGGCCATAGTTAGTATGAGCAGAGAGGGCTCAATCCCAATACTGCTGAAGTCAGCGGCAAAACTTTGACTTTCATGGTGCAGGATCAGACCCTGAAGTCACAGAATTTAGAGACTGAAAAGAGCTACTAGGTTTTCTAGTTCATCTCCCTGCCAAAGCAAGGTTGTGCATTTCTTAGTACTTTGTACAGTCTAATTTTAAGTGTCCCAAATAACAAGGCTTATATTACATCCTTTGGGAAACTTTCATGGTCTAATAGCTCTCATTGTTAGGAAGGTTTTCTGATATTCAGCCTAATTTTTGCCTTTCTTGATTTGATCCCATTACTCCTAGTTATGCTTTCTTGTACTAGGCTCATAGAATTAAACAACCTCCTTGGTATCTGCACCTGTGAAATATTTGTAGAATATGACACCACAGGCACACATAATTTAGATATATTTGTTTTACTGTTTTTATCTTTCCTCATAAGTCAGTCCACCAGTCTGAACTTTTTTGAAATCTATCCAGTTTGTTAATATCTTTTTGGTAATGGGATGCCTGGAACATTTCAGATGCAATTGTACCAGACGTATAAAGAGAAACTATTATCTCCTTGTGCCAAGGTAAAATGCCTTCACTTATGCAGCAAAAAATTCCCTTTTCAGAAGTAGAGTTCTACTCCTACAGCCATCAGATTTTTAAACTGCACTGTCACTATAACAATGAAGACAGTATGAAAAGTCAGACTTCTTCATTCAGTCTGAATGTATTACGAAGAAATAATTATACAGCATCCATGCACTTTGCCTAGGTTACACAAGTCAATTTCTATGCAATTTTTAAAAAATTGTTCTGTAATTGACATTTCCAGGGGCTAGGGCATCTGGGGAGGTGTGTCAGTTATTTTGCAAGTGCACAGAAAGGCATGATGGGCAATATGTACATATAATGTGTTGATTAATAGAAGAAGAAAAAAGGCAAACCATTAGCTATGCTCCTACTTTTCAAAATCAGTTTTCGATAGTCAAATATTATTTCTGCTATAATTTAAAAATATGGTCCTGAGTTCTACTCTTTAAAGTATTCAGTCAAACCAAAATCTTTAGATCATGGGGAAAAGTACAAGAATTATAAAAATAAAGATAAGGCAGATTCTCCAATGTGAAGCATCTTTCATGGTCTGAAGAACAGACAATATGATTAACTGTATCCACCATTTGCTCCTGTCAAACACTAAAGAACAGCTGAAATTGCTGGTACAGGTGCACCACAAATGTTACAAAGGCAACACAATAGACACACACAAGTGAAATAGACAAACACAGAGAAAAGTGTATATACATTACATAGCAAGCTTAATTTTCCTGCTATACTTAAACCACAATTGGAAACACTTTGGAATAGGCTTTTGTGTTCAGAATTAGTCATTTGGAATTTTAATTCCAACAGAAACCATACCACGTAATTTTTAAGCACCAGATGTTATGTTTCTTCATACACAAAGAGCACACTGACACTTTCAGTCTGAATGACCTTTTAAAATTAAAATAAAAAAAGAGCAAAAGTCAAGAGAATACAGACTCTCTCCTCTCTGTAAGAGATTACCTGAACATAAAATAGAAGCCAGTCTCTGTGGGTATTTGAGTTCTAAGAGACTACACGGAGTGGTACAAAGGAAATCTGAAAAGCTTAATAGTGATATGCAGCTCAACAAAAATATAAAGTGCCACAGACTGATGTACCCTTTCTAATATACATATTAAGAGCTCCACATGTTTATTCAGTCTGCAACTCCCATTCCACCAGGAAGCTAACAACCAGGCAACACTGACTCAGCAAGGTATATAATATTGGCACCTGAAGCAGCAGTTCTCAAACTGTGGGTCGGGGACCCCAAAGTGGGTCGTGACCCTGTTTTAATGGGGTGGCCAGGACTGTCGTTAAACTTGCTGGGGCCCAGGGCTGAAGCCCAAGTCCAAGCCACCCCACCCAACGCAGGGTGGAAGCCTGGGGTAAGAGGGTCAAGGCTTCGATCCCCCTTCCTGGGGTCTTGTAGTAATTTTTGTTATCAGAAAAGGGTTGTGGTCCAATGAAGTTTGAGGAACCCTGACCTAGAGGATGATCTGACTCCATACTACTCCAGCAGGTTTCCAGTGGAGCCGAGGCTGCAAATTAGAGCAGCCCTTCCCTGCTAGAGCCGCATTCCAAGATGACATTGCAAATGCCAGCTACTCTCCCCTGGGCATGACACACAGAATCATAGAAGATCAGGGTTGGAAGAGACCTCAGGTCGTCATCCAGTCGAACCTCCTGCTCAAAGCAGGACCAACCCCAACTAAATCATCCCAGCCAACGCTTTGTCAGGCCAGGCCTTTAAAACCTTTAACAATGGAGATTCCACTACCTCCCTAGGTAACCCATTCCAGTGCTTCACCACCCTCCTAGTGAAATAGTTTTTCCTGATATCCAGCCTAGACCTCCCCCACATCAACTTGAGACCATTGCTCCTTGTTCTGTCATCTGGTACCACTGAGAACAGCTGAGCTCCATCTTCCTTGGAACCCCCCTTCAGGTAGTTGAAAGCTGCTATCAAATCCCCCCTTACTGTTCTCTTCTGCAGACTAAGTAAGCCCAGTTCCCTCAGCCTCTCCTCATAAGTCATGTGCCCTAGCCCCCTAACCATTTTCATTGCTCTCCGCTGGACTCTCTCCAATTTGTCCACATTTCTGTAGCGGGGGGCCCCAAACTGGACACAATACCCCAGATGTGGCCTCACCAGTGCTGAATAGAGGGGAATAATCACTTCCCTCAATCTGCTGGCAATGCTCCTATTAATGCAGCCCAATATGCCATTAGCCTTCTTGGCAATAAGGGCACATTGTTGACTCATATCCAGCTTCTCGACCACTTCTCGACTCCATTTTCAAGCATAGCTTTCTCTGTTGGTGCAGAAGGCTGCTGCCATTTACACCCCCTATGACCATGGCTGTTAGTCAAGTCTACTCACTTCAGTGGATTTGCACTAAAGCAGAACAGAATTTGATTCTCTAGTTCTAAACTAGGAATGGAAGAAGTTATATTTAAATTCACCATGAAGAAGTGCATTAAGATTACAGTGATGAGAACCACACATTAAAATGTCCCATTTTCTGAAAACAAATGAGGAAGGTAGAGAGCAATTCTGTCTGACATAAAGAAGTGAATGCACTCATTTGTAAAAGGGAAGAACCCACACAAGGAGTTTCCTTTGAATAACATGTACACTAAGTCAACCACTCAGAGAGACATCACTTAAGAGCTAAACAAAAAGAACGTTGATTTTGATGCACAATCACTAGCTAAGTCAATCATCAGCTTGTGTTAAATAAAGAGTGGTGTAATGGAAGTTCAAGGTCATGGTCTACTTCTCTATCATTCAGATGTTTAGTAAGGGTAGGGTTTAAGTCCTTTAATCCAAAAAAGGTGTGGTGTTTTGTTTTGTTTCTTTGGTTTTGCATTTTGTTTTTGTTCTGATTTGCAGCACGCACAAAGTCTTCTACACACCCTCTCAAGTCACATTTTTCAAGACTTGCTGTCTCTCCAGAAAGAGCAGTGTTGCTATTCTCCAGTTCTGCACCCCAGGAAAAATTGAAATGGGGACCATGTTTCTGGCAAAGTTGGATTGTTTGGTCCTTTTCTTGCACAGAACTGTTCCCAAAGGAACAATCCATGCAAGCTGAGTAATCAGTTATAAAACGGAAGGAAGTTCCACTCTCCAATTAAATAGTTGGTCTTTTAGCCACGAGCAAAGTAATATTCACAATCTTGCTTTTATGCTGCGCTATACATGACAAAGATGGTGAATCTATGTTTTAAAATATCAGCTGAACTAGGTGGCACTAGCTGTGAACTTAAAATAGCAAAGGTGCAAGATGATTCACTAAATCTCTGCCTAACCCATTCTACATTTCCCCCTTCCAAGCCAGTTGTGATTGAAATCTGAAAGTATTTCATCATGCTTCATTTTTTTCCTTCTTGGAAATGCAGGCGTGATACCTCAGGTTGAGGTTTCACTGGCTAAGGGCTTACCCCAAAACTCAAGGTGCTGCAGAAGGTAGTGCTGACAGTTCAGTGGGAAGCACTCTTCCCTCTGATTCAATACTTATCGTATGCCTCAACAGTGTGTTGGGAATACTGTCTGTTGCTGGAATACCACCTTTTAAAGTAGAGCCTGATCACTTGTAGACATTAACGGCTTAAGTGAAATCCAGACCCCATTGAAATTAATAGGATTTTTGCCATTGGTTTCAATGGGGCTAGGATTTCATCCTCATGTCTGTTTGCAAGAGTATGGGTGTTAACCCTCTGTTCCGGGGCAAATTCCAGTAGAGGTCATTACATTCCATTCATCCACTGTAGAGTCAACAGAACATCATATTCTTCACTTTCTTTTTTAAACTGTTGGGCTGAACACTGTTAAACAGTTGCTACATTCTACCCCAAAAGTGGCTGCAGTCCAGTGATGGAAGAAGTGATGATTCCAATATATGTGTTCATTACAGTAGGGCAAGTGTGTTAGTACTTGTAGATAAATGGAGCTATAAAAATCTAAGTTATTTAATAAAATGTATGCATATGGCCACCATATTGGGGGTGGGGAGGGTTATTACTTAAAAGATCAGAGATAAATAAACCTACAGAGATTTGGTTGCTTGGCTTGACCTAAATATTTGGAAGCTTATCTAACTGCACTTCATAAAAACAATTCAAAAACTTTCTGAGTTAGCAAAATTGGGCTGAAAATTTCATGAGATTTCTGGCAGCTACTTCTGGGGAGAAACACTTTTCAGAGTAGATTCTCTTGTCTCTCAACATCATCAGTCCTGGCTAGAAACATAAAACTTTATTGAGAGCAAGGTTTGGTTTTGCTTTACTCAGAATTCCTAACAAAGGTTTGGGCCATTCTCTATTTCATCCCAACTGGTTTGCCCATTTCTAATATAGCACCGTTTTGCTACAGATATTGACAAATATTTGAACAGCACAAAGCAAAGTTTTTACTGCTATCAGAATGTTGTAGCAGACATTTATAAAAACTCAGTTATAGTGACCTATGTATTGAATCAACCAACTTAAAGACCATGGGTGAAATCCTGTCTCTACTAAATTCAACGGCAAAACTCTCATTGATTTATATAGAGTCTTGATTTCGTCCACTGTGTGTAAGAAGTAATTTCAAGGTAGTTTGTGGCTGTTATTCCTCTAATGAATTAATGTCAGGGATAAGGAGAGGCAAAATATTTTTACTTGTATACCTACTTCTGAATTCCTGATAGTGGCACAGCATCCACCTAAATCAATGGGAATTTTACCAGATTAAGGATTGTGCACCTTGATTTCTATTTAAAGTTTTGGGTTTCAACTGTTTGCAGATTTTAACAGATTCATACTGCAGAAGAGAGCTGCTGGAAGACACAGTAAGAATCTATAAATACATACATGGATATCACAAAGATACAGGGATCAATTATCTTCAATAGTCAAAGACAGGCCAGTAGTGTAGCAATAATCTTAAATATAATTTCCTTGTCAAATAAAATTCAAGAATTATTATCAATGGAAAATGGTATGAAATTGCCAGTATTGGATATATCCAAGGGCAAGGCTAGGAGACACCTCTTTATTAAGAGTTGTTCAGGAATTGGGTTTTTGTGCATTTTTTTTTCTTCTAAAGAAGTTGATCAATTTTGGCATCAACTTCCTAATCCCTGCATCAACTCCATCCCCAGAATAGCCATTATTTCCTGTTTGTGACCGGCAAAGAGTTAATTTCTAGAAGGATCGATTCTATCTGTATTTTTTATTTTCTACTTAAGTTTTTAGACCTCCTTTCCTCTCCTCCAGTTGTCTGTTCCTTCTCGCCAATTTTTTATATCCTCCTTTACCATCTGTTTTCTCCTTTGACCGACATTATTACAATCACTCTCCCCATCTGGTTCCTGCTCTCTGATGCACAGGTGAACTACATTGAAGCAGTTCACCTAGAAAGACAGAGGCACCTGCAGTGGAGGAAGACATGCTGTATGTAGAGTGGCTGCAGGTGACAACGGCAACAGATTCAGCATGGCAAACAAGCGCAATGGAAGCAGAAGGATATACACAAAAAGTCCCCTAATAAGAACATTCTGCTTCTACCTTGCAAGCTGCATGAGATGTCTCAGTGGGCCACATTTCTGCCACTCTTTGCTATATCAAACAAACAAACAATGACAATCTCCCCAATATTAACATACTAATTTAAAAAATGATTCATTTTCTACTGAATTTAGTATAAATTTTCCCACTGACTTCAATGGAAACTAGATCATTCCTTTAGGACCTGATTCTGCAAACATATGCATGCTTAACTTAACTACAGATACAATATGAATAGTGGAACTGATTTCCATTGAAATCAGTGGAACTACCCAGGAATAGAGCTAAGCATGTGCAAAACTGTTGGCAGGCTTAGGCCCTAGAATATAAGATAATTTATTTTTAAACAACTGATTTGTAAACTATCATACGGAAATGTGTTCACAGTAATCAACTTCCTGATCAAATTCCAGCTACAATTTGACAAATGCTTTTGTAATTACTCAAAATAACCCCAAGAGAAGCCAATATTCTCTTTGGAATTAAATTGCCAAAGAAGTCCTTTGTTCTCCTGATATAACACCCCCCAACCATTTCCCGCCCCCCACCATCTCCACCCCGCACACACACATCAACCTCCTGTGCCCATCGTATTTTCCTTGTATATTTGCATGACGACTTTAACAGACACATAGATTTTATACACGGAAGAAAAGAAAAGCAGTCTTCCCAAGTGCATTTTAAAAAGGCAACTGATTCGGGCAAAAAGGCTAACAGCAGCCAGTACTATTTTATACACAGCAAGAAATGTCAGAGAGTTTGTAATAACACTGTGCTAGTAAAGAAAGCAACATATCTTCAGTGCCTTTTAACAAGGGAATAAGCAAAGAACCAAAGGTCCAAACACATTATGATCTAGTCCCATATGCTGTGGTCCTGTCTGTGATTTTATAATAAAGGCAAAATGTGATACATTTAACAAGTGGTTCAATAGTCATGATATCATGCTTATACTTTATGAAATAGTATCTAGCTTAAATAGATCTGTCTCAGTAAATTAATTATTGTATTAATTCATTGTCATTCCCTGTGCTTTCACACAGCTATAGGAACCAAGCATAAACATTGTAATTCTAGTTTTCCCTAATTTACCATACCAGAAAGACTTTGCAATTGCCAGGAATGTAAATGATGGATATTTCATTATATTTAAGTAGCAAAACAGACACAATTGGCAGTTTTCTTGATCATTCAGTGTCAGTGTCAACAACGAGCTAGCATTTTCCATGATAAACTCCTTTTATATTTCCTTGTACGTTTCAGAGAATTATATCTTGCAAATTTCTTAGGGTTGATTTTCCATGCCTTGCACCTTATGTCATCATTTACCCCTATGCAGAGATGGTACAAAATGCTACCATGCTGCTCCAATAGCACTTTACATCCACTGTGCAGAGAGCTAAGAGACGACCCGATGTGCCAAGCAATGGAGAAGCAGGCTCCTCGTGTCTGGTGCTATCCAAGAGATGGGTATTTTTGGAAAGTTTGAAGAAAATACATTTAACTGTTTTTTGTGTTATCAAAGTATGGGGGAAATGTTTTCTATATTACATTAAAATTTTTTAGTTGTTTCACATACAGTAATAGTTTTCCAATGGTTGCTTTAAAGTTTCTAAACTGACATGTACATAATACATGAGTCCATGATATATTATGTACAAATGAGTTCAAATGAATGAGTCCATTTGAAGACACTTGGTTACAGCCTAAAGTTATAAACGTTTGCAAAACTATGTACTGAGCATATATAGAAAGGACATACTTTTCTCACTGATTTAAGCATTCACCAAAGCACTTTGAATGTTTTCAAGAATCAGCGGGGTAGCCATGTTAGTCTGGAATTGCAGAAGTAACAGAGTCCTGTGGCACCTTAAAGACTAACTAAAGCATTAGAGCATAAGCTTTTGTGGGCTAATACCCACTTCGTCGGATGCATGCCTCCGACGAATACCCTCTTTGTCATGGGTATGCATCTGACAAAGTGGGTATTAGCCCATGAAAGCTTATGCTCTAATACTTTAGTTAGTCTTTCAGGAGTAACAAAGAGTCCTGTGGCACCTTAATGTTTTCAGGTATAGATCTGGTTATACCATCATTCACCTCTTATGAACTCTGACAGCCATTGGACTACCCTGACCAAATACCACTTGTGGATGAAAAACTAGGAAGCCCTCATTAGGTTTCACCAGGCCCAGCTGAGTTTCCGACTTCCTCAATTCTCCAAATAGAGGAACATGTTCACAGTAATTTACAGTAATGCAATTTACAAACATAATCTTTGAGTCTCTAATAATATAAGGACCAGACAATGACAGAGTAATGCACGTGTTGCTATAACAGCCATGTGATTAATTCAAAACTTGATCTTTGAAAAATGACAAGTCATAGTAAGTTGTTATACAGGCATGTTGCGTCTTACGTGAGGGTTCCGTTCCGCGGTTACCACGTAAAGTGGAAATCGCGTATAGTGAAACTCTCATTGAGTTCAATGGTGAGCAGAATTGCCCGCACTTCCAGTTGAGTTTTTAATTTTATTTTTTTCTGTTTTTGCCAATCGCATAAAGCCAAATTTGCGCATGTTAAATGCGCCTAAGATGCAACTTCGCCTTTACTCTGTAAAGAGCTTGGACTTTGTGAGCTCTGTTGTGCCAGAACAAAATAATGTTCCTGCTGCAGTAACATGCCCTAACTTTTCACCTGTGCAGTGATTTATAACATTTTAAAACTAATGGTCTACAAAGCTCACATAATAATAGAGCAGATGTTCAAGTTCTTCCAGAAACAATAAATTATGGAAGTTAGAGGAAGAAAAAGCAATGTTGTGCTAGTCAAGATGCCTGTTCTCATCTAGTTCTAATAGCTAAGCAGAAGTGGACCTGGTCAGTAATTGCAGGGAAGATACTTCCACAGAAACAGGAGCCTATGAAACAGATTTTTGTAGATGAGATTATTTCACTTTCAAGCCTCAAATAGATTACTACCAGCATACAAAGCAGTTTGATAGGTAGTGCTAATACTTTTGAATGCAGATATCCTTGATTCTGTTTGTTGCTGGAATGGATTGAATATTTAACCACATTGATATCGTTCTGTGTGCTGCACAAATATCACCAAGCTCTGCAGTTTTTTATATATTCTTGCTAGAATACACATTCATTAGCTAGTTACTGATAAGATAAACTGAAAAAATGATAAGCCCCTATGTTCAGTAGTTTGACTTTCCAAAGTATCTACCTTTAGACTGAAATTCTCATGCTTTTTAAAAAGAAGAGTAAGAAAATTCAAAGTCAGCAGTAACTTTAAATCAGGATACATTTCAACAGGGATTTTCATTATATGGCAATACAGTATATATGCAGTAACAGACAATGAGACATACCAGATGTGCATCCTGTGTTTCAGAAAACAGTACACAAATTCAGCTTATTTACATTTTCTTATTAGAGAAGAAACACAGAAAAAAAAAGAAATGGATTTCTTATTTAGCAAATTCAGTATTATGTTGCATTTTCCACTACTGTGTGATCACAGAATGAAAATCCCTATTGTACTGACCCTGTACTGAATTTAGCCTAGCAGACCATTGCACCTGTGCACAGTCCCACTGAAGTCAGTAAGAATCTGCCTACATGAAGTAACTTGCAAGATTAAGGCCCAAATTTCTATTAATCTAAAAATGCATACAGCCCCTATTGTAACATCGCTGTATTTCCAAAATAATTAAAAACAGACAGTAAAAAGCACAATAGCTTTAACTCTGTCTGTTTTTTGAATTACAGTCTCATACCCAGATTGCAAGATTGCAAGGGACAGGGACCACAATTTCATACGAGTTTGTTTAGTGCCTAACACAACTGGGTTAGGATCTTGAGTGGAGCCCATAGGTAATATAAACTATATATAGTCAATAACAGTGTTGCATTAACATGGCAATGGATTGCATGTAATATCTTAGGCCAAACTCCTGTAAAGAGGTCTGTGTGGGTATCAGGATCCACACCCACAGAGTTTCTTGCAGGTTTGAGGGCAAGTCCATATTTAACTTGCCATCATTATCTAAGGTGAAACAGCCAACAGCACAACAAAACACAGGAATATTTTTTTCCTAAGGGAGGAGTTATGAACCTCCCTTAGGAAAGAATTGCAAAGCTTACGTAAAAGGGTCTTATCCAGGGAAACTTGGTAGAGGATGGGGGGGAACAGAATCTTCCCTTCTCACCCAAGACAGAAGGGAAGATTTTTCTCATGAAAAAACTATTAAAGGCCATGAGCTGCAGCAGCATCCAATGCTCATTGTGCACTCCATTCACGTCAATGTTTAGGCCAGTGAATCCATGTATTTGACTTGCACTAGCATCCAGCTTATGCCCAACAATTCCTCCACCCTCACAAGCTAACCTAGAGAGGTATCAACGAATAGAGTTGCATAATCCCCCTGTATAGCTTCTCTGAGGCTTGTCCTTCCGTGCAAGTGAACCACATACAGAAGTTCACCTGAGTTTATGAACTTCTATGTCTAGGTGGTAGGGAAGCAGGAGTCAATCTTAAATATTTCAGGGGCTGGGTATTACATGTACTGTTATAGCAAAGCAAAATTTGCCCAAAGACAACTTATGCTGTATGTTTATAATGTTAAATTAATAGTAATAACCTAGCTACATGTCCTTGTTTTAACAATGACTGTATTCAAGTTACAAAATTATATAAAATTAAAAAGACAAAAGACACTGATTAAACAGAAAAAGCTAAACTTTCATTTTTGATTTCTGAGCCTGCTTCATTTAATTTTTCACATCATTTATATACACACACGTCTGTAGAACATGCCATCGGAGATGTTAAAATTCAGTTATATTACTAGATAGTTAAATAAAAACCAATCACATGACATACACTGTAATAAGTACCAATTTTAGGAATGAAGATTATTTCAAGCAATATTTTTATATCACTGCAAGCATTTGGAAACTTTAGACCCTAAGTAAAGACTGCTTTATGATTATTCCATGTAGAAGAGACCACCCCCTACCATATACCTGAAACTCCTTTCACCTTTTGAATTAACTACCTTTTTACCTCCATGCAGAAAATTGTTTTAATTTTAGCAAGACTTTGTTACTATTCTAAAATATTTAACCAGAACTATCCAGTCTTCAGTAACAAACCAAAAAAAAAAAAAAAAAAAAAAAAAAAGGACTGGCATGTTGGACCGGATGCCTCTTTCCTATTCCTAGAACTCCTGATGTTCTTAACTGTAACTGCACAACCACACATTTCCCCCAACTTCCCCTATAGCCTGTGACATAATTTCACACTCATGAATGTGCACCATTTGAAGAATAAAAAACCTTCCAGCTATCCTTTAACTAAATACTTTCCTGATACGCTATGCTAACACAGATAATTGTAAATGACTAAGGACAATAATCTTACACACATACTTCTCTGTTTATGTGCACTAATATAACTTAACATTATTCAGGAATAATTATTTCAGATACCCTGGTAATCTTGTTCAAATACTAAGAACTACCACGAAAAAGGGGAACTACAGCAAACTTTATAAATTCTTACAAGTTATTCTGATTCAAAGAGATTAAAAAAAGAGACGGATGTTCACTAACTCTGTAACTAACACAAAATCCACACTGTAACCGGCCACACTGTAAACCTTGCTTGCCAAAAGAAACTACATCTCAAAGGGCTACACCTTCTTCCCCTCTTATTTACAGCTACCTTACCTGCCATCCACCATCCCTGTTTGCAGTTTGTGATGGCTTTGGTCTAACTTTGGACTGAAGCACCCTGGGCAAAATCTTGGCCCCATTGAAGTCCTGGCTGTTTTATACCTTGATACAAGGGAGTTATAATTATTTACATAACCACATCAGCTAATAATTAAAAATGCTGGACTAACAAGAAGGTTGAGTAGAAGCTAGAAACTGCAAGAAGAGTCCCGCGTGCACTCTGCGGTCACACCTAGTGACCTAGGACGGATCATTGCCATGCCAAAGATGCCATTTAAAATGTTTGTGACCAGCCCGGCGCTTTACAAGAACACAGGCCTCGCCACTCGGGTGTTTACGATACAGATCGTCGAGGGCTGCGGGCGGGCCCCCATCACCGGGCTACCCGGGCACTTTCCACTTCTGGGTTCCCCGGCCAGGTGCTTCCCAGGCCGCACTGCACGGAAATGCCGGCAGGTTGCATGGGGCCAGGCAGCGCGTTCCCAGCCCCCACGGTCAGGAGAAGGGCTGAACCGAACGCGCCCCCCGCATTCCCCCGCGGGATTCTCCCGCGCCCCAGCCGGGGGCGGGCGCCGAACTGCCCGGGGAAGTTCGGCGCGGGGCAGGGCGCCGGGCTGAGGCGGAGCGCGCCCGGCTCCCGGCAGCACCGAAGGGCCCCCTCAGGGAGCGCGGGAGTTGGACTCTGCCCCTAAGTCCTCGGGAGGGGGTCCTGGCAGCAGCTCGGAGGGGGTGGGGGGCAGGACCGCACACGCCCAGGGGCAGCCAAGGGCGCGCCCCAGCCTGGCTCACTGACCTGCAGCGGCCGCGAGCGACCTCCCCGCGATCCGCGCCGGAGAGACGCGCGGGGCGCTGCTCCGCGGCGCTCTGGCCGCGGGGAGGTGCCGGGCGGCGCCGTGGGAAGGCGGGGGCGGGGCTCTTCCTCCCTCCCACCTGGTCCTCCTCCGCCGCCGCCAGGCCCGGCCCCGGGAGGCGGTGTCGCTGGGCGGCTCCGGCTCCTGGGCTCAGGTGAGAGGCCCGCGAAGCTCCCACCCGCGCTTGCTAAGGAAATCGTCAAACCTGGCTCCTGAGCATCTCTGGTTCCCAGCCCCCGCGCTGCACGATCCCCAGAGAGCCCCTGGCTTCTCCGGTGCAGTAAAAACCCCCAGCCCCGGCCCACTTGGCCCTGGTTCCCCAGATTTCCTGGTATGACTCAGCCCCACACTGCACCATCGCACTAGGTGGAGCTGGTGAAGGCCGGTCCAACTGCGCTGGAAAGCACATGGTTCTACTGCCTGGAGCCTGGCAGTTGTTAAATCTCCCCACGCCCTTGCCCCTCGCTCATTTCAGTGTCTAAAGAAACAATCCAGATCCTCTTGCAAAGCCGAACAGCTGCACAACACAGATGTACCCAGCCCCTGGAGCTTGCTGGATCCAGCTGTTTTTTTGAAAATCCCAAATCCTGTAACAGCTGCCTGCTAAACAGAAGGGTGCAGCTGCTCCTATTCCACTGTAAAAATCCACACACACCCCCACGCATCACCTAGATACATAAAACACCTGGAGTATGACCATTTTGGGAGCCCTAAACCACAAATTGTACTATATGAAAATAGAGGGGGCTTAGGAGCTGATGAAATGGAAATCTACAAATGGAATCTTGAAACTCTCAAGACTAGCTGTTGAGGAGGACTTTGCCTTCTATATTATAAGGGCAAAATATTGTTTACTTATCCCAGCAGATTTTCTTTTCCACAAATTCAGTCTGTGTGATTCTCCTTTATCAAAAGCTCACAGGGGAAGAAACATACAATCAAGTTGTGGCCTGAAAGGCTCTATCCGCACTTTTCAGAAATAAGGAGAAACATTTGTGGTTGCTTTTGTATAACAGAAAATCCTCAATGTATGGATTGTTTAATCACCAGCCCCTTCTAGGGGCTTCAGGTAACTGGACACTCATTTCCTTGGATCTGCATCAATAAAAATCATGTTCAGGTGTTTTAGAAAATCTCAATGAGGTGTATCTACATCCTGCAGGATTTTTAAGTAGTTCCAAAGCTCAGCAAATCCCTTTCACGCAGATCCAGACAATGGAAATCTCATCTTACTGAGGATGTTGAAAGGCTATACTGGCAGCCTATGGACCACTATCTTCATGTTGTGGGTATGGAAAGTCTTTCCCTGGAATTCTAAGTCATGGAAAGCCCTTTGCCCATTGTTCTGTCTGCTGATAAAATCAGTTTTCAGATTAGCTATCAAACCAGGGAATCCTTGGCCTCAATAATCTGCTCCAGTTGCTTCCACAGGTTTTAGAGTCTTCTAAATGCATTTCCAGTGAGTGCTTAACTTGCACCTTAAAGGGTTGCGAAATTGCTAATTGCACAAAACCAAGCATCCTTTCCCTATGGCCCTCCCCCCCCATCCCCCTTCTGCCAGTCACTCTCACCTACCCTCCCTCCCTCACTCATTTGCACCAGCCTGGGGAGGGTCCCTTTTTGACAGTGTGTTCCAAAAAAACCCAAACAAACAAAAAAAACCCAACTTTGTCCTAAGTGAAGAAGAATAAAAATGACACATTGAAAATGTACTTGAGAGAGATCTAAGTGCCAAATCTTAAAATAGTTTTTGTATCAATTTTTCAGGACAGTGCTCTTTAGAATAGATTAGAGATCAATTTTATGGGCTACTTACATCCAGAATTACTTGCACAAATTCTTATGAGATGGGCTTGGAACCGATATTAGTAAACTTAAAATGACCTATTTGGGTAAAATCAGGTTATATATTTATACACAAACATTGCCTTAGCATAAAGAAGAAAATATAGAGACAGGAGTAGTGAGGAAACCAAAAAGCAGAGCAATATTTTTTAAAAGTTGTTTCTTGCTGCTCCTGTGGATTGTTTAGCAAAAGTCTAGGATTATTCCCCTTTCAAACCCATCCTAAGTAATTAGGGTGAAATTTACCTTGTGCAGAGGGGCTATGCATGAATTAAGTACTACCTATCTGAAGGACTTTAGTGGGATTGCTGGGGTTCATAGGTCTGATCTTGGTCCTCTGTGCAGTGGTAAATTTCACCCATGGTACATAGTTCATATGCCAAATGGTTCAGACACACTTATGTATTATGTTCTTGACACCTGACCAGTAATAGTCATCCTTGTTACACATCTCTCTTGTACATTGAGTGTTGGTCAGAAAAAAGGGCTTAGTGCCAAACTATTTAAAATTTGTCTAACTCTGTTTAGTCATCCAGGGATCTATGTGTAGCTGAAAAAAAAAAAAGGTGGGGCCTGTCCAAGAGAGAGTCTTCCAGTGTCTCAGGGAAAATCACACTACAGCAATTCAGTGATGGTTAAAGTGGTCAAGAAAGGCCCCAGGGACTATAATGAGCTTTGCACACGTGGACACCTGCACAGAACCCCATTGCCATCTGCCTCTCCCAGATCCTCCTCCTCCCCACAACTAGCTCCATAGACTCAGGCTCGAAGAATGTAATTTGCACAACCCTGGAGAGGTGAATCTTTCCCATCATTTTATACTGACTTTTACTGAGTTTTATTAAGTAACTACCTTAGCATAGTAGCTATATGTTATACTTGTATCAATAATATAATTTTATATCAAGTGTATCAGTGCAATACATTATTAAAGTTTTGCAATATCTAGCTCTGAATATATGAATTATATTATGTTTTACCATTCTAAAAAATTCCAATTTTGGAATATTCAAATATATATTTTAATTGATTATATGAAAAATACATTTTAATGTAGATCAGATAATGTATCTTTCACCAATAAGGCAGTCTGTAATGGTCTAATGCTTTCAATGTGACTTCTCTGTGGTTCCTGTGTATTTTGGCTTGAGCAGCTACAAGAGTTGCTTTGGGTGCTGTGAGTTTAGCTATTTGCCATTAATGAGTGTTGAATATTGTACCAGTGAGTAGTTTTCCTGCTAGCCACTGAGCTGTGTAACACTCCTAGATCATCAGTCTCATTCCTTCATTGTGCTCAGCACCTAGCTCAGCACTGAGATTTACACCTGCTTTTTCTTATACATCCTGGTCAGATTAATCCCAGCTTGAATTTACACCCTTAAAAACACTTTCATGGAAGGGCCTACATGAGGCTTTTCTGGCACCTCAGTTTGGACCAGCATGTGGAAAATTAAATTCACTGTAGGCCTGTAATTGCTAATGGACTACTGATGCCTAAACTAGCAACATCCCAAACCAATGATAATATGATCTAGAAGTACAGGGACGCTAAGATAGGCAGGGTCACAGCCTGTGGTCTGTATATGGTGGATAAGTGACCTGTTGATGGTGTGGTCCAGGGGTCAGCCACCTTTCAGAAGTGGAGTGCCGCGTCTTCATTTATTCACTCTAATTTAAGGTTTCACGTGCTAGTGATACATTTTAACGTTTTTAGAAGGTCTCTTCCTATAAGACTTTAATATATAGCTAAACTAGTGTTGTATGTAAAGTAAATAAGGTTTTTAAAATGTTTAAGAAGCTTCACTTAAAATTAAATTAAAATGCAGAGCCCCTGGACCGGTGGCCAGGACCCAGGTAGCGTGAGTGCCACTGAAAATCAGCTCGTGTGCTGCCTTTGGCACCCGTGCCATAGGTTGCCTACCCCTGGTGTGGCCCATAAAAGCATATTGAGCATGGCCTGTGGTGGTATTGTGCAATATGTGATGGGTGAATGGTAGCTAGTGAGCATTTGTACCCATAATGGAAATGTAGTTTTTAATAACATGGGTTAATGAAAGAAGGAATATCAGTTAATACAAACAGCTTCTCCTAATCCATATTCTGTACCAAGGGCTAAAAGGACCTTTCTGAAATCAATACTAGAGTTGAGTATAAGTGTTCTTAAATACATGATTGTCCCTTTCCTTTTCCACCATCAGAAATCTCATGACACTGACACCTCATTCTACCTCAAATCACCCAACCAATCCAAAAAATCAAAACAAAGCAAACTATCAAAAAAAAATTAGTATATTCAAAAACACACCCTTCCACAAACAGAGTTTTGACCCCATAATGGGAGAACATTGTAGGGTGTCTGACTGCACGAAGTACACTAGGGACATCACTATTGCTATTAATGTGGAAGGCACTCAGACTCTTAGTGATAGGTGGCACTGTAAACCCCCTAAGATTAAATAATTGATTCACTCTAACATATTTCATCTTTTTTTCTGTTCACAAGGAAGGCATAATTATGTTTATTTTATTATTCAAAATTATTTGCCAAATTATTTACAAATTCTTCCTTCTTATGCAGCTCATTCACAAGCTGTTCACAGAGACTGTTCAGCATTCTAAAGGCACTCACTGTGATGAGACAGATCTGAGGGGGTAAAAGGGGGTCTATTTTCCTTGGTTTACTGATTGAGGCAAATTTGAGGGGGGAGGAGGGAATCAGGTTTCTGGTGCAAGTTTTCATGAAAAGAAAATGTGAAGTTTGCCTTCTGTGAATAATCTCCATTATTATTTTAAAATTAATCATTTCTAAAAAGAATTCCTGCCCATGAATTTGTTACCTAAAGTACTAATTTTCGATTAATATAAAAAGGGGAGACAAACAATCTGAGAAGATAAGTTTAAGCATCTTCTGTTTTAAATAGTATAAAGTAATGCAAGTAGCACTAACATATACATTTTGCACTATCCAGTCAAAGACAACTACATTAATTTAAAACGCAAATGTTCACAGAAATTGTTTTGCTGTAATCAGCCAGCTTATTTAATACACAGAGTAAGTGCTAGTACTGATTTAATATTGGATATGTCCCTTGTTGGGGTGTTCTTCTGGGGAATGGAGGTAGATTTTTTTGAGACCTTGTCATCTCCAATAATATGATCCTAAATCTGGGAAAAGTGTAATGCTCTTTTCTTTGCCTGGACAAAATTAGAGAAAGATTATACACAGTTCATAACCCATACTAACAGACATCAGGCATGCAGAGACTGAAAAGTCGGTGCAGCAAAAGTACTCTTTGTAATCTGTCTCAAATACATTCAGAGATCATGTCTTCTAAAAATGTTAATATTGTTATTGTTGGTGAGTTTAAGTATTATTCTTCTCTTGATCTTTTAAATCAAATTCCAAAGTCTTTACTCATGACCTACTTGGGAAAATCCTTCATGAAAGCCTTCAATGCAGCTGCAGTTAAGATTTCAGGAGTGGGCCTGATAATGATAATGAAGAAAATAATGAAGAAATAGTGATAATGAAGAAATAGCACATACTGCTACCTTCCTTCACCACCTGAGTTTTCTTTGCCTACTTTTAGTTTGTTCTTTAGTGAGTCTATGAGAGAATGTATTATCAGTGCACAGCTAAGCACAAGATTTGGGTTCAATTCCTGGCTCTGCCATTCCTGTAGGATCTCTCTGGTCTTCAGCTCCCAGTCTGAAATATGAAAACAAGAGTGTTGCAATTGCAAGGATAAACTAGTTAATAATTATGAGGCTTTCAGATACTAGTGTTGGGAGCCATTTTGTACCTAGACAGGTAAGTGGGACAATCCTAACTGGGGACAGCTGTTGAACAGCTAAATAGTAAATAAGGGACCCAGTTCTATAGCCATCTCCCGAACAAGACAATCAGTGAAGCAATGGGAGATTTGCCTGCAACAGAAATGCAGGATTAGGCACTAGATGGGACACCATCCCATGACCCTGTGTACAGAATGAGCTATGGGAGGTAAATGTGCGGCTACAATACATTTAGTCACTTTTTAGAGTATAACAGACAATTACCTAAAATGAGACAATAAAACTCTCCTCTTAAATCATAGCCATGAAATAAGATCCACTCCAAAGAGCTAGCATTGAGAGTTTTGCTATAGCTATTAAATGTTATATTATGTAACAGGGACAACATTTTCATTTCCACTAGGGGGAGTATTACTAAAGCAATACTGTACAACGTGATTTGTGGGCACAAACATCAGCATTTTTCAAGACTGTGTTTTCCTTTTCCACTTTCCTCGTTAAGACAGAAAGATCTCTCTATTCCATAGTCACTGCCGGACAGACCTGTACTCATATTAAAGTCCCTTTATCAGGGCAGCCGTGTGTAGCATTTGGCCAACATTTTCAAATCTAGCTGTCTAATGGCAAGATGTGACTCAGAACAGGAGTACCAAGAACAGGATTATGGAATAGAATTTAAAAATAAATACCAAAGGTCCAAGCACATTTGCGCACACAGTTCCTGCCATTGTGCATGCAAATTGAGCATTGTGCATTCTATTCAATGCCTCAGTTTATCTAACTGCTCCTTCTTTGTAACTGAAACAATTGACGCTCCTCAACTCCTGGATCTCTTAATTATGTCAATCCCAAGGTTCATTCACTCTTCCTCTTCTGTCTATTTCACCTTTTGCCAAAATTGTAACACATATGCCCTAATCCTGCAAAGCACAAGTGCAAGGGTCTGTTTGTGTGGGTCAGATTATGGGACCATGGCATAAATTTGTCAAAATATGTCTAAATACCAATTTGTATATGCAAAATGTCTGACTTTCATACACAATTACGGAACTATGACCCCAAGTTTGGATCCACAAAGATGTATATATTTCCACATCTTGTGCTGGTTTGCCTTAAAAAATGGCAGGGGGGAGGGCGGAGAGGCGAATTTGGCCTTTTGTATCTTTAAAAACAACATTTAAGCAAGCAGTTAGTGAAAAATCTTCCCAGCACTTCACTACAAAACTTTGGAACAATGTACCACTAAAACACTTGTTTATCAACAACAAAAACTACTGTATTAAATGGAAGATATACCTACATAATTGCAGTCTTGAAGAACAGAGTCATAAGATTAAAAATATTTTCCTTACAAGTGGAAATAGCAAAACATCTATTGATTCTATTGAGAAAGTGAAACCTCATAGGCCAAAGGAAGAATGGCTCTTGAGGTGGGATTTTGAGGTAAATAAGGAGTCTATTAGGTGTAGAAAGACTATTCCAATTAGGGGGGAAGTGTGGGAAAAAGAAGGGCAGAAGAAAGTTCGATATTTGTGGAGTACGGGGGATGAGCTGGATAATAGGAAGAGACACTGTCAGGGAGACAAGGAATGTGTCCATTGAGTGTCACAGAGGGAACAGTCATTCTGGAGCCTGAAATGGACAGGACACCTCTGAAGAGATTTCTGAGAAGAAGGTGAGGCCATTTGTTCCAGCATTTCCAGGGATAGGTGCAGGATATAGTATGGTGCAGTTTGGACAGATGGTGAGGAAGGCAGAGAAGAGGCAGGCCAGGCACTGAACCCCAGGGGCGCACACCATAGCAGTGAGAGCCGATGGCAAAAGAGGGCTTGCTGTTAGCTAGGAGAGAGGGGCAGTTAGATAAACAGGAGATGGAAAAATAATAAATGAGCAAATTTAGGCACAGCTTTGATTTCCATTGCTTTACTTTTCCATTCTATTCAATGCCCCTTTCAGGCTGTATGTTCAGGGCAGAGGGGAGGAAGGAATCTACTTTCTGCCCTTTTGGGGGGTGGGGAATATTTCTCTCCTCCCTCCCCCACATCTACATCCTTTAATCACTGGACCTATTTCTCGATTGCTAGTCATAATCTTAACTGCAAAAGATATCACTCAGACAAGGCCAGATTTACTATATTGATGAAAAGTAATTCACTAACAGAGCCCACATTACACTCTGCTGTAATGAGAGTTGACATGGTACAGCTAGAGTAGTTGGAAATTATATACCATGGGCCTGATCCTATAAGTTCCTGAAGGCCGTGAAGCCCTTTGGACTTCAGTCGGAGTCAAGGGCACCTCACAGGCTGGGACCTCGTATTTACTCACATTCTTATATCACAGAATATAAATATCCTTGTTTCCGTTATAACAAAGCTTGACAGTATAGTTGCCATGTGGCTAAGGAGCGGTAGCCAGGGTCCAGCTTTTTATTTTTTGCCTTTACTGGTGCATTGACAGTAGTTCTTGGGAATTAGAGGCATTCCCATGGAAACAGCCTTGATTTGGTGATATAACTTCAAGTTGCTGGTGTTAATCTATGATTTGCCAATTAAAATAAACTCTTACACTCTAGCTTCCATTTGGTCTTCAGACATTTTTAGAGGCAGTTGAACTAGCAGAATCTCCCTTTTCCTATTGACCAGACCTAGGCATGTGCCAAAGAGGACAATGAATCAAGTAGGCACATTTACTTTTACCATAATTTATCCTTTTAAATGCAGCTGTGTTGATAACAGCCAAATGAACTTTTATTGCTAATAGTTTTAACTGGCTTTAAGTGATTTGAGAAGACAGAGCTCTAACTATTACATGCTACTAAGGAGCTCATTCTTTACCTAATGTTTTGCAACAACATCATTCATCCCAGGATCTCAACATGCTTTGTATTATGGCAAAAATTGCTAATGGCTTTTACTTTAGGCATCACTGATATTTAAGCACCCCGGAGGATACTGACCATGGTCACTGGAGGGGCCATAGAGAGGGCATGTCTGCACTGAAAGAGTTACAATGCCGCTCAGAGAGTGCTGAAGGGAAACGGTTATTGTGCATTCACACTCAGTTGCCTGCGCAATAGCGTGTTCACACTTGCAGCCCTTGCAGCAGTATTCGGAGTGTTGCACTCTGGGGAGCTATCCACAGAGCATTTCTTCCTTTTCTGACGCTAAGCATTGTGGGACGACTGAGGGGGTCACGGGGCCAATGTGCCATGATGCATTGCTTCACATCTCAGCAATCCCTGTCCTTCTGTCCACCTTTGGCATCATTTTTCAATGGTTTGTGTACTGTGCGCCCTGCCTCTTTGTTCTGCAGGAATGAATCCCACTTTATCGCCACGTGTACTAGCTATGGCATGAGATTGCTTGTGGCATTCACGGAGGTGCTGACTACAGTGGAACACTGCTTTTGGGCTTGGGAAACAAGCACTAAGTGGTGGGATCACATTAAGATGCATGTCTGGGACGATGAGCAGTGGCTGCAGAACTTTTGGATAAGGAAAGCCACAGTCTTGGGACTGCATGAGGAGCTCACTCTAGCCTTGCAGTGCAAGGACACAAGAATGAGAGCTGCCTTGCGTGGTGATTGCACAATGGAAGCTGGCTTTGCACAAATGAGATGAGCCAAAGATGGCTTTGCACAAATGAGCTTCCCTAACTGCAGAGGGATGATAGATGGCACTCATATTCCAATTCTGGTACCAGAGCACCTAGCCCCCGAGTACATTAATCACAAGGGTTTTCTTTCAATGGTTCTTCAAGTGCTTGTGGATCACCGTGGGTGTTTCACAGACATTAACACAGGCTGGGCTGGAAAGTTGCATGACGCATGCATCTTTTGGAACATTGGCTTGTTCAGGAAGCTGCAAGCAGGGACTTTCTTCCTGGACCAGAAGATCACCGTTGGAGAAGTTCAAATGCCCATTGTGATTCTGGGAGACCCTGCCTACCTCTTAATGCCATGGTTTATGAAGCCATACATGGGGCATCTTGACAGGAGCAAGGAGCGGTTCAACACCAGGCTGAGCAAGTGCAGAATGACTGTTGAGTGTGCTTTTGGCTGTTTAAAGGCCCGCTGGTGCTGCCTATATAGGAAGCTGGCCCTGGTCGAAGACAATATTCCTATTCTCATACCCGCATGCTGTAAGCTCCATAATATTTGTTAAGGGAAGGGTGAAAGCTTCACTCAGGACTGGAGTGCAGAGGCTTAGTACCTGGAGTCTGAGTTTGAACAGCCAAAGACCAGGGCTTGTAGAGGGGCACAGCATGGAGCTAAAAGGATCAGGGATGCCTTTAGGCAGCAATTTGAAGCCGAAAGCCACTAATATTTGTTGTGATGCTTGGGAGTGCGGTGCTTTTAATTCTAGGAGGTGATTGGTGCAGACAGTGCAATAGGAAGGTTTAATATAATTGTCTGTTGCTTTGCAGGGCTCTGTTTGCTTTCAAATCAACACAATTTTTTAAATTAAAACACAACCACCGGAGGAGAGAGTCAAATAAAAAAAAACCCTATCAGGAGTGAGGAGGATGGGGGAAGGGAGGTCTCAGGACATGATGGGGTCCTGGGTCGGCTAAAGATTTGTGTATGCCTAGGGATCATATCCACCCTTCTCCTCTGGAGTACAATGTAGCAGGAACTGTACTTCAGCAGGGCCAAATGGCAGAGGGATGGATGTTGAGTGTAGTGGGAATCTGCAGTGCTGGACTGTGATCGGGGAGGAGTGCAATGCAGGAGGTTGATAGAAGTATGTTGGTGGTGTCTGGGGAGGAACATGGGAAAGAGTTTTGAGACAGTGGCGGAAGGGCACAGATCTGCTCAGTTTCAGAGCTAGTATTGCCTGAATTGTCTGCTAGTATCGTCTGCTTGGCAGTCCATAATGTTAAGAGCCTCTCCATGGCTTTTCTGGCATGGCACGTTCTTGTTTCAGTCCCTCTTCTCACTATCCCACCACTACTTCAATTCCTGCTTCTTGGCCATGGAGTGCATCGCAACCTCTCTCAGAAAGTCCTCCTTAGTTCTTCTTGTCCACTTTCTAATTCTGCACAGCCATTCAGCTGCCAATAATAAAGAGGGTCATCTCTGCAAAGTTTAAATGCAACATTTTACAGAAGCAGTATTGTTTACAATACACAGACAACACTGATTCAGTGATTTAAAACACAGCCAGTACTCAGACACCTGTCACTAACTGGCTGACCCCATGCAAGCACACATGAGCCACAAGTCCCGAAAAATGACGATTAGCAACAGGAGCAGGGGAAATCACGGACCCTGCTGTATACTGGGCATGTGGCTGTTGGGGGGAGCCCCAGCACTGTAGGAGAGGCTGATAATCGTTCTTGTCCCCACACTTTTCACAGAATGTAACCATTATGAAAGCTATCTCACAGCTAAGGGCGAGCAGGGAATCAAGGGAGGGTCTTCTCTAAGACTGAGGCTTCTGCCCTGGCCGTTTTGCAGCTCACTTGTGTTCAGCAATGCCTCCCTCCCCGTGATGGCACAGTGGCGAGGGAAAGTTACCATTAATGGGACAAGAAACAAAGCTGCTCTGCCAAAGAACCTGCAGCAGTGATTTGCCCTGTATCTCCACAAGAGTTTCCTGGAGATCTCTGGGGCAGATCAGTCAACACCCTGTTCCGTTGTTCTGATTAGGCATGTGGTGTTAAGCACAAGTCTGTTTTCTGCAACACTCCTGCCCCCAACAACTCGCTTCAGCGAGTCTCAAAATTAAATCCACTTACCTGGGGGCTCCTTTCCTGTTTGTGCCTCACCAGCATCCAACAGCTGTGACTGGCTAGCCACCTCTGGAGTAGAAAAGAGCTCCTGGCTGCATGCATCTCTGACCTCTGAGTCATCCTCTGCCTCTGGGTTCCCAATCCCTCCACATCCTCGTCCAAGATTTCCTCCTCCTGGCTTGGTTCACTCTCGATTAGCTGAAGTTGAAGTATCCACCGAAGTATCCACAATGGCCTTCGCAGTGGAGGTGGGGTCACTGAGAAGTATCGCGTCCAGCTCTTTGTAGAACTGGCAGCTCACGGGCACATCACCAGAGCAGCAGTTTGCTTCCTGCACCTTGTGGTAGGCGTTCCACAGCTCCTTCATTTTCATCCTGCACTTCAGTGTGTCCCAGTCATGGCCCCTTTCTGTCATGCATCGTGAAATCTGTCCATAGGTATTATAATCCTGTGGCTTGTGTGCAGCTGGGACTGTAACAGCCTCCTCTCCCCAAATGCTGATGAGGTACAGCAGCTTGGCATTGCTCCAAGTGGGGATTGCCTGGTGCATGGAGCAGGCCTGGTCACCTGGAAAGATGCACTAAGACCACTGCATGCATCACTGAGCAAACAGGAAGGGGACTTTCAAAATTCCAAAGGAATTTACGGGGTGAGGATGACGGTTGGTCCTGTCAGGGCAGGGAAGCAGAGTTCAAAGCGATGACCAGAGCGGCAAGAACAGGCATTGTGGGACACTTCCAGAGGCCAATCGCAGCACTGTGAATCCACCATAGCGTGTACACTGGCACTGCAGTGCTGTAGCTGCAGCACAGAAAGCTCTATGCCTCTCGTTGGTGGGTTTTCTTTTTACAGGGCTGCAGCTGTGCAGTTTCTGTGCACTAAGTTGTTTGGCAGGGAGTTGTATACCTTGGGAGTTACAGCACAGAAAGCTCCCTTACTGTGCAGAAACTTGCCAGTGCCTAAGATTGCTCAATCAGGGCAAACTGCAAAGAATCCCCAAAACTGGTGGTTTATTCCTATAATTAGATTCACCAAACTTGTATCAAAATAACTTGTGTAATATAGCTTGTGTAGCAAAATAGTTTCAGCCCCACGGGAGACATCTGCTGGAGCCTGGAGCTTCAGCAAGAGTGAGGCTGCAGCCGTAGCACTGACAGGTGCCTCACACAGGGCTGAAGCCCCTAGATCTCCACCCCACTGCAAGACAGAAGCCCGAGTGCTGCCTGCCCCCCACCCTGCTGCACGGCAGAAGCCCTGTGCCCTGGCAGATGCACCTGGCTCTCAAACGTCTGAGTATTATCTTATATGGCTTGGAGGATCTGTAAGTTTGGTCACCCCTGTACAATACATGGTTGCTTTAAAGTAAATCTCTGTTTCTTAGGCACACACTGGTAACTAGCTGCATTCATTAGCATAAGGTAGTTAATCATTTGAGCAATTCAGTTTTACTACAAATTTCAGAGAGAAATATAGACAATTTTATTATTACACCCCAAGTTTCATTTAACTGCTAATGTTCTTTTTTGTCTCTGAATCGATAGCCTATAGTAACAGCTGAACAGAAGTTTATCTACAAGTTAGAAATGTATCAATGTGATCTAATTAACAGATACAGGTAAACAAATACAATTAGTAGATAACTTCTAATTCTTTGGCCATACAGATTTACATTTCAAAGAATTTATTCTACTTAACCTGGCTTTGACAACTATTTACAAGAAATGGCCCTGTTTACCATTTCAATTCTTCTCTAATGTTCTTAAAGGTTGATTTTGGGTCACTTAGGCTTTGTCTACACTGGCACTTGCATCGTTAAAATTTTTGTCGCTCAGGGGTGTGAAAAAACACACCCTTTTGAATGACAAAAGTTTTGATGAGGAAAAGTGCCAGTGTGGACAGCGCTTCCTCAGTGGGAGCCAGTCTCACATCAATGAAGGTACTGCTCCTTGGGGGTGGTTTGGTTTTGTTGCCAGGAGAGGTCTCTCCTGATAACAAAGAACAGCTACACTGTGCACCTTACAACAGTACGGCGGCAGCGGCACAGCCGCGCCATTGTAAGGTGCACAGGCATACACATAGCCTTAGTCTGCTGGTTGTTTAACCTTTGGTGGCTCAATATCGCAGATGCATGTACATGTCCTCAGAGAGCTAAGGATATGGTGTGGGTAAAAACATTCCCCTTCCTGATAGAACTTCCTTTGTATTGCAGAGCAGGTGAACATGGCTTAAATAGCTCACCCACTTTTTCCAGACAATGTGGTCTAAGGCGAGCCTTGCACTAAGATTAAAGTGCAGGTGCTGGAAGGATCAAAAGGGACGCAGTGTAGTTATTAACCCAAATGGATCTAAGTGAGTTTTGAGAGCCCTGGAGAGAGACAGAGAGCCAATGCAGCTCCTTCCTGAAACAGGGTGAGGTGCCCTACCTAAGATTTCTGCAAGAGGAGGCTGTTGTATAGCTTATTACCATCCCTGCTCAAGGAAACAGCGCTTGTGTACATTATATAAACAGAACACAGTAAGATAAATTCCACATCACTGCACCAAATGGGAAACTGACCCTCAAGGCCCTGAAATCTACCGCTGCCTGGCAAAGTGGGCAACATTATAAATGACTTACCACACCCTTGCATGTAGCAAAGTTCTAGCTGTGACACCCCTGTGAGAAAGGGGAGAATTCAAACCCCGTTTACTGGGGGAGTTGTGAGAGCAAGTCACACAACGCTGGGAAGTACTAATTCCCAGTTTCCCTGCTCTAGACATTAGCTCGCACTCCCTTTCTAGTAATTTAATGTTTTTTGCCTACAGAGAGCTGAGCAGGAAGCAGGTTTTCCTGTCCCACAAAAGTTTTCCTGGGACAGAGTGTAAATCTTGAAAGTTTTCATGAACCAAAAATCCAAACAAAATATTTGGTTCAGGACAAATTGAAGTATGTTGTTTCAATTTAAAGTTTCTCTGTGAGAATTACTTTATATTTCAAAACAAAAAGTTGCTTCAATCTGGAAAAAAAAATTTTCTCACAATGATGAAATTCTCTCAGAAAATTTTCATAAATCAAAAAACATTAATTGAAAATGTCAAACCTGAAACTATTTATGGGAAAGTGTCAAACTTTTCTGTCAAAAAGTAAGTTTGTTGGAAAATTATAAACCAGCTCTGCTAATATATTTTATGGAATCATGTTGTGAGGTCTCCCCCTAGTTCTCTCTCAGATGAAACCCTATTAACAATGAAATTCAAATTTTACTAGGTGAGCTACAGACATCAGCGATTTGGTCAATAATGTACCCTCTCCACCCCTCACACACACACCAGAAGAGGTATTTGGAAGTTTATTGGATAACATTCTGAAACTTTCATTCTGGCTATTTCAGACTGAAGGATTGAAGAGACATTGCTCAAAACCCCCCTGTTCTGTTGAAAGCTGTTCATCAGGCTCACTTGCCAGGAGAACATCACACAACACTTGGATGACTTAAGTTCCTGATTCAGATTGCTGGCAGCTTGGATGACATCAGCTAATGGCTTGATGTCATCTAGAACAGAACAGTGGTAGGTGTGCCTTGGACATGGAATGAAATTGCAGAATCCGTGTTTTTCTAGACTTGCCTGTAATTTGCTACTGGAGTAACTTGCAGTTTTTACATCTGAGAGAAGTAGGGTTTTATTCTGTCCAAACTGCTACAAAGCTACAGGATCATTTGCCTCTCTTTTCATTCAAGTGTCAGGAATGAGATATATTCTGACATCTGGTGGCGAACTATGGGAATTGCAGTGAGCCTTGGAAAATAAGTCTGGGGCTGATCAATTTGCATAGACACACCCACTGCGCCTAGCCTGAGCCCACAGCAGCCCACATGGCCACTTCAGCTGATGAGGGAGCCCCAATTTCTATGTTATTGGGGCAGGAATGATAAAGTGATGTTACTGTGATTATGTGAATGAAGGACTATGGACATGTACTTGGCCCTTGTTATGATGGAGGGACTCGCCATCATATAGGTAGCACTCACTGGGCAAGGGCCATGCGTTTTCAGAATACTGTGAGATTGAGAGAGGTGGTAGATAAACCCCCTATACTTTTTGGTGAGGGCTCTGTCTGAGGGCCTCCCAGGCCTCTTGCACCCTGCCTCTCTCCACTGTGGAATGTCAGAATTGAATTTTGCTTCTATTAGGAGCCTGCTCCCAGGCTGCTGAGCTGAAAATTGCTTTGGGCTCACTGGTGCACCTGTACTAAGGCTCCCCTACTGTATGCTGAAATCACTTAAGAGCTAAAGAAATCACTGAGCACTGTCTTAAGTAGGGGGGCCTGGAAAAAGTGCAGAGTGGCTGGTGCAGCAGAGCAGTCTGTGTGTCAGCTAGCAGGACGGCTAGCAGAGTGACTGGTGCAGCAGAGCTGCCTGTCGACTAGCGGAGGCGTTGGTGCTGTGGGCAGAGTGACCGGCGCGGCAGAGCTGTCTGTCTGTCAACTAGCAGAGGTGTTGGTGCTGCAGGCAGAGTGACCGGCGCGGCACAGCTGTCTGTGTGTCGGTTAGCAGAGCAGCTAGCGGATCAACGGGCAGAGCGGTTCGTAGGACAGCCAGCGGAGCAGAGCAGAGCCGATTGCGGTGAGAGCTGCAGCGGAACCTCACGGAGAGGCGGCGCAGTCGGCCTCGGACCACGTAAGGTGCCCCGTGCCCTACCCTCCATCTCCACCCAGGCTGGAGGTAAGACTCTGCCAATTGACTTTTGAACTCTGCACGGACCAAGAACAGAGACTCTTGGGCTGTTGGACTTTTGGAACTATTGAGTGACTTTTTGGGGTTGTGGAACTCAAGAGCCAAAGGGAAGGCCACGGCCTATTTGCTGGGAGGGGGGCTTCTGGTTCATGGTTTGGTTTATTAACCTTGTTTGTGGTGTTTCCCCAATATAATGCCACATTGTTTCTCCCTGTTATTAAAAGGCTTTGGTACACTCAGACTCTGTGCTTGCGAGAGGGGAAGTATTGTCTCTTACAGACGCCCAGAGGAGTGGTATATGGTTGTCCCAGGTCACTGGGTGGGAGCTCGAGCCGGTTTTTGTATTGTGCTATTGGAATGGAACCCCTGGATACTGAACCCGGCCCTTGTTGCTGCCAGCTCTGATGGGCAGAAGGGTTACAGTATATAAAATGAAATGACATAAGGTGACTATTGTTGCAGTGTAACCAGATAGTTTTGTTTTAAGATTCATTTTACTCAAGTAGAAAGAAAGGCATGTTAAGTGATGATTGCCAAGGATGCAGTTTAAGTCTTCCACAGATATTCTAGGCAATAAAATGTGATCTTCTGTTTGGATTGCTCTCTCCCTCTCCCAGAATGTTTTTTTTTTCCTTCAAGCAAACAAACAATATAACAGGACTGAGCACTGGAGAACACGCTTGTTCTGGTGTCTATAGAAGCAGTTGAACATGACTGAATCTGATCAAATTTAGTGTATGTTTTCTTTCCTGAGTTAAACTCTAACATGCCAAAGTCAACTTGCTTGAGTAGTTCTGAAAGCAATTTCTGTGATGGGAGGGAAAACTAGACAAGAAAACCTCATTCAGCAGCAGTTAATCTCTCCTGGCCTCCACTGCCAGCATCACAGAATTCTGTCCAGCCCTAGTGGCTTTTGACAGTTTTGCATTGTTTTGCTTTTATTGTGAAATAACAGAGTTTTCAAAGTCTGAGAACTTTTTCTCCTTGATGTAAGCTTTAAGGGGTTTGTATACTGTAACTTTCCTGTAGAGGTAAGATTCCCAAAGCATGATAACATTACCACCACACTTCTCATTTTCTACAAATATACAGACATATCTAACATAATTTGTGCTTAGTTTCAAAATTGCCATTTTTGTTTAGTGAGCACTTTAACTGAAGCCCACTGTTTTGTCCTCTCCAATACTAACCGGTGCGTAAGCATCACTGAATTAAAAAGCTCGTTTTTAGAATATTTCAAAGACTAGTACTGCATGCATAGGCAATTACAAATTAAAACCTTCTACCAGGAAGACTAGCTGCCATGTTGTACGTAGCAAAGCATTGCATTAGGAATTCATGTACATTTATATCTACCCACTATGCAGTACAAAGTGTGAGTATACAATTTACTGCTACTGGTTCACAACCTTCAGCGTGAGACTGATCTGCTCAATACATTTCAATTTAAAATATAGAAAATTATAATCATTTGTGAGCATAGGCATGTGCAGCACATTTCATTAGGGTGTGCACCCAGGGATCGCCCCCCTAGTACCCTTCCCTCTACCTGGCCCCTGACTGACCCATCTTTATCTACACCCCAGATAGACGCCCCCAGGACTCCCATGCCTATCCAACCACTTCCTGACAGGACCCCTGAACTCCTGACCCATCCAACCCACTCTGCTCCCTGTCCCCTGACTGCCCTGACCCCTCTCCACACCCCTGCCCCAACAGCCCCCCCCCCAGAATCCTCGACTCATCCAATGCCCCCTGCTCCCTGTCCCTGACTTCCCCAATCTCCACACCCCTGCCCCCTGACAGGCCCCCCAAGAACCCCTGACCCATCCAACCTCCACTGCTCCCTGTCCCCTGACTGCCCCGACCGCTCTCCACACCCCCACCGGCCCCCTCATAACCTCCCACGCATCCAACCCTCCCTGTCCCCTGACTGCCCCAATCCTCTCCATGCCCCCGCCCCCTGACAGGCCCCTACCCACATCTCCCAACTCATCCAACACTCCCCCTGCTCCCTGTCCCCTGATTGCCCCAACCCCTCTCCACACTCCCGCCCCCACAGGACTCCCCTTATCATGCCACCCAGAGCCACTGGCTCCACATGGAGCCGAACACGCTGCTGCGCTGCTCTGCCGAGTGCACAGCCCCACCCCCACAGAGTGCTGGCGACGTGGCACTGAGGCTGCGGAGGAGGAGGGGGCGCAGGGGAGGGGCTCTGGCTACTGGAGGCCCAATGAGAGAGGCTCAGTCAGGCCCAGCCGCCCTATCAGCCGCGCTGTTCTCTGCATGCAAAGCCACTTTTTTTTTTGAGACATTAGGATGTGCCTGGGCACACCTGGCACACCCGGTATGCATGCCTATGTTTGTGAGATGCTTGGACAGTTAAGAAGGTGATGTGAATATATTTCACATTAGTATATTTCAAAATGTTGATATTTGCCACTTTGCTACATGTTAAACAGCTTCATTATTTCTCAAAATACTTGCCCATGCAAAACCCATAAAAATCTTTTAATACATTGTCTTTTGGTAGCTGTGATCACTTAACACTACATTAAGGTGTTGAAATGAACTTCAGCAGTAAGAATTGTTGTCAATCATGTTGCAGTGTTTCTGAAACTGTGCAAAAAACCTATATTTTCTCATTTTGGTACCATTGTTTCACCTCACCTATAGACTTACAGCACCATTCGATAGCTCCGCATCATTCTTCACCTAAATGTACATAAAATAAGCTTTCAAATGATATAGGCTGTGATTGTGTGAGGGTACATTTAACTCTAAAAATCAGGGCTGGCTCTAGCTTTTTTGCTGCCCCAAGCATGAAGAACACAACTGCCCCCCTCAAAAAAGGGGTGGCTGGAATGCTGCCCCTTAAAATGTGCGGTCCCATGCACATACTTCTTCTGCTGGTGCCTGGAGCCGGCCCTGCCAAAAATATGGCCCTTTTTGGAGAATTACAGCATGCCTGTACCTGAAAAAGTACCTCTGAGTTTGGGCCATGATGAATACATTTTTTAAAAAATAAAGTCTAACTAGGCTACAATATCTGGGGCCATTTTTTAGAGAATGTATGTGCAAAAAGTCAAAGGACATGATCAGGTGAATATAAACGGAATACAGAGCCTTTCACCTCTTGGTCAGCACTTCCAATCCAGTTCATAGCCATCCTCAAACAGCTGTAAGTGGCCTACCTGAAGTAAATTGTTGGTAGAGCTAGTTGCAAAATGAGAAGGTTTGGGGGAAGTTTTCAAGATGCTAAAAGTTGTTTTTGTTTCAATGCTTCAAAAGATACTTTACTTTTAAAAAAGTTTTCCACAAATGCTAGTTTCCAAACTTTCAAAAAATTTTAAACATCCAAGAAAGCAGAACGTTTTTCACAAGAAATGAAAAAAACATGGACAAGTGACACAAAAAATGAGAAATAAAAAAAAGCCAATTTTCAGGAAAAAAAATACTTTGACAGTTTCAACCAAGTGGTCTCTCTAGGCACACTGCAGACTTTGGCAGTCTCAACAGAAAGGCAGGAATGAACATGGAAAGTAAACTACCCACCCACTTCTACAACTAATCCATCCAATTGGCAGGGACTGCTAGATCCTACCAAGGACATTCTTAAGTTGTGAGCTCTCTAGGGCAGGGCTTGTCTTTTTATTCTATGTTTGTACAGCACCTCACATAGTAGGGTCCTGATCCATGACTAGGGCTCCTAATCACTATGGTAATACAAATAAAGGTACCAGTGTTATTATTAAAGACTAATAATATTATTAATAAAGATTATTTCAATGTCCCGGACAGTCCAACCAACCAGCCCATTTTACAAGTATGAAATCCACTTGAAAAAACAAAAGATTAAATAAAATCCAGTTTGGTTATTTCTAAGGTCAGTAAAGTCACTCTATGGGAAGGCATGACCCACCATTAATCAAACTGCCCCATAGCAGAAAGTTTGTCTATGAAGTCATCTGAACAATTTTAAAATTTCCTTTTCATGTACAATACTCTATAGAAGGTTGGTGCCAAACTCCACAGGTGCTCAGCACAAATGAACCCTACTCAACATGTTTTGCCAACTGAATTAGTCTCAATACAGAGGGCAAAATGACCTTCCTGCGGAACCCTAGCCAACCACTGGTTGCTAGCAATCTGCCAGCACCTTTAGATTGCAGTGGCTGCCAAATTTACTCCAGCCAAAGATAAAGTCACTAACAAAACACCATCTAAAAAAAGTTTATAGGCAACAAGGTCATCATATCTCCATAGATTTTGTCCTTGTCCTTTTGCCCAGCTACTCCTGTGTGTTAACAGCCACTTCCTGCCATTCCTTCTATCTTTGCCCTGGCACATTATACATTTTTCTGTTCTCCACATGGGATCCAGTCAGATGTCTAGGGTGAAGTCCTGATCCCAATGAAATCAGTTGTAGTTTTGATGTAGACTTAAGTGGAGACAGAATTTCTCCCCAAGTATCCTCACTAATGAAACAACTACTTTTCTTGGTATGGTTAATGATGTTCCATACCTCTGACCACAGATCCCTGTCTCAGCTCACCCTGTAATGGCTGATCATCATGACCTTGGCTCTTTAGCTCAATCTGTAGCACTGACACTTTTACTCTGGAAGTCCCCACCTCAGTTCCTGGTGTGTCACCTGAGATGGTAGCCATTACACAAGCTTGTATTCAAAAATAAGACAAGACAGCCTACTAAACATGACCAGAAATAGCCTTCCCTTAGCAACCCTGTGAACTACCTATTCAGCTGATCAGGGTATTAATGAATTTTGTTTTTGCAACCTTGTGCCTAATTTGTACTCTTACCAATCAAGGTCAGGCAGTTTAACCCACTAATGGACAGATACATAAAGGGCAGAAATAGTGATACTATGAGTGCCTTACATCATTATTCCCACTAAGGCTTGGTCTACAGGTAGTCTTTGTACCACTTTAACTATGCCAGTGTAGTAAGGCTATGTCTACGCTACAGCCTATCTTGGCATAACTTATGTGGCTCAGGGGTATAAACCAGCCTCCTGAGCGACATAAGTAACAGTGACTTAACCGTTCATGTGCACAGCGCTATGTCGGCATGGAGCATTTTCAACAGATGTGCTGCAGCAGCATAGCTGCATCAGAACAGCGGCACCACTGTCCAGACAGACATGGCCTAACAGATTTAAAGTGCACAAGCTCTGCAGTGTAGACAGTTATACCTGTATAAAGGTGCCTATATTGAAATAACTTATTCCCCTCTGTAGCGGTGTGGTCACCCCCTCCGGCCTAAAAAGGCTTAAAACAGCCCAGGAGAGGGCTTTGGCTGGGAGCAAGCAGCTCTCAGGCTGATTGGGAAGGCAGCCAGAGCTGGGGCCAGACCCAGCTAGGAGGTAGCTGGCCCAGATAAAAGGGCTGTTAGTTTAAAGCCCAATCACAATCTCTTCCTCTAGCTGTGGGGGCAGACTGGCCTGGCTGCTGGGGATTTTAAGAAGGTACCTGGAGTGGAGCAGGGCTGGGGGGAGGCAAGAGGAGCTGGGGAGCTCTGGCCTGGAACCCCCCCAGGCTGCTGGCCTAGTAGATGGCTGAAAGGGGAACTGGAGTTGCAGAGGCAGGAGGCCAAACCCTCCTTGCCTATGATGACTGGATTAAACAGACTGCAGTTGGCTCCAGTGAAAGGGGTTTGCTGGTGACTGGCAGTAGCCCATAGGATGAGGCAAGGTTGGGATAGTGGGTGGGGATTCCCCCAGGAGGGGAGACCCTGAGATCTCAGGGGGAACTGCCAGGGGGCAGCACCCCAGGGAAAAGGGCACCAGGGTCCAGAAGGGACACGGGGCCAGCGGACAGTGGAATATTGGCTTGCAGAGGGCGCTCCGGAGGCTGGAAGAGCTAATTCCCCAATGACCACCAGGAGACACCGTGGGGTGAGTTGCCGGCCGCTACACCCTGAATTTAGCAATTATACTGACAGACCAGGGACAGTTTAAAATAGGAGCATTTTATGAAGCTTTTGCCATAAATAAAAAATACCCCAGAAAACAAGAACAAAAAAAAAAAAGCTTGTAGAAAAACTATTTCAGGAGTCCTACAGAAGCATTCCACACTGCTGTTACCACAGCCCTTTGGCTCCAAGCTGGCTCCCCTCTGACCTTTGCAGTACAGCTGCAGTCCTTAAAGGGACAGGGGGAAAATATAGCCCTGGCATTCCATCTAGTTCTTAAACAAAACATTCCCATAACAATATTTTTACATACCTATTTTAACTTGAGTGCTACATATGTACCTGTATACCAGTATAGCTCTGGCCACACTAGAGAGAGTTGTATTGCTTTAAACTGTATCTGCAGAACAAGAACTGTTTAGACAAGCCCTAAGTGATTTGGAATGAAATAGTAGCTTTGCTAGTGGTCACATTCTGAACACAGAGCCTTTTGCAAAATCTATTGAAGGCAGTAGAACTAGATCAGGCCCTTAACACAGTTGCAACTCTCACTGAAGTCAACAGAAGTTGGTCTTGTCTAACTGAGCTCAGGATCTGGCTCTAAAAATATAGAGTGACTAGCCATAGGCCAAATGTTTATACTTGTTCTCTGTGCAAACCTTCCATGGGGCCTGACCCTGGGAGCTGCTAAGCACCTGCAGCTCCTCTCAGAATGAAGCCTATTGTTATCAGTGGGGCATATCTGTTGTGGACGGATGGTGGTTCACGATCCTAACTTTGTAAGGCCCATAGCTGTAAGGCAATGCTCTTTCTAGAATGGAGTTTGACCTCCCTGTGTTAACAGCCCCCCGCCCACACCATATTTGGATGAGGTTCTTTCTTTTCAGATTGGAAAGGAAGACACAATCCCTTTGTTTTTTTCCATTTTTGTAGATGATTGCAGTAAGCAGTCCAGGTGGTTGCTCACCTCACAGTGCATGAGCAGCAGGGACATTTCACAATACCCTGTTCCATGGATCACCAGAGATGTAAAAGGCTGCTTTTGTTTAAGTGCTCAGGAGGAGGTCGCAGTTGTGGCTTGACAATATACTTGCCTTCAGTTAGAGAATGTGTGTGAAACTGGAAATTTCCCACCCCAGTCCATGAATATTAGATAAAAATCCAGATAATTAGGAAAGGATTAAAGATCATACAAGTACTGCACTTCACAAAGCCTGGGACCCCAAGTCACTTCTCCCTCTAGCACAAAGCAATAAGTCCCAGGGCTCAGAGGTGCCATGAAACTCAATGGGACTGGAAGGCACGCAGCAACTGGCAGGAGTTGGCCATAGGGAAGAACTGGAGACTGGATCTTTGAATGGACTTCTTAAGCACAGTCACTCTATCTGCACTTCACGAGGGCAGCATGCATTTGCCAGACAGTATAATTTTTAATTTCCTGTGGGCCATTTTTTTATTCTGTCAAATACGTTTTCATGGCATTTCTTCAATATGAAATCCAGGGGAAACATTCTGATGTTAAATACTCAAGAAAGTTAAATTAAAAGAACACTAGGTGGGAAAATGTTGTTTAAATGGATAGTGTTGTAAATAGCATGTGATGTTCACGCACCAGAGACATGGGGTAGGGGGGAAGAGAACCTCAGCGCTTTGACTCTATTGACTGTGAAAACTGGTTACATGCATTTAGCCAGTTGTCCCACAAAAACAGGGGGATCTCAGGAGTGAAAAATATTAAAAAGCCAAGCAAAAAAAAAAAAAAAAAAAAAAAAAAAAAAGAGGAAAACCTGATTGTAACCCTTATGAATCCACCCTTATGGCTGTGGATTGGAAACATTGTCAGGGTGACTTAGGGGCGAGTATAGTTTTTGAAGCTACTTTTAAACTCACTTTTTACAGCTGACCAGATTTCAAGTTGATGTCTCCTTTTAAGGATCAGTTAACTTGCTTGCTGTTGGGCAATCTGGCTCCTTTACATTCAGTATAGTTAATAAAAACAAACCAACTGTTTACCATACCAGTCTTGCTATTTCCATTGCAAGACTTATACACTCTAGATCATGTTTACTAGTACAGAGAAGAGTGGAGATTGCTTAACAACAGACAAATGAAGTGAGATATCATTATATACACATACCACTTGAAATCCATCCAATAAGAGTAAATGTACCAAAGTCCAAATTTGCAATGAGTTTTCTTAACGACTGTGAAGGAGCTGAATGTTCCAGTTGCGATCACCAGCAGTAGCTGAAGCAGTGTCTCCTTTGGCTTTTGAATATTTTGACAATTTCCAATAAAGCTTAAAAATAGTCACCCTGAGTTGTTCCTTCATGATACACGTACAGATATTTGTAACAATTTTTTTCAACATTTTGGGACAATCCTAGCACATAATAAAACTGTGTGCTTTATTGTATCCTTTCCACTATTTACATTATTTAATATTATGATCTGCACAAACTTTTCTAAGCAAGATGATACACATGTATCATTGATTTGCCTTGAACAATGAGCAAGTAATGCTGCTAGTATAGTGCTGCTTTAATTCCCTTGGACCAGTAGGTGGCGTTTGCTTTTTAAAAAGTTACCAAGGCTCAAGTAAGTAAGTGACGATCAAATTTTCCAAACACGAAGAAGAGCTCAGTAGAGCTCTAAAGCTTGTCTTTTCCACCAACAGAAGTTGGTCCAGTAAAAGATTCCCTCACCTAGCTCTCAAACTTTTATAAGATATTATATACAATGTATACCTGAGACCTGACCTCTCCTTACTGAACAACAGCACAATTGATCTAAATGAGAACAATACTCAAGTTCTGTTTTCTTAGGCCTGGTCTACACTACGAGTTAATGTCGACTTTAGTGCCATTAAATTGACATAACCCTGCACCCATCCACACACAGTAGCTATTTAAGTCGATTTAAAGGGCCCTCAAAATCGATTTCTGTACTCCATCAAAACCAGGGGAGTAACGCTTAAATTGACGTCTCTGGGTTGAATGTGGCTTAGTGAGGACACATGCAGACTTTACTGGCCTCCAGGACTGTCCCACAGTGCTCCATTGTGACCGCTCTGGACAGCAGTCACAATGCTCCACTGTGACCGCTCTGGACAGCAGTCTCAACTCGCTGTTCTGGCCAGGTAGACAGGAAAAGCCCTGGGAACATTTGAATTTCATTTCCTGTTTGGCCTGTGTGGCGAGCTCACCTGCACAGGACACTCACCATGCAGAGCTCCTCAGCACAAGGCACCATGCAGAGCTCATCAGCACAGGAGACCAACCAGCGCAAAAGAGCTCCAGCATGGTCCACACAGGAGGTGTTGGATCTCATCGCTATCTGGGGAGAGGAATCCGTGATGGCAGAACTCCATAACAACAAACGGAATGCCAACATGTTTGCCAGAGTCTCCAAGGCCATGCTGGATAGGGGCCACAGCAGGGAGGCACAGCAGTGCCGCGTGAAAATTAAGGAGCTGAGGCAAGCGTTCCAGAAAGCAAAAGAGGCAAATGGATGCTCTGGGGCACCGTCGTGGACATGCAAATTTTACAACGAACTGAATCAAATACTGGGGGGTGGGGCCCGCCACTATTGCACCGGTGTCCGTGGACTCCTCTGATAGGGTAATCGTGAGGCATAATGATTCAGATGATGATGAAGCTGATCAGGAAGATGATACCATTCAGCAGCAGGCAAGTGGAGAGACTCTGTTCCCAGACAGCCAGGAACTATTTATCACCCTGGAGCCAGTATCCTCAGAACTCTCCCAAGGTGGTAGCCCAGATGGGGAAGTCGGTGAAGGTACTTCTGGTGAGTGTCCCTTTAGGGATAAGATAAGGCATGATTTAAAAGAAAGCGTTTATTAATGATTAACTTGCAATGCACGCATGGCTAGAACAGCTACTGGAAAAGTCTGTCAATATATTTGGGGATGGAGCAATAATCCTCCACGGAAATTTCCATGAAGCTGTCCTGCAGACAGCGTTGAACCTTTTGCAGGAGGTTTCTGGGGAGAGCAGCCTTATTTCGTCCTCCATAGTAGCAGACTTTAACACTCCACCTTGGGATCAGGTATTCTGGGACCATTGCATGACACAGCATGGCAGCATATGCTCCTGGTTGTTGCTTCGATTCCAGCAACATCCATTCTTTATCTCTCTGTGTAATCCTCAGCAGAGTGATATCATTCACGGTAGCCTGCTTGAAATAGGGGACAGTCAATTTCGGACGTTCCCACTGGTCTGCTCATATATCTGACTGTGAAGGAATCCTTCCCACAGTATCCCAAGTGGCATGTGTGTGTTTGTGGGGGGGAGAGAAACCTCCATGAGAGCAGCAGGGTAAGGGGGTTAGGAGGTAGAGAAAACGCAGGGGGCTGCTTGTGTTTCACCAGCAGGGAGCCACGTGGTGTGGGGGGTCACTGTGGAAAAGGAGAGCATTGCTGTAAAGAATGTGGATCAAACCAAAAGAATGTGGCTTACCATGGCCGCCTGCATGGTGGTTTCTGTTGCCTGGCCCTGGGAGAGGGTGTCTGATGTGATGTCTGTACAGGAAACTACAGGCACTCAATTTAAGGTGACCTTGTACAGAAACCATATGCACTCTGTGAATACTTTGCTTCATCATGAAAGACTGTTCCCATTGTGCTGGAGAATGTATCTATCTTACAACCTTTTTTCTGGAGAATGTATCTATCTTATAACCTTTTTCCTTCTTTCCTCCTACAGCCAGCTCGGTCCTCCCCTCACAACATGCCCTTCGCAGAGGCTACCACAGATAAGAAGGTGAAGGAAGCGCACAAGAGAAGATTTGTTTGCCGAGCTCATGCATTTCTCCCTCAGTGAGGCAGCTCAAAACAACGCATGGAGAGAAAAATTTTTAGAGTCCCAGAGCACATGGAGGCAAAGCCTTTTAGAGTCCAGGGCAGCAGTAGCAGCACGGGAGGAGAGATGGCAGGACTGGGAAGAAAGGAGGATGAAAGCAATGCTGCGGATAATGGAGGATCAAAGTGACATGCTCCGGTGTCTGGTGGAGTTTCAGCAGGACCAAAGATTGCCCCTGCAGCCCCTGTATAACCACCTCCCCAAGTTCCATTGCCTCCTCACCCAGATGTGGGGTGAGAACACGGCGGGGGAGGCTCCAGGAACCGACCCACTCTACCCCACAATACAAGACAAGCAGCATGCGGCTTAGTTTATCAGAAAAGTTTTAAAAACATGCTGTGTCTTTGTCACCCCCTCCCCCTATCCACCACACCGACTGGTTTTCCTCCTCACCCACCCCTTCTGGGCTATCTTGCCAGTCTTCCCCTTTGTTTGTGAAGAATCATTAAAGAATGCATGCTTTTTAAAAAAGTAAATTTATTTACTCTGCAAATGGCGGGGAGGGGATAAGGAGGATGGGAGGCTTATCGCTGAGCAGAGCAAGGGAGCGGGTTTTCAACAGCTCTATGGGTCTGGAGGGTGGCAGGCTTATCTCAGAGCAGAGCAAGGGAGCGAGTTTTCAACAGCTCTATGGGGCTGGAGGGTGGGAGGCTTATTGCTGAGCAGGGCAAGAGGGAGGGTTTTCAACAGCATTTTGGCCAATCACAAAACTGTTTTTCAAGGCTTCTCTGAGGCACAGCGCTTCAGAGTGCGCTCTTGTACTTGCCCTGGTGTCTGGCTGCTCGTAAGTAGTGGACAGGACATTTGCCTCTGCCTCCCACCCCTCCATAAATGTCTCCCCCTTGGTCTCACAGAGATTGTGGCGCACACAGCAAGCGGCAATAACAATGGGCACATGTCTTTCACTGAGGTCTGAGCGAGTAAGTAGGGTTCTTCACCTCACTTTAAGACAGCCAAATGCGCACTCCACAACCATTCTGCACTTGCTCAGCCTATACTTGAACAGCTTCTGACTCCTGTCCAGGGATTCCGTGTATGGCTTCATAAGCCAGGGCATTAAGGCGTAGGCTGGATCCCCAAGGATAACAATTGGCATTTCAACACCCCCCACAGTAATTTTCTGGTCTGGGAAGAAAGTCCCTTGCGTCAGCTGTTTATACAGCCTAGAGTTCCTGAACACACGAGCGTCATGAACCTTTCCCGGCCATCCCACGTAGATGTCGGTGAAACGTCCCTTGTGGTCAACCAGTGCTTGCATGACCATTGAACAATACCCCTTGCAGTTTCTGTACTCTGCGCCCTCGTTGTCTGGTGCCAAGATAGGGATATGAGTGCCATCTATAGCCCCACCCCACACAGTTAGGGAATCCCAGCGCGGCAAAGCCATCTACTATAGCCTGCACGTTTCCCAGACACACAACCCTGGATAGCAGCAGATCAATGATTGCCCTGGTTACTTGCATCAAAGCAGCCCCTAATGTAGATTTACCCACTCCAAATTGATTTGCGACTGACCAGTAGCTGTCTGGCATTGCAAGCTTCCAGAGGGCTATTGCCACTCGCTTCTGAACTGTGAGGACTGCTCTCATTTTGGTATTCTCGTGCTGGAGGACAGGGGAAAGCAAGTCACAAAGTTCCATGAACGTGCCCTTTCTCATGAGAAAGTTTCTGAGCCACTGCAAGTCATCCCAGACCTGCAGCACTATGCGATCTCACCAGTCAGTGCTTGTTTTCCTGGCCCAGACTTGGCATTCCAGAGCATGAGCCTGCCCCATTGCCACCAAAATTGCCAGGTTGTCGGACCCCTTACTTTCAAAGTCAGTGTCCATGTCCTCATCACTGTCATCACTCTCCTGATAGCGCAGTCGTCTCCTGATCGCATTCTTGTGCGTACGATGCAGCATAAAGTCCACAACAATGCGCGAGGTATTCACAATGGCCATTACTGCAGCAATTACCTGAGCAGGCTCCATGCTTGCACTGCTATGGCGTCAGCGCAGGCAGCAAAAGCGCGTGAAATGACTGTTTGCAGTTGCTTTCACAGCAGGAGGGGCACTGCGGGGTGGGTGGGTTTGGGAACGGAGAAAGCTCAAAATTGCGTCTGCTGGGACTCCAGGAACTGTGGGATAGGTACCCACAGTGCACCACTCGCTATGTCGACGCTTTCCACTGTAGTGTGGACGAACGCTGCCAACTTGCTGTGTTTTGTGGGGACGCACAAAATCGATTTTATACAGTCTGCTTTACAAAAATCGACCTCAACACAATTGACATAAGTTTGTAGTGTAGACACACTCTTAGAATCATGGGATTGGAAGAGACTCAAGGCAGGACTAAGTATTATCTAGATCATCCCTGACCATTTTTTCCACTTGTAGTTGGCTGACTCTGAGCCTGGCAGTGTAGTCTCTTTGAGTATGTCTATACTGCAGTAAAAGGGCCACAGCTGGCCCAGGTCAGTTGACCTGGGTTCAGGGGGGCTGAAGACAGTAGTGTAGATGTTTGGGCACCCTGTGAGCCCAAGTCAGCTGACCCAGCTTTTGAGATTTGGCACTGCAGATTTTTTAGTGGCATTGTAGACATATCCTTCAGGTCTCTTGTCCCTTTGCCCCATACAGGAGACCCCCACTCCTGGGCAATAGTTCTGCCCCTGGCAGGAGTTCAGTTCTTTTTCAAGATCCTTTCTGAGTCCAATTACTTCCAGTCCCTGGCTACATACCACAGGGAATTGGCTAGAAGCAGCCTTCTGGGACCCCCGCCTCATAGTGTCAGGCTGTTCCCAAACAAGGAGGGCAGAAGAAGGAAAGGCTAGCCCAGCCTCAGGTTGAGCTCCCTTTGTGCCTGCAGCTTAGCCGCCATTCCTAGCAACTTCACCAACTGGGCAAACTCCTGCCACTCCTTGGAATGTGCCACATGTTTAAACTCCCCTTCTCTAAGCAGAGCATGTTCTTCTGCATGTTCACCTAGTTCAGGCCTACACAACATGCAGCCCGGGGGCCACATGTGGCCCGCATGGGCTCACTGTGCGGCCCACGGTGGGTGAGTAGGGGCGGGGCAAGTCAAGCGGTGGGGTGGGGGCAAGCAGATGGGGGCGGGGCGAGGGCAGAGCTTTTCAGCCTGCAGCTGTTTTTTTTGCAGTAATATGGCCCTCGCTGCTTTCCGAGTTGTGCAGGCCTGACCTAGTTGTTGCTTTCTGAATGCAGACATGCTCATTAGTTTTTCCGTGAATGGGATGAGGGCATATCCAATGACAGACCTCGTACATGGGATAATGCAGAAAAGTGTCAAAGCACAACAGGCTAAAATGAAAGAATTTGGATTTTGTAATCTGTCACTCTTGGTTTATTAATAAGGGGCATGTTAAGGGACCCTATGAGTGTTTTGGCCAAAATAGATTATAAACTGCAATTTCTATGATGTTGCAAGAAGCAGCTGCCTTTCTAAACAGTGTAATTTAATTCACTGTCCTTCAGAAATAATTCTTGGTGTCAAAACCCTAACTCTAGAAGATCTATTCTGAAGCTAGAACTAAGCACTGTTCTTAAGCTGTCATGAGATATGTTGATCCCAACAAATTCGTGCACGCACAAATGTTATTATTCTCGCTGAATAGTTATTTGCTGTCCAAAAAGACCTAGCATGTGAACAGGTCCCAAATGTATTCTACTTTACAGTAAGAATTATAAAGAGAGTAAATATGTATGGAAATACCTAACTGAAATTATCCAGGCAAGATGATTTAGATTAGCTAATCTCTTTCTTTCACCCCTCTCTGATTTTGTCTCTCTTTCACTTCCATACAGCAAATGGTGTAATACTAAGTGAACTATATAGATATTGTCTCAAAAAGAAGATTTGACCAAGACTTGTCAGCAGCATGAACCCACACTGTCAGTAAATTTGATTTCATTCTACAGTACATTAAAAATTTAATCCAACAATCTTGACTACATAGTAGGCAAGGGGAGGATAATTTTTTCTTTCTTGCCTGTGTAGTATTGCCCAGATCTGGAAAGAACAGCATAGATTTACAATTGATGATGGCATAAGGTAGTGTACTCACTACTAATTGCATCACCTTGTGTCAAGTGACAATACCACAAGGGGCCCTCATCTCTAGTACCTCCTGCAGGCCACCTGCCTCTCACCAGGACTTCCATGGTTTAGACCTCAACCAAGTCACAAAGTTCAACTCCTTTCCAGGCTAAGGAAAGGTCTAAACTGAAACATCATAAGACATCCCAGCACATGAGAGCCTTCTGCCACCTTGGGCTATTCCTCCATTCAGCCTTTGGTGTCAGTCTTCCAGCCCACCCTCAGCTCAATACTGCTTCTGGTAGAGTACCTACCCCTTCCTCAGGGACTGGTAGGTGAACCCAGGCTTACTCTCTGCTTTGGGCTCCAGCACAGGGACTGTATTAAGCAGCTTAGTCAGCTTCTTCAGATGTGCTACTATTTCCTCAGCCTACGTCTTACCTCCTAACTCCCTTCTGCTACTTCCCCACAGCTTCTGCTTAACACAACATCCCCTTGGTTCTCTGGCTTCTCCCTCAACCCTCCCAGCATCTCCTTTCTGTGCTGAACTCACCACTCTTCCACCTGTCCTGCACTAACCTGCACTGTACTGCTTATTCTCTATATGAGAGCCTCTACATTTCCTGAACTCCCTTATAAGGGAAGGTGCCTAGTGACTGTTGCTGACCTCTGCCCCCAGGCAGCAATCAATCACAGGTGCACTGATTAGCTTTTAACCCCTTTGCCTAACAGGTGATGGGAATAATCCTCATTACAGATGAGCTCCCAAGTAAATCCATTTGTTGAGACAAATCAACCTTTCCATGGGCATTATAGTGGTGGGAGCCAAAGAAGTATCTAACTAGGCATATAGCTATGGGGAAAACCCTTTAGAAGGGACTAGAAATTCTGAGTTTCAGCATTCAGAGTTTCCATGTGATCATAGGGTTTGCAGCAGAATTTCTGAATAGCTAGATGAGGTAAGTTTTAAAAGGCCCTTGCCCACATAGAAGCAGTGCTGTGTTCCCTCAGGATTCTTGCATTTGCTGAACTAACATGTTTTTAAGTATGAGTTATCCAATTAGAAGCCTATCCTGCAGTGCCTGGACAGGCAAGCCTCACATTGCCATAGCAGAACTACAAGAGCAGTCCATGTTCTAATAAAAATAACCAGTTTTTGATGATGTGTGCCATGCTGTTGTACCTGTATCAGTCCCAGGATATTACAGAGATGAGGTGGGTGAGGTAAATAACTTTTATCCAAAGGAGAAAGTCCAGGATATACACCTTAACACACCCAAAATTGCCTTTACTGAACAAGGACATTTCACCAAAGAAGTTGATCACATCATGGAACTGGCCACCCAAATACCCTCGAACCACACACCCCTTGTTGTCACCTATCACCCCACACTAGAACTCATATGAGGTATCATCAACTACAACCCATATTCAATGGGGACCGCTGAAATAATTTTTTTCTGAACCCCCTCTTCTGGCCTTCAAACAATCCCCCAACTTCTCCAAGCTCATCATCAGAAGCAAGCTCCCCACCAATTCAAAGCGGCACCAGATCCTGCCAGAACAACAGATGCAAAACCTGCAAACATGTCTCCACTGATCAACATCCCACACAACACACCTTTCAAAATCTAGAAGACTTACACGGGCCTATCAGAACACGTGGTATACATCATCCAGTGCACTAAATGCCCCAACAACAACTATGTGGATGAAACCAGACAAACACTACGCTCTCAGATGAAATCACACAGGAAAATGATAAAAGACAAAAACACCTTATCACCGCTGGGTGAACACTTTTCATAAAGCAATCACTCTACATCTGAGCTATCAATCCTTATCCTCAAAGGAAACCTGCACAACACTTTCAAAAGATGAGTTTGTGAGCATAAATTCATTACTCTACTAAACACTAAAAATCATGGTCTTAATAAAAACACTGGATTTATAGCTTATTATAACAATCTGAAACCCACTAACTCCCTCTTTTTGACTACAGATGTGTTAACCAGTCACTTCACCTTGAATGGTTCCTTAGAATACGTGCTAACTACTTACGCTAAACTCTCTCTTAGATCTTGTATTAGCTGTGACACCATAAGTACCTTCCCCAGATCCAAGAAAGAGCTCTATATAATTCAAAAGCTTGTCTTTCTCATCAACAGAAGTTGGTCCAATAAAACATATTCCCTTAGCCACCTTGTCTTCCCAGTTCTTGATTAGGCATTTTTGTAATTACCCCTGCATAATAAAATACATTTGTTATTAGTAACATTTGTCACACACCCCAAAATATTAATGAACATATCAGGAAGATTTGAAAAAAAAAAGAATCAATGATCAAAGTATAAAATTTGGGGAACAATTGTCCTGGCTGATACATATGCATTACTATATTTGGGGAGGTTCCCAGTTATCCAGGGCAACATAACAATAATTAATATGAATACTGAAATATTAACAAAGAACACTTTGACAGCTACATTTGATGGACAATTTAAAGATTCCACAGCCCCCACCAATGACATGCAGATTACACGCCAGGTGACTATTACCTTTCCATAACCAAAGCAGTGTCTATAAGAACATGCCCTTTCCTTGTGACAGCAATTAAATATTAGCGTATGGTTTTCACTGAACAAGTTGAATAGTTCAGCCTGCTTCCTGACAACTGCAAACAAACAAAGCATGAGCAAAGGTTGGCACCACACCCAGTTACCTATTTGTTTTCTTATTAGTTTATCTGGTTAGATTTGAAGAGATTGTAATGCATGTTCTTTTAGAGCATATAGAAGAATGATCACAGTGCACATACTGAAGAGACTGATAATACTGACCAGACAAGTGTCTTTAGAAAGCAGATGCTATTATACCTTACTTATTCTAAAGGGTTTGGTCCTAGTCTGTTGATGTGACAACACAGTATTCAAGCTATTAAATGAGAAAAAGCCATAGTGAAAGCAAGAAAATCCTAGTCTTAGCTGGAAACTTTGTTGGGCAGGGTTCTTGTATATCAAAATCTTTTCCAAACTATGTGGCCATTTGCAATAAGTTATTATAACTGTATTGGTCTCTGCTGTGTGTGTAATCTCATTGCATTCCAGTTTACTGGTTTTTGGAATTCAGTAAGAAAGTTAACCCTCTGGATGCACCCAATCATTTGGTTGTCAGCCAAGAAACTCCTGTCTTCTAAAGGTAAAATGGGGAGGAACCTATGCCTGAATCAATCAATCAGTCAATCCATCCAATCACTCAGTGTTACCAAATTGCTCTTCAGCAGATGCTGGCAAGTTAATTCATTAAGACTCAAAAGTAATCAGAGCCAGTCCCCAGGCAACCTGATGGGTGCAAGCTGGCCCATAGTTGGCTGCCTGATTGACTACACTGCCTGATCGGTGAAGAGTCAGGAGACTGGCTCTTAAGCCCAGCAGCAGCAGTAGCAGTTCACGAGTTGTTTAAAGCATTTATCCAGGGCTGAAACAGCTTCAGTGCTAGTATGTGCTCTGCCCCACTCTAGGGAACCTAGCTGAGAGTGTTAGCTCTGACTTCCAATCTTGATGCTGACATCAGGCCTCAAAGATATATCTACACAGCAACTAGAGACCCGCAGCTGGGGCTGTTTAGATGGTCCTAGCGCACTGGAGGCCCTAAGCAAGAATATATAACACAAGACATAATACAAAGTGAAGAGGGAGTCCCCTTGTGCTCTAAGCAATGGCTTAGTCTGCTTATGTCTAGCAGCAGCTCTGGCTGTTTCATTGCTATGTAGACATCTGGGCTCGGGCTGGTTTGAGGTGAGTGGGTTCCAGAGCTCAGGCTCCAGCTTGAGGCTGGAAGTCTACACAACAATGAAACAACCCCACAGCCCAAACCCTGCGAGTCCATCAGCTGCTACGGGCCAGCTGCAGGTCTTTCTTTGCTGTGTAGACGTACCTAGTACTGCCCCCGGGAGCCTATTCCTAGCTACAGACATCTGCTCCAACCACTAGGCAAGACTGCCTGCATCCATTTCTGGCAAGTGGAATTTATTTGTAGGGCTAAATCCTTAGGGCATGGAGGAATCTGTGGAAGGACTCTTCCACATAGCCAGTGCAGCCTGAGGACTACAGCAGTCCCTTCGTCGGCTGTGTCCCACCCTGCACAAGGGAATGGCCAGTGGATCTGCACGGTTCTCTCTCCACACACTTTATGCCCCTCTGATGGAAGAAGCCCTGAAGGAGCATGTGTCCAACAGTATGCCAGGGATACAGACTCCTGGGCAGGATCTTCTCTACAGCTGGTCAGCATGTTTCAGATTAATCTTTTTTTCCCATTGAAAAATGATCTCCCCACCTGCCCTCCAAACATTAAAACTTTTTTTTTTAACTTTTTCAAAAATTACCATTTTTGATTAAATCTAAAAAGGAACTTTTGGGGGTTTTCATTCTTCTCCCTCCTCCTTTCTCCCTTTCTCAGTGGAAAAGTGGAAAAAGGAAAACGAGGGGAGGGGAGGAGATTTCAAAGCCAATAAACATTTCTGCTAAAAATTCTAAATAAACTAAAAAAGTTCCTTTAAGAACCCTGTGGAATGAAAAGAATTTCACAGTGGCTGGTGAAATATCATTTACCCACCTCTACCACCTACAGGGTCCCCTCTGTTCTGGGAGCTATATCGCTGCCTAGTGGGCATTTCGCGACTGCGGGCAAATTTTGCTTGACAGTGAAGCAGAATGAAGGATTCAGATTGAGTCAGGCCCAGGTCCTCAAGGGTATTCAGGTGCTGTGAAATCAGTGGGTGTAAGGCACCTGAATACCTTTGAGGATCTGGTTCTCAGTGCTTCTCCATGTGCAAATTGCAGTCCTGGTTATAGTGATCCTGCACTGATTGTGGAACTGTCATGTTGCACTCAGAATACTCCTACTCAAACATGCATACCAGAAATACCCTCAGATCTGTGTTTATTAGCGGCCCAGGCCTGCATTCTCCAGGCAGCCAGGAGTCCCAAGAGTTGTTCTGGACTGTCTCAATGACAGTGGATTTGTCCAATCAAATCCACCTGTTGTTCCTCTCCACTTTCTCATTTTAGGAAGCTCTGAGCCCAAAAAGAAATTCTTCCTCCTCAGCTGAATTTATTTCACATAGCTAAAGAGCCCCGTGGCACAAGTACTGTGGAGTTAACAGCTGATTCTGGCTGCATAAGACAACCTTGTGAGACAATTCCGGACAGAAGATTTTAAAGAGGGAAGAAATCACACTGTGTTCTCTCTCTGTCCCCAGAGACATTTGGTTTTTTTTTCTTAATCTAAAATGAAGCAGCGTGACTGGAAGCACACATTGATACTTTGTGTGTGGAAAATATAACACAAAGGATACCAAAGCACTATATATTCAGGAGTCATTCACCAGCTAATGCAAAGGAGCCACTTCTAGAGTGGAACACAGCAACTTTGTAGCTGTATGCAGCAAGAGAACAAAACAGTTTCAGTTAGGAGGTGAAGAAGAATACTAATCCTAAGTGCAGTTTAGTAGAATTTAGGAAATCAATATGTAATTACCAAAATTAGAATTTGATCAGAACATCAGGGGGTTGTCATATTTGCTGGAAATAGTGTATGGAGATCTTGAATGATCCTCTGTCATCCCACAGATACATATCACGATCATGTGCAGCGCAAGAGAGAGAAATCGATTTTACCTGTCAGCCAAAACACGACAGTCTACACCTTCAAGAGCGAGTCAAGATTTTGATACCCAACTTGGGACACTTTAAAGGGGCCTGATTTTCACAGAGTGCTGAGCAGTCCCCTCTGAAAATCTGGCCCTTCAGTTCAAAGTACCTGATTTTGGCCACTGTTGCAGGATGATGGGACCCTTTAAGAGGGAGCGGAGTCCACTGCAGCAGGTCCTGCTGCACAATTGGCTCCAGGGAAGGCATCTGGGCCTTATAAAGGGTGAGACTGTCTGCAAGTGGGTGGCAGCTGCCTGGAGGCACTGCAGGGAGTAAAGCAGACACCAGTGGAGAAGGTGTGTGAAAAAGCCCATGAGCTATTGGGAGGATCCTCATTAGGAAGAAGGGGTTGAGCACATCTGAAACTGGGATGAAAGCTTTAAGTTTTTCTCTTTCGAAAGACTTTGTGCAGGACTTAGTGCACTGGACTCCAAAAGGGGGAATGGTTTGAATGTCTGGACTATGTGGACTTTAAGGGATCCTGAATTAAAGGGAGACTGAGGCAGCCCTCAGCAGACCCACATCGAGCCAGACAGGTGCAGCAGGGAAATCATGCCCTTTGTTAGTCACCTACAAATTGAGGCACCTAAAATTGCTAGTCACTTTTGGCCAGGTGCTGCAAGAGCACAGTGCCCCCTAGTACCATGCTCCAGGGTTGTTTCACAGCTGACATCTGCTCTCTGATTTCTTAGTGGCATATCCTATCCAGTTACTGACAAGTCATGACCCTGCTTAGCTTGCAAAAGCTGACAAGATCGCAGTCGAGTGATATGGCTGAATCATACTTTGTTTCCTCATTCACCTTTTCCACATTGCAATCTTCATTCTCCCTATATGCTGCTCAGAATCTCACAATAGGTCAGACAGCTTGTGCTGAAAATTTGGCCATGAACATTTTTGGAAAGTGGCATGTTGGTGCCATCTTCTAGGCCTTCTTGTTAAAATGCGGTGCCCAGATGTCCCGATTTTACAGGGACAGTCCTGATTTTTGGGCCTTTTTCTTATATAGGCTCCTATTACCCCCGCATCCCCTGTTTTGATTTTTCACATTTGTGGTCCGGTTACCCTATGTTAAAACAACATATCAACTGATATTCTAGATGAACCAAAACATACTTTTTCAGAATTGGAAGCTGACAGTTAAGTGGGAGTATGGTAAAGTCCACCTTTATTCCAGCCTTACCTTCAGCTTACTTGCTTCCACAACCGCTATCCTTAAATTGCATAGTGAGAAACTGACATGGTGTTGTGAGTATTAGGGCCTCATGGAAAGGAATAATCCAAACACACAGATAGAAAGTGCTTTTTCCCATGTCTTGTTTTCTAATGGAAGAGTATACACCCCTTTAGTAAATTACATGGCGTTCTCGTCTACAAAAACAAAACAAAAACACAAAGAGGTGTAATGTTTGCCTATCTCACAGGAGGATTATAAGCCTGAACTAATTTTTGTAAAGCACTTGGAGAGTCCTAGCTGAAAGGTGCTATGTCGGTGCAAAGTATTATTGCTCTTTAGTAGAGATGAGCCTCAATTAAATCTAGATCAAGAATGCATCGCTCTATAATTGGCCAATCGAGAGCTCTACTTCTGAGCGTTCCCAAACTTGGGGGTTCAAAAATATGGATCCGGATCTGAGCCTTCCCACATTGAGTTGTTTGGAGTCACTTTTTCTAGAGATACATTTAAACTATGAACTCTATAATGAACCAGGTCCCAAATTTTGGTTTAGGTCTATCCCTAAGCTTTAATGGGTTCTAAATTCATTCCTTTTAAAATCAGGCCAATTTTTAACAAAAGACCTAGAGCCAGGTCCTCAGCTCAGGAACTGAGGAAGCGTCTGAGGTGCTAGCACCTAGACTTTGGATTGACCTTCATTACCATAGTAATAATATGATGTATCAATATACCAGTGGTGCTGCTTAATTGCTGATTGAGTGCAGATAATAAGCAAATCATGCGACTTTACAATAGCTCTCCTGCAATGTTTGCCATACAATGACACACTGCACACAACTTTTATGGAATGTTCATAAAAACAGTGCCCAGAGATATCCATTATTGGGTGCATAAACCCTCAATCTCAATTTGTTAAACTGCCAAAAAAAATTAATCAGATTTGCAGTGCATGTCATTGTGACCTACTGCATTCAACTGTAACTTGGCACCTATTTGCATAAGGAGTATTTCAGATTTTTGTGTGGCATCAATTTTGTTTCCCCCTCCCCAGCCCAATATTTACAAGATATGGCTGCTGGCGGAACCTAATTTTTGAATTTATTGAGTTTTTGTGCATTTAAAATCTCAATCATCACATCGGCTTGGTGTTTTCTCTTTGAACTTTTTCTTCTGATTATTTTTTTAAAAGAAGAATCAAGAGAAGAAAAAGAAAATATGACAAATATCCCAGAGCCTATCATTGTATGTACAGTCTTCAGTCACATATTCAAATGGTGTTCTCATTTAAATGCATGACCTGGCAACTGCACATTCACATATAGCAGATTGTTGGACCATGCAATCTTGGGGTCTAATGATATCATATATTCCAAGAAACACAAAGTGGTATAAGGGATCTGCACCAATGACAGCTTATTTTCTACAAGTACCAGAACATCTAGCTTCTCCAAGGAGAGAAAGTACAGAATACAAGAAAACAGTGTCGATTTCAGGGTGAAATTTTCAAAAGTGCTCACTGAATTTTCAAAAGTGCTCAACTCTGCTTCTGTGAAAATCAGTGGGAGTTTTACCACTGACTTCAAAATGAATGCTGGTTTCAATTATTAGACATGGAAAATAGGATTTTCAGAAGTGCTCAGCATTGGCCTAACTTTGCTCACCTAGAACTTATTGGTAAAACTCCACCACACAGATTTTCAAAAACCAGAGAACAACGATACAGGAAGAATGATTTTCTCCAACAGCTTTTCTCAACTAGGATATAAAACATTTTGTCACCTATCAGCTGAGAATCAGAATCAACTTTATTGTAGTCCAAGTATTCTTTAGAATCCTAATATAGGAGTTGACATCAGTGGGAACTGGCTCAGCAAATCAGATTGCTTGTAAATCAGAGAGTGTAAAGGCCACATCTAAATATGTATGTCCAAAGCTGTGCTTTATAACAGATGTTTGTACTTGCGAAGACATTCCGTTATGTCTTGTACCTCACTACGTGCTTATACCTATCACACTTGTAAATACCTCACAGCACATTATGTCTTATTCCTCAACTGCTGTTGTTCCTACTCATTGAACCCTTTAGCAATGGTACAATTAATAGCTAACACTCTACAGTGTTCAGAACATTCCAAGCAAGTGCATGAAGAATGTACTGAGGAGTTAGCTTTCTTAATGTTTTGGGTTGGGGTTGAGGGAATTCTTTCTGAAGATTTCTGATTTCCATTGCAGGTGTCTTCTCTGAAGACTTCAGATTCTGTCATTTTGCTGATCAGGAGGCTGCATAATATATATCACTACTGTCTTGTGGGAACAGCTGTTCTACTGGAAATAGATCTGAAGACATATATCCTTGTGTGTATTGAGGAATATCCTTGATTACATACACCAAAACTTTATATCAAGCAAAAAAAAAATTGGTTCTCAGTAAGTAAAACATATGCTATTCAAACATCTGAACTGACTTTAAAAAATCCTGGGGAGAAATTCCCACCATTGAAAGAATCAAAACTAGTGGACCTATAACCTAAACATTAGGAGTCTACTTTAGAACTGAACAGAAGGTAATAGTAAACACACATTATGAAATAAGCTACCAGGGAAGGTGAATGAAACAAAGAGTATAAATGAGTTCAGTGCCCATCTAGATTTGGAAAAAGTGGGGTCTGAAACCAGACCAGCATATTGGGCAGGATGGAAGGCTAGTTACTGCTTTTAAAAGCTCTCATGCTCTTCATATTTTGGCATGGTAAAATTCATTTTAATGACTCAAGCACCAAGTTAATTAACCTTCACAGTAAATCCCTGTATGTGAAATTTAACAAAAATCAATGAGCCTAGGCATGCCCCTTATTAAGCTATTTTACCAGGCTTTTGATTTTCAGAAGAGCTAAAATATTCTCTTCTCCACCCCTATATATTATTATAGTGACCAGCGTATGAGAGAATGCGCATGAAACCTGCAGGTTCTTGTTGGGCCTAAGAAGCCAAGAGGGAGCCTCAAATGTGCCAAAATTATTAGTCATACCCCTGCTCTTGAAAGTAAAAGACACTGGCTGAGTACAACTGCAATTGTCAACTTGATGTATATCATGAGACCCCACAGGTGTCCCCTCAATGGGCCAAGATGGTGTGAGCACCCTGTGTATTCCTGGACTTTGCAGAACAGAGAGAATTCCATTCCTGAATTTTCAGAGTGTAAAAACTTAATGAAGTGTGAGGGGAAAAAACTCTGGGCAAGTTACATCCTTGGCAGAGTATCAATAAGAAAAGTCTGTTTCATAGTCCAACAAATAAAATTGTAATCAGCGTGTTTCTGAACTGGTTTGTCAGGATGGTGAGGAGAGTGCCAAGGTAAGGGGCTGACTGAGCTTCCATTTCAAAGTTCATAGATGTTAAGAGCCCATAAGTTGCAAAAATGGGTGTTATGATCACCTGGCCCATGCATGACCCAGCTTCACTCAATAATCCCAATGTGACACACATTGTCCTTCCCTATTAATTTAACTGTTCCTGGTGATTTTTTTCTCCTTTCCAGACTTTCATAAATTCCAAGGCCCGAAGGGACCACTGTGATCATCTAGTTTGCTCTCCTGCATAACACAGGCCACAGAATTTCCGGGCCTAACTTATTCCCAGGGCATCTCTTTTAGTAAAACATCAAATCTTGATTAAAAATTGCTAATGATAGAGAATCCACCATGAGCCTTGGTAAATTGTGCCAATAGTTAATTGCCCTCACTGTTAAAACTTGGCACTTTATTTCCTGTCTGAATTTGTCTATCTTTAACTTCCAGGCATTGGATCATGTTATACCTTTGTTTGTTAGATCAAAGAGCCTGTAGCAAATATTTGATCCCCATGGAGGTACTTACAGACTGTAATCAAGTCACCTCTTAGTCTTCTCTTTGATAAGCTAAACAGATTGAGGTCCTTAAGTCTATCAATACAAAGCATTATTTTTATACTTTGAATCATTCTCATGGCTCTTCTGTGATTCCGCTCCAATGTATCAACATCCTTCTTGAACAGGACAGAGCATTCTGGCAGTGGTCTCACCAGTGTCAAGCACAGAGGTAAAATAACCCCTCTACTCCTACTCAAGATTCCTGTTTAGGTATCCAAGGATCGCATTAGCTCACTTGGCCAAATGTTGCACTGGGAACTAATATTCAGCTGACTATCCACCACAACCCCCAGATCTTTTTCAGAATTACTGATTCCCAGGATAGAATCCCCCACCCGATAAATATAGCCTACATTCTTTGGCCTTTTTCTAACAACCTCTATAAAAGGAGCCATTTTCAGTTATTTCCTTTGAGCCTGTGGCCAGTGTTGAAGAACACTGCTTACGAGAGACTGAGGATACATCTGCAGGGGGATAAAAGCCCCTCAGCTCAGCCACAGCTGGCCTGGGGGTCAGCTGAGTTGGGCTCATGGATTTTTTCATCCATGTGTTGACATACCCTCACCGACCCCACCCCAAGTGAGCCGTCTTTTGCCTAAGGTCTAGCAGGAAAGGTTTTACCAGTTACACAGATATACTTAAACAGGTATAACCCTCCTCCTCCTGTGTGGACACTCTTATTACTGGTTATTTGTTTAAAAATCATACCCCAAAGACTTTCCCATGTAGACAAGGCCCAAGCTTGGGGAGCCACTAGAAACAGCACTGGAACAAGAGAGGCACTGCCCATTGGAATCAGCTACTCCCTTAAGGCTAACAGACTTTTGATCCTCCAATAGGACATGAATTCCCTCCAAAGGGTGTGGACCTAAGAGCTTGTCAGACCCGCCTATCCTAGGGGTGGGGAGATCACTTTGATTGCTTTATAATTGTAGTGAATATTTATATTATTTGAACATTGTACAATCTTATATATCTATCAGAACTTTGTGACATGCCAGCCAGCCTACGCATATCTCAGGCCTACTTTATCAAACACCAGGCAAGCAAAGATAAATTTTAAAATGTATTTTGTGACCCTATGCATATGCCTGCATTTCTGCCACGAGACCACAGCCACTGTCAGAAACCTAATAGGAACTCTTGTGACAACTTATATTTATATGGCATCTTTTATCTAGAGGGATCCCAAAGCACTTTGCAGATTGTCTGCATAGGAATCAGAATGCAATTCACAGAAATACAGCCACCTCTGATGTGAAATGTAGCAGAAATATAACAGCACGCAGCAGTACTATATGACACTATGATGAGGACGTGGAAAGATTCATTTGAACTATGGTGAACTTAAGGAGGGCATAGAGAAATTATCAGACAAATTGGGAATTTAGTCAGGATCCTCCTTCTTTTTGAGAAAAGCATTCCCTGCTCTGCCAATGACTTCCTGTGGCCAAGTCACAGAGCCTCACTGTGTTTCAGCTCCTCATGGGTAAAGTGAGAATAATAGTATTTCTTTCCCTCACAGGATAAATACACTAAAGGTCATAGGGTACTCAAATACTATAGTAATAGGAGCAAAGTAAGTACCTTACCTGGGCAGGCTACTGGAACTTTACTAATACTGATACGTATCAGGAAGAAGAGCTCTGTATGGCTTGAATGCTTATTTCTCGCACAAACAGATGTTGGTCCAATAAAAAATATTCCCTCACTCATCCTGTCTCTCACATTATCAGGACATCAGTTTTATGTCTCATCTTTCAGATAATGACTTTCTGCCCTCAGATCCATGTTTCAATACTAACAGAGGATGGAGGAGTGCCATCTACTGAATTACTCAGTCCTCTTCCAACAGTTATTCCATGGCAGTCTTTCACTCATGTACTATCTGGGTTTGAGACTTCTCAGTCTGTGGGATGGGTGAGACTTCAGAACTATCTGGTAAAGTAACACAGCCACATCATTAGTGTATTTATTTTTTATAGCATCTAGGCAAATTCACAGGAAAGATCAGAAGCACATTGTGAAAAAATATCTGCTTGCAGTAACCAATAAGAGAGCAAACACAACCACCAAGCTTGATAGAAATGACCCAGAAAGGGCTATTAGCCACCAATATCAGGAGGGGAGGGGGAAGGTAACCCACTTGCCTGGTTCAAGCAAAATATTTGGATAAATAGACTGGTCTTGCACCATCCCTGCAGGCCAGCATGTTGGGCTCTGAAAAACCAGCAAGGAGAATGAGTTCCAAAGGTAAGAACCCTCCACCAAGAATGACTTCTCTTCTTTCAGCCCCAATCCATAACTGGGATGCAAAATGAGGTTTCCAGTTCAGGATTCCATCAGAATGCCTCCAGGATTTAAAGTAAAAGACACTGATTCACTACAGCTCATTGTCAGCTCATTGTATACCCTGAAATCCCAAAGGTATGTTTCCCCTCAAAGTAACCAGATGCAAGTGGGAGCAAGAAAGTGTGGCCACTAAATTGCCACAACAAGAACAGATCTTCATCTGAGCTCTATAATGTGTAAACATTGAAGGTAAGACTTTCAGAAGTGTTCAGCATTGGCTCAACTCTCATCTCACTGAAGTCAAGGGGGAGTTTCAGAACCTAATGCCACCTTCAGAGATGTTTATTGCCTGGACAAGGGGAATCCCTTCTGTATTTGCCCTCAGGTGCTCCATATATTTAATAAGCTAATGCAATTGTGTGATCAAGCAGAACTGGCACTTCTCCAAGTGCCTTGTGAGCTGAGCCCTGAGTGAGCCTCACAATAATACATCAAAACGAGGCTACTGAATCGTGGGTTAAAGTAGATTGAAACAAGTGGGAGAGTATGCACTGCACCGGCTGACCACAACACTGCCCCCACAAACCAAGGAGTGGAGGAACCCTGCCTCTGATTTTGGCACAAAAGATAGAGCTGTGCTCTCTAGGCTTCCTATGACTTTTAAACCTTCCATTAAACAGCTTTTTGTCAGATTACAATCTTTATGCTTAATTTGCTGTTAGAGCAGGTACTTCTTCCTTTCTCAGAACTCCTGTAATAGCCTGGGATGAGGTATGGCAGGTTCAGAACACTGAAGTTTCTATTCAGAGCCTGCTTGCTTTGTATTTCAACATGAATAAGGGATTCTCCATTCAAACCTAAAAGCATTTATTGAGACATCAAAGACTAGATTTTCAAAAGGTTTCATGCGTGCCATATCACATGTAGATTTGCACATGACAGCTCATGCATGCAAATACCTAATGTGTACTGGCAAGTGAAGTATTTGCATACAGATGTGACAGCTAGGTGCTGTGTGGGCATACAAATACCACATTTTCAAGGACTCCTAATAATTTAGTCCTGTATTTGTGTGTGTGTGTGTGTGTAAAATTCTTACAATCTTTGGTACCATATACTGCAGCCACTATATCAGGGGTAGGCAACCTACGGCACAGGTGCTGAAGGCGGCCCATGAGCTGATTTTCAGTGGCACTCACACTGCCTGGGTCCTCGCCATTGGTCCAGGGCTCTGCCTTTCAATTTCATTTTAAGTGAAGCTTCTTAAACATTTTAAAAAGCTTATTTACTTTACATACAACAATCATTTAGTTCTATATTATAGACTTATAGAAAGAGACCTTCTAAAAACATTAAAATGTATTACCGGCACACAAAACCTTGAATTACATTGAATAAATAAAGCCTCGGTACACCACTTCTGAAAGTTTGCCGACCCCTGCACTATACAGTCAGAAAATGCCAGAAAGAACCAATGAAGCCTAAACAAGTGTCTCCCATGTCCCCTCTGAAACATAAAATAGGTCTTTATGATAACAGTTCAGACCTAAAAATGATTTATGAGTAGAATCATCCTGCTGTTTTTACTCTACACTAGCAGATTTTGAAAGGTGTCAAATGACTGCTGCTTGAAACTGGGATTTGCTGGAAGCAAACATTTTTAAAGTATTTGAATAGCTTTTAATGAAATGGCTTTTGATTGTGTTGACTGAGGGTGTGTCTTTGCCTGGTTGGCCAAGGGAACAGGTAAAGGCCATGGCAGTAACCAATACAAAAACACTGGAAAAACACGCATTTCAGGGCTTATAACTGACTTGGGCTTTTGGTCTCTCTCTCTCTCTCTCTCTCAATAGAAACAAAAGGAAAGAGAAGATTTCTCTTGGGTTTATGAAGAAAGCTGCTTACCAGTACAAGCTGATCTGGAGAAAGAGAACAAAGAGACAATGGCTTTTCAGAAATGTTATACTACAGTCTGATTGAAAAAGTTTCACTGAAAGCTTCTAGAAGGAAGAATTCTGAACAAGAACTGGAAAAGATCAAGTAGCAGCTGGAAGGCAAGAATAGCTGTTGGGGGAAGAGGAACTCTCCCTTGAGCATGAATGCTTTAAAACACAGAAAAAGAAATTCATACATTAGCATGCAGTCGTCTGGTATGTGCCATTATGGAAATCTATCATGTGCCTTTTATTAACCCAATGGTGACTGCTCTGTGCTGTAGCACTTAACATACTCGTCATGAGGAGAGTTTGGATAGGAAAAGTGTCATACCCAGCCGGCACTAAAGTGACATAGCCTTTGTCTAAAATGGAAAACTTTATCAGTTGTACGGATATAGTTATATTGGTATAACCTCCTTTGTGTACACACTTATTCCAGACATTATAAGAGTACCTTCTTTCAATTTAAGAGAATGTATGTCCCCACCCAAGAGACATAAACTAAACAACAAAAAAGGCCCTCTTGGTTTACATTTAAAAGCCAGGTCAAGGTGTCTGTGTTGGTCAGGATGGGGAAAACCACACCTGTCACTTACAAAGCGATACCAACTAACCCCCAGTGTAGATGTAGCTTTGGCAGTGGAAGAATGCTTCCATCAACATAGGTAACTTTGAGGAGATGGTGTCCTGCACCAACAGAAAAGTCCCTTCCATCAGTGTAGGCCCTGTCTGTACTATAAATTATGCTAGCATAGCAACACCAACACAGCTATGCCAATATTATCTGTATAGTGTGTAGAGACAGCCATATACTGGAATAAAAGGATTTATGAGGAGGGTTATATTGGTATAATTAAATCAGTTTAAATTCTCACCCTAGGTTATACCAAAACTTTTTTTTATAAGAGACCTTAGGACCATGAGTCCCATTGCAAGTCAATGAGACTTGTTCTCCTAAATCGTTCAGGCACATTTTAAAATCACACACATACTTTATAATTGTTTGCTATCAGTATCTGTTTGTTAGAGATATGCAGCATCTGCACTTTATTGTGTGGATAAGTGATGGGCAAACTTCAAGAGGTTTGGATAATCACTTCAGATGGACACCAAAAATTTTAGAATGCTCATCTGAATCTTAATCCACATTTTATTAGAAGTTAGTTTTCTGAGGCGACCTTCCATGTAGTCTAGTTTCCATTCTCAGACAGTAACAAATACAAGATTCACGTAGCCAGTGGAGATGCAGCTACTTATGTAAGATCTGAATTTGACCCTATAGACTTAGCTGTAAAACAGTAAAAAAGTACTTATCTAGCTTTGGGAGTATTATATGGATTAACATTCAGACCTCTGTGCTATGGAGAAGTAAAGCACTGCGGAAGTTGCAAAGTATCATTAAAGTTGGGTGCGTGGATGTGAGGTGGGTTGTATAAGCATCCTTACAGTTTATTGAAGCCTAAAATTTTACAGTTGATGGACATGGCCAATTTCTCCCTTAGTACAACTAAAAGCAACTGGAAAGCTTATTCAAATGGCTGAATAGTGCATTAAATCACCTGTCAAAATCGCCTGTACAGTAAACAATAATCACAGCAAAATAATATTGACTTCTACATAATGCGTAAAGGAAAAGTGATTATCTGTAATTGCAAAGATAGTGTTTCTACATTTCAGCTTTCAAATCAACGTAAGAAGTTGTGAAGAGGCGGGCAGTAGAGTTTGAAACTATAATGCTGTATATTGCTTTCTTGGCGTGGTAGTTTCCCATTTCAGACAATGGGATGGTATTAAAACCTGCTATAGCTAAAGCATTAACCAGATTAATTTCACTATATTGAATATAGTTATTCAAACTGGAATCAAGCAGGACACTTGAGATACCACCGTAGTCTTGCAGGAAGTGCTAAGGTATCTCTAATGCACAACAGGACTATTTGTGATTTTATGCCTCTTGCTAAAGACAGCACCACTTCCTGCGCCATGCTCAATCTTGACATCACACCAAAGAAACAACCCAAAACCCACGTTAGTCTGTCCCCTTCCTTAAATCAGTGGTTGCACCCACAATATTCAGTTTCCAGAAATTAGTCTTGGTCCTTTTAAAAATGATTTGAAATGAACTATTCTGCGTTTTGCCCTTGAAAATTTATCCTGTACCTGTAACTATTGCATTTAAAGAAAATTCCACCAGAGTCAACAATTTCAGAACTGAGTATGGAGTCTGCTAGTAGCGTTTAAGGGGGATATTGGGTGGTTTTTTTCAGAAGCATACAACATTGTTCTAACTCTGCTCCCACTTATGCTAGCACAGTTGGGGCCAACACTGAGCTTTTTTCAAAACTCCACTGGAGATAGGCAATTACAAGGTCTGCAAACCTGGGAGAATATTCATGTCTCAGGTAGGTGTATTTACAACACCTAATTTAAGTATCAGAGGGATAGCCGTGTTAGTCTGGATCTGCAAAAGCGACAAAGAGGCATGTGGCACTTTATAGACTAACAGATGTATTAGAGCATAAGCTTTTGTGGGTGAATATCCACTTAGTCAGATGCATGCAGTGGAAATGACCAGAGGCAGGTATAAATATGCCGGCAGGAATCAGGCTAGAGATAACAAGGTTAGTTCAATCAGGGAGGATGAGGCTCTCTTCTAGTAGTTGACGTAGACCTTATTGGAAAACCCGGGAGGGGTGTGGGTGCAAGCCCGCCCACTTCTAAAAGCCCCTCCCCCAGCCTAGCGAGAGAGACACTAGACCCAGGACCAAATGATTAGTGGGGACAACAAACGACAAACAGGGATGGGAGCGAGGGTCAAAGGTTCAAAATGAGGGTACCGAATGGGGACATTGAGCAGAGAACCCCAGACAGCGCCCACCGCTCCTTAAAGCTATCAAGGAAACCAGCGATGCTGGCCAGCAGTTGAGGTGTGAACACCAAGGGAGGAAAAACTGCTTTTTCTTAGGCCTGGTCTACACTAGCAGCAAGAGTCGACCTAAGATACACAACTTCAGCTATATGAAGAGAGTAGCTGAAGTCAACACATCTTAGGTCGACTTACTTGCCGTCTTCACAGTGGCAGCAGTCAACAGTGGGCTCTGCCTTGCGCCTTTTGGTGAACTGGAGTTCCGGAGTTGACGGGAGTGCCTCTGGGGATTGATTTATCAAGTCCTGACGAGACACGATGAACTGATCCCCAATAGATTGATTTGTACCCTCAGATCCAGCTGGTAGTGTAGAGCAAGGCCTTACAAAAGCAGTTTCTCCTCCTTTGGTGTTCACACCTCTAGATCAACTGCTAGAAGAGAGCCTCATCCTCCCTGATTGAACTAACCTCGCTGTCTCTAACCTGATTCCTGCCTGCATATTTATACCTGCCTCTGGTCATTTCCACTGCATGCATCCAGCTAAGTGGGTATTCACGCATGAAAGCTTATGTTCTAATACATCTGTTAGTCTATAAGGTGCCACAGGACTCTTTGTTGCTTTTGCAACGCCTAGTTTAAGGTTCAATTCAGTTTCCATTTATGTAAATCACTGGCAAAATTTTCAACTGTTTCTAGCCGGAAGGGTAAAATTGGGCTCTTTTTTTTTCTTGGTCATTGTGCATCAGATCCTGCAAACACTTATGCATGTAAATAACTTTGTGCTCTTGACCAGCCCCAAATGGTATGGTTCACGTGTGTAAATGTTTACCAAGACTGGGGACAAAATGTGGACCTGGAAAACTGAGTTCTAGGCCTGGGATGGAAAAACAGTGGTATAAAGAAAAGGCCATGTATCTGCAACAGTAGAATAGACAGTATGCCTATTTCCTGATTTGAGCAAATGTGTAGGTTTGTACTGTATTTCTTTAACTGTTATTGGAACAAAGGACTGAGTTTTAAACTCAGTATTGAATGCAGGCGAGGGGTGAGCTAGCGGCTGCAGTTGTTTACTTAAGCAACAGTGAGCGGTTCCTAGGAATAGGGCAAAGAAGCAAATCTGGAAAAGAAGTGTTCTTGCAGCTACAAAAGACAAAGGAAACGGCAAAAAAAGCCATGTGCTCAAGAGCAAAATAGTTCTGATATCGATAAACTGTATGTATCAAGTGTCAAATATTATGAACTGCCATCCCAAGCTATGCACAGTCTTAGGGTACATCTACTCTATCCAACAGATCGGCAGGTAGTGATCGATCTCTCGGGGATTGATTTATCATGTCTAGTGCAGACGCGATAAATTGATCCCCAAGCGTGCTCTCCGCCGACTCCTGTACTCCACCTCTGCGAGGGGCGAAGTGGAGGCCACAGGGGAGTGGCAGTGGTTGACTCGCCACCGTGTGGGTGGCCAGGTAAGTCGACCTAAAATACACCAACTTCAGCTACGCTATTCGCATAGCTGAAGTTGCGTATCTTAGGTCAACCCCCTCCCCCTGCAGTGTAGACCAGGCCTTACATTTATCTTTACCCATGTGAGGATTCCTATTAACTTCAGGAGGGATTGCTCATATTAGTAAAGGTACTCAGACAGGATCAGGGCCTAAGACGGTTATAAGTTTGTATTCCAGTGCACACATACTGCTTTGTCTAGATGTGTGAATGTTAAATTCAATTCTTTGGATGGAGCTACTGATCATTATGATTTATTTGAAGTCTACATCCAAAGATTTGTTCCTATTTTTAAGATGCTTGGGAAATGGCAGACCTCTGCAAAACTCCATCCCGGATTATCATAGAATAGTGGTAAAAGGGGAAGGATCCTTAGGTGAATATCGGACATGTAAGCAGAGTCAGGATGAGCTTTACCCTGACATCTCGTGGTAAGTAGTGGCAGGTTGTGGAAAAGCACTTCAGGGGCTGATTCATTTGCATAGGCACATCCACCCCACCTAGATGGTCACTTTGGCTGCTGTGGGATTCCCAGTTTCTTTGTTATTGGGCCAGGAAGAATAAAGTGTTATGATCCAGATTATGTGAATCAAGGACAGTGGAACTGTACTTGGCCCTTTTTATTTTTAAATGATAGAGGGACTCTCCATCAACTAAGTAACACTCACTAGGCAAGGAACATGGGTTCCACAACTCAGTGAATTAAGAGAGGCTGGGGACAGGTATTTGTAGTGGGTGATATGGGCCCCTTCTGAGAGTTCTAAATGCCACTTGCATCTTCTCCTCTCTCCATTGTGTAATAGCAGAGCTAATTTTGATTCTATTGGGAGTCTGGTTACAGATTGCAGAACTGAATTCACTTTGGGCCAATGGTGTGCCAGCACTGAGGCTCCCCTACTATGAGGTGAAATCACTGAGTACTGTGTAAAGTAGTAGGGGGGTCTGAAGATATATTGGTGAGGAGCCTGCAGGACAGCTACTAGAGAAGAGCAGCTGGTGGAGAGGAGCAGCTTGAGGTGAAGGCTGCAGCAGAACCCCATGGAGAGGTGGGGCAGTTGGCATCGGAGCATGTAAGGTGCCATTTCCACACAAGTGGGGGTTGGTGGGGGAAACTCTGCAGATGAACTTTTGAACTCTGGGGCTGCACTCACCAGGGACAGAGACTTTGGGGTTGTTGGACTCCTGGGTGACTTTTGGGTTGCTGGACTCAAGAACAAAAGGGAAAGGACACAGCCAAATTTGCTTGGGGTGGGTCTTTTGCTCATGGTTCATATTATGAATCCTGTTTGTGGTATTTCCCCAACATAATGCTGCATTGTTTCTCTCTGTTATTAAAAGATTTTCGCTACACTCAGACTCTGTGCTTGCCAGAGGGGAATTATTGCTTCTTAGAGGCACCTGGAGGGGGGGGGGTATATATTTGTCTCAGGTCAGTGGGTGGGGACTTGAGCCAGTTTTGCACTGTGTTATTGGAACGGAACTCCTAGATACTGAACCCGGCCCTTGTTGCTGCCAATTCTGACGAGCAGAAGGGTTACAGAGGGAATAAAGTGGATATGATAGGAGAGTTGTTCATCCTAATGTAGAAATGCTGCACCAAAGATTCTTCCATTGTTAAGAAAGAAAGAACAAAAGAAAAAAAACACACTGGGAGTTGGCTTCCCAGCTTTGCTGCCAGACACTCTGGAGGACTAGAGGGCGTGACATCACAAGAGGCTGAAAACTGAGCTGCTGCTCTCAAAGGATAGTGAAGGCATACTGATCCTTCTGTTCAATTCAGTGTTGGGAATATAGCTGCTCAGATTTCAACCTCTTGTGATATTATCCCACTAATTCTCCATAAACAAATAAGACTTCATATTTCTAATGTAAAATAAGTTGAATTTGAACTATACAAAGATAATTTAGAAGCAATAAAGGACACAAGTAGTCCAAGCTATCCCTTTGCAGTACATCTTACATTAGATCCTCAGGTACAAACATTTCAGCAGCATTATATGTTGATTCCTTTAAATTCTTGCAGACCTTTGGGCTTCAGGAGAGCCAAATATCACTTTTTTCAGATGAAGTCACTCTCCACAAGTGGAGAAGGGAGCCTCCTACTGCCCTACCCAATCTTCTTTGCAACAAGAGTGAGCAGCAATCTGACCAGTACATAGTAGGAAGGAATGAGTCACCAGCCCCTTAAACTCTGTCTTCCTCTGCTGTCTTTAGTTCAGTAGGTGCAAGACTGATTAGACTTTAAGGTAACATTTTGCAAGGTTCTTAATAAAGCTTCTTCCCATTTTTTGAATGTTGATTTTTTTATCCTAAAAAGTTCATTTCTTTAATCTGTCAAATTATTTACAAAGCTACCATGAAGAGTTAAATTGAACCTCCTCTTCCTCTCTCCTTGCAATTACTTTTTTTTTAAAGTTGTCCTACTTCCTGGATTTCTTTTCTTAAACATATATTTTATAAAAAGGTGGGGCAGGAAGCAGGGGAACATATAAGTATCTTGAATACAATTCCCTCCCCTAGACATTTATTGCATAGAAATACATGGTCTTTGATAATGTGTTTTCTAACAGTGCCCCCTCACCCACTCTAAACTGGAAAGAAAGCCTCCTTAGGAGTGACAGAAATTCCATACAATTATTGCATAATTAATATGATGCCATATTTGCTAGCATTATGTAAAATCTGGATGCACTTATGCTAATGAAACCAGGGGTTTCATTGGTTATGGGGGTTGTTAATAGGATATGGTACCTTTTGCCTCTAGAAATATGGACCAAGTGTATTAGCACCTAGAAGTTGATGGCCTCTGTGCAATGAAATGATGGTCACAGCTCATTTTCTAATGGATTAATCCAGTTTGTCAAAAGCTACCATCAACACTGAGAGCACTTTTCTTTTTTTAATAGTCTCAGTGGAGAAGAAAAGAGCTTGACTGAGCCGAGAGACAGAATTATTCTCTTCCCCTCCCACTCCACACCGTTATAATCATGTAGTCTGACCCTCTGCACTTCGCAGGCCACAGAATCTCACCCGCCCTCTCCTGTAATAGAGGAGTGACAATGGAACTGGGAAGACTGGCTTTCTTGGCCTCTTTTCAGCAGGACATCACGTTACATTCTCTCATTATCCAGCTCCACCTTAACAAGGACAGGGAGCTCATTTGATAAGCTCAGGTAACATGAACAGAGCCAGCAATAGGCATAAGCAGACTAAGCAATTGCTTGGGGCCCCCAGAGCAGCTCAAGCCCCCCGCTTTCAGTTTTTATTATGTGTTGGGGGTAGGAGGGGAAATATTCCTGCTTACGGCCCTCAGTGGGCTAGCACTGGCACTGCACCCTTCACTTCTAAACAGCAGCGGGCCACTTGTCAAAATGCACTGAGTAACCCAGATATTTCTATGATCTTGTAAAAGAACACCCACCACTGAGATCTCACTTTGTAAGTCAGTAGAAGGGGGGTTGTTTTTTAAATAGAGTCTATACATGTAAAGGGTGGGCTATGGCAGGGATGGGGGAGAGGAGGGACTGCTATATCTAAAAACAGTAAATGGGATGGGGAAGGAAACAAACTCATTCAAACTCCCCCCACCCCCCGCGGCCCAAATGCTGCACTGTTACAGTTCATGAACAGTCACTGTTTAACAGCATAAAGAAATGTTAGAATGCACTGTTATGCAGCCATTGATTTGACCAGGTTCTGTGATAGTAGAAGAGTTACTCAGGCAAGAGATTTCTAAAAGTCTATAAATTAAATATCCCCAGAGGTAGACCAAGTTAGTGAAATTTGCCACAATAGAACTGGTAAATCTGGCTTTCCCTGCCTCATTTTAGCAGGACACTCTCCAGCCATAACCCCATCTGAAGGTTAACTGACCACCTACCTACAACATTCATTATTTACTCTTCTAAAGAGGAGTATGCTATTGTCCCACTTCAGTAACAGTAAATTGCTTAATCTAGACTAAGATTACTCAGAAATCATAATACATGGAATTTCAGGAGGATTGACTAAAGCCTGTTCAATATCACAACCACACACTAATTCTTAGAAGGTTTAATATGTTGGGAAAGAATTTTCAGTCTCTGCCACATTGATTTGTCTTTAGTCCAACCTATGGAAAGTGATTTTGATGCATAGTTTAGTTTAGTTTTAGGTTTTCAAAATCGGTTTTATTTACCTTGGATACTATAAATAGATAAGACATTTTTCCACTCTAGTTTTCCTCTTTACATCTCTGCATCTCAGTAGATGTGTGTAGCTGACAGTTTGCTTTGTAATAGGGCCTTTTTGAAAACTCAAGGGATGTTTGATTTCAGTTATTAGGAGAATCAGTAGTTCTACTTCATCTTTGATTGCAACTAGCAGAAACATTGGGAACCTTGAGCTTGTTTGCAGGGGTATAAAGGCTAAGACCACCACCATCACTACCAATAGCCATTCATATGTTCATGAGGGTTGTTGCTTTCAGTGTGGGCTGCAAACATATTAAACACAACTCTGTTAAGCATCAGCAGTGTTAATCTCTCCCTAAAAGGTTTTTATATTTTATCATCCACTTTCTTTGGTTGACTTTCATTACATTGAAACCATCAGTTACCGGAGAACCATACTACTAAATGCATTGTACCTTCCTTAGCGAGCTGAATGACAAATCTGAACAGCTCTTCTCTACAAGAAAACTACAGATTCACCTCTTGAGCACTTGCTTGTAATTAACCAGAAGTTTTGGGGGTAAAGGGACGGGCGCAGGACGGAGAGAGAAATTCTGTTCAAATATGCAAGAGGCAAATCTTAACTCTTAAATGGGAGCAGGGGAACCCAAGCTCCTCTCGCTTACAATAACCCTTTTATAACTCACTGAATGTAAGAGGGATTCGTTTACTCTTTTGCTTGACGTGTCTACTAGAGGCAAACAGGACCATGATTGTTAGAGATCTACAGGTACCCCTCGAAGTTCTTGGCCTTGAACTCAGGTAAGAATACTTCAATCTCACTCCCTTTAAAAAGAGGGTTTACCTTAGTGTATTAGAGCAATGAACAACCCCCTTGGTCAGAAAACTGATAAAGGAGAGCCACCTATTTGGGAAAGCTACTGCAAAGCGGGGAGGGTCTGCCGGCTAGAGGGACATAGGTTTGCCCTGGTGCTGACACTACAACATATTACTGTATAGTCTGATGTGGATGTAATTGAACATGTTCCCATCCTCTTCCTAGACTTTGGTTTATAAACGTTGCCAATCTACAGCACACGAGTAATTTAGGGCAGTGCATTGTCTTCAAACTTGTAGCGTCTTTGCCCCTTCTAATTCCGACCAAGAAAATCTGCATTTACACTTCAGCTTTATTTCATTATTAAAACTCAGCCCCATTTGCTTGAGCTACTTTTGATCAAGACAGATACCCCGCCCTACCCCCTAAAATAAGCAGCAGGGCAGCGCTCGTCGGCTCCAGCCCGCGAGGGGGATATTCCAGTCCAAAGCGCGGCAGCCAGGAACAGAGACACACACCGCTGGGATAATTTTTGTTTCCAAAATCCGGAATCGGAACGAGAGAACAGGTTCATCCCCTGCCCTGGCTACAGCGGGGTCACCGCGCCCCGCGGGGAGAGGTGGCCTCCTCCTAGCGACGAGAGGCACCCGAGGCGTTTCCAAAGCAGCAGTGTCTGCTCCTCTAGCCCACACGGAGTCACGGCTCCTGGGGGGTGGGCGGAGGAGCGCTGAGAGCTGGGGTCAGACGGAGGCTGTACGGCAGCACAGCCCCAGCCCCAGCTATTGCCTCTTCTCGCCGGCGTGGCTGGGCGCGTTGCCCTCGAACAGCTTGGGGCTCTCGGCCAGGAGAGGGGCTCGCACCTTGCGCTTCTCCTTGAAGCGGCCGGAGCGGGAGATCTTCAGGTTCCTGCGGCTGCTGCCGCCGCCGGGCTTCTCGCCGAACTTGGGCTCGCCGCTGCCGAAGTTGGGCTGCTGGTTCTCCCGAGAGTCCGGGCCGGGGGGCGGCGGCGGCAGGGCGGGCTCAGCCGGGGGCGGCGGCGCTGCGGCCCCCAGCCCCTCTTTGGCCTTTTTCCTGCTGCCGGTCAGCGCTTTCCACCAGGAGCCCGTGGCCGCGGGGCTGTCAGCCATCTTCTCCCGGCGCCCAGCCCCCGCCGCCGGGGCAGGAGGCAGCCGCTCCCCGCTCCGGCTCGGCTCCCCGGGGCTGCGACCACGTGCGAGGCCGGGAGCTCCCCGGGGCGCTCGCGGCTCCTGTGCTGGAGGGAAGGAGAGGGGGTGACTGAGCGGCCGGGGCCCGAGAGCAGGCTGGCAGGCAGCCTGCCCCGCTCCGAGTCACACAGGCAGGGTGCTCTCCCCCCGCGGGCTGGCTCTGAGCCCGAACCTACCTGCTGACAGGAACTGGGCTGGGCTTGAGCCCCTGCGCCTCTAGCACCTGCGTGGGGACCTGCGGGACTCGGCCCGGGGCGAGCTGTCAGTGAGGGGGGTCCTGGTTTCCAGAGACACTCACGATCCCAGCACTGCAAACAAGGCGAACACAACAAAGGGGCTTATTCCAGCGCGCCCCTTCCCGCAGCTCTTGATGGATCAAGCAACCATCACTTAGATCATTAGGAGCACACCAAGCCTCCACCCCGGCCCTGTTTTGCAGGGATCTTTGTAGGACTGTCGGGACCGACTAGGTAGGCGAGGGACAATCTCTTGTTAGGGACCAACTCGTCCACCTAGGTGCCCAGTCTCCTCCATACCCCGGGATCAGCCGGGCTACAGCGTTCTTGCAAACAACCCCCGACTGAGGGCGGATCCTGTCTCAGCTCCACCAGACCCATTTCAGGGTCAAGGGCCGTCCCATGAGAATATCCTACTCCTCCTCCCCGGGCATTCAGCTGTGTGATTCTAACGGGCAGGTCATCTAACCGACCAGTAGTAATGGTTTCCATACCTTTCTCAGAGACATTCTGATAGGCTACTTTTCCTGATTAGTTTCCGATCATTATGGGCCGGAATTGCTAAATTCAGGTAAAGATTCAAACGTCCCCAAAACTGTCATAAACCCTAGAAGTTCTCCCAGATCCCTCGTGTCGCAGACCCACCCCCATGCCCCTGACTGGGAGGACTGAGATAGGATCGATACGGACTGAGACCTTTGACTAACACGCAGCAGTGAAGTCGCCTCGTTCCTTTGGAGCCCATAAAAGCACCCGCTTTGGAGCGCTAACCCGCCCGCCAGTTTTGCACGTGTGCGGATCGCTAGTAACGGGGGAGGGGAAGGGGGACCTCGCATGAACTCAGCCTTTCGACCCGAGTAGCAGGTGCTCAGCAGAAGTCGCGAGGGCTTCGTTGCTGTAGCGAAGCCAAAGGCCTTGCGACAGTGGGGCTGTGTCACCAGTCGATCCCGTAGCTCCCCTCTCCACACTTCAGCGCCTCCAGCAACCCAGAGCGCAGGGCCAGGCAAACTCCGACCCGACCCGCGGACGGATCTTAGTCGGCTTTTAGCCGAGCCTGGCTCTGCAGCTGATCCCCCGCCAAAGGTTATTCCGCTCCGGCTGCACAAGAATACCCCGGAGCCCTTCGTCCTACAAGCTCCGGCCCCCCTGCTTCACACCGCGGCGCCAGCGCCCGGCTAGCCCCGGCCAGTAGCGCGCCCACCGCAAACCCAGCGCTTCAGTCAGAAGTGGCGCGAACAGGCAGGCGCCCCGTTCGCTAGCCTGGGGTTGGAGCAGCGCAGGCCGGACACCGGCGAAGGCGCAGACCGGGATCCGCCGCCCTCGCGCCCCCGCCTGCCGCGCGCTCCGAGGAGCTGCCCCCGCGCGAAGCAGGAGACCCCGGGGCGTGTGCGGGGTGGCGGTGCGGGCGCCGGGTGTCGTATTCCTGGGTCGGGGCGCGCGGGGCAGGGCAGCCAGCGGGCCCGGTGTCCCCGAGAAGCGGCCAGGTGCCGCTGAGTGCGGCAATTGGCGCCAGGAGGCGAGTCAGGGTCTGCAGCGCCCCGGCTGGGGGGACGCGCCGGGGGAAGTTTTGCAGACGGGCGGGCCGGGAAGGGCGTTGGGCTGAACGCGGAACCCCCCCGCTTAGCGAGCGCCCCAGCGGCAGCTGCCCGCTGCGGGCTCCCAGCGGAGCGAGCGTGGCCGGGGCAGAGCAGGGAAGGAGCCTGGCGGGAGGCACCTGCACGGGGGGGGGACAAAGCCGGGCCGAGCTCTCACCTGCCGGGAACCTGCGGGGGCCGGCGGCGGCGAGGCTCCCTCCGCCCTGGGGCCCGCACCTGCAGGGGGGAGCCGCGGCGAGAGTCCCTACGGGGCGGGGAACCGGCTCCCAGGGGAACTCGTGCTGCCAGTGCAACAGGCTGCTCCTGCCAGGCGCCGGGGGAGAGAGCCCGGGGCCGACCTTCAGGCGCCCGCCCGCCCGCTTTGCAGGTGAGCCGCCAGCCGCTCCTTAACGGGCCCTTCGGGCAACATCCGCCGGAGAAGCCACCCTGCCCCTCTCCATCCCTCCGGGGCGGCCGAGACAGGCGGAGTGGCGGGTGCGTTTCGAGGGACACTTGGTTTGGCCCGCCCGCCTCGCTTTCTCCAGCGCGCCTGGCCGCGCACCTACTGTGTGAGCAGGAGGCAGGTGGAGGTGAGCCCATGGGCGCTCCCCTCCCGGCCCGGCGGGGACGCTCATTGGCTGCTGCGGAGCCCGGCCCGGCGGGGTGGAACGGCGGCGGCGGCAGGGCCGCTCTCGCGCCCGGGAGCGGTGGGAGGGAGAGGCGGCGGCGGCTGGCGGGCTGTCTCCACAGCACAGCCCGCGCCTGCGGCCGGGCCTCGGGGCTTGCTGGCGCTGAGAGCCGGGCCCCACTTCTAAACGCGGTGCAGACACGTGGGGCGAGCCCGGCCCTGCCCCGCAGCGCTCCCGCCACGGCTGGCACTGGCCAAAGGTGACAGCTCAGCCCGAGGCAGGACCAGCGCGGCTCCGCGGGGGCTCGGGTGTCACGGCTACGGGACGCCCCGCGCCAGTGGCAGGGAGGAATTTTCTCTTGTTAAAACCCAACGTTTGTTTTAAAAGCAGAACCCTTCCCCCACCCGCAACGTTTAATGACAATGCTCTTGCTGAGGACAATGCAGAGGACGGTGGCTCCATTCAAGCCCCGCTGTGTGGTAGCCCTTAGATAGGCACCGTCCCTCTCCTTACGAACCCACAATCTCTTGAATTGTGGTTTTACCCCAGTCCTTTAATTGGATCAATGTGAGTGGAACTTTGACAGCCCCACTGATGGCAGATGTAGATCCATTGCAGTGAGATCAAGACAAACACAGGTGATGGGTTTGAGGAGACATGTTACGTACAAATACTATTTTTTTTAGTTAAATTTCTGCTACGCCCCAATCCTGCTTTCTATTGATTGGTAGATTTCTTGAAGGTATCACAGCAAAAGTGTATGTCAGAAAAAGGATTTGAAAGAGAAGAGAGTAGTTGCCTTAAGGATTAGGTCAGGTGCTCTATGGGCATGTAACAAAACACAGGGCTGCTAACACTGGACTGTTGTTGTCAGCTAAATTACCTGAATAGCTATAGATCCCAGTCAGGTTTTCACATGTATTGAATGCATACACATGACCTACTTTCCCAGAAAAAATAATGTAGTTTTGAAGAAAATCTCTAAAAAAATTACTGCAGCTAACACCCCCAAAATAGGAGAAAGCATGCAATCTAGACATTCAAGCCAAGGGTGGGAATCAGGATTCTGAGTTGCTGTATAGCCTTGGGTAAGAAATTGACCCTTGCCTCAGTTTACTCAGCAGGGAAATGGAAATTGTCTATACCATTGGGTGTAGTGAGGATCAATTAATCAACATTTGTCTTCTGAGTTTTATCAATGTCACTTAGTAATGAATTAGGCACATGTGGACAGGCTACATTAAAACTCATGAGGAGGAGAATATTTGCTAGAAATCATACCTGGCAGCAGCAGGTATGATTTCTAGCAAAGACACCTTATCCTACCCTATAGAATGGCAGTAACAGGAGTCTGTGATCCATTGGTAAAAAAACAGAAGCATCTCAGCCCTATAGCTTAACTTGGCTTTAGTCTCTCTCCTGAATCAGCAGTCTGGCTTTCTTCCTTGTCTTTGGTTCTCCCCCACCCCCTAAACACTCTTGCCCATGTGACAAATCCAGTGGGACTCATTAGGCCCTGATCCTTCCTACACTTACATCTGTGATTAACTTAATTATAGTGAGCAGTCCCAAAGATTTAAGGTACATGCCTAATTGTTGGAAGGATCGGGGTCCAGGTAGGGTGGGAAGGTACAGTAGTGTGAACTCAGGCAGCATTTTTAGGATTCAAAATGTTGACTTGTTTGAAGGAATATGCCATGTAGCATGTGTCTCCTTTGATTCTTCCTCCTTCAGGTTGTCCACATCTCTCATTGTCCCATGGAATATGGAAGAGTTTGTGATTGCTGTCTGGTGGCATGGAATAATACCTTGCAGTCCAAATCTCTTCTGCATAGTTTCCCCATATGATTTTATGCTTGATTAAGGCTCATTTGCTCTGCTCAGTACCCATCAGGATAAGCCAGGGTTAGGCAACCGGTGGCACGCGAGCTGATTTTCAGTGGCACTTGCACCGCCTGGGTCCTGGCAGCTCTGCATTTTAATTTAATTTTAAATGAAGCTTCTTAAACATTTTAAAAACCTTATTTACTTTACATACAATAATAGTTTCGTTCTATATTATAGACTTATAGAAAGAGCCCTTCTAAAAATATTAAAATGTATTCTGGCACGTGAAACCTTAAATTAGACTGAATAAATGAAGACTCGGCACACCACTTCTGAAAGGTGGCCCACCCCTGGAATAAGCCATGTGGGCATTAATCAGTATCTATTAATGGGGGAGAGGAACAATGGGCAGACTCCACATGTGTATAATATGTAATCCTTTTATAAAATGTTCCCTACAAGAGAGAGTATCACCTTAAGTAACCTGAGAGAAAAGGTCAGTGTTGCACTGGATCCTAGCAATCAACTAACCTGTTTTAGTGGTCATAGGATCATGTCTCTGAGCTCCATCAGACCCATCTCAGGATCAAGGACTTTCTACTCCCAATCTCCAGCATTCAGCTATATTAATATAATTGACAGGTTATCTAATTGACAAGTAGTAATGGTTTCCATACTTTTATCAGAGAAATTATAATATGCTACTTTTCTTATTAGTTTGATTATTATGGTCCTGAATTGCTAAATTCAGGTAAAGATTCAAACTTCCCCAACATTCAGTTATTCATACCAGTGGTTTTGATTCGAATCTGTTTCCAAAATTATATAGTGAAAGAGATCTGTCTGTTCTTGAGAAAAACACAGGCTGTCTGAAATTTTCTGTGAAGTTTTGAAGCACACACTTTTCTCTAATGGGGGCGGGGAAGGAAGAGTGTATGTGGTTTCATGCCTGGCTAAAGGAACACTAAAACTTGTTCTTTATTTGAAAGTCGTCAGTGCAGATCAAAGTCATAAAATATTGACTGAGAAGATTGTTACAAAGGTTCGTGTTTACATAGAAACAGAAACAGGTTCTTTGAAAGTAAGAACTTTGCATGCTGCTGTTACTCTCCTCTTTCAAAATGCTGACTCAGGGATTTGCTGACTGCATGGTCAGAGCATTTTCTCTTTGCAGTTAGTCCGCATGCTTCTGCATACTGTTGTGGAGTTCATAGAGAAATAGGAAAGTAACTGACACCTTAATTCTTTTAGTGTATGCTAGCTAGATGCTATGGTAATGTAACTAGATACGTTACTGAATACAAAAAAAGGTAATTCCTCCCCTTCTTTGTGGGCATGTAGGACATAAAACCAGTCTTCTGTTGTGACCCAGTGTTTTCCCAAGGAATTGAAATTAGGAGGGGTGTTCAAATTTACGGGGCGGGAGGGCGGTATCAGACTATGAGGGTGAAGGTGAGCTACGTGGCATCATAGTAAAAATTCTAATAAAATGGTCATGAAACATTTTTCATTTAACTCCTGTTTTAAAATCACCACAGAAATTAAAGCTGGCTACTCAAGCCTTCTATGAAGCATTACATCTACATCTTTCTTAGTTTCTTGTTATAATTTTGCACTACTCTGTTAACGAACTTCTTGAATGTAATGCGGTCATCTTCAGTGGTATCTCGTGTGTCTGATATTTCTATTCCTTCAGTTGATATGCTTATTAGTTCAGTCACATGATCAGGAAGAAGGTGACTTCTTTCAGAACACAAAATTCTATTCAATGATGAAAAAGAACGCTCAACCGTAGCTGTTGTGACAGCGAGTAACAAGAGATGAATTCCTACTTCTTTCATCCTGGGAAACAGCACAAAGATTGGGTCCAGCCACTAGTAATGCTAAAAAAGAAGTTGAAGTCAAATCTTCATTCATTCGTTATATGATTTTCCACTCTGTGTTCAAATTCTCTATTCTGTTCTGAGCACATGGCAGCCCCATTGCTGGTGGTGTCTCACTCCGCTCAACTCTCAGTGTTTTATAGGACAGGGATCTGTAAAAGCTATGTAGAGGTTGAGTAGAATCTAGAAGTTGCTGTTGTAGATTTTTAAGAATCAAATCTGTGTACTTTTTCAGTTGTCTTAACAAACACTTCTTGGCCTCTTCACTTAAGGATTCAATATAAATACCTTCATTAGTCAACTTCTGGACTAAAGTCTTTACTTCTTCCAGTACTTTTTCAAGGGATACCTCTCTGACTGATTCAAATGTAGCTTCTATTGCTGCACAAAGATCTACTACTGTTGTAGCAGATACCTTGATGGCACTATTTAATGACCCAAGGGGTTTCAACAGTAAACTTACAAGAGAGAGAATGGCAATAGTCTTCTCTAAATGTAGTAGCAAAAGTAATCCACCAGCTTCACTACCTAGATCCATCCCATCTTGGTAGATACTTTCCAAAGCCAATAAGAATGGCTGGAGTAATTTTAAGACAATAACCAAGGATCTCTCATGAGAAAGCAAGAGGGTTTTCCCAGGTTGAACTAATTTGATCTTCAGACCCAGTGTATCATCTATATTTTCCAAGATATCACTGGTCTACAATTTTTTAGAAGTTGTCTGCTTCAGAGATAAAATGTGATATTTATTATGTATTTTGATGTGCTGAATTCAAATATGACAATTAAAACAACTGATTGGCTACTGTTTCTAAGATATTTAAGTTTTTACATTTTATGTCTATGTATATTGTGTAGATAGTAGAGTTTTAATCATAAATTGTAAACCTAGGTCTTTTCATGTGTTTATGGTTGCTTTACATGATAATAGTTCACCTGTCCTTTTTATGTAACACTTTAAAAATCAGCAAAAGGGTTATATAAATAAAATGTATCATGAAACAAAAGGCAAAAAACTATTCTGTACATAGTTTAGTCCTATTCAGTGTCTACTTGGCGCTTCTTGGCTTGTCTCTTGTATTCATTAAATGGAGCATCTCTTGTCACTGTCCAGCAATAGTCTGCAAGCATTGATGGGCTCCATTTGCCCTGATAGTGTTTCTCCATTGTTGCAATGTCCTCGTGAAATCACTCGCCGTGCTCGTCGCTCACTGCTCCGCAGTTCGGTGGAAAAAAAATCTAGATGAGAGTGCAAAAAATATATCTTTAGTGACACGTTGCAACCAATGCTTTTGTATGCCTTGAGGAGGTTTTCCACCAACAACCTGTAGTTGTCTGCCTTTTTGTTTCCGAGAAAATGTATTGTCACTGACTGGAAGGATTTCCAGTCTTTCCCTTGCCACGCAGTGCATGGTCAAATGCATCATCTCGAAGAAGTTCACGAATCTGAGGACCAACGAAGACACCTTCCTTTATCTTAGCTTCACTTAACCTTGGAAATTTTCCATGGAGGTACTTGAAAGCTGCTTGTGTTTTGTCAATGGCCTTGACAAAGTTCTTCATCAGACCCAGCTTGATGTGTAAGGGTGGTAAGAAAATCTTCCTTGATTCAACAAGTGGTGGATGCTGAACACTTTTCCTCCCAGGCTCCAATTACTGTCGGAGTGGCCAATCTTTCTTGATGTAATGGGAATCTCTTGCACGACTATCCCATTCGCAGAGAAAACAGCAGTACTTTGTGTATCCAGTCTGCAGACCAAGCAAGAGAGCAACAATCTTCAAATCGCCACAAAGCTGCCACTGATGTTGGTCATAGTTTATGCACCTCAAAAGTTGTTTCATGTTGTCATAGGTTTCCTTCATATGGACTGCATGACCAACTGGAATTGATGGCAAAACATTGCCATTATGCAGCAAAACAGCTTTAAGACTCGTCTTCGATGAATCAATGAAGAGTCTCCACTCATCTGGATCGCGAACGATGTTGAGGGCTGCCATCACACCATCGATGTTGTTGCAGGCTACAAGATTACCTTCCATGAAGAAGAATGGGACAAGATCCTTTTGACGGTCACGGAACATGGAAACTCTAACATCACCTGCCAGGAGATTCCACTGCTGTAGTCTGGAGCCCAACAGCTCTGCCTTACTCTTGGGTAGTTCCAAATCCCTGACAAGGTCATTCAGTTCAGCTTGTGTTATGAGGTGTGGTTCAGAGGAGGAGGATGGGAGAAAAATGTGGGTCCTGTGACATTGATGGTTCAGGACCAGAAGTTTCATCCTCTTCCTCTTTCTCGTCTGACTCAAGTGAGAATGATTCTGGTGCATCAGGAACCAGCAGTCCTTCTCCGTGAAGTATTGGGCGTATAGCTGATGGAATGTTTGGATAATGCACAGTCCACTTTTTCTTCTTTGACACGCCTTTCCCAACTGGAGGCACCATGCAGAAGTAACAATTGCTGGTATGATCTGTTGGCTCCCTCCAAATCATTGGTACTGCAAAAGGCATAGATTTCCTTTTCCTGTTCAACCACTGGCGAAGATTTGTTGCACAAGTGTTGCAGCATATGTGTGAGGCCCACCTCTTGTCCTGATCTCCAATTTTGCAGCCAAAATAAAGATGATAGACTTTCTTAACCATAGTGGTTATACTGCGCTTTTGTGATGCAAAAGTCACTTCACCACAAGCATAGCAGAAGTTATCTGCACTGTTCACACAAGTACGAGGCATCTCTGCTCACTTTGGCTAAACAGAAATGTGTCCCTTTGCAAAATCAGACACTGACAAATAAGAGAGCACGACACTGTATGATTTCTAGAGCTGATGTAGGGCAATTTGTTCAGCAGAGTGATGTAAGCTTCGTTATGATTGCATCATCCTTGACTTCTAGGAATAACATGATGCAATTCATATCATGTATGACGCAATACCAGCTTCAGATTGCATCATTCATTGTTTTGCCTAAAAAGCAAGTACTGTCCAAACCCAGTCATAGATTTATTCATAGATCCAGTCAAAGATGTATTTTAGTCATTTCTGGTTTAAACTGAGATTCCTTCCCTTTATAACTCACTTATCCTCCGCCATTCCCATGTCAAGGGTCGTATATACTGACCCAATAGCATATCTTGCAAACGAGAGCCAATCAACAATTTTGAGCATCATTTTCGTTCTCAGTGACCCAGAATTAGTAAAGTTTGACTACATTTATTTCAGAAGCATTTTGGCTGTAGAGCAGTGTATTCAGTCTTTTTGGACTTTTGATGAGAAAAGAATATAATGAAGACATATACATTTATAACTTTTTAAATGTCTTTTGAAGAGTCTGCAGCTTGTACTAGAGCTAGTTGGAGTAGATGGCTTTTGCAGTGTGTATAGGAGAGATTAGGGTTACACTTTTCTTTGAGCAAAGATTGTACTCCACCACGCCTTCCAGAGAAGTTTGCAGCTCCATCAAATGCACCAGCAGCCATCTATTTGGGGTCCAATTGACAAGCATTTAACTCTAAGATGTGGGTTGTCACAGTGCAGCCGATGTGTCTTCTATAACTTGAACATCTAGAGATGCATCTACTGGCCTACCATTGACATCAAGATAACGTATACAGTGACTTAATACTTGATGTCCATTTGCATTGGAGCATTCATCAGCCATGTATGCAAATTTTTTGAATGTGGCAAGCGAATTCTCTACTTTTTCAACTGTCGAGTCTTTCACTCGTACACCACATGCTTCTAGCCAGTCAGTTGAGTTTCTTGAAGAAAGATAGTGAGCATTTGCTGGTTTTGTTTAGAACCAGTGTTCAACTTCAGGATGAACAAGTGACAGTGCACTTAACTTTGGCCTCTAGTTTGTAGTGTGTGGTATCTCTTGCTTAAATAGAAAGTATGATGCCACAGCCAAATTTGTTTGCATGAAGTATGTTGTCTCTCCATATTCTTAACAGCCTCATTAACACTCACCAGTATTGTCTTTAGTCAGTGGAGACTCAAGAGTTCAGTGGTGCTTTCACATGAGTTCACCTCCCGGGGTTGGGGCAAGAAGGCACTTTGCTCGTTCCTCCAGATGCTCACTGTTCACTCTGGCCACTATTATTCATTGTGCCATCATTCACCCCATTGCTCTGTTGCCAATGGCCCTGCGCTGTCATCTGCCACTGGGACATCTCGGAGTTGGTCTCTTGAGGTTCCATCCAGCTCTCAGCGATTTCAGCGATCTCAGTGAACCTTGCTGCTACTGCAGACTGGGCCATCTCTTCCACAGAAATGCTGTCTCACAGCAGGTCTAAGCACTTAGACCTGATTATCAGTGATTTCAGCTGTAGAGGTCACTTAACAAAACAGAAAACTCTCTATGGAGCCTAATCAGCTCTGTCTTTAAACAGTGGAGAGGGGCAGGTCAAATAGTACTTGTGACTCAGGAAGACAGTCAAGCAAACACCGGTCCCCACCCTCTCTCTTGATGCCTTCCATCAGCACAGGCTAAGTACAGTTCTACTGCCCTTTACTCATACAATAAGAATAACAATATTTCATTCCCCCTCACCCCACACTCAAGTGATTTGTAACCCAACCCAGCCAAAATATATCACTTAGGTATCCAGCTAACAGAGCTGTATTGCCCATGTAGATTAGGTGTGAATATAAATACAATCTGGCCCTGAAACCTTTCCCCTGAGCTCCCAGCTCATCACTAGCTGTCAAGGAGAACTCATTTAGAGTTTGCTTACAAACCATAATTTGAAATTATGTTGGCCAACATCACTGAAATGAATGCACTGACATTGTCATAAAAAACAACTGCTGTATAAGAAAGCTAGTCTATATTCATACTTTTCAAATCTATTATACTTTTTCTGATACATAGTATTATCATACACTTTGTGCATTTTTAAAGTGTGTATTAATGTTTCCTGGGATTCTCCCAGACATGTCCAGGTTTTTGAGTTATAGTGTCTGGGTGGAAATTGGAAAAGGTACAGATTTCCCTCACTTCCCCATGCAGAGCATGGCACGTAGGACAGAGAGGATGCCGGATTGAGCCATTCTGGCAGCCAGAGCCGCTCCTCCTCCTTCCTCCCCTGCTGCATTCTCAGATCGCTGGTCAGTGCAGCTCTAAAGCTCATCCCCTCCTCCTCCTCCCCCCTCCCTCCCCTGCATTCTCAGATCGCATTGGCCTCTAGCAGCTCTAGAGCTGAGCTCCTCCCCTCTCCACCCATCCCCTGCTCCTCCGCAGCCTCAGATTGCCGCCTGGCCCTAGTATCGGGGGCAGCTGTAGAGATCCTCCTCCCCTGCTGCCCAGTGTGCCGCTCCAGCTGCACCTTGTGGAGGCGGGGAGCGGGCTGTGTGCATTGCGCTGGGGAGGATAGCAGCGTGTTGGGCTCTGAGCTGTATGGTAAGGGAGTCAGGGGGGTGGAGAAGGAAGGGGCAGGGGGTTTCTGGAGGGGGCAGTCAAGGGACAGGGAATGGGGGGGGTTGGATAGATCAGGGGTTCTGGGGGGGTCTGTCAGGGGTTGGGGAGCAGTTGGATAGGGTGTGGGAGTACCAGGGGTCTGTCTGGGGGTCTGGATAAGGGTTGGGGCAGTCAGGGGACAGGTAGGGGGTAGGGTCCTGAGGGCAGTTAGGGGCAGAGGTCCCAGGAGGGGGCAGTCAGGGGAAAAGGAGTGGCAGGGGGGGGAGTTGGGAGTCCTGAGGGGAGCAGGAAGTGGGAGGGATTGGATGGGGTGGAGGCTGGGCTAGGATGGGCCTTGCCCCATGTCCTCTTTTTTGATTGTTAAAATATGGTAACCCTATGTTTCCATTTCAATTCAAATTTCCAAACAACCACTGCATTGGCAACACCATATGTAACTAGTTCACAAAACTGAGGAGGGTGTTGGGGAAATTCAGGGAGGGAGTAGGAAAATCCCTGCTGTCTCCTGAGAGCTTGGGAGACTGCCTCAGCTAGCGGTCTGCACCTCACATGTTCTACGGAACAAAACTCTCAAAGGGCTCCTTTACACTTCAGCATGGCACTTAGGTATGCTGGTGGATCAAGAGCTATGGCCATTCCCTCCATATGGAGTTGGTGATGCAATAGCTGCTGGAAGCTGTTGTAGCCCCTAGGATGCAGTAGTAGCTGTTGTGGTGAGGCTCTGTGGGCTGAGAATATTCCTTCTCCCACACAGCCTCCCCTCTGCACACTCCTAGTTAAGTGGGCTGTGGGCAATGTTGAGGATTTGGCCCAGAGAAGCAGAGTGTCTCAGATAGTCTGGTGATGGGGGACGATACATGTTATAGCAGATTGAATATACCACCTACCCTCTTCTGATTTGTCTATTGTCTGATGAGTTGCAGTTACTTCCTCACCAGCCTGATGCATACAATTGTGGTGTGACCTGCATGTCACTGATCCTAGCAGGACAAGGGATTTTAAAAAGAGATTTGTGATCATATTTCTCTTTGTAACCAGTATGTCACAGGGTCATTTATCTTTCCAGCTATGCCTCAGATCCCAGTCTGGTCTGTAGTCTTCCTCTGCTGATGGGGTAGGTTAGCCACTGAAAACAGGGAGTAACTTAATGTGGAGCCAATGAGCCCTGCTCTGCACTCTGTTACACCTGTTTTGCAGCTTGAATGGAGTTAGGAAAATAGGGAAGGGACCTTCTGGGTCATTGAGTCTTGTTCCCTGCTAACTCAAGCAACCATATCATCATAGTCCGTTAATAAATTTATCAAGTTCCATCTTAAAACTAGATAGGTTGTTTATACAGACAGCGAACTGGGCCCTGTATCTTATGTGAATACTATTTACTGCTAAGTAGCTTCTTTTTAGTTCTTCATACAACTGCCTCCACAGTTTTCCCTCTCTTGGAACTAGCTGACAGTGAGCTTCACAAGAGAGGGGTTAAAGAGTAGAATTCAGCACACATCTGCTGGACCCATACCAGGTACTAACCTACACACCACCACCAAGAAACAGAAGGAAGAAAAATGAAACATTTCTTTGCTAATGTAAGTAGGTCCAAGATGCATTAGTATTATTGTAGGGAGTCACATGACTGCTGCTCTGTCTGCTAACACACAAGAAAGACACTTGAGGCTGGTGAGTGGTGAAGTAGGCTGCAGGCGGAGTAGCAGCAGTCATATACAAGTAGAAGCCACAAGGGCATCTCAGTGGCAGAAACCCAAGGGTGGTAGTACCTGCAGTACTCGTGAGTGTGCAGTAAGCTGATAGACCTCTTTGAACTACAGGAGAAGGAGGTTGAATAATAGCTTCCTTCAGGGACATGGACATGAGCAAAATCATGCCCAGGGATGTTGTGGATAAACAACAACAAAAAAAAAGTGGATAAACTAATCTAAATTAATGTCCCTACTCCTGCAATGAGAAGCAGGTACTCTCCATTTACCCTCAGCTACACTACAGTTCTCACCTCTGGGAAACCTGCCGATGAAATGGACTCATTAGAGCAGAGGCTTCACCTGCTTCTAATATCCCCTGAGGGGAGACGGTTTAACAGTGAAGTGATGCACACCACAGGGGAATCTTCTGGGACATCTTGCAAACTACTCCTGCCACTCTTTAGCAGTCCTGGTGAGGGAGAAACCATCACCACATCAGGCTCTGCTATATTCTGTGAGAAGAGACCAAGAGACTTGGTATAATCCAGTCAGACCCAGCTCACTCTACACATTGGCGTGTACTGCTGCTTTCTGGAAGTTTGTCTGGCCCTGTTCTTTGGCAGACATTCTGTTTCACAGGAGCAGGCTCTGCTTACTTTCCATTTTCTTCAATTAGAACTTGAACCAGGGAGATGGCAGGAGCTGGAGTTTCACATTTCATAAGGTGATGCTACCTGTCAGCCATCTGAGGAAGAGACCAACCATCAATTCCAGATTAGCGTTAGGAGTGTGTAGAAGAATAATTGCGTTCCACCTCCCTCTCTATTTTAAAGTAACACCCATAATATAAATTAGATACCTTCTCCATCCAAAGCTGTTTTTAAATGGATATTTTTAAAGGCGCTATCTTCTACAGTAGTTGGACACTCGGGGCATGAGGTATACCAAAGGCACCAATTCACACTACATAGGGAGAGGTGAAGCAGTCAAAGGTAGGACTGCAGACCTTCACTCACCTTTCCTCCAACTCAAAAGTTTCAGTAAAATGGAGCTCTCAAACAAAAAATCCCGACGGAAAAGAAATGAAGGAAAATTGTCATATTCAAACTCTTGCATGCAAGCAAGTAGACTGAAAAATTGCTTTGGTGTCATGGAATAGGCATTGTGGGTATCGTTGATTGGGAAATCTGGTGGCAGAGTTCAGTAAAGAAGTTGCAGAAATATGAGTATCCCACTACAGGTTCAGAACTGTTGACAGTAAAACTAGTTCTGAGTTTTACCAATAATGAACGTTTCCAGCAATGATGGGAGGACTGACAGAAACTATGTTTGGTTTGTTTCCCAGGTTGCTATATGGTCAAAACAACAGACACAAGAACTCTTAACACATTTAATAGGATTTTCCTTCCATTTACACTACCATAAATTACAAAGCATATTTTACTTCACAAAATAAAACCATTTCCAGATCATTTTTATGACCGTATTTAGTACAGAACCTACAACAAATAAATCTGTACAATTTAGGCAAATCTATAGTAGTATCAGCAAATCAGAACTATTTAGCATCTGCTGTGCAATCTGGGTTAATCTACGTAGGCCTTGAAAATTTATCTAAAGAACAACAAATTTACAGTATTACCTCCCCCCTTCATTATCATAGTTACACACATTTTTCAATTTGAATAGAAAGCTATGCTCTCTGAAATAATTCAGAAAACTCTATCACTGAGTTACTATGCCTGTGATCCATACAACCACAAAGAGAGATTATAGCTTTTCATACTGAAAATTCAGTTTGGTAGTAAAGTATGCGGCCTATTTTTTTAGAAAAATCTCATGTTGAGAAACCATTTTAACATTAGAAATATGTTTCAGTTAGATTACAAACTGTGTAGGTCAATATTGGTGAGGGGTGGAAAATCAAAAATTCGGTAATTAAATTTACCAACTCCCATACTTCTTACACATTCTTGTTTTTAAAAACAAATCATCAAGAGAAATACTCACATTTTCAGCAGATTTACTGTACATTTATAAATACAGAAACATGACAAATTGCTTTTTACAAAAAAATCATAATTAAGCAAAATAAAAAGTGCTAATTTTTCAACAAGGCCAGAAAATATCCAGTGTCCCAGCATCACTTAACTTACACATTACTGTACTCCAAGAAACATCTGGCATGTGAAACTGATACTACCACCAGACTTTTGAAAACTTTCAACACCACATTTTGGATGAGAAAAAAAGAAAATAAGAATATTCTTGTTAGAAAATACCAAATGACTAAAAATGTACTATACAATCTTAGAATGCCTAAAATATAAACAAAAACCTAAAGAAAGTTAGAATACACATTTTTTTAAAAAAGGAAGTCTCTTTCAAAACATTTGCAATAAAAGAGGTATGTCAGGATAATACTGCACTAGTGGTAAATGTTTTCAGTATATCATAGCAAAAATGCAGAGGAGAAAAAATGCATCACATTGAATTATGGTTTGCTAAAATAAAATGCCATTCTAGCAACTAATTAAAGTAAAATATCTTGATAATATAGGTTCTGTTTCAAGACTGACACACATAATTATGTCTTACAGAGTGGGGAAATGTATAGCTGCATACAAGTAACACTAAGTACCTTTTTGCTTCTCTAGTCGTATTAAAATATGTTTTGTGTTCCTTAAGTTAGTAAAAGTGTTTGCAACTTCTCAAAACAAATATACATATGAGGCAAGGCAAAAGATACAAGGTAAAAGGATTTTTTTCTGTCTTTTTCTTTCTAAAATAGAGGCATATGTCTATAAGACATAGGCTTTATTAAACATTTTGGCATTCATCTGCAATATTGCAGAAAGTGAAGTGCAACCCAGGAACTTTCTCTTCCTTTTTTTTTAAACTATAAAGAAATGTTGGTTTTCCTTTAAACTAATAATTTCAAAGCAGTGGCTACGAAGTGACTTCTTCATTGTTTAGAACAAAACATCTTCATTTTCTATTAAAATTTGCACAATTAGCTTCTGGTACCGCATGTCATTCAGGGTAGTAAGAGTACTGTCCTCTGGAGGTCTCATTAAAGTAGGTCCAAACACTATTCCCAGGTTTTCAGAATTCATAAAATTCTCCTTTTCATTCAAGGTAACCCTAAAATAGGAAAAAATAAAATTAGTAAGTAGCAATTTCTTTACTTAAAAAATTGACTATATTGTAGTGTTATGGGACTGTTTTGCTTCAAGCATTGCTGGATAATGACGTTGCAACATACAATCTTGGTTACACTTTAGTGACTAATCTCACTCTAGTTACACAGCAACTACAGTGCAATTTCACTGTGGTTTTGCTTACGGAAAACTTTTAAATGCTACTTATTCATATAAATGGAAGATTCACTACAAAACTGATAACTCCCGTGTAAATACAATGTAGTTGCCATATGTGGATTCTTCAAATATATATTAGGAATGACATTGAAGTTATTCAGTCATGTGGTTAAACTTCCAGTTAGAAGGAATCAATAATAATTATTTCATCAAAAAATGATCACAGGATAATTACAATGTAAACAATGGTTATTTACCTCCAGTAATTGTGGCCCTTTGAGATGATGTAGTCAGTGTGGATCCCATCATCGGTGCCCATGTGCTCAGGTACATGAGACTGGAATTTCTTTGAACAATAGTGTCTGTCAGGGCCATACATGAGCCCTGGGCCTCCTCACACTCATTCCTCAAGGGGATAAAGTGTGCGGTAACTGCGATCCTCACCTCAGTTCCCTCACAATTCAAAACCCATTAGCTTAGGACTTCAAAAGGTGATGGAGGTATGTCGTGGGATGGACAGAGACTACAAAATCTAGAAAAAACACTGTTACTGGATGGTAAGTTACCCTTTCATTCTTCAAGTACATGTCAGTGTGGATCCCACTGTAGGTGACTGGCAAGCAGTGTCTTCTCAAAATAGCTGAAGTGAGGATTTCCAGCAATATCAGTCACACAATGATTGTAGCACTGCCCTCCTGAGCATGGTGTCTGTCCTGACTGCCATGTCAAGGGTATAATGCTTAACAGCCTGTGCCCTGGTAGAGTGCACTTTGATGTTCAGAATGAGAGACTTTCCAGCCAGCTGATAGCAAGTGGAAATCAACTGTGTGATCCACTTGGAGATCCTTTGTGACAAGATGACTTGGCCTTAGATGGGCTGGAAACGGCCATAAACAGGCAGAGAGGCAGCCCAAAAGGCTTGATTCTATTAAGGTAACATAGCAAAGCATATAGCATATTCTACTAAGGTAACATAGCATAGCAAAGTGAGACTCCAACAATGGTTTATAGGGAGATTCCATGAATTATAGCAGAATAATGTTGAAATCCCACAAGGGTCAGGTTTCTAATTGCAGGGTAAATATGAAGGATGCCCTTAAGGAATTTTGATCCCACTGGATGAGAGAAGATGGAGTGCAACTGTATTGGCATGCAGTGTGCCAACACTGGTTCTCTCAAGGTCCATCTAGCAGCAAATGCTAGTCTAGCCTGTTTTAGGAGCTGCATATAACTGAGGATTTTCAGTAATGGTGCCTCTACTGGGTCTGTATTGTTTCAGACCATCTTTTCTGTTTGGAGGAGTAAGTTTTCCTGGTGCCGAATTCCAGCTTTGGATGAGAATTTTCTGAACCTGTAAGGGTCAGTCTCTGTAGCTTTTGAGTCTTTTAGCAAGTGCAGAGCACTCTCTGTGCACTTGCTATATATTTATGGGTCCTGTGCCTCTAGTGGAATACCCAGTGCTTGGAACCACGATTCTCTCTGCACTGTCAATGCAATGGCCAAAGACCTTGCTGAGGTGTTGGAAGCATCCATCATAGCTGCTAATTGACCTTCCTCAATTTTGTCTCTTAGCTCTTGTGTGGGACCTTTTCAAGGAAGAGTGACACCCTGCCCAATGTTAGGAAGTCCTACTGGGTCAGAAATCCCTGGCAGTTGGCTACATGCAGCTGTAAAGATGCAAAGGAGTATAACTTTCTTCCAAACAGTATCCTTGAGGATTCTCCTGCTCAACTTAGATTTCTCTTGTACCTCCAACACAACTAAAGAGCCCAGGCTGGGTGAGTAAAGTAGTACACATTGGAGATATTTGGTTCCTCTTCTTGACATGCTTCGCAGTGAATGCTATCATAGATGGCATCTGTCATAAGCCCTTTAGTGGATCAAGTAGTCCTCCATTTATGGGGAAGCCAATCCTGGTTGGACCAGAAGCTGACAGGATGTCAAATAGCTTGTGGGATTTCTCTGATGATCACTGCCACCTCTATTGCCAGAGTTTTAACAGTCTTCACAAGAGATTTTGGAATGTTTATAATGATGAGGTGCTAGTACCAGTGCTGAGGATACTGTTTTGTCAGGAGATGAAGATGAGGGCATTTGGTAGTGATACAGGGCACTGGCATTGCTCTGACCATGGATCTGGTTCCTGTTGGTACTCCAGTGTAGGTGGTCTGGCCAGAGATGCTGATGGGGAGAGTGACCTCTTTCTTCAGTGTAGTGGAGACTGGCTTTTTGATGTATGAGATGGTGGACTCCAGTAACACCAACAGGGCCATGATGGCTGATAGGGGCAGAATCCTGCAAAGGAAGCCAGCAGACTATTCTGTGGTGTTGACTGCAGATGTCATAAGAGAAGGCTTACTACTTGAAGATGGGGAGAATGTATGCCCTGGTGACAGTGAGCAGGGGTAGATCTCCTCCAGAGACAGCATCCAAGTGTACTGCACTCTCACTACCAGAGTCAGTATTGGTACCTACAGGTGCTTCAGCACTGATGGATGTTCCAGTTCTCACTTGAGCTCATTCTCTGTGTTTGCCTTTGATGCTGAGGGTTGCATCATTGGAGCCACGATTGGTGCCAGTGGGTTTTTTGGCACTGGAGACAGTTCATTCTCCCCAACCTTTGAATTGTGCTGGGCCTGACGGATTTATCTCCAGAGGCTTTGCATTAAACTCCATCCAGAGTTTCTCCCTCGGTATTTCAATAAGCCCCTCTACATGCTGATTTCAACACTGGAGGTCTTAGTGCCAATTTTGATGTTGTTGATATTGAGGTCAGTTTTGGTGATGGGGTGTGAGTGCTGTTTTCTCTGTGCCAGTCTTCAAGGTAGCTTGTCTGCTAGATGGGGAAGTGGATGATGCTGGTTTGTCCACCAGGATCTTAGCGCTGGTCTCCTCAGGGTCAGAGGACACCTTCATGGATTGTTCCAGAAGATGGAGCTTCAGCCTCATGTCTCATATGTCTAGCAGAGAATGACATGCACACTGAGCATCTGCTGAGAATGTGTGACCTTCCTAGACAACTGAGGCACCTCCCATGGCCCTCTTTTAAGAGAATCATAGAATGGACAGTATGTGAAACCCACAAGTTTTGAGTCCACCATGCTAAGGACCCTTATATAGGGGGATCTGTACAGAGGGTTTAGCTGTCAGTCAGTTCCAAGTCCAGATGGGTTGAAGTGATCACAGCAGTCAAAAATCAAGGTAATCAGAAGAGTTTTAAAGAGGATTTTCAGAAGGCTTAGTCAAACATAAGAATTAGCAGGTCACATACTTGCCACGGTCCATCTCACTCCCATTGGTAGAAAGAGGAAAATGAAGGAGGTTTACTCTTAATGGACTTTTATGGAAGCCCAAAGAGACCCTATGTGGCCCTGACAGACACAGATATTCAGAGAAATTCTAGTCTTGCAGGGATCCCCTACAATGGGGTCCACCCTGACACATACGCTAAGAACAGTCGTTAACTACATCTGTAACTACAGTTATATTACAAAGTGTAACCTAATAATTTGTGTCTCACATAAGAAAATTATTGTATTTTATTCTTTTGTGACTGTGTGTGGTCATGTTACAAAACCAAATTAACATTTCTAACATATTGAGATTTGCTGATGGAAGGCACTATGATGTGTATGTGCAAAGTTATTCTTCTTGCTTGTTTATTCTCATCTTATTTGTAGCAGTGTAGTTTTAACCTTTGGGCTGTGATGGAGGCTTATAATTGCTTTTTATTATATCTGTTTCAAAGTAGAAAGATGTAAGCTGTTCAAGGGTTATTTTGTATGCAAACTAACTTACTTTTTGAGATGAATCATTAAATATCTAAGTGTCTCATAGTGCGCAGCAGGAAGGAGCATCAGTACTTCATGGACAGCTTCTAATCGTTCATCAGGATTGGAGATTTCTGTAAAACACAAAACAGAATTAATGTCAGTAGTTTTACACACATAAATAGGCAATAATGCAAGAAGCTACAATAATGTTAAAGAATCATTTATAAGGACAAATAGTGTACTTCATTTCTTGAATGTGCAGCTGGAGATAAATATTACATTTACATATGGAGCATTTTTGCATGGATGCCAAGGTAGCTAATAAAATGGTTTAAACCTGTGAAGCAATCAACAACTAAGACTTTGTGTAATTATTTTTATGCCTGCATGTCTGCCTACAGCACCTGAGCCTTCTCGTATAGTATTTTTAATATTCTGACTTGCATCTACCCTTCATCTGACATTATGGGATATCTGGACTATCCGTCAAAGAAAGATGAGTGTCATGGAACAAGATAACAACTGATTTAGGTTCAGCTGAAGCAGCAGCAGTCTTTATTCCAAGAACACAGCACTACACTTACCAGGTGAGGAGCCAGGCAGCTGTTGCATTGCACAGATGCTGATTGGCACTCGCTGAGTTCTTATATAGGCAGCCTGGGTGGCCTCTAGTATGCAATGACCAATAGGGGGTAAGCTACACTATTTCATATCCAAGCCCTGCACAGGTTACATGAGTTCCTTACAATGGGATCTGAAGTTAAATATATCCGTTGAGGCAGCAGTCAAATATATTAAAAATTCGCTAATGAAACTAAAATCAAACATCACCACAAAATCATGTATTGTAGATAAGGTGATGTGGAAATTGTGATGGTAATTTAAAATATTATTTGACAATATCCAACTATCTAGTCAGGAACTATTCAAGAAGAATATGGCATTATATATTCCAAGCCAAGTGAAAGTTATATTTGCTACATAATTTTTCATCAAAACGAAGGAGCATAGATTGAACCTTAGAAGACTAAAAATCTTTGTCATGCTTTTTAAAAGGTTGGTAAGTTGATCTGAGCATATTATTTATAAGATTTGTGACAAGCCTGGAGAACTTCCTGTCATGAGGAAAGAAAGAGAGGCACGTAAGTGAGAGGCCTAGGATAATATTAAGAGTGTGGCGAAGAGGAAGTGAAAAGGGAATAGTTTAGAACATTATGTTTACTGCTTTGCTTATCCATGCTTCAAAAAGGCATCCTTTAAAAAATGGAAGTTAAATCCTGTTGAGGAAAATAGAAAGGAACATAAACACTGGCAAGTGATGTGTAAAAATATAATTAGAAAGGTCAAAAGAGAATTTAAAGAATAGTCAAAGACTCAAAGTAATATTAAAAAAAGTACATCAGAAGCAGGAAGCCTGCTAAACAATCAGCGGGGCCACTGGATAATTGAGATGCTATAGGAGCACTCAAGGACAACAAGGCCATTGTGGAAAAACTAAATGAATTCTTTGCATCAGTCTTCATGGATGAGGATGTGAGGGAGATTCTCAAATCTGATCCATTCTTTTTAGGTGACAAATTTGAGGCACTCTCCCAGACTGAGGTATGATTAAGGAGGTTTTGGAACAAATTGATAAACTAAACAGTAATAAGACACCAGAACCAGATGGCATTCACCCAGGCATAGGTGCCGACTTTCTAATGTGCCAGAGGGTACTGATCCCAAGCCCTGCCCCAGGCCCCACCCCCACTCTACCCTTCCCCCCAAGGCCACATCCCCCCGTCTCTTCCCGCCCTATTTCACCTCATCCCCTCAGCGGGCTGCACCCTCGCTCCTCTCCCCACCCCGCAATGCCCCCTGCACATTGCGGAACATCTGATCCATGACATGTGGGAGGTTGGGGGAGGTGCTGATATGGGAGCTGCTGGTGGGTGTTGCATATCCACCATTTTCCCCCATGTGGGTGCCTATGCACCCAAGACTCCTGAAGGAACTCCAATGTGAAATTGCAGATTTACTAACAGTGGTATGTAACCTATCATTTAAATCAGCTTTTGTACCAGATGACTGGAGGATAGCTAACATGACACCAACTTTTAAAAAGGGCTCCAGAAGTGATCCTGGCAATTACAGGCCAGTAAATCTAACATTGGTACTGGGTAAACTGGTGGAAACTATAGTAAAGAACAGAATTATCAGACACATAGATGAACATGATTTGTTGGGGGAGATTCAGCGTGGTTTTTGTAAAGGGAAATCATGCCTCACCAATCTATTAGAATTCTCTGAGGTCAACAAGCACGTAGATAAGGATGATCCAGTGGGTATAGTGTACTTAGATTTTCAGAAAGACTTTGACAAGGTCCCTCAAAAAAGGCTCTTAAGGAAAGTAAGCTGTCATGGGATAAGACAGAAGGTGCTTTCATGGTTAAAAGATGGGAAACAAAGTGTAGGAATAAATGGTCAGTTTTCAGAAAGGAAAGAGGTAAATAAAAGTATCCCCCAGGTGCCTGTACTGGGACCAGTACTGTTCAACATATTCTTAAATGATCTGGAAAAAGGGGTAAATGTGAGGTGGCAAAACTTGCTGGTGATACAAAACTGCTCAAGATAATTAAGTCCAAAGCAAACTGTGAAGAGTTACAAAGGGATGTCACTAAACTGGATGACTGGGCAACAAAATGGCAGATGAAATTCAAGGTTGATAAATGAAAAGTAGCGTACATTGGAAAACGTCATCCCAATGTTACATAAAAAATGATGAGATCTAAATTAGCTGTCACTGCTCAAGAAAGATCTTGGTGTCATTATGGATAATTCTCTGAAAATATCTACTCAATGAGCAGCAGCAGTCAAAAAAGCTAACAGAATGTTGGGAATCATTAGGAATGGAATAGATAAGACAAAAAGTGTCATATTGCCTCTGTATAAATCCAGGGTATGCCCACATCTTGACTGCTGGGTTCAAATGTGGTCATCCTTCTCAAAAAAGATACACTGGAATTGGAAAAGATTCAGAAAAGGGCAAAAAAATTATTATGGGCATGGAATGGCTGCTATATAAGGAGAGATTAATAAGACTGATTTTCCATCTTGGAAAAGAGATGACTAAGTGGGGGGTTGGGTGGAATATGACAGAGGTCTTTAAAATTGTAACTTGTTTAGAGAAAGTAAATTGGGAAGCGTTATTTATTCCTTCTGAAAACACAAGAACTAGGGGTCACCAAATGAAATTAATAGGCAGCAGGTTTAAAACAAACAAAAGGAAGTTTTTCTTCATGCAACGCACAGTCAACCTGTGGAACTATTTGCCAAAGGATGTTGTGAAGGCCAAGACTATATCAGGGTTCAAAAAAAGAACTAGATAAATTCACAGAGGATAGGGCCACCAATGGCTATTAGCCAGGATGGGCAAGGATGGTGTCCCTAGCCTCTGTTTGCCAGATGATGGGAAAGGCAATAGGGGATGGATCACTTGGTGATTACCTGTTCTGTGCATTCCCTCTGAAGAACCTGGCATTGGCGACTGTCAGGAGACAGGATACTGGGCTAGACGGACCTTTGATCTGACCCACTAGGTCCGTTCTTATGTTCTTTGCTTTAAAGTACAGTTTTAAAATCAATGCGACTAAGATATTTAAAAATGCATGATTCCTTACTTGAAATCTTAAATGGATTTATTCTGCTATCTTTCTAGAGTTGTGCACTAACCTAGTTCCAGTGCAATTCCATTTCAGCAAGTTTTTATAATAGAATATTATCATGTGTAACACAGTACCATTAAAGAAACTTGGGGGCAAATCCTGCTGCTTCCTCTGCCAGATTTGCTTTGGAGCTAGTGGTGTTCTGCTGCACATGAGGAGCAGAGAACATGAGAACTAATACAGGCGATGTGGATCTGCAGCTTCCCATAAAGCCCAGCTTCACAGAAGCTCACTGCATGCTCCCTCACAATGGCAGGATCTGGTGGATTCATTGACTATTCCAGTCTTGGATGTGTAAAGGAACAAGCATTGTAGCAGCTACTCTGCCCTATGAACAGAATAGCAGCCGAGGAACAGTTGCATTACTACTCTGTAACTCATAGAATAGAGAAAAGATTCTTCCTTTCCCGTCCCTAGGGATCTCCCAATGCCTTAAAGCAGGTTTAATCCCTTAAAGCAGAACTCTATTTTTTAAGGCAACTGCATAAACAGCTCCCATTACAGCAAACAGATTGGCTCAGATCCTCAGCTGGTGTAAACTGTAGCTCCCTTGACTCCAGAGAAGCTACACTGAGTTACACAGCCCTATATAGCTACACGGGAACAGCTCTATATTAACACTGACGTAAACATTTCATTTAAAAGAGGAAAAGGATAAAAGAGCAATGAACAAAGCAATGGACTTGTTTCCTCTTTGTTGGAAAGGCTTGCAATTAAAAAAAAAATTAGGAGAAAATGTAAGTAAAAATTATATGAATTGTTATGCAATTCTTACTTGCTGCCTCTATAAACTTGGAGTAGGTCTCATAGGTTATTACAGGAATCGGCAAGTCTCTGAAATATAGTTTCAGTGCTCCGGCAATAATGTTTATGTCTGGATATAAACTTGCAGAGATATCAGCCTTGTCACCATCTAGAAGAGAAGCAAGAAATCTTTTGTTAAAATAGCATCATTTTACTTCAGCAAGGCTTGGCCTCCTTAATACTGATTAAGGTTTATTTTTTCCATCCTTACAAGAAATAATCTGCAGACAGCATTTGGAACAAACATATGACCACCAATTCTCCAGTATATCAAGGAGTAATGGAATTTCCTCCACTATTTTTCAAGTGTTCATTTTTCATAGTTTCAATATAAACTGGCAAATACAACTCCAAAATCTACAGTATATCATCCCGTGTAGAATTTCTAATGCTGAGTGCAAAAATTCAGGATGAATAATACAACTGCTAAATTCTGCTTGTTTGCTAAATGTTGACAACAACATTCTAATAGCTAGCTTTTATATAGCACTTTTTACACACATATCTCAAAGCCATTTACAAAGGAGATAACTGTATTTTACAAGTGGGGAATTTGAGGCACACAGAGATGAAGTAACTTGCTCAAGCAAATCAACAACAGTTTGGAGAAGAACCCTGCTCTTTTTAATCACAGTCACATGATCTATTTGCTGAGCCACCATGATAAACAGATCACAGAATCCTCTTGCTGCTCTGAAATTTTCTGTTGTCTTCTAAATTTATTTTCCTATCCAAACAGCATATGAACTATTTCAGGTAATTATTTCAATTTAAATAGTCCCACCATGGCATTTAGCTACGCACGTGATGTGGTACTGTTTCTGTTAAATGAGTACGTGACTTAGTAACCAAAATTACATGCATTTTGAATTTCATATATTGCAGCAGAATGATTCAAAACTCCATTTCAATCATTTTACCTTCACACTCAGTTGATGCTAGTAAATCTTGACCACTGAAATGCTGCCAAAAAGGAAAATGAACAAATTGCAAACATAGCTGAATCAAAGTTAGTTTTCAAGTTCAAATGACTATTTGCAGACATTTTTCCATTATGCACTGACTTGGCCTTTTCCAAAAGTCAGCATTTGTTATGCCTGTAAACACCTCTTTTCCTTCCACCCACTGAAGAGTTGGAGAAAAGGACTAGTTTTTGTGCATCAGAAACACTCCTTTCCTTTTCTCAGAAACTGGCCAAACCTGTGTCAGATTACATGGACACCTCTGTGTTTGTGTGTATAGCTTCCTCTCTCCACTGTTATTTTCAGTACCACAATGTCCACGTTTTTCTTCACTTTGAGAACTGCTCAGGAGTCATGGCATTCTCTCTCTTTTCCCTGCATCTGAAAAATGACACGCTTGTTCTCCTCTTTGCCTTTTTTAACCACCTCGAATGAAAGATGAATATACCATACCCAGTATGTCCATCCACAAGAATGAGAAAGGATAGTTCAGTGGTTAGGGTGACAGCCTAGGACTTGGGAGGTCCAGGTTTAATTCCCTGCTCCACCCAGACTCATTGTATGACCTTGGGCAAGACACTTACTTTCTCTATGTTTCAGTACCCCATCTGCAATGACAGTAGTACTTCCCTACCTCATAGGGGTGTTGTGAGGATAAATACATGTAACAGAGAGAGGAGCTCGAATACTAGGGTAATGGGGGCCATATAAGTACCTAAAATAGATAATGTGTGTATATCAAGTGTACTGCTCCTAAGGTGGTAGTGACAGTCTTTCTTAAGATGGAATGTACTGTAAACATGCTTAAGTTTATTTTTTCACTGCAGGAGAAAACAGCTTGCATTGATTTGAGATGTTCTGTACAAACCTATGGCATTAATCTTGAAGGAATCTGTTTTTCTGTGTAATGCATGCACACAACTCTCATTAGCACTAACAGGAGCTACATGTACTCATCAAGAGGAGATTATATGCTTAGCATTTAAAATAAAGTCTTTTTTGATATAGCTGAATAGTCTGAACACATAGATCAGTATTTAATTTAACACAGCATCCATATCCCTAACAGAATGTTTACTCTACCCCAATCTCTTGTTTATCCACACATACTTGGCACAGTAGCATTAGTATTATCCAAACATTGTTTGGATAGCTCTATTTAATTGCTGTACGCTGAATGCTAAAAATGCTACACTGAAAACAGATGCTTTTAAGACGACAGCAGCTGCATCAAACAGATATGGCAAATCCGAACGTTGCAGCCATTACTTGTCTTTATTTAACAGCAAGGTCACTAGTATACTAAATGGAAGTGCTATTTATTTAATGTTCTTATAGTATAGTATAGCAAGCATCCTTAAACTGGCATTCTAGCTGCATCCAATGCCATACAAACATATGTTTTATTTCTATCTTTGATTGAAGATCACTGTAACAAAAGCCTATTAGTACCTGAATCACAAAATTAGTTGTCTCCAAAGACTGTGGCGCTTCAAAAATAAACAAAATAAACAAAACAAATATAAAAAATGCAACTGAAGAAAATTTTGGAAAGTATAAGGGAATAAAAATACAATTAAAATACAATTTAAAATCTTCTCCAACAGATACTATTAATGTTTTTCCCCTATTAAAGCAAGTTTGGCAAGCTACACTTACTTTCCATTTTCCCAGGATGTCTGGATTTGTATTTAAAAGTTTTAGAAAATTTAAAGCACTTAAGGAAGAAGTGTTAACTCGTAGCAAGTGGAGTCAAGGACAAAGTGTAAAACAGAGAAGAATCAGTGCTATTAACTTAAAGGAACCTAATTAATTTTACGATACCTTTTCTTTTCCTGTATTACCAAAATTGTCCACAACTCCACAATAAGGTAAGGCACCGTATACCAACTGTTATGATGTCAATACCAAAATCTTTTGTGTACTAATCTGTAAAAATGTAATTCATTTAGCACACAATAATATAGCACAACTTAAGTTTTTCTGTTCTTTCCTCCCATCCACCAACTCTTTTTTCCAGCAGAGTGGGGCCTATCCTGTTTATTGCGCACAGCAATTATAGCACATATAATTACCTGCCCTGTGGGCGGGGGGTGTATGTGTGCATTCAGTGCAAGGAGCTCCTGACCCTCACAGACCTCCGTACAGGCTTTGGAGGCCAGGGTGGCAGAACTGGAGGAGCTAAAGGAGGCAGACAGGTATGTTGATGAGGCTTTCCGGGACACTGCAGATTTGTCCCACCTCCAGTCAGACAGCCCCTGCGTTGTTAAGGAGGATGAAAAGCTCAGGGAAGGAGGGCAGTGAATGGGAGTAGAGGGAAACCTTCCCATATTTGGGACCCTCCTTCCAGATTATGTTGGGATATCCCCTAGCACTGAGGATACCTCTCCGCGGGAGGGAACTCCAGTCATTAGGAGAAGGCAGGTGTTAGTAATCGGAGATTTGATCATTAGAAACATAGATAGCTGGGTTTGTGATGACTGGGAGAACCACATGGTGATTTGCCTGCCTGGTGCGAAGGCTGCAGATCTCTCGAGGCATCCAGACTTATGTGTAGTGCTGGGGAGGAGCCAGTGGCCATGGTACATGTAGGTACCAATGACATAGGAAAGGGCAAAAGAGATGTCCTGGAAGCCAAATTTAGACTGCTAGGAAAGACACTGAAATCCAGGACCTCTATGATGGCAATCTCAGAAATGCTCCCAGTTCCACACACAAGGCCAGACAGGCAGGCAGAGCTTCAGAGTCTCAACGCGTGGATGAGACGATGGTGTAGGGAGGAGAGGTTTAGATTTATTAGGAACTGGATAAACTTTTGGGATGAGGGAGCCTACACAGGAAGGATGGACTTCACCTAAACCAGAGGTGGCAAACTTTTTGGCCTGAGGGCCACATTGGGGTTAAAAATTGTGCGGAGGGCCGAGTAGGGAAGGCGGTGCCTCCCCAAACAGCCTGGCCCCGCCCCCATCCGATCCCCTGGCCAGATCCCACTCTGCCCTTGGCCAGGGAGCGCGGGGCCTCGCGGCTCCCCGTGCTGCCCCCGGCCGGGGAGCGCGGGGCCCAGCGCTCCACCCGGCCCCTGGCCAGGGAGCGCTGGGGCATGCCGGGCTGGGCCCAGCCAGGGAGTGCGGGCCCCACGGCTCCCTGTGCTTGACTTGCCCTTGGCCAGAGCATGGGGACTAGCGGCACGGCACGCCGCGCTTGGCCAGGCTCCTGGGCCAAGAGGGCGGGGCCACTGGCCCCATGCCCCAGCCCCATCTCGCGGGCCGGATTAAAATGGCCGGCGGGCCACATGTGGCCCACGGGCCGTAGTTTGCCCACCCCTGACCTAAACCAAAGTGCATCCAGACTGCTGGCACTTAACATTTAAAAAGTAGCGGAGCAGTTTTTAAACGGAGAGATGGGGGAAAGCCAATTGCTGCAGAGGAGCACATGGATTGGATAGAGATTTCTCTTAGAGGAGAGTCTATTGATAGAGATTCTCTAGGTTTTAGTCAGGAGGAGAGGATGGAAGAGGATAAAGTATGGGCCAGATCAGATGAGAAACATTCACACAACAAAGAATCTGACACATCACAAAAGGGCTGACAAATTAACAGTAACAAGTTTTTAAAGTGCTTGTACACAAATGCTAGAAGTCTAAATAATAAGATGGGTAAACTAGGGTGCCTTGTGTTAAAGGAGGATATTGATATAACAGGCATCACAGAAACCCAGTGGAGTGAGGACAAATCAACGGGACATAATCATTCCAGGGTACAAAATAAACTAGAAGAACAGAACAGGTTGTGCGGGGCGAGCAGGGTAGTAGCATTATATGTGAAAGAAAATGTAGAATCAAATGAAGTAAAAATCTTAAATGAATCCACATGTTCCATAGATTCTCTATGGATAGTAATTCCATGCTCTAATAAGAATATAACAATAGGGATCTATTATTGACCACCTTACTAGGACAGTAATAGTGACTATGAAATGCTAAGGGAGACAGAGAGGCTATCAAAATAAAGAACTCAATAACAGTGGGGGATTTCAATTATCCCCATACTGCCTGGATACATGTCACCTCAGGATGAAATGCAGACTCAAAATTTCTCGATACTTTAAATGACTGCTTCTTGGAGCAGCTAGTACAAGAACCCACAAGAGGAGAGGCAATTTTCGATCTAGTCCTGAGTGGCATGAAGGATCTGGTCCAAGAGGTAACTATAACAGGAACCCTTAGAAATAGAATATAAAATTCTATTGGAATTTGGAATGGAAACCATAATATAATAGCATTTAACATTACTGTGGCGGGAAGAACACCTCAGCAGCCCAACACTCTGGCATTTAATTTCAGATAGGGTAACTATGCAAATATGAGGTTAGTTAAACAGAAATTAAAAGGTACAGTGACTAGAGTGAAATTCCTGAAAGCTGCATGGACACTTTTCAAATAATAATAGAGGCCCAACTTAAATGTATGCCACAAATTAATAAACATGTAAAAACTAAAAAAAAGCTGCCGTGGCTTAACAACCATGTAAAAGAAGCAGTGAGAGATAAAAAGGCATCTTTTAAACAGTAGAAGTCAAATCCTAGTGAGGTAAATAGAAAGGAGCATAAACACTGGCAAATTAAGTGTAAAAATATAAGAAGAAAAGCCAAAAAGGAGTTTGAAGAACAGCTAGCCAAACCTTCAAAGATAATTACAAAACGTTTTTTTAAGTATATCAGAAGAGCAGGAAGTCTGCTAAACAACCAGTGGGGCCCCAGATGACTGAGATATAAAAGGAGCACTTAAAGATTACAAAGTCATTGTGGAGAAACTAAATGAATTCTTTGCTTCAGTCTTCATGGCTGAGCATGTTAGGGAGATTCCCAAACCTGAGCCGTCCTTTGTAGGTGACAAATCCGAGAAATTGTCACAGACTGAGGTATCATTAGAGGAGGTTTTGTAATTAATTGATAAACTTAACAGTAAGAAGTCACCAAGACCAGATGGCATTCACCCAAGAGTTCTGAAAGAACACAAATGTGAAATTGCAGAACTTTTAACTATGATTTGTAACTGTAACCTGTCCTTTAATTCAGCTTCTGTACCCAATGACTGGAAGATATCTAATGTAACACCGATATTTAAAAAGAGCTCTAGAGGTGATCCCGGCAATTATAGACTGGTAAGTCTAATGTCAGTACCAGGCAAATTAGCTGAAACAATAGTAAAGAATAAATTTGTCAGATAAATAGAAGAACATAAATTGCTGGGCAAAAGTCAACGTGATTTCTGTAAAGGGAAATCATGTTTTACTAATCTATTGGAGTTTTTTGAAGGTGTCAACAAACATATGGACAAAAGGGATCCAGTGTATTTAGATTTCCAGAAAGCTTTGATAAGGTTCTTACATAAATTAAGTTGTCATGGGATAAGACGGAAGATCCTTTCATGGACTGAGAACTAGTTAAAAGGCAGGGACCAAAAGGTAGGAAAAAATGGTACATTTTCAGAATGGAGAGGGGTAACTAGTTGTGTTCCCCAAGGGTCAGTCCTAGGACCAATCCAGTTCAACTTATTCATAAGTGATCTGGAGAAAGGGGTAAACAGTGAGGTGGCAAAGTTTGCAGACAATACTAAACTGCTTAAGATAGTTAAGACCAAAGCAGACTGTGAAGAACTTCAAAAAGATTTCACAAAACTACGTGATTGGGCAACAAAATGGCAAATGAAATTTAATGTGGATAAATGTAAAGTAATGCATACTGGAAAAAGTAACCCCAACTATACATACAATATGATGGGGGCTAATTTAGCTACAACTAATCAGGAAAGAAATCTTGGAGCCATTATGGATAGTTCTCTGAAGATGTCCATGCAGTGTACTGTGGCAGTCAAAAAAGCAAGCAGGATGTTAGAATAATTTAAAAAGGGACAGAGAATAAGACAGAGAATATCTTATTGCCCTTATATAAATCCATGGTATGCTCACATCTTGAATAGTGCATACAGATGTGGTCTCCTCATCACAAAAAAAAGGTTCAGAGAAGGGCAACTAAAATGATTAGGGGTTTGGATGGATCCCATATGAAGAGAGATTAGAGAGACTAGATTTTTCAGCTTAGAAAAGAGGAGACTAAGGGGGTATATGATAGAGGTATATAAAATCATGAGTGGTGTGGAAAGAGTGAATAAGGAAAAGTTATTTACTTGTTCCCATAATATAAGAACTATGGACCACCAAATGAAATAAATGGGCAGTATGTTTAAAAATAAATAAAAGGAAGTTCTTCACACAGCGCACAGTCAACCTGTGGAACTCCTCGCCTGAGGAGGCTGTGAAGGCTAGGGGCTTGTCTTCACTACAGCGGGGAGGGATCGATCTTATGGTGATCGATTTATCGCATCTCGTCAAGACACGATAAATCGATCCCCAACGGCGCCCCCGTCCGCCGTGAGGACAGCAGGTAAGTCGGCTGTAGATACACCAATTTCAGCTACGTTATTAATGTAGCTGAAATTGCGTATCTACAGCCAATCCCCTCCGCTAGTGAAGACCAGCCCTAGGACTATAACAGGGTTTAAAAGAGAATTAGATAAATTCATGGAGGTTAAGTCTATTAATGGCTATTAGCCAGGCGAGATAAGGAATGATGTCCCTAGCCTATGTTTGTCAGAGGGTGGAGATAGATGGCAGGAGAGAGATCACTTGATCATTTCCTGTCAGGTTCACTTCCTCTGGGACACCTGGCATTGGCCACTGTTGGCAGACAGGATACTGGGCTGGATGGACCTTTGGACTAACCCAGTATGGCCGTTCTTATGTTTAAGTCCTTGTTCCTTGCTCTTCCAAAACCATCTGTTATGTCTAAATTTGGACTTCTCAAGTCAAGAACCATGTTTTTTCTTTGTATAAAGGGCACAGCACATTTTAAATGGGATATAAATAATAATTGATAGGGAAATAGATCAGACCTGGTATTATCTTCCATAAATCTAAACTATGCAAATTCAGTGTTGAATTACACTTACACTCAAACTACATTTTCCTTCAAAGGTCGTTGGCCTGATGGTCTTATTGTGCCAAATCAAGTGTCATTGTGAGATTTGCCCATGTTAAAGACTTTAGGTTTTGATCCTTTGAAAAAAACTATCAAACTCCAAATCCAGTAAAACAGACACTTGCAGAGTTTAACAAATGCCAATAAAAGTCAGGGTGCTTTTGAAGTATTACTCAGACCAAAATAGTACTTTTGGTCCAAGTAATATTTAACAGCATCATAATATAACAAATGTGTTGTGCCAGCCAATCAAAGAAACAACAAATAAAAGGACAAAATGCATTTACTACAATGGCACCTCTGTGGACAAATTGCACAATGAGTGTTTTCTATGCCATCAGAATGCAGCAGGACAACAGCAATACAGAGAGTGACTGTTACTGTACAGCATCCACATTCATTAGATAAAATAAAACCTTATTATTCCTTTTATTCTAGTTAAAAATCACTGACACAGAACATTGTAACAACCTCAATAAGCCTAATTCTCATTTACACTAAGGCTCACTTACAGCATTTGGTTCTATAAAGGAACTAGGCACATCTCCTGTTTAATATCCCAGCTTCATCAGTATTTATCAGCCTGAGATAATATACCCAGAAATAATATTAACTTCTAAGTTTCAGCTTCCTTGCTTTTGTAGGAACAAGATGCTGTATCTTTAAGAATCCTTTGGCACTGGTGCTAAAATTTTGCTTTCATTGTACCCCTGCAAGTCGAGTTTAAGTCAACAGGAACTCTGCTATTCTATGGCAAGTTTGACACACAGTGTTAATCAAGATTTTCTAAAATGTTCTATTGCATTTCCTTTCGTATAGCCTGATGATGAAGATGTGTGTCTTAAAAATTTTAGTAAAATAATTTCCTCTTAGATCATTGTTAGTTCTGTGTGCCAGGTAATTAAATGAACAGATTCCAGGTGTGTTTTTTAAGAGAAATATTTACAGATGCTGCAACTGCAACTAACATTCTAGCCATGTTCACACAGACTAACCTCCTGATTCCATCTCCAAACTCTTCCCTCCTGCATCTTGTGCTTCTCCCTACAAGTTCCATACAGGCTGCTATAGTCACCATGTGGCGAGACAGTTCACAGAGCATCACGATTTGTATGTATGTGAACAGTGGCAGCAGAAAGGATTCCAGCATCCAACACATTCAATATGCCATCCTCTTAATGTTTGCAAGTTATATTTTGAACATGATCACTTCAGAATCCCTTCTTTAGTCGTTAGTTTTCCTTAGCCAGTATAGCCTTTACAGGAATTTTCTTCCGAACAAGGAAAAATTCAGATACAAAGTATTTCTAAGATAACGTGATCTACACCATTTTAAATGTGTGTTTTGGGGGGGTTTTTGAAGGAAAAAAACAATAAGTGCAAAAATAATATTTGAAAAAGCAAAGCAGGAGGGTAATACCATATATGGGAGAGGATCAGGAGGATATATCACACACAAGGAAAGAAAGGAAATATCCTCTCCCAAATGCGGTAAGATGATAGGTATACAAGGAAAGCTCCATTTTGTGTGTGTATGTAGGGGCATCTACACTTGAGACTGAACACAGATACAGGTGTGTTGTTGTGCCATAACCCCTCTACTGTCCACATCTGAAGCTCTGAAGCACATTCCTGACAGATAGTCTACTGCATGAAAGCTAGCATTCATGAGGGGTATGGGTATGTAGGCACCTCAGCTGTGGCATGACCTTGTATTTGTTCTGCTGTAGTGTAGATAGGAGCAAGGGACGTATAACAGGACACAAGCAGTGATAGTACTCCAGGGCCATTCCCACAGTGCACTGATCATTTTGCTGCATGACCCTTAATGGAAAGTATAAAGGTCCCTGAAACCCACTTGCCAGCAGTAGTAAAAACCTATCCTGACTTCCACAGAAGAGTTTTCTGCTGAAATCGATTGATCAGTAGAGGTGATCGTGGTCCGAGAGCAACTGCCTGGTCTCTAGAGCACATCTGGGTGCTCATCACGTGCACGGAGCAGACTGTCCTTCATGCTTTCACCAGTTTGCAGGAACACTCGCCTATACCAGGAGATTTCACAGAGGCTGCGGGGACCGCAGAGGAATTCCCAGAGGAAGCCCCAAGAGACACAGAGGAAGAGGAGAATGTGATTCTGCACCCCTATCGGGCAGCCTTGGTTGAACAAGCCCCCCCACCAAGAAGTCTGAATACCTGGTGCTGCTGTAGGAACCAGAATCCGACATTGGTAAGTCTTACAATGGACCCCCACCCTTTCTGAAAATATCGCCTCTTGCTCTGGTGATATATGCCCCACACCCATCCGGGTTGGTCCCAGAGCAGCACACAGCTTTGTCTGGCCTTTCTCCATGCTGAGCCGCTCCGCAGAAGCCAGGAGAAGCAAGGGTGAGTGAAGCATCCACTCCAGTGGTTGTACAAATGCTGGGCCCCTTAGCAGCAGAGAGGTGATTGACTTGTGGTGTTAGTCCAAAAGTTTAGGGAAGAAAATACACTTGTGGAGTGTCACACTGTTTCTCTGTCCCTTTCAATGCTGTTCACTAGGCACAGGGGCTGGACTTTCTTGCGATGCAGGGGGAATTAAAGGTGGGTGGATGTTTTCTGTGGTTCTCGGTTCCTCTTCCATGGCAACTCCATCTGCTAGCACAGAATTCAGTCAATTTTCTCTTGAATTGCCACCCAGTCCTGTCAGCATAATTCAGCAAATTTTTGGTGTAGCAGAAATTCAAGATGGTTCTTCATATATAACAGCAGGGCAAATGTGCTTGGTCCACCATTATCAGAAACATCTCTCTGGCATAGGTGGCCAGGTATCCTCCACAGGACTGGAAAGCCACTACTCTTTCCATTCCAGTCTCAAACACTGCCATGTTCTTCAAGTGACAGAGAACCTTTAAAGAACAGAAAGGTGACTTGGTAACGATACCGTTGAAGGAACCAAATGCCACCTCAAGCAATCCAGCCATGCACTGTAAACGTTAAAACACTTTAATAACAGTACTGCAGGCATCTTACCATTTTTTTAACCTCAGCTCTTTCCTAATGGGCTGCGAAAGTAGTCTGAAGGAAGGGGGTTGCAACAGCTGCATTCCCGGGATTCTAAAATGTATCAGTGTTGTGGCTTCCACAGTGCAAGCGTATAATGTGGAGGGTTTAGTTACTTTCCAAGGAAAAATGCAATATAACGTTACCCTTGTCTTTGACTTGGCAGGACAGTCCGATGTCAACAAAGAAGCCATTCCGGTGGAAAGCCAGGAGTGGTACCACAGATATTGCAGGGGAAGACACAAAAAGACCTGTTCATTGGCATAGATGGAAGTCAGAAGCAGTTCAAGTTTCTTAAACCAGGGAAGCATTGGGCTCTTAGGCACAATTAAGGTTTTCCTGAAAATGGAGAGTTGCACAGGCAATGGGAGTATGTGCAGAGGGAACAGGATCATGCACTCAGAAAATCCATAGTCCCACTGCTGGCAGCATGGTTCTGATCCTGCCTACCATGGTAGCACCTGGTCCTCTGCATGAACAAACAGCAGCTCCTCCTTCTTCTATGGGTCCATAGGTTGCCTGCCAACCTGCTACTGAGGCAGCAAATCCCACCACCATCCCTGACAGGAAGGAACATGCTGGATGCCTGGCACAACATCCTCCGCAGGCACCAGAAAGCCCTCGGGAATGGAAACCCGCCCTCCCCCCGAGCATTCAGGAGGAGAATGATAAGCCTCATCCAGTTCCTGTAGACCGGGTTGTGTAGTCCTCAAATCTCATACAGAAAACATCCACGTTTGTCCCCCTTCACTCCTCCCCTCCAATATTTTGCAGCCATTCCTTCCTTCTCAGGGAGAGGGGAAGGGTGAGGAGACCTTTGGGGGAATCTGACCTGATGTTGTTGTGTATTTGATCTTGTTACAAATTGTTTTAGCTCCATATTTGATGCATGTTTGTCAATAAAAGTTACTGTTCACATCCCTTGTGTGCGCACATTGCTTTCTGAGTACGATCAACACATTTTCCATACATTAGGGAGGAGTCAGCAGGATTCACAGCACCTGACTGTGATTTTTACGTGTGGGGCCAAAGCAATGCCATGAATTCTGTTCCCTCCTATGCCCCTGGTACCACCAGACATGAATTTCTTAACGTTGAACTAAGAACCCAGGGTTCATTACAGTGAACTAAACTGTGAAACAATTGTCGCTGTTCAAAAGTGCCACAATAAAAAAACACAAGAGGAGTCACCTGAGACTCTTTAAGGCTTTGTTAACAACTTAATTGATAATACAAAAGAAACAAATAAATTAACAGTGAAAATACAGGACACTGAGCAGTGTATTTAAGATCCCTCCCCACACCATTTACCCCTGGAAATAATGGGAGTCCTCATGCATAGCAGCTGATAGGTGCTCTAAGCAACTGTGTCAGAAAACATTTTTTGTGCAAGGAATGTGTGAATTCCCTCCCTAAATATTGCACAACTTTTTAAAAATCACATTAACAATGCTTAAGTGCACCCAGTACAGCAATTCCAAACATCAGCTAACACAGAACACACATATTGCTCAATGATGCCTTTAAATTGCATTAAAGCTCTCCTCAGCACAAAACCACGGCCCAAGGTATTAACCTTGAGGGGCATTCCTCAGTTGTTTGCTTTCAATTAGTACAGTAACATCAACTGCAGGGGACTGAAACCCAATGAGGTATCTCGCAATGTAAATATATGACAATGGTTCGTTATTTTCCAGCAGCACCAGAGAGTCACATTAACATCCCTTGGCACAGTTTTCTGGCTTCCCAGTGTTCCATGACGTATGAGTACAAAGCATCACTAATTTCCCTGGCTCATTGGGAACCAGGAGCTGTGTGTACAGGGGAAGGATCTGGCTGCCTGTACAGGCTTTGAACAACAGATCTGCCCTGTGCCCACTTGCTGCAGAAGTATTCCCCCTTAGCCTCATCTACATTGTGCAAGGCACAGCATGCCACGATAATCCGAAATATGCTGGCCACAATGCTAGCCAGACATGTCTGCAGGCTTCACCAACGGGCTTTCAGACACCCAAAGGCACGTCACCACCACTATTCTGCAGCTATTGAGTTTGTAGGTGAACTGCCGCCTTCTGGGATTGGTGATGTCACGGTGACGTTCCATAAGCCATGGGTAGGATCAGGTTTGAGGGGTCCCCAGAATAAATGTCAGCACAGAACCACCATATAGAATTAGGTAGTTTCAGAGGAATAAAGTCCTTTCTTCCCCTCTGTGATACAGTCCTGATCTCCTGAGCACATTGGTGTCATGGACCTTTCCTATGTGCCTAGCGTTTGTGTTCATCAACTGACCCCTGTAGTCCACTCAGCTTTGGAGAACCAGTGGTTTGTGAACCAGTGGAGAACCTTTGTGGTTCATGTAGTCACTGGCCCCTTTGGGGATGTGTATTCCACTGATGCCCCTGCACAGTTTGGCAACCCTACCCTCTGAAAGTCCCCTACCATTTCAGGGATTTTGGCTGGGGTATGGGGTTTTCGAAATCAAGTGGTTTGGCACTGGAGAGTTGGTTCAACCTTCTCGTGCAATTCTGAAGTGCTACAGACACTAATCATTAGCCCAGCTTTCCAAAACAATGTGATCCCACCACACCATGATGGTTCTCCAGGACCAGAAGCGGTGGCCCTCCCACAGGCATACCATTGCACTCACAGCACTCAACACACCCGTGTCTTGGGATCCTACTGGATTTCATCCCGCCCCACCCCCCCACTCAGTCAGCTGTCTTTGCTGTCTCAAATTTGTGTAGACCGATTCTGTCCAGTATCCAGTACTTCACCCCAGGAACATTTGTCCAGTGAGCAAGAGCAGAACCACATCGTCAAACCTGTGCTCCTCGTCTCCAACACAGTTTGGTAGAAGCGAGAGGGAGGTGCCATTGCCAAATGTGTGAAGGCAGAGTACAGTTACAGCAATGCATAGGAAGGCATTCCCGGAGTGTCTTCTGTAATGCACAGGACTCTGGGTTACTGCCCCTGAAAGGATAGCATTACTGTGGCCGACAAAAAAAGAGGCAGTGTGAACACAGGTATATGCACTGTGCACAGCGTGTACCTGTTCCCATTCAACATTTGTGGACACTCAGCACAGGTATGGGATACATACAAGTACACAGACAAGTAACCAGAGAAGTATGCAAACAAGAAGTAGCCTCTCTGTGTGTGTGTGTGAGAATTACACACTTCCTGTATGCAGTGTTGTTGTAGACGTGTTGGTCTCAGGATATTAGAGGCACAAGGTGGGTGAGGTAATAGTTTTCATTAGACCAACTTCTATTTGTGAGAGAGACAAGTTTTTGAGCTGAAGAAAGCTTTGTGTAAGCTCAAAAACTTGTTTCTCTCACCCATGGAAATTGGTCCAAAAAAGATATTACCTCACCCACTTTGTCTCCCTATGACACACACATACAGACAGACACAGTGCTGTTAGCTATGTGGTGGGGCCAATGTGGTTTGCAGGATCTTATAGGTTTTTAAGTAAGCATTCTTTATATAAAATTAGCTAAAGATTTTGCAGAGTTTTTTGGACCCTTGTTGTGAATTCCCATAAATGATGTAAATCTGCTTGCCTATTAAGACGACTGCACTTTGACCATTTTAGCACTGAGTATAACATTCAGCACAATGACGGCAGCAGTTTGCCCTCCTGAACAAAGATCGTTATTTATTATATTTTGTTTATGGTAGCATTCACAATGTGCTAGATGCCTTCCAGACATTCGGGAATGTCCCTGTCTGAAGTGGTAACATAGAGGTGAAAGGCTCTCTAGCCCATTACCAGTCAGCTGAACCTTTCATGTCCCTATTTACATTTATTTGTTGTGTGTTTATCTACCTTATTCCAACTATGAAATATGATTTTATTCATGTGAAAAGTGCTACAGAAATTGGTAAAAAATAGTAACATTAGAAAAAAGGTAACATTTTGGGCTTCCGCTTATAGACCAGTTTCCTCACCATTTTGAGCATCCAGATATCAATAAGAACAGTGTCTCTTTAAACCAAAAGGTCAGCAGAATACCCATCTAATATTAAAACACACTGTACCTCGATCAAAGGCCATTTTGACATCTTCAATGTGTTCAGTGAACCCAGAGACTCTGTAAAGGCCTTCAGACTTTAAACCTGCAAGGTAAACATCTGATTTAGCTTTATTTTTGCTATCAACAGATACATAACAACAAATATTCAACAAGTCAAACCTTAAAATCAATAACATCACAGTTATTTTACGTTATGTTAATAATCCCATATATGAGATGCGACAAGAGCAATAATTTTAATGTTAAACTTCTGAGTGTTTTAAAGAAGAATTAAGATAGTTTTTAAAGACTACAAGTTGGTTACATTTTCTGGTTTTATTAGTCTGGTGGGGAATACACAATATCAGCTACAAAATACTGCAACTTGGCTATAGTGGTAGCAAATCGTATGATCACTTCCTCTTCAGTCTCTTGTTTTTCAGTCTGTAATTACTATAGCTTTAAATTCTGCCTTCCCTATGTCTGTGTTCTTAATGACCTATAGCGATGCCAGCAATTAACTCTACCTTCCCGTGGCCCTTTTTGCTCTCTGATTTTGCTGTCAGTTTTAACTGGTACATGCAGCATGAACTGTTCTTTCGCACAACACATCCCTCCCACTGTTCGTTGCCTGACTGGAGATCCGCTTGCTGATCTTCTTGCACTATTCCCATCACTGCCGGAAAGAAGGGTGGTCCAAGACAGCAGATACAACTAGTCAAAGTGGCTGGTGTCTTAACTCCCTGATTTCTTATTGAGACCTTGCCCACATGATCACTCATCTAACAGACACTAGCCTTTCTTGGTTACTGAGGCTGCATCATGACCAAAACCAATATCCCAACTAGGGTGACCAGATGTCTTGATTTTATAGGGATAGTCCTGATTTTTGGGTGTTTTTCGTATATAGGCTCCTATTACCCCCTACCCTCATCCCAATTTTTTGCATTTGCTGTCTGGTCACCTAATCTCAACAGGAGGGATTTTTAAAGTTCTTATAGCTGTTAAGGTATTGACAATGAAAGAGGACAACCAATTTAGTCTTAACTGACATTTGTAAAAGAATGAATATTTATATATCAAATGCAATAGAGCTTTCTAATGTGTCTTTTGCTATTGTTATAGATACTTATGTTTCAGTCAAACTGTTCTCTCTCAAATCCATCCTCTCTTTCCACTTATTCTTGCAGTGATGATATAATCCTGGCTGAGATTTTCAGAGCAGTACAGAGGATTTAACTGCACATCTTCTATTAATTTTAATGGAAGACGTGTAGCTAAATCCCTTACACTGGTTTGAAATCCCCATGTCTAGCAGCAGTGTGTTGCCATGCAGATTACTATCAGGTCAAATATTCATCATTATGGAATCTCTGTGCAAAACACGACTAACACGGGAAACACGGCTTATCTGGTGGCACAACGCTCATACAAGCCACCAATAACATACACATGTTCATTAGCTTGTAATCATTTTGCACTTGGGGTCATAGTAATTTGTAAATGTGGAATGCATGTCAGTGCAGTAAAAGACAAATCACAAGCTGGCTTTTTGGCTGTGACACGTTGCTTGGTTAGTCATAGTCAGAAACAGAATGTAATGTGAATTTCACTAGAAGAAAGGCTTGCCACAGGTTACAAAATGTTGAATTTCTCTTTCACGTTTTGTATAAGCAATTTCCATTCATTTGTGTTCTCTCGCACATGATGTTCTGAAATAGTTTAAAATGAAGACCATTCGTAACTTGCATGGAATTAAACTCTGATTGCTTTGAAATGAAAATATCGTCCATATATCTGCCAAAGGTATATGAACCAAGTGAAAAGACACATAAATGAGTTTAAAAATTGCATCTGACGAAGTGGGTATTAGCCCACGAAAGCTTATGTTCTAAAAATTTTAGTTAGTCTTTAAGGTGCCCCAGGACTCTGTCATATTTTTTAAAAAGCAATATAATTTGCATTCGGAAATGACGGAACTGGACTTTACAGCCAGTGCAAAACAGCAGAATTTTTACTAAAAAAAACTACTCCTGTTCACTCTTCCATTTACTTGGGCCTATTTTTTTCTCCCAACTTAACATGTAATTCAAAATTGATTAAATTTTTGTGTGTGTCTGCTACTCCTTGATCACAATTCATGTAATATCATAGACCTGGTGACATTCCACTCTACTCAAACAAAGAAAATCATGCAAACCTCTTGCTTCTATTTCTCGAATGCATATATCCACAACCATGGGTCTCTGTGTGTTGTGGGCCTTCACTAGTGTAGTGAGGTCACAGCAGTAGACTCTCTTGATCCTCTTGAGGTCTGGTTGACAGTCATTGGGCACATATTTGGAACACTGTTTGTGTACGTTCAACCCACAGTCTGTGAACAAAGTTTTGCCAGAATTAACACTTCCATTGATAGGTTTTGCTAAATAATGGTTTCATGAGCCTATACAAGCAAACAGGAAAACCTTCATCCCTCAGACAAAACCAGAACGAACACAAAAACTCTTGACATCACTCTCTAGTGACTCCTGTGGCTGACTGACTCAATAACATTGACAGGACTTCGGTGACATCCAATACCCGAGAGGTGGTCACTGCAGTGCTGCAATTCTAAAGAGTGTGAAGGATCCCTGAAAAAAGTTAATGAGAAAAGCCCAGCAGATATGTATGTTGCATCAGCCCCAAAGTGTGTTAGGATAAACCAGGGTCAGGAATAAACGCTGCACTCCAATGTACAGAAGTTTGCTTTCTACTGTAAAGCATTTTCAGTCCTGCTTCTCACTGATAGTGTGTGTAGAGGAGAAAAGCAAAAGGGTTTTTGTTATTAATCAAGGCCCTTATGCTACAATCATTAAGGGCTCCTTAACATTCCTGAAATTATCACTGGTAAGGAAAATATGCCTTTTGCATATTGACTACTGGCTGAACTACTAAAATTTTAAACAACTCTCTGATCTACTTGAAACACATCTCATATTATGTTCCATAAAATGTCAAAACAAACAAAATCAAATTGTCACTAAAAATAAACCAAACCTTCTATAAGTTTAATGGAATCAATTTAGTTCATTTGGTCTCTTCAGACAGAAACTACTGCATAATGCATTATTGTTTAGTGAAATATAAGTAAATCTGGCCAGCTGCATTTAGGATACTCCCTTTATTGTTTTTAATGTTCTTGCAAAACATTTCATGTGAGGTTAAAAAAACCTTGTTTGTCCACTTAGAGTTAAATGTTGGTAATTTAATGCGGGAAAGTGTTAAGTTTCATACTAAATAAATAAGCTTTTTCTTAGGTTAGATATTTTAATGTAGGGGAACAAATCCAACAATATTCATTAGATCCACACAGTCAATTTTTACCCATTTACACTGAGGATTAAAGAGAGTGATCAGTAAATGGTTATTAATTTTCCTTTTTTAATTTCATTTTTAAACTTTGTCTTATCTCTGACCAATCTGTAGGTAGAGGAGATGAAGTAGTAAAGCACAACAATAATTGGGCCATGCACTTATTGATACTTTAAATTTATGAATCAACTTTTATCTTAAAGGACCCACAAATTACTATACAAATTTTATATGGAGTCACTTCACCCACACCTCAGATTCAGTCTGATGTGGGGTTTCAAGTGGCTACTGTTAATCGGTGCACAGTAACACCCGTAAGGTTAGGACACAAAGTGAGAGGGAGTATTATCTTCAACTGAAAGTAGAAGGAGAATTTTGGTTAGCAGAATTTAGTTCACATGCAAATTTTGGTATGCATCAAAAAAAAAATTTTTATTCCTGCATCAAACAAAATCATGGAGTAATGGTTCTTGGCTTATTGCAGCAATGCAGCAAACAAATGAAAAAAAATTGAAAAGCTATTAAAAGGTTAACAAAGAAAAAGAAAAAACAGGAAATTAATTATTTTCGAAATGAGGGCAACATTTTTTCTTTTCCATGAGGTAGGATAGTTTGTGGCTTGTAGCACATATGGTATTTTTATTGGTCAAAGGTGATCATCTTTTCCCAGAGGAGGACATTTTTCAACAGTGAGTAGCAAAAAGATGAATTATGAGTCTAGCTGCAGGCTGTCTTTGTGTCATCTTCAGATCTTGTTTCTTAAGACGTAAAAACATATAAAGCAAAACCTGGCACTACCATAAGGAAGATGATTTACAAAATGCTGATGAGAAACCTAAACCAAAATACTGGGGCATTCACATTGTCAACGTACTGTTTAAGGTGATGAGACAGCAAGTATGAAAAACCAGGACAGAGATTGGAGGGTAATAGGGGCCTATTGAAGAAAATGCCCCAAATATCGGGACTGTCTCTATAAAATAGGGACATCTGATCATCCTAGTACTGTTATAAAGATGTCCATGGAAAGATGCCTCTACTTCTAAGCCAACTAAGCAGGAAAAATAAACAAGACAATATTTCTAAGTCTCTTGTTTAGAAAAAAAAGGATTAAGTTTTCCAAGAGAAAATATAGCACCATCTTCTTCCCAATATGTTTACATATTCTTGTAAGGCCCTACAGGAATCCAGAAACAAGCAGGATAAGTTAAAAACAAAACAAAGCAAAAAACTGATGCTGCGAGTTTCTCTACTCTTCAGATATGAAAAGTGGAAAGATCTCTCTCCCTCCCTCTCACCCATTACTCTCCCTTGCTAACCCTGGGGCTGGATCTTGATTTCTGTGCTACTCCCATTCTTTACTGTTGTTGTTAAAATGTGTACCCAGTGCTCAGCACTTCTTGGAAAGTTGCTAAATTACAGCAAATTCAGCATTTGGACTAATTAGATAGCAATCGTTACAATTTAGGAAATTGTCCCCCATTCCTCCCTCCCGCAGCTTACACTTTTATTTTTCAGAAGAAAGACCCAAGATAAATTAAATGTGTAAAGCTACCTGAACACCTGACTCCCTGAGCGATGAGCCCCCACATGAAATTGGCACAGTATTCACACCAGTGTGGACCTCGGAATGTGTAGACCTGTAATACAATCAAAAAAATGGGGTCATCAGGAGGCAGATGGTCTGACAGATGGAACAAGTAAAAGAGATAAACAACAAAGGACTCAGTAGGAGTAAGTCTTCAGCATACAGTACACACTTCTTTCCAAAGTCTGTATGAAATAAATCCTGGGAAAATAAATGTGCTTTGATCTTTATGTTCTCTTATCTCACAATAGGCCTATCATAACACAGAACTGGATACTTTATGACATAGAAACAAATTACTTTTAAAACTTTTTTTTTTTTTTTTGGCCAGTTGATGTGTTTCTTTTGTGTTACCTACATTTAGTTCAATGCAGATGCAGAAGTGGTAACTGGGTTTAGTCCACTATCAAAATGGACAAAAAATAAAACAAATAATCCAAGGAGTTGTAGTCATTCCTTTCACTGGACTAGCTAAAATAAAATCAGAAAGCTTCAGAGATTCACACACAGACCACTGGAAAGAGAGGGAGATAGGAATCAGTGGAAGAAAATCTCTGCTCTCATGCTTTGGCCAAAATTCTGCTTTCCAATACGCTTGCAAAACTATTATTGATTTCAGGGGGACTTTACTGGGATAGTGAGGGCAAAATTTGCCCCCTTCCCATACAGCTTCAAAGTTCTAATATTTTGAATATTGCATACCTATTAGTATAATAGGATTATGGCATGGCTCCGTCATGTGGGTATTTGCACCATTTTAAAAAAAGAATAATTAAAAGCCAAGGGAATCAAAAGGAGTAATTTGCGTAGACATTCTAGGAGAAAGTTGGGCAATCATCTGCTTTTGCACGTCTGAATCAATTACAGAGGTAAACTACTCCCCCTCTACCAAACCACCTAAATAACTAAACTGATCTCACACAGAAAAAATCAAATAAATAGATCCTTATACAATAAAGTCACAGTCAGTCTCATTTTACTACAATCCCCGTATCAGTACAAGGAAGGGAAACTGGCATAAAAAGAGCAGACAATTTTCTCAGCTGCCTTTTGCACAAAACCCTTGCTTTACCAACTGCATTTTAAAGAACCTATAATGGGGGATCTTTTTGTTATTTAAAATATGGCTACATAGTGCAAAATTAACACTGGCACCGTTAGAGCCCTTTGCAGTTGGTCTGGTACAGTGTACACTTAACTTTCATTGAACAGCATGGTAAATAGTCAAGTAGAGTCCTGTGTAAATGGACACAGTATGGGCTAGATCTTCCTAGAGACTTTATTCAACAAACAAATTGTGCACACTGAGGCTGCTAATGCTTCCTCTCTGTTGACTAAACCCCTTCCTTTCTTTCTGTTTTTTAATCCTCTGGGTATTTTATTGAAAGGTCACTACTGGCTGGGGGAAAAGTGTATTAATTTAAATTTTAATAAAGTATATTTAGTTGGGGAAAGTGCAGTTATTGCCCTTTTCCAAATAAATTATATACAATTTTCAGTCAAGCACACATCTTGCTAATATCATGGCCCCACTATGTCTACAGCACTACCCACAGCATTATTGCATTTTGCATTAGTGTATTGCATCAAAAAATCAAAGCTCTGGCAATTCAAACATTTGTCATGTTATTATGAAATCAGAGCTGTCTGTCTGAAAATATCATCAAATAAACTTGCACAAAAATACAACATATGTTATAGATTTTACTAACAGTCTTGGCCAAATTAATCCCTTGTTTAACTAACGGCTTCATAGAATCATAGAATGTCAGGGTTGGAAGGGACCTCAGGAGGTCATCTAGTCCAACCCCCTGCTCAAAGCAGGACCAATCCCCAACTAGATCATCCCAGCTTCAATGCTATTGCACCATTTGCTCTCAAGTTCAGTGGTAACAGCTACGAACATGCTCACATTTCCATCCATTTGTTTTGGAAAACATATATTAATTAATAAACCAAACTAATGCTTTTCTCACATTCTCCTGTTTCACTTTATTTTTTTCTGAAATGAGTTTGTATTAATTGAGAACATTGCTATTCTTTGGCAAAATGAAGCATTTTTAAAATATCTTACTATCTTTCTAGTTTGATTATAGAAACTACATTTTTACTTAGCATAGCTTGACATCAAATAACTCCCAATTATCCACATAGTCAATAATTATGTAACTAATTGCAGTTGTAATAAAGCAATCGCAATTTAGCTTAAATCAATGCTAATTTTCTGTCTCTTTTGGTACTAAAATGCTTAAACAGGAACATTTGACCAACTCAAATTATACTTCTGAAATGTATTAGCTCTCACTATAACATATACTAATGGGAAACACTTATTTGTAGAAAGCCTTGCTGGTATGTACAGTGTATGTGCTTCTATCACTTTTTGCTCAATTCAGAGGTTGTCTTACAGGGATCACTTAACATGCATTTAAAACTAGATCCCCAGCTGGTGCAAATAACATAGCTTCATTGACACTGATTTACATCAGCTGAGAATCTCGCCTTTGGAGGTTTAGACTTAGATTTTAAAACGTGGCCTCCAACATAATGCTGTGGGTACAAAATTGCTGACAATTATCTACGACTGCAATGCTACCAACTGTAGATGTGTAACTATGTAATGTGTGGGTCTGCACCTACATTTAACTACAAACGTGAAATTGTCTGTCTGAGAAATATCGCTAATCTTTAGATTCTCAGTATCTCTTGCTTCACAAAATATTACAAAAGCTAATCTTTTCTGAAAGATGATTGTAAAAGGTTGTTCAGCATTTTTAAACTTCCCAGTTTTATGTTCTGGTTAAACTACACCACAGTTTCTAGGATATTTAAGGCCTGCTCATTCACTTGACATAACGGTATCATTTAACTGATCACACTGTAGAGTATTTAGAAGTTGGTAGCTGATCATATCTTGGTCTTTTCTTGCACAAATGGGAAGTGGTCATTATTATTTTCACCGAGGACCCAAACCTGAGAGTTGCTGAGCACCCTCATCTACCACTGATTTTGAGGCCCCAAAATTTCAGTTAAATTTATTTATTTAATGTTCCTTTCACATCTCTGTGTTTTGGCTGAACTTACATGTAACTTGTAACAAACATGTAACTTACATGTAACAAAATGAAATACCACAAGAAGGGCTAGTCTTGCAGCATTTCTTGTCCAGTACTTTCAATGTCAATAAAAAAGAAAGGTCTGTATTCTTAAAAATAACACTTCAGCTCAAACGGACTCTTAAGGCTGATGCTGAAAGTAAGACTTTGTTCATAGTAAATGAGAGTTTTGCCCGAGAAACGACTGCAGAACTGATCCTGGAGTTATTTTATACTGTGCAAGGGTTCCGAGGAGTCATAGTAATTTTGAGATAGTGCTGTGATCATAAGGACAAAAAAATATCATCCTATCTACTGAACTGGGCATAGGCTTTTTGAAGAATCATCATGATAACTTTGAGTCCCCCTGCCCCGTTTCAAATTTTTGGACTGTCACAAGGCTCATCTGTATATAAAGAACAGAGTTGAGCTGCTTGTCCTGGTGTCCTTACATACTGCCAATCTTTAAAAAGAAACAGCAAGGGACAATTCTCGATCTGAGCTGAGATTTTGGGGTCAATATCCCCTATCCACCCCAATAATGAAGGGGTCTGATGTACATCCTGGTAAACTTTTTTCTTTTCTTTTCCCACCACTCTTTAGCTATAGAATTCAGGGGCCTCAATAGTATTAATATTGCGTAAGTGCTGAAAATGCCGTCCCTTTGCTCCAAACTTGCTGTCCAGGGATCTGAGTTGTCTGTGAGATAGTTCAATAAACTGTATTAGTCTAAAAATGTGTTTTTCTGCTTATTCCCTTCTTTAGTTTCTTCTTTTCCCTCCTCCCACTGTCTGACTCACTCTATTCATTTCCATGCCATCTTCTTTCATTTTCCATGTTTATATCTCCTTTCTTTGCATTATTCTCTCTCTCCAGTTTTTTCACTGAAAAGTAGTTTCTTCTTCATATTAATCCTCTCTCTCTTACACACCTGTTACATTTTGTCTTCATTAGTGATGCTCTTGGTTTTCTTTACTTTCACGTCTCTACTACCATTGCTTCCTTACTGTCTCTTTAATGTTCCTTCCATCTTTCCCTGAGAATCTGTATGTGTACAATGCTTTACACAGTCATTAATAGTTGCAATACCACTGTGTGGTAGGTATTATCTCGATTTCATAGATGTGGATACTAAGGTAGAAAAGATAAGTGATTTCACCAAAGCCACAGAGTGAATCCAGTAATAACAATACTAAAGCAGCAAATCAAGAACTGCTGTGGGCAGACATGTGAGCTTATGCAGAGAGCGGCTTTCAGACAATTTTTTGATTATCTAACCTGGTTTTGAATCTTTTTTTCTTTTGTATCAAAAGAGAAGGAGAGATTTTCAGACTGTCGTTTGAAAGTAGGAACACTTTACCTCAGCTCTGGGGTCTCAACTGAATCCCTTTGAAATCAATGGCAGAACTCCCATTGGCTTCAGTGGGAACAGAATTGAATCCATTACCAGTTTTGTTTTGGGACAGTGAAAATACTACTTCTCGCAAAGGTGTAATTTAAAAAAACCCAGACTTATGAAAAAAGAAAAACATTGAGTATAATTGCCATAATTAAAACCCTTACTGCTCACTACATTTTATATGCTGCAGTGAACATTAAGGTCACTTCTAAGGTTCTACAGTAATAATGGGCGAAATTCTGTCCTGCATTGGGCCCTGATCCTACAATAAACTGCATGCTGATGTCCTGAGGCATCTCCTTCGGTCCTCATTAATGTTCCTGGGACTCTGGGCTGGCACAGAGTTCAACAAACATTACTATCAATGTAGAATCGGGCACACCACCACTTGAAATCTGTGGTAATGGGAAATGCAGAAGACTGTGAAGTAGTAAAAATAAGTGAGAGCAGAATCTAGTCCTGTGTTAATTTATGTTATAAAAAGTGAGATCTTGTTTTGTGAAAGGTAACTCTAGAGTATATGCCATTCCCCATTTGCCATGACTTGACTAGCTCAGGCCACATCTCAATGGACAAAAGTACGTTTTCTTCAGTTATGTTAACTCACTTGAGTTAACTCCCTCCTGAGTATAAATCACAAGGAGCGGAAACATTCTAAAAGGTGCTAGCCTGTGTCTTTAGAGTATCGCTACAGTAGAGCTGGAGTGTAATTTCCAGTTTGCGCAGACATATGGGCAGTAGCTTGGATCAGGCTAGCGTGCTAAATATAGCAGCATAGTCACGGTGGTATGGGCAGCAAGACGGGCTAGTTGCTCAAATAAGTATCCAGGTTTCAGGGTAGGATTCACTCCTGCCATTCATGCCGCTGCAGACACACTTTAATTTTTAACACGCTACTTGATCAAAACTAGCATCCGTATGTCTACTCAAACTGGAAGTTACACCTCCAGCTCCAGTGTAGTAGCCAAGCCCTTAGGCTTCGATTCTGCAAATATTTACGTACCTGCTTAACTTTACTATCATGAGTAGTGCTGTTGAAGTTACTGGGACTACTCAAGGTAGTGAAGTTAACCACTTATAGGAGTGTTTTCAGGATCAGGACCTTAATGAGAGTTAAGGGAACCTTCCAGTTACGTGAAGCTAACTTGAATGAGTTAATACAATTGAACAAAGCATCTTCTTGTCCATCAAGACCTGGCCCCAAGGACTTACTTTCTCTACTGATGTATAAGTCCTGTCCACTCCCAGATGTACCAGCTAATGAATCTGCTCCATTTTTAACTTCAGTTTCCGAACACTAGACTGATACAATATAAACTGTTCAGCCATTTCCAAAAAATATAGGACATTTGCTGTCATAGTTTTGGACCAAAAAGAACGGTCATGGGAAGAACTTCAGCAGTTTGCCCCAACTCAGGGTTAGATGATCTGCTTTTTCCACTGCTCCACTGCTTTCTACACTGCTTTGTGGCATTACCAAGCTGCACTGCTCCAGGGCAAGTTCTAGAAGAGACTGTGTCTGCAATCCCTTGAGGAGCTGCAGGGAGCAAAGGAAGGATGTACATGTTAAACCATCCCTCTGTACAGTGCAGCATGCTCCCCACAGCAGGCCAGATTTGCTGGCCTATGGGTAGGAGAACAGGCTCTTGGTTCTAAATTTTCCCCAGCCTGCACAGGGTCAATTGTGCTATTGTCAATTGAGAGTGATCCCTTTGCCCCTGAAGTTTAGGCCATACAGTTAGTTTGATGGGGCAAAGACTGAAAGGCTGGTTTTGCTCTTTTCCACTCTTCCACCACTATCCATACACATATCTCCACTGGCGTCTGCCATGACCTTCCTCACAATATTATTCAAATAAGAAGTGTACGACAGACGTTAACTTTTATACCAATCCCCCCATACAGAGATTTAAAATTCAAAATGGGTATTAAAGATGCAAAACACATCCTAGATCTTTCTAGTTAATTATTTGGCGTGAATACTTTGAACTCTGGGAAACGAAGAGTTAAAATCAGAAAATATAGATCCATATCAGTGTCTCAGGTGTGCCTTTTTAAAAGGGCACAAGGTGGTCTAGATCTGGCTCTGAATTTTATACCCATCTTTTTTCTGCTTTTTCCCTTTCTGCCAGTTCTACTTTGTTACATAATGTTTCTAATCGGTTATATCAAATATGTAGCCTTTTTTTAAAAAAAGGCTCATCATCCCCAGAGGTTCAAATGTGCCAAAGTAAAGATTCTTTTAGTGTGCATTTATTGACAATAATGCATGCCAGACAATCTGATGGACTCTGTCATGAAATCCCTGCCCGTATACAGCAAAATATACAGTACAATACATTTTACGTGTTTAGTAAAATAAAAAAAGGGCTAAACACCTCTTTGTGTCCCTATGAAATAGCCTATTATATTTTACTTAGGTTCCACAGTACCATATTAGTATTGTGTACATGTCTCTGACAACTAGGATGTAAGCTTCAAAAACCCTCCAACACTTCTCCCTCTTTTGTACTACTAAACTTTTGTATGAATGTGTTAATAGATTTAAAACAAAGTGGCTGACTGTTTACTCTCAATATTCCACTATTAGCACTTTTTTTTTTTTTAGCCACTATGTGCATTTTAATATCACCCTATAGAAGACTGTAGATTTTTGAGTGGTAAGTAATATTTGTGTTGTTAAGTAAATGTAACACTTCAGAGTGACCTAATTTTCTAGGTTATATTTTATTTGAATAATGTTTCTTTCTTAAAATTCATGTTTTGTAGGGCTGTCGATTAATTGCAGTTAACTCAAAAAATTAATCATGGTTAACAAAATTAATAGTGATTAATCACACTATTATACAATACCAAAATAAATTTGCTAAATATTTTTGGATGTTTTCTACATTTTCGACTATATTGATTTCTGTTACAACACAGAATACACAGTGTAGAGTGCTCACTTTATATTATTATTTTTGATTACAAATATTTGCACTGTAAAAACAACAAACAAAAGAAATTATAATTTCTCATACAAGTGCTGTAGTGCAATCTCTTTATCATGAAAGTGTAATTTACAAATGTAGATTATTTTTGTTACATAACTTCACTCAAAAGCAAAACAATGTAAAATTTTAGCGCCTACAAATCCACTCAGTCTTACTTTTTGTTCAGCCAATCACTAAGATAAACAAGTTTTTTTACATTTATAGGAAATACTGCAGCCTGCTTCTTATTTACAATCGCACCTGAAAGTGAGAATAGGTATTCGCATGGCACTTTTGTAGCCGGTGTTGCAAGGTATTTACATCCCAGATATGCTAAACATTCGGATGCCCTTCATGCCTCGGCCACCATTCTAGAGGACATGCTTCCATGCTGATGATGCTCATTAAAAAAATAATGCATTAATTAAATTTGTGACTGAACTGCTTGGGGGAGAAATGTATGTCTCCTGTTCTGTTTTACTCCCGTTCTGCTATATATTTCATGTTATAGCAGTCTCGGATGATGACCCAGCACATATTTGTTTTAAAAACACTTTCACAGCAGATCTGACAAAATGCAAAGGTACCAATGTGAGAGTTCTAAAAATAGCTACAGCACTCGACCCAAGGTTTAAGAATCTGAAGTGCTTCCAAAATCTGAGTGGGACGAGGTGTGGAGCATGCTTTCAAAAGTCTTAAAAGAGCAACACTCAGATGTGGAAACTACAGAACTTGAACCACCAAAAAAGAAAATTAAATTTCTGCTGGTGGTTTCTGACTCAGATGATGAAAATGAACATGCGTCGGTCCGTTCTGCTTTGGATCGTTATCGAACAAAACCCATTATCAGCATGGACTTATGTCCTCTGGAATGGTGGTTGAAGCATGAAGGGGCATATGAATGTTTAGCACATCTGGGACGTAAATACCTTGCAACACCAGGTTCAACAGTGTCATTTGAATGCCTGCTCTCATTTTCAGGTGACACTGTAAAGAAGAAGCAGGCAGCATTGTCTCCTGCAAATTGTAACCAAACTTGTTTGTATGAGTGATTGGCTGAAATAGGATTGAGTGGACTTGTAGGCTCTAAAGTTATACATTGTTTTATTTTTGAATGCAATTTTTTAGTACATAATTCTACACTTGTAAGTTCAACTTTCATAATAAAGAGACTGCAGTACAGTACTGGTAGTAGGTGAATTGAAAAATATTTCTTTTTTGACAGTATGAATATTTGTAATAAAAATAGATCTAAAGTGAGCGTTGTATACTTTGTACTGTGCTGTAATTGAGATCAATATATTTGAAAATGTAAAAAAAAATCTAAAACATTTAAATAAATGTTATTCTGTTATTGTTTAACAATGCGATTAATCACACTTTTTAAATTGCTTGACAGCCTTAATATTTTATTTACAGGTTAAAATAATTATCTAAAATTTGTTTTCAATCAATGCATTTAAATATTCAAAAATAACGTGATTTATCTGCTAAACTAGGACTCTTTTCAAACAGAAAGGAATAAAGGGTGTATAACAGCTAGATTGTGTAAATCCAATGTGACTGGGCACATTTCCAGTTATAAATCAAAGCCAAAACAAGGGGAATTTTGAAGAGGAAAGGAAAGAATGTATAGGTCAAAGTGGAAAAAAAGTCCCAGTCATGAGAAAATATTTTCTAGTTAACCTAAAACAGTTTTCATATTTAAATGATAATGAGGCTAAAACCAGAGAGCATAAAAGATTCTTTAATCAAGAAAAAATGATTGAATATTTATCCTATTTCATTCAGTATTTAGCAGTGAGATAAATATTGACTTTTATGTGGATGCTGGGTGAAGGAGGGGGAATGGCAAGGAGCATAAAATGTTGAATGTAAAGTTTTACTCATGAATACTGAATTATTGATAAAATCCAACCACAGCACAGGCATTGAATGTCTTAAGGGAAAAGCATAAGAGATGAACAAAGAGAAAAAGCATACTTGCTAAATAATTTTAATTAATGTTAATTTCTCCTTTATTAAAATGCCAGAAGTCAGGATGGTAAAATACTCTTTCTGATGATGAGTCAAATTATTCTGACAATGACCTAGATTATCATCCCCAGCGAGCATTAGGAAAATAGAGGTACGAAGGGAGTATAATGCACTTCTTTCTTCTCTTGTTTATCTCCTTTTCATTCCTCTCAGACACTTTGTATCCACTCCCAATTACCATCATACCACTTTTTGACAGCTCTAACCATGATAACTGAGGATTGGCACACTCTGGAACTAACTCAGTCCTTCTGGCAGAAGATGTTAGAGCAAGATGACTGGGAACTTAATTTCTAAGACTGAGTCACTTCCCTAGCGCACACAGCATTCCAGACGTTGTGTTTGAGAAAAGAATCTGATTTTGTATCTATAAGCTAGCAACAAGACAATCCATTTAAGCATCCTTGAGTTTGTATAGCTATTCATTTTAGTCTGAGAAGCAAGCACAAGCCTATATCCAATAGCTCAGTGGGACTCCAAGCGCATTTCCTTGGCATACGGTGCATGAACAAAAGATATCAGACAATAACTCCACTGCACTGTGTTTTATTGTTTGTAGGTACTGGGCTTTCATAACTTCATGCAACCAGAAATAGCACAAATGTGTATTGTTAAAACAGCATTAACACCACACTATAAAAATCTAGATTTTCAGAAGTCAGATTTTTATTATCAAAACTGACACATTTTAAGATTAAGATGATCTGAAGTATCATTTCCACGAAACAAATAAAATACATCTGGGTCTAAGGAACTCAGCTATAAATTTGTCATTTGGCAGGATCCAGTAGGTTCTTGACTTTGCTTGTGCTCAGAGAGAGAGATTGTTATTCATATTAAATAGCCTGGTCAACATGTGTTAAAAATTATACAACCAATGGATCTTAACACAGGAAGAAAACTACTTTCTGAAATACTCCTCTTGGATGTGGCATAAAGAGTTACATGGAAATATATAATCACAGTGCCAAACTTTACACAGGAAAAGCAAACAAACCAGAAGCATTCCAAAGCTGCTCTTACCTTAAAATTGTGTGCTTTTTCATAGTTGAAGTGGTTGTCGTTTTGAGTTAAAGCTGCTCTTCTGACCAAAGAGGTGATCTGTGAATAGGCAAAGAGTTTCAGAGGTTGCCATAATAGTGCCCCCTTTACTCCCGCCTTAACCCCCAATGCCACTGCCAGCAGCTCTTGGCGTTTCCGTCCTCTCTTAGACTTGTGAACAACAGCACAATTCTTCTCATTTTCAAGCCACAGATCCTCAGAGAACATAGTGCTTGGATCCCAAATCTTTTCCCTGTCTTCCTCTGAAGCTGGGAGGCTTACTGTACTCAGGTTTGTCCAACTGCTTCTAATGTTAGACAGCAGATTTGAAGCAGCTGCAGCCCATTCTGTGGAGACCTCTGGCATGTGACTTGAATGGGCCGTCTTGTGTGATGGAAGGAGCTTCTGCATCTGAATAAGTAACGGCCTGTTTTGTGCTATTTCTTAAGGCAGACGTGTGCCTGAAACAATAGTCGGAATTCATGTACTGAACAAAACTCCCCCTCTCCCCAAGCAACAGTATCCAGCAAGACACTGAAGAAATACTGGCAGGGCGACAGTTTTATGGCCTCATGTCACAATAAATTTCAAAGGAAAGATCACTTCTAGTTGGTAGCATGTTTTAAAAAAATGGCTCTGATGCTGCATCCAATTACACTCAGACTTGGAGACTTATGAGCCATTCCGGTCTGAACACATGGATTAAACCTTTTAAACCCTGATGATTGTTTAATCTTGCAGGGCTAAAATCTCTTCTTTTTCATATCCTGTGCAAGTGAAAAATCCAGTAGCACTCCAAGGATTAATAGCATTTCTGTGGCATGCATTTTGTTGAGGGTCCACTTAGCAGTGAGCAATTAGATCCCATTCCGAAAAAACTGCAAACTAAGCCCCTAAGCATTCAGTCTGATCATACAGGGAGCCCCTTAGCCTGTGCAGAGGTCCCTGGAAGAGAATGGAGCTCTGCAGAGATGCAAGGGGTGCTTCCTGCACAGATCAGATGGCAGGTCTGGGGCCTAAGTGGCACCAGTCCAGCTGTTTCCCCACTCTAGTTTCTGTAGTATGTATGTTTGGGAGGAAGGATGACATGTGGTTAAAGCCCAGTACAGGAAATCTGGCCTCTAGCCCCACTTCTGCCACAGCCTTCTGAAAGTCCTTGGGCAGGTCACTTAATCTTTTCATTTCTGTTTCTCTATCAATACAATGAGGATAATAGTTACTCACCTCACAGGGATATTGTGAAGCTTCATTCTCTAGTGTCTGTAACATGCTTGACATGTTCAGAGGAAGGTACTACACGGGTGGACGATATTACCGGGAGAGTTGCATCTGAAAGTGGCCAGTAATAGCCCTGCCACCCTTTGTTTCTGCCATTACGCCCATTCTTTTCCACACTTGAACCCAAAGACAGTAGCAAATTAAATGATCTAAATGGACACTTCTGTTAATTTGTGAATTCATTCCTTCCTTTGCCTCTACCAATACCCCAAACACTTAGACATCCTAGGAGGTTCATTAGTCACTGACTTACACCACCACCACCACATAGTTTACGTGCTCTCTGTAAAAATTATGCTCTCCTGATATGAAAGCCTGCAGGGACAGATGGCCAACCACCAGTAAGATCAGGCTGTGTAGTTTCATATAGTGCCCTACTTAGGGCATTTAATAAGTTCTGTAACCCGCAAAATCAGCTTTTCAAATGTGACATGACATAGCTGTTTCTGTCCTGAATGTCCTGCTCTTCCCTTTCTTTTCCTTGTAATTGGCAGCATAACTCTCTCTCTCTCTCTCTCTCTCAGATTTAGAAGCCTTGGTAGTTAGTTACTGTTTCCACTGAGGCTTCTCTTGCTAAATAAGCAGTTGCAGCTCTCACCCTCTTTTCCAGCTGAAAGCACAATTGCGTGGTACTGATCAGCAGGGAGTTCTAAGCATGCTGCATTGATATTGCTCAACCCAGAGATGGTTTCTGGTGGTATTCTGTGCATCCTTCAATTAATACATCCTGTTCACTGGCAAATCAGAAATTAGAACTCTGAGCCCCCAAAAGATCTTCTCCAGTGAATTGGCTCTTAATCAGACATTTAGTGTCTTAGGACAGGACATACAGTTTTATGCATGTACCTAGCCCCAGCAGACGTTTGGGGCTTAGATCCGGAGGAATGTTATACCTGTCCCAAATACAGTACCTTTAGCATCTACTTCAGGGAGTTCACATTAACGCTCGTTTAAGACCTGTTCTTGCTCCCATTCAGTGAGGATAACAATGATCTCCTTGGAGGGGTAGATTTCAATGAGAGCACGATAAGGCCCTCAGGAAAGAAAGCTTAAGGCATCAACACATCACTTTAAGGCTTTTGTCCTAAACACTCAGCATGTTCTATTTCAGTACTTCAGCTTCAAATGAGTTCAAATTTCTCTGCTACATTGAAGGAGGAAACTGTAATCCAGCAACTAGTTTTGGACATTTTTTTTTAAACACCTACATAACTATGAACCCTCACCATAAACATTAAATATGTCCTCTCTGATATCCAAGATGACTGAAACAAAGTCAGAGAGGTCAGCTTCCTCATAATGTTTTAGCATTTGCATTGATGCCACTGGACTGATAAAAATCCCATTATATAAGCTATATTTTTACATAACTGTGGATGTGACTCTCAAACTACAAGATTATGACAATATAGTGTACATCTTAATATATCAACATATTAGAATACATTACTTCTGAAACATTACATGTCATTTTAAGGACAGACACATAGTACCTAATGGAAATACTGGCGTTTCTCATAGGATTGTTTAAACTAATTGACTTAAAGGAGAACTAAGCTAATCCAGTTCACGTGTATGTCTAGGGCAGATCAGTATTTGTTGCTTATTGTATTTGAAATTGTATTCATCCACTAGGTTGCTTTATCCACCATGCTGATGCCTTTGTCAAGTATTTGTTTAATAGGATTCACTACAAACACAGGATGTATAACAGGCAGCTGCACAGTAAATGCATTCTCTTAACAGGCTTGATCATATGAAGCCACACTAGATTCAGTGTCTAACAAAGGATGCTGAAAACTGATCTGATTCAGGGCACAATACTATAGGACACAAATTTTCCCCTCCCTTCTACTTAAAGATCAAACAGCAGCAAAATCAAACAAGTTGAACTGGTTTCAAAGTAATGAGCCCTGATGCTCCGTTCCTTCCCCATGCCCTAATGCAGTCCAAGATTTTAAAGCAATTCATTTTATTCATTATCCTCCCACCTTTTAAAAAAGATCTACTGTCCAGGACATTGAGTCAACTAGCTTCAAGAACATTTCTTGCTAAGACTGACATACCTCTGGCTAACATGAAGGCTCCTGATGGCTGAGACTATATTGCTAGTTTTAACAAAATATTTACATTGATAACAAAAACCAAATATAAGATGTAGAGAGGATCAGGGGATCTCCATAGACTATAGGATTTTAGCTGCTTAGTCACTCAGTAAGCCATGTGCATTGTACAGGAAGTTGGGCCTTTACAGTACAGTAAATATCACTAAACCAGAATTAGATAGTAAGGGAAGGGAAAGTGTTGTTTAGCTGTGGCAACATTTTCACCATGCCGTTTTAGAATGAGATTACTGAATTATTTGATCTGAATCCTCCACAAAACTTGACGTTGTTTGCTAACAAAAGGACTTGGGGGGTAGGAAACAAATATTTATAGAAAAATCTTCCGTTTGTGGTGGTGTTGTTGCATAAATTCAATTTTTGCTGTGTGGGCAGCGCTTAAGAGTTGCTGAAAGTAAAGGCCACGGTTGTGGCTCATCCTGCACACCTTTGCAAGGGAATAAGGGAGCAAAAAAATGCCTTGCTATTCCCCTGCACCAGATAGCCAGACTGTGGGTAGTTGCATGGGAGGGAGAACAGCCCCCATGGGTCTGCTGCATCTCCCTTAACAGACCCCATGCACGTGGATGGGATGGGCAGGCAGGTGGTGGATAAGTGAGGGAGCCCTGGCTCCGCCCACTAATCTGCAGAGAGCCATACTTTGGTTCAGCTATAAGGCCAGTGCAGGCCTTCCAGGAGGAGATGAACCAGAAGGCAGATCATGCCTCTCTGGGTCACAATCTCTTTTTCTGGGCCGCTCCTCAGGCAGCACAACCACCTCCTGCTCCATGCCCAGGTGTGGCAAATCCACCACTGAGCCCTTAATAAACAAAGTGCTGCCTGTTGCCACAGTGTGCAGGGTGGTACATTCTCACCAGAGTCAAAAAGACAATGTGGAAATGACACACACTGTGTTAATCTTGCAAACTGTATTGACTTTTCTCCCGCCCTCTAATTTCCTCCTTAAGAGTTCTAATTGTGACACTCAGAGCAGCCAGCTCAAAAGAAAAATTTGATGCTACAGTATTCCAAGTGCACTGTTAATAAGCCACAAGTTACAAAGGAGCTTGGGGAAATGGTCGTGAGGGCTACTGAGCTAAAGGCTGTGTTTACAAATATCAAACCAGTACATAGACCCTACTGCAAAAGAGAATGAAAAGGGAATGTTAAAATGAGGCTTCTGCATTTTTACAAGCTCTCAGTGAGAAACAGCAGTAAACAGTGAGCATCACATGATGTACATGGTGGAGTGCTTCCGGGCCTGATTCTGCCATCTTCTTAAAAATATAAGAACCTGCTACACTCACCGAGGGTCACCAGGACTACTTGTGAGAGTAGAGATTACTCGTGTGAGTGAAGCTTTACAGAACTGAGCTCCAGGTTAGGAAAGTACAGTAGATAAAGTAAAGGGAACTTTGTCTGCTGCTGCTTCTCTTTTAAATCAAAGCAGAACATACCTTTCCCGGAATATTTTTGATGGAAATTTCCATCAGAAGAGAAATAATTTATCTGCCCACCAGATAGTCTAGATTCCACCAGTGCTATGAGAGGAGCACAAAACAATACTGAAGACATAATTATGTAGTCAAATACTGTGGAACTGAGAACACTGATCAGTGGATGCCCACACTTGCAGTCCTTTAAAAAAAAATTATTTTAAGCAAAACTCCTCCTGAAATCAGTAAAAATTTTGCCTGAATGCAAGGTGGTCTGAGCTCCTTGAGGCTGTGAGCTCCTACTTAAATGCTTAAATCCTAAATGAAATGCTGTAGCGGATCCATACACATAACTCTCTTTCAGGTCAACAGGAGCTCCACGAGCCGAACATTTTCATATTCTAGCCTTGTGTTAGAACTGTAAGAATGAGACTTTAGGTTTTTCAGCGTATTAAGATTTCTTTGGAGCCTGAATGACCAGCCAAAAATTTGAGATCTTGCAGGCTCTTCCAGTTAGGAGCAGAAACTTACAATGGAGTCAGGTACCAGGGATGCAATCTTGTTTGTTTACAAGTAATGTATAAAGTCCTGTTCCCCTGAACACAGGAAGACCAAACTACAGGAGACAGTTCTTTTGCTTACAATCCCAAGCCTCTTTCAGACAGCACCCCACTGTGCATGTCCAGGCTGTGTGTGTGTAGCACCCTTTTCTGCTATGTGCTGTCTGCTTCTCGTCTTCTCTCTCTCTCTTTTTTTTTTTTTTTTTTTTTAACACCCACCCACACACATCCTACCCAAAACAATACCCAGTGACACCCTCTGCCCACATAGCTCTAATTCAAGACTTGCATATTTTTTGGGGATTGGGGACCACTACAAAGGAGTTTACCTGTTGCATTTGGATTTTTTTCACAAAGATCCTCTCCTCATGTCATGAACTGTCACTAATGTATACTGAGTGCACAAAACAGCAGACTAGGGCTGTGACTTTTCCCCCAGTCCCATTAAGTTAATTTCCCTGCACTACTTTTCTCTGATGGCACAAGGAAAGAGAAGACTGGCTGTATTCCCTAGCTGAGGAGTCCCAGGGCCTAGCGGAGTCCTCAACAGCAGGAGAGCCAACAAGGTGGGCTTCGTTGTCACCCTTCACTTCAGGGCACACTAGGGGCACGATGATGCATTCTAGTTGTGATGGGCTTGTGAGGGGTCTCTTGGGGATTTTTGCAAGCCAGTGCCAGTTAGAGTAGCCAGGGGGATGCTCTAACATGTATCAGGACAAAGCAGAGATTCACAGAATGCCTTGCCCTGCTTCAGTGAACATGATCGCAGCAAACCAGAGATGCTACCATTAATCTTCATCCGCCATCCTGCTGCTTATTTGATGTCTACGGACATTTTGCATGCAAGAAGAATGCAACTGCTTCAGCTGCAGTAAACGTACTCCAAGAACTTAATTAAAAGCTTTCCATACCTCCTGAATGTACAAGTTAGCATGACAGTGATCAATTTCCATTTACTTATATATATAATTTCCTCTGACAATACTCAATCCTACCTCAATCCTATTTGTACTGATACAGCTATAGATACAGACCACACTTCACCTCCTGCAACTCCCAAATGAAAGACATACTCTTTACCAGAAAATCTGAATTAAGATTATTTTAATCCTTCCTAATCAGATTTCTCTTAATATACTCTGATTGTTTTTCTCAGAACAGTGTAGTGAACAAAACTACGACAGCTAAAGATGAAATGTTGTGGATTCAGAAGGAGACTAGAGGAACCATTACTAAAATAATATGTGCTGTAAGCTTCTTATGAAGTATTAATGTAATACAAAAATTTGGAACAACTACTAGTGGTTTACATTTTTAAGTGGTGTGTGATCACATACACATCTCCAATTTAAAAAAAATGGGAGCTGGAATGCTAGAAGTCTTTATGCTGCTATATAAATGTGTTGCTTACTGTTTTAAGATATATATTTTATAACTACTATTATACTCCAATAAGAGTCTATTATAGTATTTTCATTTCTAAGTTTTTTTTAAATAAACCAAATTTTGTTTAGTTCTTACAAACATTTCATTAGAGTCTCTATTCAGCACTTTGAAGGTGTGATGTGCACATGTTAAATGTTAATTAATCCAAAGAAGATTGGTTGACACAAGCAAAGTTCTCATTATAAATCTTATTATTTATATTATGATTGTGTCCACAGTGCGCTAGGTACTGCCCACATATACATGACGACATGGTCCCTGTCATCATCTAAGAGGAAAAGATACAAGACAGTAGTAAAATACAATCATTAATATTATATATGTTTTTCAAACAAAATTAATATCATCAATCCCCAAATGCCCCTCCAACTAGCCAATACAAGTCATCTAATATCTTGCAGGTATCATGGCAGAAGTGGGTCTTGAAGAGGAATCTGGAGGAGGAGAGTATATAAAATATTACTATGTTCTCCTTGGGTAGCCCTGAAGAATCACAAGATTAACATGGTAACAGCAGGTCCAGGCTATTTATTCCTGTTGTCTCAACTTCCTTTCCTCCCACTCTCTTTTTTATCCTCTCCAATCCAGCTTCAACCTTGTCAAGGTGACTAATGACCTGGACAAGCTGATAGGACTGGTCTTTGTACTTAGTGTTTATTACCTGCTACCTTAACAATCCAGTGAATCACTACTCCTCCCTGGGCTTGTGTGTGTGTCTGCTTTCTTCCTACCTCACAGGCTGCTCTTTCAGCATCTCCTTTTGTGGATCTAGATCCTGTCCCCTATATCAATATTGCTCAGGGTTCTGTCCTCAATCCTCTCCTTGCCCTTCTATACAGTTCCCTTGGCAACCCAAACTGCTTCCAGGGTTACAGCTATCACTTTGATGTTCAGAACACCCACATCTATCCTTCTGTGCTCGATCTTTCTCCTTCACCTCCCAAAACTCTCAGTCTCAAATCTGACTGTCTCTGACACTTCCAATTCAAAATATCCCAAAATAAACCTCCCATGTCTTCTCCCAAGTCCTGGACAGGGGCTCTGAAACAATCTTAATAGAAAATTTTACCTTTGGGATCCCAGTTCATTTGAAAATTGGGCCTTTCTCACTAAATTTGTATCTGTACTCCCTCCTGTTCTCTATAGGGGCCCATAACACATATTATTGTGATTGAACTGTTATCCCGTGTACTGCATCTGACTGATTCAGACAAACCTCTTTGGGACAGGCACATTTTAAATTAATGCATCTGTAAAGCAGAGTACAATTAATGCTGCTATAAATAATAAAAGAACCAGTGATAATTATTTCTATAGTTTAACCAGAATCCAGATACAATAGTTAACCCAAATGTTGCCAAAAGTCCTAGATGATCCTGTTATCCTATTGGCAATGTTCTCTAGAGGTACCAAAGCTGTGACAGTATTTTTTTTTAAATAACAGCCATTCACTATCTCTCTATACATCTTTTAGAGTTAGCTAAGTAAGTGATTCTGTATTTTATAAGCTTAAATATATTAAGTATTAGTAATCACAGCTCCTTTTTGATAGAATATATTTGGCTATTGATACATTTACGTTTTAGTTTTAGGGTCCTTCTGGATCATTCAAAGTTGAAGTTGTCATGAGTAATAATGAGATAATGTCATGAGATAATGTCCCAGATTTGAAGAAGCCATCTGAGGGCCAGATCCTGTAAGATGCTGATAGTCCTCAATTCCCACTGATCTAAAATACAGATCAAGCTCTGAATTGCAACATTTCAGAGCTATGACATCATGAGATATTTGAATAGAGCAGAACTCAGCCAGCTAGAACATTAAAACAAGTGAGTTCAGTACTAAACTCCAGAGTATATAGCTAACATGTCTGCTCCATGGACAGAGGGACTGGATGTTTTACCTCAAATCTCACCACATGTCCAAGAGTGCATACGGCACCATAAGCACACACCAAGTCATGTGTTATTCCTTATGAGATAATTCTCATTTCTCTGTCTCAAGGGTCACAATGCCCTAGAGGTAGGCCTTATCGGACAGTAACACACGGCTTGTAATCATCTGTTGGCTACGGCACAGACAGTGAAATTTAAAAATGTAAATTTCATAGCTGACGAAAATCTTTTGTTTATTTCTCTTTCTTGTCAGAACAGTTCTAATACTGCATTGTGATGGGGGGAATAATCTTCCTTTGAGATGAGACTAAATCAATACCATGGCCTAATTCTGTAGGCTTGTTTTGAACAGTATGTGCCAGAGTCAGTGCTGCTGTTCATGCTGAGAGCCAAAAATCCAGTCTTTGTGGGTTTATGACAAAATGAGGAGGAGGAGGATAGTTTTCAGAGAAGTTTCCCAGAAATCACATAGCCAGACAAAAATAGCCATTAAGTTCTGAGCCACTAACCACTCATCAGAGTCTACTGACCTCTGAAAGGACTGCGTAAGCAACTTTGCCAGAGCTGGAAAGCCTGGTGGGGCATTCTCTGGAACTAACAGCAAATATTGCCATGAGTCTTCCCGTAGAGCAAGGTAGCTAAATGTGAGTGAACCTGAATGTCACAAGTTGAAGAAAAGATTGATATAAAGTGAAATAGGATGAAAAACTTGCTGAGAATATAGGATTTGGCAATCTATAAAACATAGTTTATCAGAAGATGATTCTTACAGTCCTTACTCCCTTATGGTCCCCCTACTCCTTTATACTGGGAGTTGAGAATGATTAGCGCCTTGCAGCATCAAATGCTATGTGATTTTGTTTTCAGCTTTCACTATTTTCAGGCTGTGCATTAGAGACAAAAACTGTCAGCCTTATTCTTGTAAACACGTATACAAACGTTAATCTACCCAGCTTATATAGATTGTGGTGTCACCATATAATATCCAAGGGTGTGAACTAGAAATCTGTTTATATATTTTCCATCATGTTATACATTTCTATTATGTTTTGCTGCTCACATTTTTTCCACAAAGTCTTGTGACTTTTCCTTGTAATAAAATTGCAAACTATATAGCCAAGTACATGGTGACATCAACTATACATATAAATGAGGAGATGAAGTGGACAATTAGTGGAGAGTAGAACACGATGCATCAGAGACACAGAGAACACAGCTGAAAGGAGTATTGTCATCAAAAGCAATTTTACAAACCTTAGCCATTACACTTGACAAAACAAACAGCTTCAGACTAATACAGTCATGTCTCTAGAGAAAGGGAGAGGAGGTTAGTTTTGCTGAAGAATTGTGTGTTTTATGATATGATCACAACTTGCTGTTTCAGCACCTTTCTACAGCCTGCAAGCAAGGGGAGGGCCTTGGGAAACTGTTTTGCATACATGTAATTTTAAGTCTGGTGGAAAGAAGACAGGCAGATGAAAAGCCAAGGGTTGCACTGTTATTCTGGGCCTATTCCTGGGCCTGTCAGCTTCTGCAGCTGTGGTTGTCATGTGGTCTGCCTGCATTCTGCATCTATGGACACTATTTTGTGTCCAAAGATGGATCCCACTGCGGCGGCTGCATATGTTATCTGTAGCTTTCCAGCTGTGGAATCTGATACTCCACCCAACCAGGCTTCCTTGAATGTTTTCCCTGTGTCTGTGGTAAGGAGCAGACTCCTCTCTAGATGACTATCATCCAAGGAAATGCAAGGTTGCATGGCTGTAACTCTGGCAGATGGCTTAAAACTGGAATTCAGCCTGGGAAACATGACAAGAGGCACCATATTAGGTATAAGCTGCTCCCCTAGTTAGCAATCTGGCTTTAGGGAAAAAGAGGGCAGATGCTGTACTCACTCCACAAGGTATATTTTTTTATTTTAAATGAAAAATGAACTGAGTCCCATAGATTCCTCTCCTCCTCCTGCCTATTATCTATATGGACCCAGAACAAAGTGGGTAAAACTTAGCCATAAGATTAGGGCTTCTTAGGGGGAATGCAACCTCACTTACCTGATTTGAAGAGCTGCTCAGGGAATGGGTGAGTCCATCCTATGTAACATGTGCATTCATTTCCTCTCCCTCCACCCTATTATGCGCACAAAGCCCAACTCCCCGGGACAGGTGAGTCTGAGATGCAGCCTATTTATGTAGCCCTCTGAGGTTTCTGCAGCTCTAGAAAGTCTGATCAGAAGCAGGCCCTGGGATCAGGTTCTCTGTTCCCAAAGCCAGCCAAGGGAACAACACTATGCTGCAGATGCAACATCAAAATCATGATTTGTTGCACTATATGGCACAGTTGCTATAGAATACTCAGAATGTTAGACAGTGTATATTTTGAACTATGATAAAGTACTGACTGCCAATGCCCCTTTTCTGTCCTTTCTAAAGAAATGCTGTGCAATATTTGCTTTATTCATTGCATGCGGCTCCCCATCCTGCCTGTTTTTTTATTTTTCTTTAAACCCTGAAGGTGGTAATTGGAAAATATACCTAACACACTCATGCATCCCCATAGCTGCTAAAGACAAAGCACCGACAAAAGGGTGACCTTACTGATCTACTAGTCAATGTGCATATAAAGGCTGTATAATCCTAGTTTTATTTTTCCATGCAGCGTGGCATCAGGTGTCAGTTGACCCTGATCGTTTTTATAACTCCCTGCGACCTCTAGTCTGCTGCCCTCTGGTATGAAGTAGAAGCTTTTGTTATTGAGGGCACTACATGCACAGCTGCTTCAGTGAGTGTTCTAAGAAGGACAGATGGCTGCTCTCAATACAAAAAAGGGATTTAAAAAAAAAAAAAGAGAGAGGAGAGAATGACATCAGTACTCTGCCTCAAATTTATTCCATTACCTCTATGGCGCCAGCAGCAACACACAATAAAAATGCAGTAAATTCCATCTCCTCAACACAAACATTTCTAAATTGCACAGCAAATGTAATGAAGCCTTTTTTTGAAATATATAATTGCCACCATTCCAATATAGTTTTACAGCTGTTCTATCTAATCTGGTTAGGTACTTATATAGTCCTGTGATAGTATCTATCCGAGTACCTTCCAAATATTTAAAAACATATTTTGAGGTTCTTCTTAGTTCTCATCTGTCCCATCCTAGAGGATAAATAGTTTGATTTGTTTATAGCTCATTTGTTGATTTTTGTTTATTTCTCTCTTTCTGTGTGTGGGTGGGGGGGTAGGAGGCATAGAAACTAAGGGAAATTAAAAATTAAACTTAGTTTTGCACTTAAGCAGCAATCTTGCAAAGACTTACATATGTGTTTAACTTTATACACTATGTGTAGTGCCACTGAAGTCAACAGGACAAGCCACTCTCAGCACGTACAGTTAAGCAAATGCCTAGGTCTTTGCACAACTGGTGTCTCAGTTCCAAAAACGATTAGTTCTGTGGCCATTTTTCTCACTTGTGAGAGTGAGTTTCATACTTTAGGTCCAACTCCTAATATGTCTTCAGCACTCATGAGCCTCCCACTATTGGTCAATAGTTGCCCTGTTCCTATGGAATGCAGCTAATGTGGGACATCCTAGTTGCAAAGGGAAAGGCTATGAAGTTCAGTCCCCTAGAGAGCTTTGACTACCAGGTCAGGGCCCTAGAGCTGGACTCTGTATTCAGTGGGGAGGCAATGCAGATGGAGCACCAGATCTTGTCCAGTTAAAGTATTTTAGCGGCTTTTTATATAGACAACATACTTCTTAGAATCTCACTAATTAGTTCTTTGGGAGAAAACTGACCTATTTACACATATTACATTATATTCTAGATCGGGGTAGGCAACCTATGGCACATGTGCCAAAGGCGGCATGTAATCTGATTTCCAGTGGCACTCATACTGCCCAGGTCCTGGCCACCGGTCTGGGGGGCTCTGCATTTTAATTGCATTTTAAATGAAGCTTTTCATACATTTAAAAAATCTTATTTACTTTACATACAACACTAGGTTAGTTATATATTTAGACTTACAGAAAGAGACCTTCTGAAAAGATTAAAATGTATTACTGGCATGTGAAACCTTAAATGAGAGTGAATAAATGAAGACTCGGCACACCACTTCTGAAAGGCTGCCGACCCCTGTTCCACATGCTGCTAATTTCTTCAGCAAAAGATGTGTGTGCAGATGTGGCATATGTGATATGCTCTGAACAAAAACAAACCAAGAAACCATGAAATCAAAGGCTGTGATTTTAAATGTGACCTAACAATCATATATTTCTAACAGGACAACTTGCAAGAAAACATTAATAGGACATGTAAGAGGACTTCTTAAAATATCATGCTGTAATTAATGGATGTGTTATCTAGCGGTCAGAGCAAGGGGCAGGAAGCCAGGACTCCTGGGTTCTGTATCTGGCTGTGTGAATTGGGGAAAGTTAATTAACTACTCTACACCTCAGTTTTTCCATCTGTAAAATTGCTATAAGACCTACCTATCATGGGGGGATGGTCGTAACTGTTCTGCATCACCACTGACAAAACAGTTGCCAGACAGTAAATGTGAAGAAATGCTGGGATTTGGAGACGAGTGCATGTCACAGCAAATAAAAAGTAGACCCTAGGAGCCACTGGTTGTCTCCTGCAAATGCTGAGCATCTTCAGCTTCCTCTGGAGGCACTTGGGAGTTAAAAGCACACAGTAGCACTCAGGATCAGATCCTAATCCAGTATCTCAGATTAGGGAAATTATCCACCATTCCTGCCTCTTTCTATTCAGGGTACTGAGCATCATACTGAGCCATTATTTACAAAGCTTAAAGGTGATTTTACTATATTCTGCTGAATTTAGTGAAACATAAGTTGACCCAAGCTTGTAAATCTCAGATGTAATGCTATTACATAGCACGTATTATAATGAAGAACAGGGAGCCTCCCTTCAGAGAATAAAAATATGCAGAATGATTCAAATATAACAGCACCTTAATTATAGCCCACTGGAAAAAGTTATCTACTATTAATGAATCAGGAAGGCAAGCAGATTTAAGACACAAGCAACTGTAAAATTAGCTGTCTTTCTTTCTATTTGTGATCTGACTCTAAACATGGCATTGTGGAATTACAAGCTCCCTCTTAACTGTACTGTCTCTACAGTGCTAACAGGAGCTAAACAAAACAAAACAAAATCTTAGGGATTTTTGTTTGTCTCTTTAAAGGTCTAATCCTACCAGAGAGTAGGTAGGATGAATGAAGCTCACAGGAATTGAGTGTGGCTGGCATCTCATAGATATGGGCCAGTAGATATGACTCTATATGCACATAGGATCAGGATCTGTTCAGTAAGGTGGTGTCAGTTTTACTTAGTTGCACATTAGGCAATACACACTACAGTACTTTGCTCTGATAAACTCTCAGTTTTAGAGGAGTTGTTCTGCTGAAGAATTTCAAGAGAGATTGTGCTTTCAATTACACACTCTTCATACAAACACACACATTTTGTTTTATCAGGTGTTCCATGATGTTCTGTTAAACTACAAAGAAAACCTCAGTCTTGCCTAGAATTTATTAGCACTGCTAGTTAAACAGTTAAAAGTATGTTTGGATACAAAATAAAAAGCTTATTTTTATGGCTGAAAATGAGTAATAAGAAAAGAAACAGGTCTTGAGTGGTCTGATATGAATCATAGCCCTTTCCTTTTTGCTCTCCAAAGACGTTAACTGAAAGACAGACTTAATCTAAACATTACCAGAGAATGGCACACCACAGTCATGTTCTTGCTGGAGTCTGTTCAAGATAGATTTCCCAGCTTCAGTGTCCTAGACCTTCAGCTGTTTGTAACATAGAGCACATCGGCCTTGGTGGACAGCGGAGACGTACTTATTATAAAAGGTATTAATGAAGGATTTACTCAGCATGGGGCTGACACAAACTAACCAAAAGCATTCAGTGTGCAAGAAAGGAATTAAAATCAGACTTCAGTGCATTTAAAGAAAACTCTAGATGTATGCATATTCTCACTGGATAGTATGTTTTCACTCTATACCTATTACTCTGCTTCACATCAAGAAAATTTATAAATTAGGGGAAAACAAAAACATTTTTTAAGACCACAGCACTAGGCATTACAACTCCTGGGTGCCATATTTCTAAAAACTAGTCTGCAAAAAAATTATATTGTAGCCACAATCCAAATACATTAATTCCCTCATGGTTCAAGTGCATTTTTTTTTACAGTGAAAACCATCTGCTTTGCTTTAAGAAGCTTAACAAGTTAGCCTATTATGGTTGTAATACAGTGGAATTTCAGTAAGGGGACTGCCATCTTGTCTAACCCGTGTTTTATTTTAACCTACAATAAATATTTTTTGGAAAAAACCTATACGGGCTCTTAAGTTCTCAAACATAAATGAAAGACCAATGACAAAAGAAAGCCAGCAGCTCCCATGGAAACCAGAAAATAGGCAACTAAAATCGCACACAAACTCTACTCCACAATTACCAGCTCATATCACGCTCTTCCCTGACCCAAAAGCCTGGGTAAAGAAAGGAGACCCTATGGGTTTGATATGGGTTGTTTTGGACCAAAAGGGGGCAGTATATTGCAAGGCTGAGGGGCCCCCACTTGGGAGCACCTTCTCTTTTTCTATCAAGGAAAATTCAGCTGAAGCATCTTAGCTGACTACACATTTGGCAGTGTGACACAAGGATAGTGGGCGAGAAAGCCACTAGGATATGTCTACACTGCATAGATAGATTCACACTAGCTCAGCTCAAGCTAGCCCACTAAAAATAGCAGTGTGAACACCACTGCACTGGTGCAGTTTTGGCAAGCTGCCTAACTTCGGACCCAGAGGGTTCGGTAGACTGGGACTTGGGCAGCTATCCAAAGCTGCTTCCAGTGCCACAACATTCACACCAGTTTTTTTAAGTAATGCTAGGACCAGCTTATCTACCTTGGGCTGGAAATCACAGCTCTCAGTTGCAGTGTGAACATACCCAGAGAGCTTCAGAGATCAAAACTCAAAATCTTAAGAATTCTACCTGGAAACTAACAGGCACCCAGCCATGCAGCTCTCAGTGCACCTATGCCATGTGGTCTTGGAGCACATGACCTACTGAATGAGCTGCTGAATTCTGCTTTGGCTTCAGTTTCTAGCTTCATTTAAGGTGTAGCCCAACACAGAGCACACTGCAATTATGTAATGTGGCAGTGGCAAAGGCATGGATCACATTAGCAAGACCCACTTCCAAAAGAAACCGTTCTCATGTCCAGGTTAGAAGTACATGAAAAAAAGCTTTGCTAGACACGACTGTATTTGAATGTCAGACAGCAGCTCCGAGTCCAACACCTCTCTCAGGCTGCAGATTCTAGTAACAAATGTCAGGCACACCAATATACTCCTCAGCAGGGACAGATATATTCTTCAATGAGCCTTCTAGCTGCTTCATCAAGTCTATCAGTCACAGAGGAGGGTATTCTACACCAGCGGTTCTCAACAAGGGGCCCGTGAGCAGATTTCAGGGGGCTGACAAGCAGGGCAAGAATTAGACTTGCTAGGATCCAGGGCAGAATGCTGAAGTCCTGCCATTCAGGAGCCCCACCTCCTGGAGCTGAAGCCTGAACAACGTAGCTCCGCGGGGCCCCTGTGGCGTGGGGCCACAGGCAATTGCTCTGCTTGTTATCCCCTAACACTGGCTGAAAACCAGTTGTTGCAGCACAGGTGGGGCATGGAAATTTTAGAGCTCATTGGAGTATGGGCCTTGGAAAGAAAAAGGTTGCGAACCCCTGATCTACACCACTGGTGGATCAGATAAAACAAACAAAAAAAAAAACACAACTGGTTATAATCAGGACAGAGAAAGCACTATAGCTCATGCCTTCTTACTAACCGAATAAACCCATGCACTCATGGAACAAGAGGAGGGGCAAGATGAGCCCCATGGAGGCCTCTCTGAGATCGCGCTTGGGGGCAAAGATATAATTGGACATTTTCCCACTGGCATGAAAATGAAGCCACCAAAAAGCACCTCTGCCTACTCGTATTAGCATTCATATGGGCAGATCAACACAATCTGATACTTGGTCTTCATTTATCACCAGAAGTAGACCATCTACCAATGCTACCAGTGAAGGTGTCAGTGACACCCACAGATACAGGCAAAGGAGATGCGTGACATCCAAATATCCAGTGTCTGTACCAGTCTAGTAGCGTCACCCAACCAGATTTGGGTAAGGCATTCTAATGGAGTTTGCACTGCTTCTTAAAGCCCATGCTGATTGCTTAATACCAAACCAGCTCAAAAGAGTCTTGGAGAGCAAACAGGGACAAATAAAGAGATTAGCTCACTAATTTATCGCAAAACGTCATGCAAAGTTTATACTCCAAGTTAAAAGAAACGGTGAGATTTTAGTAAACCTTTCCAATGCATCGCTCAATCAGAAAAATAAAAAGTGACAATTAGGAATTTTTCTTGGGCATCTCAATAAATCTGTTTGTGAATATTTTCCCCAAAAAATGGAATGTAAAAGAAAATTTACAACTATTAGGTTTTTTCTTTATCTTTCTTTTTTTTTTTTTAAACAGAGAAAGTCTGCTCTTGGACATGAAAAAGCCAGCAAATATTCTAATGATATGTAAGTACCATTTAGAATCATTGGGATGGTTCTTAGGGCTGGTCTTCACTAGGCAGGGGATCGACTGCAGATACGCAACTTCAGCTACGTGAATCATGTAGCTGAAGTTGGTGTATCCGCAGCCGATTTACCTGCCATCCTCATGGCTACAGCAGTCGGCAGCGCGTTCCCCCATCGACTCCAGCTTACGCCTCACGTCAAGCTGGAGTTCCGGAGTCGACGGGGGCAGCATTGGTGAGCGATTTCTCACGTCTTTACAAGACGCGAAAAATCGATCACTAAAAGATCGACCGTTACCCGTGGTAGTGAGGACGTACCCTTAGTGTAAATCCGCATCATGACAGTGCTTTCACCTGGTGTGCTCCATCATCTGCTTCCCCCTTCTGTGTAATTCCCTGTCTTTTCTTGGGAGTGGGCCATTCGAGTGAGCACATTTGGATCAGTATTTTCTCTGTAGTTTTACAAAGGTTAACACAGCATTACTGTCAACATTTCAAATCACTTCTTAATCAAATTAAGTTGAGATGGCTCTCCTATTATAACTATATAATAGGCATATAAAGCATAATATGAAATACAGCATAAAGCGTGAAAGGATAAAATACTTAGTTAGCTAATGCCTCTGGAAGAATTCTCTCTTTATTCTCCAAATCTGCAATATGTCTTGAATCACTACTCACACTGACTCGTTGCCTAAAGAAGCCATTCTAAAATATATAAATAAATAAAACCCTCCAACAGTGAAATGATGTTAACTATATAGTGACACAAAGTGAAGTAAGAGATCAAAATGCTCCTAATTGTTAGAAGTACTTCAGTGTATACGTATATGTCATTAGCCATTTGGCAATTTATATTCATTTATCATTATAGCAGCACTTCAAGTTTTGGGGATACTTTTGCTTTCTGAAACTATAGAATCACCCAGTGAGAAGATTTTTGCTTTATTCTATGAAATCAGTGGTTCTCAAACTTTTTGTATTGGTGACCCCTTTTGGACACCAGGCCTGTGAGCGCAATCCCCTTTAGGGGTTGGGGTCAGAGCCAGCAGTCCCCCAGGGCAGGGGTCGGGCTTGGGAGGCCGCCGGCAGCCTGCGATGGCAAGGGCCGGGCTTGGGGCAGGGGGGTGCCGGCAGCCTGTGGCGGCAGGAGCTGGGTTCGGGGGGTGCCGGCAGCCTACCGTGACAGGGGCTGGGGTGCTGGCTGCCCGCAGCGGCAGGGGCTGGGACCGGATGCCGGCAGCCCGTGGCAGCGGCTGGGGCCAGCTGCCAGGGCTCACGACCCCCACATAACCACGTTGTGACCCGCACTTTGAGAACCAATGTAGTAAATCCATAGTAAACCACAGATTTACTGTGAACAATAAACCCCACCAACTTCAAAGTAATCTATTATCAGTTAGTGTTCCAGAGATTGTGAATTTGCTAGCTAGCTGTATTTTTCGTTTTAGAAACCACACTGGTCATTTAAATGGTTACTGTGATTTAAGTAAATCATAATGTGGAGCATTGAACTGTGTGCACAGGTTGCACTGGACGAACATACCTTACTCAGGTAAAACTCCCACTCACTGTGCAGTCAGACCCTTATTGTTATATTATACAAGTTGAACCTGTCTAGTGTGGCACCCTTGGGACCTGACTGGTGCCGAACCAGACAATTTGCCAAACCATGGGAGGTCAAAACAACATTGTAGTGAGCGGGTCTCTTTTTATTTTGTATTTGCCAAGGTGAATAAACAGAACCACGTACTGATATGCCCTTTTCCAATTTCTGGAACAAGTCCATCTTTTGCTGTATGGATATTGACACATGGTAATGCTGCTAAGCATAAGCAACACTTCTACTGCTTGCTGGTCTCTTAGAAGACACATTTAGGGGTAAATTAGAACTAAATAATGGCATAGAACACTGAGAGCCAGGACTGGCTGCTGTAAACAAACTTTGCCAGACTGCAGGAAACTTGGCCCCACCCACAAAAAGTGGACATCCGGCTAACTAAAATCATGCCGGACCATGGATGTTGCCGGACCAGAGAGTGCCAGACTAGAGAGGTTCTCTAGCTATGTATTTATACTGTGATAGCACACAGGAGGCTCCAGTCATAAACCATATTCCTACTGTGCTAGGTGCTGTACAAACACAGAACAAAAAGACCGCCCCTGCCCCAAAGAGCAGACGGGCTGGCAAGCAGCCCCTATTTTCAGCATCTATTTTTACAGCAAGTAAGTTTTTCTCTTTAATATCATGGGGGCAGGAGTCAAAGTTAATAAAATGGAACAAAAAAACCCTTCAAGAACAAGACATTTTATTTTCAAGATTTTAATGAGGAATTACAAACATTTGCGTGACGACCCAGCACTAGCATACCAAAAAGTACTTCATAGGGTTCTAGAAAGTATACTAGATGAAATACTTTGTCTTAAAATTCCTTTAAGGACTGACCAACATGAGTTTAGTGATGAAGTGATTAACATGTGAAGTAAAAAGAGGGGAAAAGGGAGAACCCTGCTTCCAATTCACTGAGGAATATGCCTTTCAGTCAGATTTTGCCCGCAGTCAATGTTTCACCCATAGTAACCAAAGTCCCTATTTCTTCCGCAAATCAATTGGCTCTAGTAAAACAAACCAACCAACCTCAACCCTTTATAAACTGAAAAACAAAGAATTTGTTTAACTTGTTTGTTAAAGCCTAGAATTTTCCTTGAATATTAACTGGAACTTTAGATATTTTATAAGAAACCTCCGACTATAATTCCAGCCAAACCCCAGCCTAGGGGGGAAACAACCCTTGCTGCTGTAAAAGTTCAAGTGCACACCACATATGTATATTCATGAAATATGAATTTATAAATTAGAGAAAATGTTGCTAGAGATTATACTGATAGCCACAGTTAAAGTTGCCTAACATTTTAATCTGAAAACAGCATTTTCAGTTGCTTATAACTTTGACAAACATTTACCTTTCCGGGTAACATTTTGTTGGGTAAAGCTTTTTGGAACTTAGACCAAAAAAAAGGTTTAGACAATATTGAGTGGCACCGCTGTCTAAAAATGCTGTACTTCCATATTACAATATGTCTGTTTTCTTATTTGTTTAAACTTAGAAAATAAAATTTTAAAACACTACTGTAAGGTTGTAAAGTGAAGCATTCAGAAATCAGGAAATGCCTACGTTAAGACTATTTGTACAACCTGAACTCTGCCCCCTTGTGTGCATGATGAGACAGACTTTACATGTACTGCAGAGTTTATTTTCTACAGGCTCCCTCTGTCTGTTAGCATACAAGGTGGAAGAGGTGCAGTGATTAAGACACAGGTGTTGTTGATCAATACCTAATTTTGCCTGAGCTCATATCTGGGCTCTTAGGACAGGACAGACAGCATGCAATAAATGAGCTCAGGACTGTGTAATGAATGAACAGGGGGTCTACTCACTCAACAGTGAAGATAAAAAATAAATAATAAACAGCCATTTCATTCATTGTGTAGCATCCAGGGAGGTTTAGTCTTTGTGATGCACCACCAATCAATTTGGAAAACAAAGTATAATAAGAGTATTTACTGTTTATGCACTATTATGCCCATATAATATAGCGTTTCAGTACTTTAATACATAGGCTTGCATAGCACACTAGTGTGTATATATATATATATATATATTTTTAATTAGTTGGATACCTTTGTTGAATTTGGTAAAGGGCTGTTGAAAGGACCAATTGTCCCAGGTAAAGCCATGCATACCATGCGCCTCCATGGAGCTGCAGAAGAACATTCATCCTTACTTCCAACTCCCAGGCTAACAAGAGTCCTGGGCCTCTCTAAAGCAGAGGTTGCTAGATTGAGATAACATTGCCAAACTGTGTACAAAGTATGATCATCTGAATGTCTAATGGAATATCAGAAACATTCAGATAACGAGTTTCAGATTCACAAAATCTGATTGTTATAATGATTTTATATTCACTTAATAGAATCATTGTTTTAAGAATCTGGACTGGATATGTGAGGATATGTATGGCAGTTTGAAAGCACTGAATGAATTTTTTATTTGTATTTAATTCATTGTTGAACCAAGTCTCCAAGGATTTAAAATAAGCCATTGTACTAACTCAGAGTGCCACCCTCAGTGTTCCATTATACTTTTGAAATACCAGAGGGTGTTGGAAAAAGATATTAGAAAATGTAATATCAAAACAGCGTTAGCTCTAGATGCTAGCGCTTGTATTGAGAATTAGCAGAAACGTGATTGTATTCTACTGCTTGTGCTGACAGTCACTGGAAGCATACGGTGGAAAAGGGCAGCGGTGGTGCTGCACTGTCTATCGAGGGTACATATATGGCTTTTGCCAAAATGTTTTTTTTCCTCCCCCAATACTGCACCTGGACTGTCAGGTAAAATCTTTGGCATTTTATTTAATCTAGCCATGAGGCTGTGAAATTTCCTCTCTAAGGCAGACTTTGCAAAGGTCATTCATGCCTTGATCACCTGCAAGCTGAACTAACTTAATGTGCTTTGCTTAGGGCTAAACCTTGAAAGCTAACTTGAAGTTTCATATGATGTAAAATTTAGTTGCCAACCTCTTCAGTGGGGGGAGTGGGCTGCTATAAGCACCTACTGTCTGTGCTGAAGTAGTCTCTGTTCTAGTTTCCTTTTAATTTGAAAGTGCAGTTATACCTCACTCTTTGCCCTATCGTGACAATTAAAATAAGCTACAATGCTCTGTCAGTTTCCAGGGTGGAACTCCTGGATTGGCAGTGGGAACTTCTCATTACTGGCTCCCTATGTTTGGAATTTAGTCCCTTTCATGGTTTTCTAGAGCTGGAGTTTGGCAGTGCACAGGGAACTATAAAGGTACATCTGTTTGGTTTAACTTCTGAGGTTGTTTTCTTGGTTGTTGGGGTTTCCTTTCTGATTTACTCAAAATCTAGTTCTTGACGTACCCATGGTCATATCTGCATTCCGTTGTGGGTTGCCTATGAAATTTCTAACTTTTGGAAAACAATCTCTGCAGTAACTACTAAGGCATGCATGCTGGATAAATCCTTAAAAACAATATTAAACACAGAAAGTGGCCCAGCGATATTCATTTTACTTCAGAAAAAGGCCTTCGGACTGCAAGTTCCTTCTGCCCAGGGCAAGTGCCTTGTCTCCTTATTTGTTTGTAAAATGTCTAGTACACACTGGGACCTTTACACACAACTATTAATAGGAAGGAGGAAATGCTAATAAGAATCCTCAGCATATCAGCAAGACTCCTGCCTCTGGCCGATGGAAAATTACTGACCACAGGAGGGATATGTTTTGTCTGATGGAGGAAGCCTATGAAGCATTTTCTGAGAAAATGGTCTGCATAATATTTATTTCCCTCCCTTTTTATTACAATAATAAGACTCTTAAAGTTATGCCTCTATCAGCCATGAAACTGGCAGGCCTCTGTCCTAGTGGTAGGGAATGTTACATTCAGTCACATTTTGATCTAAAAACCCAAACATTCCCTATTTCTTTTGTTTCTTTCCAATGGTAAAGGAAATAGACCAGGGGCTGTTTTCCAAAGTCATACTGTTGTGCACTCGGCCAACAACTGATTACTCACTGTCAAGCCAGTAAATTTTTGCAAAGTAAAGTTTTTTTTAAAAAAATTCCTATTTACTTTCCAGACCTAGAGAGTGACACTCTGGTCTCACTGACGTCACTAAGAGTTTCGTGATTGACTTGATGGGGGCAGGATTTACCGATTGGCTGTACATCCAAAAAATCTACCTTAATTCAACCATAATTCTGACCATTTATGCTTAAAATAGTTTGTGATCATGTAATGAAATACTTCTTTCCCACAGCACTTCTGCCTCATTCAGTGTACAGGATGGATAATTCTCACTAAATGAGCAGCTATTCAGTATTTCATTTTATCCTCATTATTCAGTGTATGTATTCAGAACAAGGTTTGGATGGTGTGAACACAGAATTACTAGTTTCCTTGTGGGCCTATGGTGCTCATCACTACCGTATATGACTACTTTACAAACATTAATTCATTTATTTTCACAACCCAGTGAGATAAAGGGCTGGGTGATAATATACCCATTTTACAGGTTGGAAACTGAGGCAGAGAGAGATTAATGTCAAAAGTGTCTACTACCTTTGCACTCCCAATTTGAAAAGCTGGGGCATATTTTTTCAGAGAATTTAGCATTTTCTAGCACTTCATATGTTCAGAGAACATCTCTCATTGACTTCAGCTGTAGTTGGGAGGGCTCAGCAGTAATGGAAATCAGACCTCAGGATCTCAGTGTGGGCATTCAGAAAAGGAGGAACACACACTTAGTAGCCACCTGTGAAAAGTTTGGTTTAAGTCACCTGGCCAGCATCAAACAGTAACATTGTGGTGGAGGCAGGGATAGATTCTAATTCTCTATGTAGCATTCATCCCTCTGAACCTTGAGACCATTCTGTTCTTCCTGCAATCCCCTGCCTCATTCACTGTGCACCTTCAAGCTTCATAACAAATAACACAGGGGGCTCATTAACCACCCAACCCTGTTTCACTACCTGAGCACCATCCATTCTGTGCACTGAATGAGGCACGGGTCCGGTGGAAAAAAAAATACAATCACGTAATTAAAGAATGTATCATCATGCATATACACACAGGGAATGATTGAGATTGCACTGTTTTCACTGCCTCCTCCCCCTACCTGATCCCTTCTGCCCATGGCGCCTCTAGACTGCTCGTGTTCTAATGCCCTTGCAACACCTTTCAGCTCTGTCTCTTGCTGCTCAGTTCCACATCCCAGTTCCAATCGCCTCGTTATGCCCCAGCTCCCAGTCCCTTCCCCAGTGCTCCATCCTCATCCCAGTTCCCTCAAAATCTGTGTGTCAGTCTACTCGCTTCCTGTCCTCTTGGCCTAGCTCCACTCTTCTTCATTTCAGTCAGGCTGTTTCCTCCTCCTTCTTGCTGTCTGGGCACCATTAGGGGGACCACTAAGAACAACAGAGAGAGACAGAGAGAGAGAGTTTCCCTACCGCCTCAGTTCTGGTGCTGCAGCAACCTGAAAAAACAATTGCAGGCCAAGTCCTACTCAGTCCCTTCAACTCTGGGCTGAATGTCTTCAGTGCAGATGGAATTTTTGGATAATTTAGTTACCAAACTAACCAGTATCTACTGAGCATGTGCAAACTGGTATTTTTGAAAAGCTTACCACTTGGTCAAATGTGGGTTGATTTTTTCACAGGGCTGGCAAAAGTCACATCCAAAACACAAAAGGAATCCCATGGCCAATATTCAAACCATGCTCCAAAGCATGGAGGTGCAAGAGCTTCTCAATGAAATGGCTGCGAGGGTAGCTGGGTGGGAAACAGTTTTCCCATCCTGGGAACATTTTCAAGATACCAAAATATCTTCCTCTCCTAAATTGGGATGACATACGAAAATCTCAATTTTTTTCACAAAACTGATAAAAAAAAATCCAGTTTGGCTCAAACTAAACATTGTTTTGATTATTTCAAAATATTTCATTTTTATTTTGACATTTTAATTTTTTTTTTAACAATTTAGTTAAATTTAAATTTCAAAACAAATTATCATTTTGAACCCAAAAACATAGAACATTTTGTTCGGAAAATGTCAAAAACAGCCAATTTCAACACTTCTGAATTTTTTTTTTTGAAACTTTTCAAAATGAGAAATTTGTGAAAAAAATTCCAAAGCAGCCCTCATTCTAAGAATTTTTAAACAAAGGCAAAACAACATTTTTCTTTACTCTGACAAAAAGAGGAGCTGTTTTTGCTGAAAATTCCCCCCCCCTCCCCCCTCCCCCCTGCCCAATTCAGCCTGGAGCAGACAACTGAGATGGAACATTTCACCTTAAATGGCTGGAGTTGGGCAAAGTTATAAGTATCTGAAAACAGGGTCTTTTAGTGGATCATGTCAGGCAGCCTACTTACACTGCACCACCTATAATGTAATCAATCTGGAATAGTCTTCTAGGAGAAGTAGTAGAAAGCCAACCATATCAGCTATTGAGAAATGGACAAAGCAATGGAGAATATGCTTTAGTGAAATAATCCTGTAGGTGCATTAAAATTTATTCCACACGGTTTAGATGATTTAATAGGAATTTCCATCTGTGGTCCTAACCTCCAGATCTGAGCACTTGCACCTCTTACTTAAGTGAGTGGGAGTGCTCAATGCCTCTGAAAATTGTGCCCAAGGCTCTCGAATAGGTCACCCCAAACTTTGTAACATCTGTTCAGATGAGTAAAAATATACGGTCCCTTATTTGGAGGCTCTAATGCCACCTCATCAGAGGACTTTTTGTGTTTGTATGCACCCCAGCCACCATCCCACCGCCCCAGTATAGCACCCTGCTTGGGCAGCAGAGTGGTGTCAGCTTGACATACAGACTTCACCATATGGCAGGGAGGGGAAAGTGGGGCCATCTTGCTGGGACCTCTGCTCCAGGAGATAAGTTCCTCTACTGGGTCCTATATACCAGGAGGTCCAGATGTCCCCAGCCAACCAAGGAATGGCAGATGCACTCCCCCACTCCCAACTACCCAGACAAGGGAGGGGGTGCCCCTCCTTCCTAGCCTACCCAAAAAGGTGTCAGTATGGGCAGACTGGGAGCCACATTCATTCCCTAGCTACACAAGGAGCATTAGCAATGGGCGAGGGGACTCCTTTCCCCCAGCCTACTCAAATGGCAGCAGCTGGTTTTGGGTGTTGCTTCGGACAGCTGCCTGCTTCTGGAGCAGACCTCCTCGTGCTGCAGGCAGCCTGCTCCTTCTGGGCTTAAATGAGACCCTGAGAGCAGAGATCCCCAGGCTCTTTCATAGCATGGCTCTTGTCTGAACAGTAAGATGGTTTTATGGACCATCTCCCCTCTCATTTGCAATAGTGCAGACCATATCCCTGTCCAATAAGCATCGACTAACAGTTACTGCCATCAACTGCAGCAACTGCTCATGTGGAGAAGTAAAGTTAGGACAGTGCTTACCATACTGTATTTTTAGCCATTTTTAACACAATGTATTGTTATAAGATGAGGCAGTGCCATATGACTAGCCACCTCTCTATGTAACACCAATAAGTGGTCTGTGTAGCATTGGGGGCAGAATTGGGGAACCACTGCAATGACGTTTTTTGGCTGGATGCTAAAACATCCAGGTAACACACAACATACAATGGGTATGTTCATATTGTCAAAAAAAAATTTAACCCCAAAAAACCAAAAACGAAGAGATTCTTAAATACTCTGTTTTACAACTACTTTTGCACTTACAATGATGCAAAGCTCTGTGTGTATCTATTGATTGCTTTGCTTCTGAAATTTAGAACGTAATTATTTAAAAAATGAGAATTTCAATCCCTTTCTTGCCTAAACAAGCAGTACCAAGAGTATTATATTGGCCAAGAATAATTTTGTTTAGAATATTTGTTCTTCCGGGTGAGTCTGCAGTTTAACCCCTACATTTTTAAAGCATTGCAAATTTTTGCTAAGGGACTTCCATTAGCCACTTTGCTGCTGCTCTTTGTTGCATCTTCCGTGATGTGGCGGAACGTGACTGTTTTCTTTTGCGGTGCTGACGTCCCTTTGGTAGACACCAGAGTATCTGTAGTGGAATTTTTGAAGATGCATAAAGTGGGTACAAGCCAAGAGAAAGACTTTTTCTTGTCCTGGGAAGGGAAGATGGGAAATAATGAGGAAACAAAGATGGTATGGAGTGTTTTACAGGAGGGCTTTTCTGCATGGATACCAAAAGGTGTTCACTAAGGATAAACACAGGGAAGGAAGATATTTCTGTACAGCAGATCAAAGACCACAGTTACTTCTAAAGAGTTACTGTAATCAAAAAGGCCCTTCTTAAATTCTGACAGATTGCTACAGGGGATGTTTTTAAAAATCCAGTGTTTTAATTTGTGATTGAATCAGTCATTTCTCAGTCTCTACCTCCTCTTTCTTGTAGGAGTCTGGGGCTGAAGATGTTGCTCCAAAGCATCTATATCTGGACTCTTTAGAGCCACACCTGGGAGACTGACCACAAAATCCTAGTGTGGAACCAAAAACATCCCTTTGGAGTGTACCACTGCTGCAATGGAAGAGACTGAGGAGAAACTACGGGTACTGGGGGTGTGAGGCAGAAGTGAAAGTCAGCATGGGTCTACATGGTACTAAAGGGCCTTATCCTGCAAGATGCTGTGAGGGAGCCTTATCCTAGAGATGCTAAGCACCTTTTGCTCCCATTGACATCAATGAAGGCTCCTAACACCTTCTGGGATGGCACACAAACAGCCTCCAAGGGAGCAGAAATAGTGTTTTTTCATACATCAGCCAGGAGCTGCCTCCTTCATTCAAACACTATGGCTGCCAGCTCACCAGCTCTCCTCCTCTCCTTTCCATTTCCTTTTCTTCCACGGGAGCCAAAAGAGCAGCTGCAACCACCAGTTTTAGGAGCAAGAAAGCAGGCCCAACTTCTGTGAGCCCCAGTGTTTGGGAAGGAGGCCAAGACATGCTGGGGAAAGTACTATTCCCTCAGGAGTGCTGGAACAATTTGTTTAGTGGGGGTGCTGAGAGCCATTGAACCAAACTGTAAATCCTATATATGATGGAAATCACGTCAAGCCAGGGGGTGTGGCAGCACCCCTAGTTCCAGCAACTTTGTATTCCCTGTGCTCTGGGCTGCCCTGAAGCCCTTTTCAGTTCTCTCAGCTATGCCCCACATTCCACTGCTTCTCTTTTGCCTTTTCACCTGCAGCAGCCCAATACTTGTGAGAAGGCAGGGCCCCTCTGGCTCCAAGACTAGACTCCTTTTGTCAGGGAAAGTCTCTGGGGCGTGTTTTTGCCTGTCTCTTCTTCTGGTGTTGCTTGGATCTACACTGATACAGATGCTATCAGAGCAATATCCCCACTGCCCCCATCTCCTAACAGGAAGAGGAGACAGAGACTGCAAAACAACATCTTCAAAGTATAATAAAACTACCAAAATAACTTCCTGGACATCACCCACAGGGAGGAGCTCCTACAGTTAATCTGTTACAATATAAAAAGTGCTGGGAAAGTGAAAACGTGATGATACCTACATCAGTATTTTTTCTTGAGTGACCACGAATGCATAATTTGAATATTAAATTCTTAAAAATACTTGTTTTCGCACCTCACTTTGCCAGTGAAGAAAAACATTAGGGGGTAGAATTCTCTAGTTTCTAAGTAAAGGTTTCTTTACTGTAGATATTAAAAATGCCCTTAAACATGTTTTGCACTCAATTTTCCCCTTTGTTATATTAGCTTCGTGCTGGCCTAAAGCTGGCTAGCTTTACACTGGCCTAAAGCTGGTGTAATTTAATGGTGAATCAGGCCCAGTATTTCTTTAAAGCAGAATTTCTTTCATCTTACATCATTTGTAATGTTATCAGGATAACTCAGTATAGTTTCTTATGGGGTTTAATACGTCAAACACTAGTGAGCACACTGCTTACTACCATTCCCACTGAATTTAATGGGACTACTATTGATAACAAACAATGTGCTTAGTAATAAATATTTTCTGGATTGAACCTGTAGTTATTATTATTGATATTTTAATTGCCAATGCTTATCTACTAAGCATGAACATTGTGCAGTTAAACTGGAAAACTTTCACCCTCCTTCAAACCTTATTGAAAGTTCATTGCAAGGTCACTCAAGACTAATGACAACTTAACAAGGCAGATGCCATCTTCGTTAACTATCTAAATCAGAGGTCATATAATAATAAGATTTTTCTGTACTCTGACTGCATTAAAAAAAAACTGTGTGTAAAAGGCATTGTGTAATTTTAATTCTTAACATTTTGTTTACTTTATTCAAACATTTAAATATAAGGACATGCCACTGGATGTATAAGGGCATATCTTGGGGTTTGTTACAAACTCTCAGTGTTTACTCCTCTATCCTCTTTGCTTTTTCGTAGCTGCTGTAATTTATCAGAAGAGGATCTTGCTGCTCTGTTCCCTAGTAGAAGTAATAAGAACTTCAGTTTCTAATTGACGGTGCTTTTCCATTTCCACGGAACTCAGGTAAACCTGAAAAATGCCACTGTGTCCAAAGATTACCCTCTCTTTCCCTCAGCAACTCAGACCCTAGGAGGGCTTTGGGTTGCAGAATGGAGATTGGATCATGATGCTGAAGGACAATATCTAGATGATGGGAACAACCTGAAAGCAGCAGTGATGTATCCTGCAGGAACTGCTGCTACCACAACCCTAACTCCCCAGGAATGGAAAGGAGTGATACCAAAAGGAGTTATAGATCATCTTCCTACACGCGTACTAAGCTATGTATTGCTGCCTACCCAGGAGTGAGAAAAAGGAGGGAACACCTGGCTGCCAATTCTTCCCCAAAGGCTGAGCAGGCAGGTCGCTCTTCATCTGCTACAAGGCAGTGGCTCCTTCTCTGCCTACCAGAGGTCCTGCTCTGCTAAAGAGGGATGGTGGCCTGTTAACACAGGGAATGGCTTCCTTTCCAACATGGGAATCAATTATTCTTGTTCTGAAGAAGAGTGTTTGGTACTCTTATTTCCTCCTCTCCTCCTCCACCCGCTGCAGGGAAAAGTCAAAGTGAGCAATGGCAGAAGTTAGACGTATGGGGCTTCATAGTGTTCCTCGGGTCTTGTCCAGATACTTACTATCCTTCAGCTCGGGAATGGAGATGGGCTGATTACAATCACTACACCTCATCCCTCTGGGCTCAACCTACCACAGGAAGGAGAGGGGTAGCTGGAGGTGGCAGCAGCAATAGCCGCTGAAAGGTAAAGCTACGTTTCTCATTGCTGTGACTGGTGAGCTGAGCAGCAGGAACCTCTTCTGAATTCACAACTGCATTGCTGCTGTTTTTAGGAAGTTAGAGGGACAGATCAGTAAAGACCAAAAATAGAACAAAATTAAAAAAATACATATTTTGTATTATTTTACACATCACCAACATACTCTTTTCCTAAACAAATCATAATGGTCTGTAGATCTAACACAGTTTCCTTATTTTAAAATCTTTAAATTTTCATCTGACTGAATTTAGCCACACCCTTAACAGTTTTCCTAGAGGCCATAATTTTAAGAGACTCTCATCACCTTTGCCGAACCAGTTCCCTGCGTTCCTTTATTAGATCACCAAAAGCTCTCAAGCTTGGCTCTGTGAGAAGAGGAAAGCAATATAAACAGGAAAGATAACCTTGAAGGAAATAGCCCAAAGGAAGGAGAAGTTTGGGCTAAAAAGGAAATACAGGTTGCAGCACCATCACTGGAGAAATACCCAAGATGAGTTAGGTAAATTGCAAGTGAGAATGCCATACAATGCAAGCTATCACACTGAATGGCTCTTCTAACCTAACTTTTGATTCTGAGAAACTTTGATTTAAAACTTTTATATATGAGATAGTGTGGTCTAGTGAATTAGAATAGTACTAGGAGCCCAAATCTCCTGTGTGCTAACAGAGGCTCTACTACTGACTCACTGTTTGACTTTGGCCAAATCACTTAGGCTGTGTCTCAATTTTGCTATTCTTAAATGAAGGTAATGTGCTTACCTCACAAAGATCTTAGTGAAGATTCATTATTATTTGTACAGTGCTTTGGAAAAATAAATCTAGGAACAGTTCTAGAGCTATGTATTTTGGATTTGCTCTAACATTACATTTAAAGATGTTTGCAGGAAGGTTGTTTAATCTAATCAGATTCAGTAGATTCGAGTGTCAAGACTGCTCTAAATGCTTTGTGAAGTCATGGTCAAACCTTAAAGCATCATGGTCTTTGATGTAGTGATAAAACAGAGTCTTTGATGATGGAGGCTGTGAATTGCCCAGGGTAAATTGAGTGTATAGTTTTACAGTTTACTACTAGAAAGGTTCATTATACTACCCATGGTTGTCTCCAGCTTTCTCATGGTAATTGTCTTTTCTGTATTTGTCACTGAAATTGGTAAAGGGGAACAACAAGAAAAAAGGTTGCTGGAGATTCTACATTTCCATTTTGGATGTCATCTCATCTATCACAGGCCTTTGGGGCAGTTGGATTCAGAGAAAATAATTTCTCTTAAAACCTAACTGGTCTTGTTTTTTAGTGTCAATTTAAAACCGAGTCCTGCCAAACTGCATATAAAACTCCCACTGAAGTTATTGGCAGGACAGGGCTCACGCTTCTCAGATACAGACACAAAAACCTCTTTAAGGATTCTGTTTAAATGTAACTAAATAAGCATCACAATACAAGAAAATCAATTGCACCTCAGGTTAGATATATCAGCATTCTAAATAACTTAAATCATTGCAATCGCATATTTACATAGCACATTAACCACTAGGAATCCCCAAGTACTGTAGAGATTTACTACTCTAAAAAGATACTGGCACCCATCCTGAGCTCCCCTGTGTGTACACACCTTCACACATCTGGCCCTTTCCAGCCCTAGTGTCTGTATGCACAGGCAAGAGAATTTTCATATGTAAAACTATTTGTGTGCAAACTATGCAACAAAAGTTGGGACAAGGCCTCAATAAAAACCAGGCCCACAGGAATAATCACCTCACTCACTACTGAAATGCAGCAGCTACTTAACAAGGTACAGAAATCTATACATCCATAAAAGACAGGTAGTGAAGAATACCACGCCAGAAAATAAAATCTCCTACATTTTAGGCTCAGCCACAGCAACTACAGAACTATAGCAGTAACTCTCAGGTTTTCAGTTTGCTAGGTAACAGGATCACGATGGAGAGAGAAAAATATTTAATAGAATGCTACACTCTTGCAATAAAATGAACAATGAGAGTGAGCAAGTTATATAGGTGTTTCTACATTAAGGGCCCATCATTTAGCGCTATTCATGAGAAGTACTCATATTCAATCGGAAGGGAGCAAACAAAACGATCAAGAAAATGAAAATAAAACAGACTGTTGGGTAATAGGTATTCTGCTGTGAACGTGCACCTACATGTGTGCTGAAAACCCTTTTTGCCAGGCTTCTCATCTTTTTTTAAATGTATTTTGAGCTGTAGACCTGTCAGGAGGTAGACTGATATCAGCCCTTCGGCTTCCTGGTTGTCAGTTCAGATTCTAAATAACCCTTTTTCTTGTTATTCCAGAAACTAAATTGAAACATCCAGTGAAAAATGTAATTATACCCCAAAAGGCCACGGATAGCACCTTAAAATACATAAACAAGATAAACTAGGATTACCCATAGCTAATCTAAAATTTTCCATGGTCCCTCATGGGCTATTATAAAAACTGTTCATAGTTGACGACCTCTGTTTTGCAGCTAAAAAAAGATTATTATTTAACAAAACTATGGTCTAAGTAGAATATGGGAAGAGTCTCATGAAAAATATATCCCCATTACTGAAATGGATCAGTCATAGAACTGGAAGGGACCTCGAGAGGTTATCTAGTCCAGTCCCTGCACTCAAGTCAGGATTAAATATTATCTAGACCATCCCTGACAGGCGTTTGTCCAACCTGCTCTTAAAAATCCCCAGTGATGGAGATTCCACAATCTCCGTAAGCAATTTATTCAAGTGCTTAACAACCCTGACAGTTAGGAAATTTTACCTAATGTCCAACCTAAACCTCCTTTGCTGCAATTTAAACCCATTGCTTCTTGTCCTAGCCTCAGATGCTAAGAACAATTTTTCTCCCTCCTCCTTGTAACAACCTTTTATTTAATTGAAAACTGTTATCCTGTCCCCTCTCAGTCTTCTCTTCTCCAGACTAAACAAGCCCAGTTTTTTCAATCTTCCCTCATAGGTCACGTTTTCTAGACCTTTAATCATTTTTGTTGCTCTTCTCTAGACTTTCTCCAATTTGTCCACATCTTTTGTGAAATGTGGCACCCAGAACTGGACACAATACTCCAGTTGAGACCTAACCAACACTGAGTAGAGCAGAAGAATTACTTCTTCAATGTCTGCTTACAACAGTGTCTTGCTTACAACAGTCCTGCTAATACATCCCAGAATGATGTTTGCTTTTTTTGCAACAGCATTACACTATTGACTCATATTTAGCTTGTGATCCACTATGACCCTCCAGATCCTTTTCTGCAGTACTCCCTCCTAGGCAGTCATTTCCCATTTTTCATGTATGCAACTGATTTTTCCTTTAAGTGGAAGGAAATTGTACTTGTCCTTATTGAATTTCATCCTATTTTCTTCAGATCATTTCTCCAGTTTGTCTCATTTTGAATTTTAATCCTGTCCTACAAAGCACTTGCAACCTCTCTCAGATTAGTATCATCCACAAACTTTATAAGTGTACTCTCTATACCATTATCTAAATCATTGATGGAGATATTGAACAGATCCAGACCCAGAACCGATCCCTGCGGGATCTCACTTGTTATGCCCTTCCAGCATGTGAACCACGGATAACTACTCTCTCGGAATGATTTTCCAACCAGTTATGCACCCATCTTATAGTAGCTCCATCTAGGTTGTATTTCCCTAGTTTGTTTATGAGATAGTCATGCAAGACAGTATCAAAAGCCCTACTGAAGTCAAGATATACCACATTTATGGCTTCCTCCCTATCCACAGGGCTGGTTACCTTTTCAAAGAAAGCTATCAGGTTGGTTTGACACAATTTGTTCTTGACAAATCCATGCTGACTGTTATTTATCACCTTATCTTCTAGGTGTTTGCAAATTGATTGCTTAATTATTTTCTCCATTATCTTTCCAGGTACAATAGTTAAGCTGACTGGTCTGTAATTACCTGGGTTGTCCTTATTTCCCTTTTTATAGATGGGCACTATATTTGCCCTTTTCAATATATTTCAAAGTATTGACTTCCTTTCTGTCTGCTGCTTATGACAAGGACACAGAATTTAATATTCAATACCTGAGTTTTCAATAGTATGAGGATAAGAACAGCAATGCTAGTTTTCTAGACACATTTCCAGCTGGTTCTTTATTCTTGAAGATATTCAGTTAATTAGCTTCTAATGTGTCTGTATATTGATGTGAAATTGGTAGCAACTACAAGAATCCCTTACTTTTTTATGTGATTATTAGAATAATTACTATATCAGGCCCTTATTGAATTCTTGTGTGCACTTGTAACAATACTACTATTCAAAACCTTAGCAGCCCCGGTAAGAAAAATTGATATTGTTTTTATTTTGTAGATATTCATAATTATAATCCAAATATCACATGCAATGGAAAATGGAATGTTTTGGTTAAAAGAAATTTTTAAATCCCATATTCCTCACTTACAGAATGTTCGTATGTTTATCTTTATTTAAAAGTAAAAATTCACATTTTAGGTGTAATGCAGATGGGCAGTAAGATATGAAAACATTTAAAATGTGATCATTTTCTTCTTTTTTTTTAAATTCTCTAGCTCAAACAATTATAAACTGCTGGAGAGTCACATTTGCTTGCACTGCAAAGCTGTCTTCTGAAGTCGAGTACATATAAATATTCACTACGCAGTACTATCTCCAATCCTGGACATTATAACACTCCATTCTCAAATACAATACTGAACTCAAAGGAATGTTATATTGCACTTGTATCAATAAAACTCTGAATTCTGGACTCAGTCTAGCTGGTTGACAGATATCTAGTTCAAAATTGTCAAGTTAGTTCTACCTGATAGATTGTAAAAAAAGTTAGGGCATCAAATCAGTCAATATAATGGGTCATATCATGTTGTCATGTTCCTAATACATATTGCAAAAGAAGTGAGCATATTATACACATCCAACTGGTAGGAAAAAAATACAAAAATCTTGCAGTGCAAAGCTTCAGTCATTAAGTTGGTGGGTGAGGGAGCAGAAAGAAGACTATGCGCGAGTTACTCACGTCAAGTGCTTTTGGTGTGAAATTCATTAAGGGCAGAGAGACAGTACGTGGTCTAAGTACCACTTACATTACTAAGCAAATAGAACTTGTGCCACTTTATTGTAAAGTGGAAAATACAGTAACCATCTTCTGGACAGCAATACAGCAAAGCAATGCAAAAAGTGCATTGCATACAACTTCTCATGTGCACTAGATTATACCAAATTATTACTTTGCTTATTTGATCCATTCTAGATTTTACAAGCAAGCAAAGGAACAGCCCACTTTCTTATTTACTACTACTTCAAGGTCTAAAAGTAACCAAATGGCTAGACCACAGTCCTTTAAAACACATTCTCTTTGCTCTGATCCTGCTGTGTTGCTGCCAGTGGATTTTATTTCCAGCCATACTGGTTCTGCTCTAAACTCTAGGGCTAAAACCATTTGGCTGAACAGATAGTTTATCAGTGCAGTACAGACCAGATGGATTTGGGAAACTGGATTAATTGAACTACTATGGAATTGAAGGAAGATATTTTCTCTACTACCTAACAAAAAAAGCTTAAAAACAAGATTATTTATAACAGCAGGAGTTCCCCATATCTCTCTCCATAGATATATATTTAAACACACCAGTCTTCTGAAGGCAAGCAAGCATTGTGCTTTAGGAACAACTAGGGATCTGTGAAGAATGTGTGAAGGGGAGCAGATGTTTTATCACTGTCAGCATTCTAGCCTTTGTCTGCTAGTTCTTTATTTCTTGCAGCTTTATTGATCAGTTGGTAAAATAATACACATAGAAAACCTCCTGAACATGACCTAAAAACCTATGCTTGAAAACAGGCATAAATTCCTATTTGTGATATGAACCATTCTGGTTTCTCATGCAGTGACAACATCAATTCTAAGGTTTGTGATGTCCGTAAGCAAAGTGGAAAACGTTCAGTACTCAGATCCTCTTAGCCCCCTATGTTAGTTGCCCTCAGTAGCTATGTCCCACCCTAGGCAAGGAGTGTGCAGAAAAGAGTGGGGAATGGGCGGAGCCTTGACCAGGCCTTTCCAAAGCAATGGCCAGCGTACCTATGCCTGGCGTATGCTGTGTCAGATACAGGGCTATTGCAGGGTCTATCCCCACCCTCTAACCCTCTCCCACAGCAGGGTCTACCTCACATTCTGCTCCTGGGGCAGCACAATAAACATGTTGTCCCATATACACACTGTGTGACAAAGCCACAGGTTAGCCCTAAATATTCTACACCCTTTTAGAGTAGCCTGTTCTGTTCATATGAGCCAGCACTGCATACATCAAATGCTTCTGTCAAACCCGGTTTTAAAAGATGAATATTAATAAAGCAACCACATTATTCTGGACTGTAGAAACATAAGAATTATCATACTAGAACAGACCAGAGATGCACCCAGCACAGCAGCCTCTCTCCAACAGTGGCCAGTACCAGCTATTTCATAAGAAGGGATAAGAACCCCTACGGAAGGCAGATCTGGAGTAATTTGCCTACAAAGAGAGTTTCTTCCTAAACCCCTTTAATGGAAAGTTGGCTTGTGCCCTGAAGTATGTGCCTAAATATCCCTGCTAAAAAAAAAAAAAAAAAAAAAAAAAAAAAGGTTATTTTTAACTCCTTCTACTACGTCAACACCCAGTCCTTTTTGAGTTTGACTAAGCTCCAAGCCCCAGTGATAATTGTGGCAATGCCTTCACAGGCTGCTTGCACACTCTATGGGAAAGTATTTCCTGTTATCAGTTTTTATGCACAGACGACTTTTCAAAGATGTGCTAATTGTATTTATTCTCATTTTTTAAATAGACAGGGAACAGTAAAACAGGAAGGCTGAGTGCTTTCCTGAGTTATCATGAATCAGTGATAGATCTAGGATAAAATACATGTTTCCCAACACACAATACTATGCTGTATTTACTAGACCACACCATCTTAAACATTGAATCATAAACCAAATAGTTTTACCTCCCTTTCACAGTGAAGTGAATTAAGGAAGGCAAGTAAGTCTCCTTCATTTAGCTGTTTTGGACAGGTTACATCTTCACACATTCAACCCTCCAAACAAGTGAAATAAATCAACTACAACAATGCCTCTGTGTGTAACTGCCCTCACTGTTTAACTAACTATCTGGGTCTGGATTCTTGCATGAGATGATTACAATACACATCTCTGATCGTAGTATGTTTAAATAGTAAATATTAATTTAGAACCAACTTTGAGGTTGAACAGTAACTATAAGGTCAAAGCAAGGCACTATGTGTTTCGATTCTTGTTCGTTAAAGCATTATATTTTAAGCAGGGTAAGTGATGAGAGAAATAAGCTATGTGGAGGGATCGTGGTTGGTAAAAATGTAAGGTAGTCACAACTCTAATTAATCATATGTTTTCATCTGTACTATCTCTGGTGCTAATGGGCAAGCACTTACTAGTATCAACTGAATGAATAAATGAATTAAGCAATAGTAAAGTCCATGAAAACTCTTAAGTAAAGCTGCCGCCTTGTGTTTAATTGGTGCAATTACATTCCGTACTCATGTTCGCAGTGTTGTTGAAACTGTGTTGGTCCCAGGATTCTGAGATAAACAAGACAGGTGAGGTAATATCTTTTATTGAACCAATTTCTGTTGGTGAGAGAGACAGGTTTCCAGGCTCCACGGATCTGAAGAGCTCTGTGGAGCCCAAAAGCTTGTCTCTTTCGCCAGGAGAAGTTGGTCCAATAAAAGATATTACCTCACTCACCTTATCTCAATCATATATCTCAGTTGACTCTTACAAAGCTATTACATAGGAGATTCAGACTTGCGCATTGTGTGGGAATTAATAACTTTAATCTAGAAAAACTTTTGTATTGTTATCAAAATTGGCTTCCTTGCTCACTTTCCTTTCCTCTGGATATCCTCTGCAACTGTTTGGCTCTTTCCTAAAGGCTGACTGACTTGCACTACACCTCTGCCATACTGTCAATCCAAATTCCTCAATCTGGAATTCTCTTCCTAGGACAAAAGTTGTGGCTAGCAATTTAAAGAAGTCTCTTTAAACATATGACAGACCAATTATGGCAGTAGAGCTGCCAACGTTTCCACGCTGAGAAGCAAGAATCTTAAGGAATCTGGATGTAACTAATAAAAGGCTGGGCATTATGCATGGGTCACTAATACCATGAGCTAAATTGTGTCCATGTGCACACAGGTGCACAGTGGGAAGGAAGGAGACAGAAGACTCAAGGAGCTTTTCTCCACTTCTTTACCCCTGCATAAGGGTTGGGCACAATCATTTTCAGAAGCAGAAACCCTACTCCTGGCAGTGGCAGCCCCAGCTTTCTGAATGGGGATGACTAGGTACCATGGCGATAGGCATTGGTATAAGAACCAACATGGGTGAAAGGACAGGTATATAGTGAAGGGGCCTTTCAAAGGTGTTGAGTGTTCTTCTTGGAGCTATCTAGCCAGAATCTTCCTGGGCCTGGGGCTGCTGCTGCAGCATTATCCTTCCTCACCCCATAGTGACAAGTGGCTCAAACACTACAATCTGTTCCTGTGAGTATAGAAGGATCTATGGATATAGACAGATCTTGACTAGTCCAATACAAGTAGCAGATATGTTGCTTAGTACATGTGTGGGGCCTAGGAATGTATGCTGTGGCCTGGGCCATACTCTAGTTCATAAAATCTAGCGAAGTAGTCATTGCTTCTGCCTAATTATACTGATCAGGTGGAGACACTCTTGGAGTTGTTACGGATAGTTTACAAATTTCCAGAGATTACACACAGAACAACATGCACAATTGTACCTGCATCATTCTTCTCATTTACTAGTTTTGTTATTCTGTCAAAAAAACCCAAAACAATCAAGTCTGACTTTGCAATATTTATTCTTTAAAAACACTTGCTGCTTTCTGTTCACAGCTCTGTTACTCTATAGGACCAGCAGTTTTAAAAAGCAGGAGCCTATTGGATCAGATACCTAGTTATTTTTCTCTTAATATGGTATTACTTTTTCTTAAGGAAGAATAAGCCTTACAGAAGAGTAAACACCACGTTTACTCCTTTCCTTTCTGAAAATTGGTACTACATTTTGCTTTTCTTGAACTTTTACTTTTTGCTCCACCATTTCCTCTTTCCCCAAGCTTTATCAATAGTTGTTTAAAGCACCCTAAGTTTAAAAAAAGTGATGAACTAGACATGTATCTTTTAGACTAAAACTCAAGACATCTATCAAGTGGTGAAACAAATGTCAGTATGGCAAGACCCCATGGAAAGCCAACATTAAAGATCATACAGTTTAAGAAAATTCATAAGTAACTGCACATGAGTTGGATCAGGGAGAACATTATACTGAGATACTTACAGGATAGCCAAATAAGTTATGTAAAAAAAAAAGTCATTGGCAATATTAACTTTCAAAATAAAATCGGAAATACCTAAATATTAGCCATTGTTCAAACATGCTCATTTTGACACTACTGCCGGAACCTCAGCTGGTGGAAACTGAGGATCTGGCCTTAAACCTGAATAGGCAGTAGTTCAGGGACACTTGTAAAACTTTAGTGAATAGTCATATACAAATGACCCAGAGATTCATGCATGATAGTCAAATATGGATTTTTAGCTTCAAAGCAGCATTTTTTTATTTTCCAGTAACTTAACTATTGCAATGCTTAACCTGGAGGCTGCTGCCCACTGCACGTCACCCTTGTCGTTATGGGAATTAGCTGATGCAGTTTTTAATAGCATTGAACCATTTACAATTCATACAATTCAAGACTAAAACCTCTGGTATGCGTTTTATTTTAAAATCATCAATGTAGTCATGTTTGCATATAATGTACAGTTCACTTTTTGAGGAATCATTCTAATCACTCAAGTGTTTGAATGAGAAAAAGGCCAAAAGGAAAAGATCAATAAATGTGTTCAACAGAGCACAGAGGCAGATAAGGTGCTGGTATTTGAAGAGGTAAACAATGGCCAATGGAGTTGTGTTTAGAAGCCAACACCTTCCCCTCCCCCACCCCCAACACTGTAGATGTATCAGTTTACTTACAGAATTATTTTGATATTTTGACATCCGGAAATATCAGTCAACAGCTGATTTGTTTAGTTTGCAAGGTACACCTCATTTGTGTTATCTAGTTAACTTTCTTTTAAAGATTGTATTAAGAAAGACTTTTATAAAAACAATGTAGATACCTGTACTACAAGTACAGGCCCACCTGTTGAGCCTGATCGAAGACCCAATGAAACGAGTAGGAGTCTTTCCATTAATTTCAATGGGCGCCTATCAGGCTCATTATCATTTTGTTATATCAGCTTTGTGAAGGGGATTTGTACATAAAGTAATATATTAACTTTCCGAGAACTTGCAAAGTGATTGAAGGAATAATCACAGCACTGATTCATCTTAAGGCACCAGAGACAAACCCTGCACGGTCCTCTACAAGCCAGCAAAATGAAAACAGCAGCTGATATCATTATTACGCAGAGAGTATCAAGTTCGGTTATCAGCTCAGGGAAGTAATGCACATAAATAATCCATAATGGAATCTCTTTTCTTATTGATGCTCTTAACTTCCATCACTGTTAATGTGAGTTACACAGGGCCTTTTCCCCTCACCTCAGACAGAAAAAACTGGGAGTTTTGCCTGATTAAAGAGTGCTGAAGAGGACTTCAGGGAAGCACTGCTTCTTCTGCATGCGCACAGCCAGATGGGGACAATGAAAAGAAATATTATGCGTAACTTAAATTAAGGCAACAGAAAATATCCCATCTTTTACAAGAAAACAAAACAGGTAAAATGCAAAATAAGATGTTTATATTAAAGGCAAAAAACAATTCACTACCCAACTGTGGAATCAGTAAGTTTTCAACAAGGCATTATCTTGACTACCATGAAAATATAAAGTGACTTGCTAAAATTAATATACCATTAAAACTACTGAATGTACCTCTTACATCCTGTAATATAATGTGAAAGGAGAATCTAGCTATAATAATGAACATTAAATGTAAAAAAATATGTAAAGAAAGATTAAGGTTGTATGATCAAGTGCTCAAATCAGGAAATACTATCACTAAGGCTGCATGATCATATACTGTATTATTTCTCAAATAATATAATAGATCTATTTTTCTGCAGCCTTAGATATACACGTGTAGCATTTTGCAGTGCCAGGTACCAGTGTGTGTATTTCTTTATAGTACTGTTGTTATAAGCAGAGCAGTAGTAATGATGATAGGCAGAAGGAAAGACAACTTAGTCTCACCTCCACCACCCACCAAAAAGTCACTATTTGTTTTTTTGATATTTAAGCTTGATTTTAAGCTCCAGGCAGCTGTTAAAATGCCAAATATATTTTTGTCACTGTATATAATGAAATAATAATATTAAAAATTATTATATTTTCTCTCTTATTCATTAGGTCTCAGAGTAACAGCACTACAATCATGGAAAATACGCAGCTGACGGCTATATCTGTCTAAGGGTTTTATATGGCCACTCATCACTATAGTAAGTGAGCATCTTCCATGTAAAAATCAATAGCAGCAGCAAAGTCCCTAGTGGACTCCATGGACTTGCATATGTAGTTGACAATGTACCCCTAATAAAAGGGATGCTGATGGCCTGTCTGCACAGATTCTATCATCACTTTAACTTACCCTTCTTACTAGGTAGCTCAGAGTCAAGAGGTGAGGAGAATTAAGGAACTATAACAATATGCTGAGCTCAAAAAACTAATGCTATTCTGGCCCAGAGCCTGCAAAGGGATCTGCATCCACAGACCCTTTTGCTCACATGGAGACCCTGTGACCTTTGCAGGACCAGAACTTTCAGACAAGTTATTATTCACATAAGTATTGTGTGTTGAAATGGTTGTAATATTGGTGAGATAGAAATATTTGTAGACTCTAGAGTGAATGCAACTGCACTCACAGGAGCAGCTCTTACACTTGAGTAGAGAGCGAGGACCTTCTCAGGTCTGATTCTACCTTGTCCCACACTTTGTGAAGTGATTTAGACATGTGCAAAGTGAGTGTGAAACAAAACCAGTTTAATTGGTTTAAAATTGGTAGAATTTTACACCCACTTTCCACTGGAGGAAGATGAATGGCAATGGAGAATGATGTGAGTGAGACTTAAGAACTGTGATGCAGGATAAACTGGATGAAGGGGAGTTTTGGGACTACCCTTTAAGACTAAAATCTGTCAAAATTTCAGTTTTATAGTTGAGTTTTGATACATATATAGGGGTAGTTTAGGAACTTCTTAATTCAAAGCTAAACTAGTAGCTACCTTTATGCAGAATGTATTTTAAAGTGATCTTTTCTCTTTTGCACAATATCATGACATTAGTTTGAGTCAATATCAATTTATGCCACTTATTTCTTCTGCATAGGAGAGATCTATCAACTTCTCGGTAATGTTAGATTAATATAGTGTAGATGTCTTATCATTTATCTGTTTTTGGTTTGCTCACAACATGTAAATCAGTTCTATATATTTTACTAGATCAACAAAAATTATTTTAAAAATTAGAGACGCTTTATTCAGAGTTACCAGATTTTCATTTCTTCTTGAATTGTCACAGTACCTAAGACAAAGCTAGCCAGCCACTCTGAAAATCTGCTCCTTCCCCAAATTGCATCTGAACCTGTTATAAAAGGTTTGACAGATTCAGATAGGCATTTCCTCCCTACTGTGCAATCTTATAAAGATCACTCCCTCTTGGGTCTTTTAAAGAATCTGTTGTCGCCCCAGGTTGGCAGAACAGTTCAAATCTTATACAGGTAGGACGGGAGGGGAGGGTATGAAGGTCCCCCTGTTAGCACAAATAGCACACTCTGGGACACTTCTGAAAGGAAATCCCCAATGTACATGAAATACTATCTGGACACTAGAGAGCAGCTAGAATCCTGTGATACACTCCCACGCTAGTGGGGGCTACAGAAAATAAAGGATAAAGAAAGAACAGAAGGTCAGAAGGGTCTGTTTAGTGTTGGTCAGGAGGGGGACCTGGGAGAAGTCCAGTGAAGGGGGGTGGGGAGAAAAGGGAGCGGAAGGATGGGGTGGAGCAGTTTTCAAAAGGGTCAGCTGAGCTTTGGATAATAATGCCCATGTGTGGATGTTCTGTAAACTGAATCAAACCGAAGGTTTCCAAAGTTTGGCTGTCTCCAGCTAATTCTGATTTAAAGTAATGAAATGGTGTGATCTCAATGAGATTAGTTCCATAATCAGATTACATCTAAAACCAAATATACTTTCAGACTGAGGTATATTGTTCTCAAACTACCTTATTTTCTGTGGGAAAGCATGTGACAGCAGCATGACTAATGACTACAATAGCACGCATTACTTTTTCCAGCATAATTATTCTTCCGTTTTTTTGGTCACCTGTTCCTGAATAGGAACTTTCTTACCTGTCTCACTATTATTTTTATAGGGTTTTTTTCCACGAGGTAATCTAAGACCTCCCGGATTCCATAATATAATTGTCATTTCAGCTCTTCAATCCTATTGCAATATTAATTTTGGCTCTGTCATTTTCACATAAATGCTTGGTACTTGCTTCCAGTAAAACAGGTAAAAAAGGTTACTATGTCAAGCAGCAATACTTCAGCTTCTGTGAAACAGAGCACCAGTCAGAGACTGCTACTATCCTGCTGTATAATAAAGTCTCTAAGCACAGCCCTTTATGATCTTTGCTCCAAATGCCAAGTTTTTCCTCACAGATTATGTGGGCTCCTTATTGTTAGAAGCACATCTCACCAATTGCCTATAATCATAGCGCAGTCTGTGTAGGCATTTTGTGATTGGACTCTAACAAACAAACATTCCATATACAAACAATGTGTATGTTTGAATTGACATACACACTGAACCCGATCCCACTTTCACTGAAGTCAGTGGGCATATTTCCACCAAGTGCAACAAAAAGAGGACTGGGAATTGTAACTTTACAGTCACACTCTAATAATGCAGTTACTTACAACTAGTCCTCTATCATATAATGGAAAGAGACACCTAAACTTATTGCCATCATTTTGAAATGCAAAACCTTTTGAAGAAATGTTCCTAAATTTTGTACTACCAATAGAAGATTAGAGGAAAAAATGTTCTCCTTGGCAGTAACATACAGAGCACTCAGAGTAATAAAAACGGTCATATGATCATGGCAGTACACAATTTCAGAACCATATAGTTTACTAATGAATGACTATTGTAAATTTCTTTTTAAAAAGATTAATTGCTTATAGCAAACATTTCTTCCAGCATTCATACTGTGAGCTGTTTATCTGCATCTTGCTATTGCATATTCTGTAGTTCTCCAATGTGAAGAGTGTTCGATGAGCAGAACAAATGCAGAATACGCAATCACAATCCCTACTATGGATTGGAGAGGAACCCTAAGTATGCTCCATTATATAATGTTCCAATAAGGGTTTGTTCATTTGTTCATGCAATACCAGCTTCACAATCCCTATGCAAGTCCAAACAGATTAAAATGACTGTCACCATTACTTATTTTGCTAAACCAATATCTTGCAGAATTTATGTACCCTATTTTCCTAAACCTTAAAGAGTATTTAACTTCCATTTGGATTAAACATGTTTTAACCCACTTTAAATAAAATGTGGTGAGTGCATGACTACAAATCTTCTATCTGCTCAGTTAGAAAGGTTTGCATGATACTTTGTCATTATCAGGTACCTCAAAGGTAAACATTCTCTTGGGACTATTCCAAACATGATTCATAAAAATATACAAATAAAAACAGCTTAATTTGGTACATGAACCACCTCTCTTGTACTGCAGTGGGCAGTACTCCACTAATTACAACCACCCAGAATCCACATCATGGGAGCAGACAGACACCTCAGGCAATTCCAAGCCATTCTATTCAAATTTATGAATCCTCTTTCCAGAGAGTGCCTCTGTGACAACCTTCCATTGACCTACCCAAAGGGGAAAAGGGCCTTTGGAATGACTGAGATGTTTAATAATTTCTGTTGTCAACACAGGACAAGAAAGAATGGATAGACCTCCTAAATAGCATAACAAATCTACTAAAGAAATGAATGCCTTGAGCACCAGTTTCACAGTTTGGAAATGGTATCGATATGAAGTGAAATTTCACTTTAAAAAACCCATAATCTTAATATGAGTACTGGGGGATAACCTGTACTGTGCCAAATTCTCACGCCCTTTTGGGAAAATAATGAAAGCCTCTCTCCACTATTTTCTTTCTTAGCATTTCAAAAATGTTCAGAATATTTCAGGCAGCCCAATCAAATAAGGCAGTTCAATCATTCAAAACTTTCACCTTACCTGTTCAAAATGACAAAAAAATCATCTTGTACAAATTCAGTTATAACCAGACACAAGTCAAGTAATTTACTTCATAGAAATATGTAAACCTGAATGTTACTTTAGTTCTTTGTGGCTGCCTACTTTTTATTACTGCTTTGGGTGGTTTTTGATCTGTGACCAAAACCTTGATATGCCTTGTATCTATAACGCTATGCAACAAACCCCAAACAAAAGCAAAGTCTTTTATATGACCAACCATAAGCCATTACTTCCCTAAGAAATTTTCCCTAAAATATTTTTTTTTAGGTGTAGCATAGAAATAAACCGAGCAAGCCAAAGGGACTCTAGCATCGTATTATTATGCTGCTACAAAACTAAACTCATATTTGGCTGGTTTATTTCACAGGCCAATCTCTTTTTATCAGGGGTCTGACTGAGGAAAAATAGGTGGTGGTACTCCTCCAAACTCCACCCATCATTGAAACTATGCCCATCAACTTGTCCAATGTAGTGATGGGTAGATGCCACTGTTCTGGGCACTGTGTCTCAACACATGGACAGAATAGAATAGGAATGGATTTCCTCCACTAGAGATTAGGTAGCAAAATAAAGTAGCCTCCCCATGGTGGAAACCTGCATATGATAGTCATGGTAGAAATACTATCTGGTTTCTACCTAAGGATGAATGCCTCTGCTGGGAGCTCAAGTCCCCCACATTGTGGGTCTCAGATTTAAAAGCACAGGGGAAGCGTAGAGGAATCTTCTATCCCGTTATGGGCATGCCTGGGTCACACAGAGAGCAGGCACTTTTTTGCTGCAACAGCATCTCCTGAACCCTGCTGCTCATGAAGTCCCCCATTCCCTCACTCCTTGACATTGATGGCTCCTGCTCTTGACAGATGGAAAAGGATTCTGACAGGAGCTCCTCCTCCTGCTCCCTCTCAGCAGTAGCAGCTCCGCTTCTTGCTCCCCCGGCAGGCAGCTGAGAGAGGTGAATGGGCATATACTGGCCCAATTCAAGCCCTGCTGTTTATCCATTAGTTAGGAACCTGCAAATGCAGCTACTGAAGGTCCCAATCTTGCAGGCATTTACTACAGTACTTACTTGCCTGAAGTTACAGAAGCACACCAATATTTATGGGATCAGGCCTAAGATCCCAAGTATTTCCTTTATGGATACATTTTGGGGACTTTGTATGTAGCACTTCCTTATCCCCTCATTCCCCATTTTTTTATTTAGCTGAGTCTTAGTACACAAAGGGCCCGATCCAACCCATACTGAAATCAATAAGAGTCTTTCCATTGATTCCACTGGGAGTTGGATCAGACCCAAAGTCAGAAATGTTCAGATTTAGGTGCAAATTCATATTTAGGCCTCTAAATCAGAGTAGTCCAATTTACAGAGCTGCTGAGCAAGCACTCATCACCCCAAAGAGTCCATTTTTATTTAGGTACCTAACCTTAAGCACCCAGACTTGAAAATTTCAGCCAAAATCCCAGAATGAAAGAAAATATGATCAGTTACGAAGATAAATTGATTAAAATAAAACCCTTTAAAGTGTTCAAGGGCATTGCAGCGTATGAAAAAAAATCACAGATTTTCAATAATAAAAATATGACAAGAATTGCAACTAAGATTAACATTTTTTTGAATAGCTTTGGTTTTGTTTCTAATTAGAAATACCATATTTCCATAAGTTAAGGAATGTGTCTAGGATTTAGTACCGTAGAGATTACTGTTATTACACTAATGGCACATACTAATGTTTTAAAGTCACCATACTGTTTGTCAAATATATTCTCAACATAAAAGAAACTGCTAGTTTCCAGAGCATAATCTGGCAACCCGTCTCTCCAGCTGTTACTAACCAACCCATACAGAGAAAAGTAATATTGTACTAAAATCTGCTTATTACTTATTGTACCCCAAACAAAATCAAAATACAGACTCTTGTAGCTAATATAGCATTCAAAAACAACCAGCATCCAATCACACAAATCAGCAGAACATCTGTTTCTATATAATTCCTTTCTCTATCTCAAAGACACAAGGTGGGTGAGGTAATATCTTATTTGGACCAACTTCTGTTGTCCTCATATTTTGTTTTTTAAAACACCATCTAAGTTATTCCAAATTCTACAGTAGAACCTCAGAGTTACAAATACCAGAGTTAGGAACTGATTGGTCAACCACACACCTCGTTTGGAATGGGAAGTATGCAATCAGACAGCACTGACACCTCTTTCCCCAAAAAAGCAAGTACCATACAGAACTGTATTAAATGTAAACTACTAAAAATAAAAGAAGTTTAAAAAAAGATTTTACAAAGTAAGGAAATTGTTTCTGTGCTTGTTTCATTTAAATTAAGATGGTTAAAAGCAGCATTTTTCTTCTGTTTAGTAAAGTTTCAAAGCTGCATTAAGTCAATGTTCAGTTGTAAACTTTTGAAAAAACAATATTTTGTTAAGAGTTGCAAACATTTCAGAGTTACGAACATCCTCCATTCCCGAGGTGTTCATAACTCTGAGGTTTTACTGTATCACTGTCATTGGATTGGTGCTGAAACAGAATCTGAATCAGGGTTTTTTCACATCTCTCTTGTCCAAAGATCTTCTCCAGACTACAGGCTAAGAATAAGAACTACTATGGAGAACAATTCCTAAACTGCTGCAATTTGCCTATATCTGTCCTGTTTTACTTTGAGTCAGAAATCCAAACCACTAAGTGTTCAGTCAATGCTGATGTGTAACCTGTCACAGAAAGAAACTTGCCTGGAAATGTCTTTCAGTGGGACAGACAGATGCATCAGGAAAATAATTCTCTCCGCTATATTCATGTGTGATACATGTTATTTTCCAGCAAATACAGTCACTGCTTTCCAAATATCAACTATCTAAATCATGATGCAGAAGTTCTTCCACAAATGAGAATTAGCTAATCCATCCAAAACATCTGCATCAGGAAGAACATTTTGTTTGGGATACTTAGTGCATAGTCCACCTAGAAATGGGAAAACCCACACGTCACTGTTTACAACAGTGTTTATCATATATAGTGTAATTCTTAATTTTATTTTTTACCTGGTTACTAAGCGGATGGCATTCTCAAAGTATTAAGTCAGTAAGTTCTAGTTCACACACTGCTGTAGCATATGGTCAGGTAAGAGATGGCAAGAAAAATCCATTTTAACTCAGAAAAAGAAAGAGAAAGAAAGAAGGCAAAGACATTACCTCACTTCAGACCCATTCACCAAAGGACTGGCAGAAAAGAGGAGCTTTGCACCATGCACTGGAAGCTAACAAACTTGAGCTCTGGTGAATGGCCAGTGGTCACAAATTCCACAGTCTGGGACTTACCACTGAGAATGCCATGACTTTAGAATGCACGTGGACAAGTAAACACCTCAGTTTGTTTCAGCCACTGTGATGGTGCATAAGGAAAAGCTGTTTCTATGGTAGTCAGGTCCCACACTACATGCATAAAATCATTTGTGTTGGTAGTGGATGGGAAGTTTTTATTATCTTTTCAAATGCCCCAATTAAATAGTAATTTCAAGTACATATGACACAGTTATCAGTCAGTTAAAAGGATATAAACATTTCAATGGCTCAGGAACACTTTAATGATGGCAAAATTAATTATTGAACACTTGTTTCCTTTTAGATTTTCAAGCCATTTAAAAATATAAAGAAAGCATTAGACTGGTTACCATTTAATACTGAATAGTTACCTTTTCAACCGGTGTATTTTCTTCACTTGTTACACTAGCTTTTCTTGATTCAGTTTTGGTTCTGCTCAGCCTTCGTGATACTTTTTCTCTAAGCAGAGTGGCATATCCAATGTGCTCATAGATGGGGTTTTTGGTCATTTTAGCAATATACTCAGAAGCCTTGGTTTCTATATACAGTGTTATCAATCCATCTGTTACCAAATCATGAATAGATTCAAATCTTTTCTCCCCCACGAAGTGCTTCCCATCATAGAAAAGCCTGTAGTTTAAGGTCTGATTACCAAATCTGCATTAAAAAAAGGGAAAGAATACAAAATATCAGAATTAGGAGACAGTTTTGCTGATTATACATACATTTTTAGGTCCTAATATTGCACATGGATCAGTGGGGATGAGTCTCCCACAGAACCACATTGTGCTCATGTGGATCTAACTGCAGGATTAACAAGCAGCACCACCCAGAAATGTGTGCAGTCAGTCAGTATTGCTCATCTTGAGAGGGCTGGCACAACACATCAGAGGTTTGCTTATACTGATTGACAAAATCCTATTCTGGAGAGTGCTATTTATGGCATGTAGAGTACATGGTTTTAAAAAATATATTAAAAACAAAGTATCTTAAAATGTTTCTTTTATAGCACATCAAGGGTGAAATCCAGGTCTCTCTGAAGTAAAACGGAAGGTTTTTGTCAGTGACTTCAGTGGAAATAGGTTTAAGATTAGCAGCCGTGTTAGTCTGTATCCGTAAATAAGACAAGGAAGACTTTGTAGCACCTTAGAGACTAACCAGTTTATTTCAGCATAAGCTTTCGTGGGCTATAGCCCACGTCACTGGATGCATAGAATGGAACAGAAGTAAGATGCATTTATGCACACAGAAAGGAGGGGGGAAAAAAAAGGTTGTACATTAGCATACCAATTCTAAGAGGCTGTTTAATTTGGATGAGCCATCCAAATTAAACAGCCTCTTAGAATTGGTATGCTAATGTACAACCTTTTTTTTCCCCCCTCCTTTCTGTGTGTATAAATGCATCTTACTTCTGTTCCATTCTATGCATCCAGTGACGTGGGCTATAGCCCACGAAAGCTTATGTTGATATAAACTGGTTAGTCTCTAAGGTGCTACAAAGTCTTCCTCGTCTTATTCACTGGGAACAGCATTTCAGTCCAAATGTACATGTTTTCTTTGTTAAATGGGTTACAGGCTAAAAGCTCCAGAATGATCTTTACATTTGTACTATAACTTTTTTTCACATAAATTCCCAATTTGCAAGCAAACTAATGTTTCTGAATTGACAAGTATGTACATATGTAAATTTAGAAATTGGACTGAAAAAATCTAACCCTTGATGTCAGCAACTGAAGTATTCTGTCACAACCCACTGTCCATATATATATTTAATAAGGACAATTGAATACTATACTTTTCTTACTCTTTATTTTGAAATGCCTTGTTAGGAACCTTGAAACTCTCCTATTTTGTTCTCTTCCATTTGACAACCACTGATATTCATTTCCTACACTTTTCACACAATAAGCACCACCAACTCTTGGTTCACTACAATGATCATTAAAAAAAAAAAAGCTCTGGGAAATCTCATCTAGGAAATGCTCGTTACAGACTTACCAAAGGAATTATAAAATTGGAGACTCTTTGCAGGTCCCACAAAAATAGTAATGTTTTTAAAACTTTATTTTTTTTATTTTGTAAAAGGTGATAGGATCTGGAGGATATTACCCAACAAACTATAACAGATTTAAGATGTATATAATTTTGCTCTTAAGTAGCTTGATGTCTCTTTAAAAAGAAAGATGCTAAAGTAAACTTTAGGTTTTGAATAATTTTCTTAAGATTCAATATATAAAAGGACCTCAAGCCAAGGTTTGAGGCACCCTACCATTATTACTCACACAATCAAAACCAGCAGCATAAAAGTTGACATTCCACAGGAATTCAGCGAGCCACCTACAGAGACTTCCTTCCATGCCACCATTGGGAAAGCATACTTGTAGCCCTCTAAAAAACCCTGTCAAACAGATATCTTTTGCAGTATGCCTTGAAGGTCATCAAATTCATACTAAGGGAGAAGGGGGAAGCTAGTTTTAGAATACTGCAGCCTTCACAGAGGGCATCCTGCCACCCTCCCCCCCTGCATTTATAATGACCGAGAAGCAGTCATGTGCGCTTTCTGACCACAACTGTAGCATGGGGAGATTGACAACTGCTCACGCTGGCCTGTTCCTACTCATTTAGGACTTTGTAGGTCATAACGGAGACCTCATACTCTGCCCAGAGACCAATGACCAACCCCATGCAGATCTCAAGGAGCACCAGTGTCAAGTGTTCCCAGCATGATGCCCTGCTTAATAAGCGAGATACTACATCCTGCACCAGCGTCAGTCTCAAAATGGTTTTAAGGAGTGAGTCCCATGTACAGAGACCTGCAACAGTCTACGCTTGAGGAAACAAAAGCATGAACAACAATGGCAAGGTACGCATCCACAGAGAAAGGCTGCAAACTTCTAGCCAGACGCAGATGGTAAAAAGCTTAGTAGGTTGCTGAAGTAATGTGATTGTCAAACAGCAGCTGGAGGCTTAAAATCATGCTTAGTTGCAAACCCTAGCAATTAAAGGCAGACAGTCTCTCAATCAAAGGGACTGGTAATATCTCTGCCATCCCTTCCAAATGTCTAGTTAATCTAAAAATATTTTATTAAAACTGAGTTTACCTGAGAGCTAGAGTGTAGCATCCAGGTTGCCGCTGGCTCTCTCTAAGAATATATGCTCCTTCTACACCTGCAAGTATTTCATCTGCTTGCTCCCGAGAAATAATTCCATGAAACCTGAGGGGAAAATTTCAGTAATTTACAGAATAATCATAAGTAGAAATAAAACTACAAGAAATCATGGTTGATTTAAGTGAGACATATGTGACTAGTTGTAGATCATAATAGGATAGCAACACTAAATACTGCATCAGTGGAACAACCTGGGAACAATTTCAGGTCCCCAACTCCCAGTCCGACAGACATCAAACTTCACACATGTGATGGTACTAAACTGAGAAATGATAGAGCAAAGAGAAAATGTTGTTCACTACCTGAGTAACTCCACTGGATGCTTTTAGAATAAATCTTTCAATTTGGCCCAGGAAAGTCTAACCCCAGCTATCAGAAAATACTGTGGGCACAACAATCTGAATTTAAGCAAAGACAGGTAAAAACGGTGTGCGAATTTTGACATTCCTACCATCACAATACTTGGCAGCTCAAGGAGCAGGAACAATTAGATATAGAAGAACAGGAAAAAAACATTAAGGCCAAATCCTCAAATCTTGATTTAAAGACTTCAAGTTACAGAGAATCCACCATTTACTCTAGTTCAAACCAGCAAGTGAGGCACACCCTACGCTGCAGAGGAAGGCAGAAAACCCCCCAGGGTCTCTTCCAATCTGACCTGGGGGAAAAATCCTTTCCAACCCCAAATATGGCGATCAGTTGGACTCTGAGCATTTCATTAAGCCAGCTCTAAGAGGGAGCATGATCAGGCTTGGAGTTTCCTACAATGGTTACTTTATATGAGAGGAATGAAACAAGAACAGTAATAAAGGCAAATAAAGAGAGATAAATTAAAATGAATGCACGTATTCTAGTTAGTATCCTTATTGCACATCTGCCTCTGTTGTTTATATACATATAATTTTTAAAAGGAGTGAGGATATCTGCACTTCTTTTTTAAATGTGTGGCAGGAAGATCAACTATCGTGACATAAAAAACTGCATGAAGAGTAGCGTTATGGATAATATCGTTTTCCTTATCAATAAAGTTCCTTGGCCAGTTTCTGTAAAATGTGACACTTTCTGTGATTCATTCTCCCATGACAAAAGGAACAGGCCCTAAGACAAACAGCTGACTTTACACCAATCAGTTCTTCAGCTATGACCTTTAAACAAGGACAAAATACAGTCTTTAGAGTAGTTTAAATACTACATTGTGCACGTATTTTGCTAGCTGATTCACTAAACCTTTCCTTGGAGCTTTTAAAAGCTTCTATTTTAAATGCTGCTGTCTAAATATACTGTAAATATGTTAAAAGCTTCTAGCCCTAAGCAATGTCTTTTTTTCTGACATAATACATCGGAAATGGTAGGTTTAAAATGCTGCCTCTGGTTTGGTAGGGAAGAGGAAGAAGAAAAACATTTTAGATTTAAAGAGAACTGAACAGCAACTGCACTTGCCATTTTTTCATGCTGACTACATGTTAGGAGCATTAAGTTTTAGGTGAACTTTCCAATGCATTACTAGGCATTCTTCCTTTTTAAAATTATGATTGATTTGGACATTCCTACTATGCTGATGAATAACGGGCATTTTCTACTACAGCCAATTAGAATGAACATCTCTAAAATTACACAGTTTTTTCTTGCCTGTTAGCTGTCATACATACTATGTCGATAACCAACCAATTTATTGGACAAAAGACAGTGATAATAGTTTTCAAAGATCTAGAGCTAGAAAGCATGGTGGTTCAATTAGCTAGGTGCTGTCTTTCAAACTCTACTGTACTCGAGTGGCTATGACTGAATTCCCTATTGTCACAGGTAATATTTTAAAAATGCAACTATAATAATTAGATCTCTCATAGTTTGACAGCTGCTGTGCCCTGGGTGTGAAAGAAACCCTTAAAATAGGAAGTTATATAGTTAATTCTTACTGCAAGCTAAACAACAGGCCTCAGATAAGTACCTTATGAAAAGGAAAATTCTCATTCTACGCAAACAGCTCAAGTAAAGGGTCTTGAATGAGTAACAATGGCTGTGGGCCCTTGAACACTATCTTTATGGGGCTCTGGGTCAATGGACATGCAAGCCATTTGGAGATAACAATCCCACTGCATAAAGGGAGAATGGACTCCTCCTTTTGAGGCCTCAGAGTTGCCTACCCTTTTCCCTTCCTTGCACTGGAAACACACCATTTCAGGCCTCATATGCCCATGGAGTAAGGCAGCCTTTAGATCTGAAGCAGTCTCATACTCTCACTGACACTTTAGTGCTGGGTATCAGTGGGAAGAAAGTACAGTAAGCACACACAAAAAGAAGGAAGAATAGGAGGAACGAGAGTAAGTAAAACAGTAAAAATAAACAGGAGTTAAAAGTTGCAATCAAAAAAAGATCAAGGAGAGGAGAGCTGAAACAATCAGAACCATGCTTCCCCAAATCACCCCGGGTTTGTTTTTAGACACCATCCATGGTTTTGCCCATCTCTAGTTGACATGCATGCTGAAATGGTGGTACAGGCCATGCACTGTTGGGCAATAATAATGAATCCATGTGAAACTGGAATATTAGACATTCAAAATATTTTCATGCTAGGATGATGGAAAGTGAAATGAAATATTCTGTCATAACACCTCCACTATGGTATTGTTACTTCTGTATTAATTATTTCAAAAGGAATGCATGATACCTCAAGTGATTACTTATCAAATAATTAACAGTAGAATAGTGTAATACATACTCTCTTCCATAATATTTTGGTCTGTTCTCCACCTAAATTTAAAAAGAAAGGAAAATATTAACAATAAACTCAAAATTACACCAGTAACATTAAAATAAAAGTCAAGCAAATGAAACACTGATCATCAATGAAGACTGAGGCATCAAATTCAGAGCATATGCTTAAGCTATCAAAAAAAGATAACTTAAACAAGAGCACCATGATACGTGAAGTGATGTTAATCTGAAGTTATAGTACGCACAGAACATATGGTGAAAAAAAATAATAAGAATAAGCAATTTTATTTTCATGAATTTGTGATGACTATAAATATAGTGAATGGTGAAACAAATGGGGCAACATGAGTCAACTGTATTATATGTGATCAGACAGATGAAGAATAATTTACTATTTTTCTCTCATCTATTATTTATACTACATAATAAGATTATTTTTGTCCTGTGGTGTTTCTTAAGCATTGTTGCCTATAAACGGCAAATGTCGAAGCTGAATAATTGAATGTTCTCAGAAGATTTTTTAAAAAAAAACCAACAAAACAAAAAACCCACCAGGGTTTATGGATTTAATTCGGGTCTGAAATTCCTCACGTCTCAGCAAAGCATGAGCCTGATCTGAAGTACACCGCCAAAATCAATGGAAAGACTTCCAATTATTTCAAATGGCTTTGGACCAAGCCCTAAGTAGGGTAACATGCCTATACTTAAACTTCAGATATTCTGACATGTTGGTTTACCACTCAAGCTGCAATCCTACAATGAACTCTGAGCTGGAGTACCTTAATTTATCTAAAGCCTTTGTTTTAATCATTTGTATTTTTTAATTGCCTGTTTTATATGAATTATTACACAGTCTCAATTTCAGCATGTGATCCACAGACAACTGCATAGTGGCTCTGTATAATGAGAAGGATCCGATTTCAGTTCTGACTTTCTTTACCAATTGTAAACAAACTGGTTTAGTATTATTCTGTGAATGTTCCACTGTATGGTATATGCTAGGTATAGTCCACAAAAAGGTTACATGAAGTTAAAAATCCTCAAAGTTCATGGACTTGGTTTATACACAGACAAAAAGAACAGATTTACAAAATAGTTTATCTCAGACTTTTTGAAGACAGCAGGAATATGAGGCAGCATAAGAAGCACCAGAGAACCGTCAAGTATACAGTCATTTTTCAGTAGTTTACAAGCGAAACAAACACTACACCAGCAGGGGGCACTTCTTTCCAAGGTTTCATACACAAGGTTTTTGTTAATGTTTGTTCAACATTTCTAGAAAAAATATTTGCTTCTTTAATATTAATTTATAAAATATCCATTTATACTGCCCACTTATTACCTGAATTTATGTATAGTGTGTTAGGAAAATCCTCAGAGGATATTTTATATAGCTGGAATTGTTGTGGTTTTTTTTTAAAAAAAAAACATAACTGGCTCTATAATTTCTCTCCAGCTATGATCTTTAGCTGTAGCATTTGATACTGCTCTCTTATATGGCATGAAAAATACTACTGAACTAGAATGTAGGCTTGTAAACTTAAAATAGAAATCAAATAAGCTATTTTTTTTTTCAAATGAGCTCTATTGTTCCCTGGAAGGTAGCACCATGCTTCCAAATAACAAATATATGCAATTACGGAAAAAGTAATTTTCTGCTGGTGCAATAATCCATACATTGCTGTACTGAGACATCTGACCTGGTACCCTGAGGTCACGGAGACTAGGTATTTCAGACATGATATAAAGAAATTAGTGTTAGAAATGACTTCCTTTCAATAGTCCAACAACAGTATCAAGCCCTTGAATCCTCTACCTCAGAACAGTAAATTGCTACAACAGCGCACAGTAGCACTTTGGACATTTGAGAAGCAGGAAAAATGAAAGAATAATCGCCTATACTGAACGCAGAACAAAATCCGAGGCACGTCTGAGCACAGGTTTTCAATTTCTAGATATATACAAATACACCTTGTGTAAACGGTGGATGGCCAGGTAATTTTTAACAGGATTGCCAGTTACAATTTTGGTTTTAACCTCCCTAGCTCATTTCTGATGAGACTGCAGACAGGGGTTAAATGAAAGGGAAAGAAAGGAGTAGGGGAGAGGCATTAAATTAATGTAACCAGCAAAATACAGAAATGTGCATGATGTTGAGAGTTTTTGTTAAATATTTACCATTCAAACCTGCTCATGTGAAATTCGAATATACATACACTTAAGCACGGGCAGCAGGTATAGTAGGCCCAAGGGAGGCTAAGACTCCCCTAACCCTGCCCATGCTCTGCCCCCAAGACCCTACCCTTGCTCCCCAGATTTAATGTTCTTCGTGCATTTGCGCACGTCGGCCGGCAGCTCAGGGGTCGGGGCAGCTGGAACAGGCAGCAGGTCAGGGGTCACGGCAGCGCTCGAGGTGGTTCAGCCAGGGCTCTTCTGGCCACGATGTGGGGACAAAGGAGACAAAGGAGGGGGACAGAGAATCGGGTGGAAGGGGCAAGGCCAGGTGAGCTAGCCTCCCTGAAAGGGGTGTTCATGCACTGCCCATGCACCTAAGCATAAAACTAGAGAAAAGTAAATCTCAAAGTAATGTAATTCTGATAATGAGAGACGGACAGCAACATAGTTTGCATTTACATAGTGTGATAGACATGGCAATTTCCTGCAATATCTTTGTGAGATCTTACTGTATTAAGTTCATGTACCATTGTGGGCCAGAGACTATATGTAATTCCATCGGGGAGAGTGACTACAGCTCTTCCAGGAACTAAGAACACCATGAGGTGATTAGGCAAATTAACTTGGGTCGTTAACCTGTAGAGGAGTACCCCAACCTGGAGACACTCGCATATATTAGTTCAAACTGGAGTCTCCAGAAACCAACAGACCCCCGCACCCCAAAAAACCAAACCAAACCAAAACAAACAAAGAACACCCCACCAACAGACTTTTGGATAAATAGCCTGAGTTTAAACAGACTTGGGGCCTGCTTTCTTATCCAGCAAATGGGCAAGACGTCCTGCCCATGGTGGACCCTATTCCTTCCTGGGTAGGGTTTGAAGGACTTTGGCCGACTGAGGCCCCATAAAACTGATGTGTGTCCTCTGATGAGATTTTAGCATGTACACAGGAACTTTATTTTTTGTGTTTTTTCCCTGGTGCTTTCACCTTAAGATTAAGTGTGCTTGCTTATAAAGGACTATGTGGAGCTTGTGACTGCTGGCTATTACAGCTGTCCACAGACTTCAAACAGAAAGCGAAGACACTAACCTGTTTAGGCATTCTGGTTTTCTGGGAGTAACACAATCTAGTTAGGGAACTGTGCAGTCTGGAAAAATCCTGGTCAGGGCGGGGACGGGGAAGGGAAGGCAAGAGAGAGAGATGCGAGTCTCCACCCAAGAGAGATGATAGCCCAGAATGGGTGCCCTTGGTGGACTATGGAGCGGAAATACATGTGCAGTTGCCCTGAACTATGACATATAGCACCTATCTTCTTGGAGGATAATGATCAGACTCTGATAATTTGCTGCTTAACCTGAATAAGGGTCTCAATGTGGCCCCAGGTGCTTGTGAAACCCCTGACTACAACCACTTAAGTGGACACAGTGGCTAGTCAGCATGGTACACAACAACACTCACAACAGGTTCCAGTTCAACTGAAGCCGTGTCCGTCTTTATCCCACAAATGAAGCACTGCACCTAGCGGATAAAGAGCCACGCAGGTGTTGTGTTGAGCAAACACTGACCGGCAGTTGCTGAGTTCTTATGTAACCAGTAAGGGAGGCCTCTGTTACACAATAATCAAAGCGCCTAAGCAATACTAATTCACAATTACAATAATTCGCTGCATGAGTTCCTTACAGCACTGCACAAAGGTGCAAGGAGGACATTTTTGGAATTGCATCTTTAATGTTCTTACAGAGAAGCCAAAACCTCAGTTTTTAAGGTCTCATATGAAAGACACATGCAGAGTAAACATCATGGCACTCAATTTATCTCAGAAAGCTATAGGGTTGAGTCATTAAGGCTGGGATTTTTATTTCTTTTCAGTTGTTTGTAGAATTTCAGGATCATGTTCAAGGACATAACATGCTAGAATGACTCAGTCAACCTAAATATACCTCCACAAACCTCAACAGATACTCAACTCTGCCAGGCCATTCCCAGACAGGAACCTGAATAGGCAGACAGCTCTTGCAACATATCCTGAAGGCCCATAAACTCAGGTTCTGTCAAACCAGGGAGGAAATCACATTGCAGACATAATGACCTAGCTGCTGAAAATATTCTACTGCAGCTATATCAATCTACGGCCTATCATTGAGAAGATCCTCCTTGATATCAGCCGCCAGAAATGAGCATGACAAGACTGGAAGTTTCAAGATAACTAAGAGCTATATCATATTAGACTTTATAGATCAAAATCAACACCTTGACTTACACCTGTAAACAAACAGGAAGCCAGTGATATGTATGGAGCACAGGTTTATACTCCCAAGGAAACTTGTAGTAATATTTTGTACTAGCTGAAATTTGTGCATGAACTTCAAGGGAAGTTCTATACATCTCAGGTGAGCAAGACTGACAAACTCAGCCAGGGGTTACTTTTCCCCACCTGATGTGAATGACTTGGACCTCATAGAAATCACAGCAGAGAAGGCGGCTCTCACCATCTCCACTGGAACCACAACATTCTTCCATAAAGAAACTGTGGAGAAGTAAGTCGTATTTCACAACTGACCTATACAATTTCCACCATTCATGCATCATCTGTGCCAGCTCAGCACGGTAAAGTGTTGACCAGTGAGGCGAGTGCAGAGAGATGGAGCACTCAGGACCACCATGCCAACAGACAAAGATGGTGATTATTATAAGCACCCAGCCTGGGCTAATAAAAAAGGTCATCTCTCTACAATAAAAGTGTGAGCCCTAACCCCCAACTGTAGGCAATAATGATCTGATCTAAGAAGTGTGCAATCACCAATCCCCCTCCCACAATTCAGAGTGACCACTATTGTCCATTGAGCCAGAAACCATACTGAATAGTTCTAAGGTTATTGCTGTAGCCACGAGATCCTTGAAGAGTCGTCATCTGCCTGGATACCAAAATCACCCAGGGGAATAAGCCTCAGTGACTCCAACACCAGGGCAGATAAGGAATTTGTTAAATCAAACAGGAAATCAGAGCTGTAGTGGAGTAGGCTGTAAACGTAACTATTCCAGGATCCATATGAAAACTGGACAAACAAATCGAATTTTAGAGTCAGAAATTTCCTATGATTAAACTCAAATTAAACCAACAAAACCACCACACTTCTGAACTGTCCTTCTGAAGCTCAGGTTTCAGAGAGTCAGGGCATTCCAACCCTGAGGCCTAGACTGTTAAAGTACATTCTGCTGTCTCCCCACCAAAACACTTACTGGAATATGTATTTTAGGTCCATGATTTCCCCCCCACTATATTACAGCATATTCTCCAAAACACAGTCTGGAGTAGTACCAGGAGTTTATATTCAATACTTAGAACTAAATTAACCTCTCTCATTAAATCTATTCATTAACTTGGCTAATTAGGCATAGTTCTTTTAAATAATTTTAAATCTTTACTGCATTTTAATATCCTTGAAATTGTGATGCCTTTTTAGACCAGGATACTTTGGCCCAGAGTGATACTCAGTGTACAGCATATTGTAATAAAATCCTATTCCACTATGCAGGATAATTTTCCTCAAAACTATTGGGAATCATGCATGTGGGAGATGAATATGCCCTAAAATGGCAGATTGTCATTTCAAGTATACCATCTGCATCCAAGTCACACTGCACTGAAATGAAAAGACACCCTGAAGAGTTCTTTCCATTTAAGTATTGTCGCAGAAATAACATACCCCTAATTTCAATAAACGTGGTCTCTCTTTTACTTCATTCTATGAGAAATACACTCTAATTTATGCTTAAAAAAGAGCTATATGTTTAAAGTAAAAAGGGGTCAGGGAGGTAAGAGCCATTTATTCTCAAATCATAGAGATTAAATAATGCTATTTTAATTGCATTATTGATCAAATCTTCCAGTCTTTATTTATCAAAACCCTCATCTGATGTCAATGGGAGTTTTAACTGAGTAAGGACTACAAGTTTTGGCCTTATGTGTATACCCAAAAGGTATTGCAATACATATATTCCAGCTGACTCAGACAATCCTTTGTGTGTGGCAAGATTAATAACTGCTTTGGACTTGATTCACTGGACTTGAACTCCACAGCATCAGTGATCATATGTTGGGAGTGGGTCAATGGTAGGACAGGGAAAGGGGAACTCATAGCAGAGTGGAGCTCCATAATTTTGTACCCCAATGGCATAGGATCCCACATGGACTTTGCATCTGTAGAATTTAAGGCTGCTCCTCTGCATCCCTAACTTACGCAGGTGCTAAAGAGTCCTAAATAAGGGAACTGGTTCACATGTCCTTCCAATCCATGGACAGGATGTATAATCAAGTCCTTAGACTCAGCAATGCCAATGTGCTCACTTCTGGCAATGAAGACAGTTTCTCTACAAGTTTAACCAGATATCTTTTGCACTTAGAATTATGCCTAGTGATTTTATAATCAATTCCAGTTTACCCTTTTTAAAAACAACTCTCAGTTCAGTTCAACCCCATGAGAGAACCCTAGTAAGATGTGAAGTTTCAGAAAAAGGAGACGTTAATCTTTAGATTAGTTCATGTTATGGCTAGATTACCACTATTCTAACCACAAACTGCATCTCAGACTCATCAACATAACAGGTTATACAAGACCATTATAACAAAACAGAAAAGTCTTGTGTAGTATCTCAGCAGTTGGCAAATGTAAAGTTCTCATCCTCAAACAAATCATTTTAAACACCTATTTAGAAACCTCATGTTCACAAGACCTAGAGAAACTAAGTGTCCTTCTAAACATAATGAAGAACTGGAGAGTTCATTTTACAACAGTGATTCCTAAGCAGCTTAACCTTGAAAATATTACCTACAATTCTAGGAAGTGACTGAGTCTACTTACCTCCTTTTATTATAATTGAACTGTTACCTACTTGTCAGTCAGTGAGGGATCAAAATATCCATTCTTGATTTTGCTAAAAGAATAATCTCATGACACTGTTAGACTATTTACTAGTGTTTTAGCATCACCTAGTAAAGCCAAGTTAAAAAAAAAAAAAAAGATGCTAGTATTTTAGCATCACCTAGCGGCCACAACTGGAAATCAGTGCCCCGTTTTACAGAGTCACTGTACACACATTTAATTAAAAGATGGTCCCTGCCCTAAAGATCTTATGATCAAAGTAACAGTTTACAGTCTAAGGCTTAGCAATCCTGCCTAGTTAATGAGATGTTAAGTTTTTTATGTTTTAGTGTGACCATTGGTCCTGGGAGTTCCACAATTAAGTCTGGCATGATGGTGGAACAAGGCCTAGCTGGAGTCTCCAGAGAGACTAATGTGTTGTGGGGTCTAGCTCGGTACATGCACAGCACTCACATACACAGCACTCCCAGGAACCTATGTAAACTTGGACTTTGACCCACACGTGGAGGTCCAAAAAAGGGGGGAGGGGGCAACCATGCAGGAGGTGTTAAGGTAGCCAAAGTGACCTATCAACGGAGTGTTGTGGCCCAGTTCTAGCACCTCCAGTTGGGGGCATCCCAGAAGAACATGTATGTGAAGAATGTTATCCTGTCCCCCATGGAGTGATGCATATTAGCCCCTAATGGCAGGGTGCTGGTGAAAAAGGCACCTAATTAGGCCCTGCTCAGGCAGCCCCAATCAGGGGAAATGGATTGGGGCTGGGGAAAGCCTGATGCCTGGCCTAAGGATTGGCTGCACCTGCTGGCCTGAGGACTAAAAAGGCTGGGAGGAGGCTGGAAGACAGGGGGAATGGTCAGGGAAAGATCAGTCTCCTGACTGGGGCCTGACTCTGTTGGTAGAAGGAGCCAACGTGACTGGTAAGCCTTGTATATAGTTGGACACTGGTGGTGGGACAATGCTGTAAATAAAGAAATGGGTGCTGTACATCTAAAGCCTCTCTGAGTTCTATTGGGACGGTCCAGGAGGTGGGACAGCAGGAAGACCCTGTTACAGGCATCAAGTTGGTTCCTTAGGTGAATGGGTCTTCTTTTGACGTGGAATGGATGTGGGAAACCAGTTCTTGATGAATTGCGGCATTGACAAAATTAGTAGGCTTGATGAGACAGAGGGGCTTGAAGATAGGTAACCTTGTTTTTCTGGTAGTATTCCCACTTTCAGGACAGGGTATCCGCTTTCCCACTTTGGTTTCCGAGGTGGTAGATGATAGTAAACTTGAACTGAGACAAGAACAAGGTCCACTTTAACTGCCTCTGGTTCAAAGTTTGGGTCTTGCAGCGGTACATAAGGTTCTTCTAGTCCACAAAAACCTGTACTGGATGCCAATCTTCCTCAAGGTGGTAACACCATTCTACAAAAAGCAATTTTGATTGCAAGTAGCTCCTTATGCAGTATTTCATAATTCATTACTATGGCGGTGAATTTTCAAGCATAGCATGAACATGTGTGCAGTACTGGCTGGGGTCCAAGTTGCTGCGAGAGTACTGCCCCGAGCGCCACACTGGGGCATGTGCCAGAATCAGAGCCTTGGTGAATGCAGTATTGGTGTGGTCAAAAGCGTGCTTGGTATCAGGAGGCCAAGTGAAATGAATGGCTTTATGAAAGAGGGAAGTCAGAGGTGCTGCTTGTTAGAGAAGTTGGCAATGAATTTCCTATAAAAATTTTCAAAATTTAGGAAAATCTGACGCTCTCAAATCGTCCAGGGTGCTGTCTAGTTACAGATACCCTCCATCTTCAATAGGTCCATCTGGACAAAAGGATGACATGAGGAATGTTCCCTGTCTTCCCACCCTACAACTTACGCACTTCAAAACATCCAGAGGATCAAGGTAAGCCAAACATCCAGAATGCCACTCTAGGTGATAGCGTTAAAACTCCACTGCTGGGAGTCTTCATTGTGTACAAATTAGGGCTGTAAATTAATCACATGCATGAACTGCGATTAACTCAAAACAAATTAACGTTGTTTTTTTTTAAAAAGAGTGTTAATTGCACCCCTCTGGAGATGGGACTCGGCGATGGTCAGGTGAGGAGGGAGACATGTCCGGCCTTAGAGGTGAGTGAGAGGGGCCACCGCCCAGTGGAGCCCACTCACCTCCTGCTGCCCTGCTCCACTGCTGCTCCTGCCTCCCCCACTTTACCCCATGAAGCCACCCCGGCTAAGCTGCTCCGGACTGGGAGTCTGCCTCCTGTCTGCTGTGCAGAGCAGGGGTGGGGGCAGAGGTGCAAGTAAACCGGTACACACTGGTATGGTGTACCAGCAAAAGCCGGTGCACCGTACCGTGGACCGGCTTCTCCAGGCAGCAATTTAAAGGGCCTGGGGCTCCCAGCAGTGGCTGGAGCCTGGGGCCCTTTAAATTACTGCCAGAGCCCCACTGCCAGAGCCCTAGGGCAGCGACGGCCAGGCTCAGGCAGCAATTTAAAGGGCCCAGGCTCCTGCCACTGCTAATGCCCCAGGACCTTTAACTTGCTGCTGGAGCCCTACTGTTGGCTCCGGCAAGATGCAGCCCTCGTGCAACAGCATGGAGACTGCCTTGAGCTGCAGGCTAAGTGCCAGGCACCACAAACTGCAGCAGCACAGAAGTAAGCAATTAACACTCAAAATATTTTAAATAAATGGTATTCTAATATTGTTTAACAGTGCAATTAAAACTGTGATTAATCACAGCTACTTTTTTAATCTCACAATGAATTGTGATAATTTTTTAAAATTGTTTGACAGCTCTAGTCATTATTAATGATGATGATGATATTATTTTATTCCCTCAGAATTGTAGGCCTCACATTTCAGTTGAGAAAAAGGCATTTTGGCAAGAGAAAAAATAGACCCTCCCCCTTTCATTATCATACAAAATTAGAGAGGAAACTGCTTTTTCTAGGAACCATATTTTTTGCTTGCTTCAGACACAACCCAGCTGGAATTCAGAACAATGAACAATTATCTGACATTTCTCTACATTATAATATAGGTTAAAGCTCTAAGGCCTTGTCTACACTAGGGAAATTTCAGACAAATTTCTCACTGTTGCTAACGCTGATTCAGCTGAACCACTGTTAACAAGATTGAAAGTCCTAATGTAGATAAGCCCACTAGCCTGCACACTGTTATCAGCACTGTGTCAATAAGACTTGCTCTGAGCAGAAGCTAACTATACTGAGGGGCTTTAAATATGTAGCCTACTACCAAATATAATATATTTCAAGATGCATTGCAAGACTCCCTCTTCCCCCATGGTCCCAGAGAAAGAAAGAACGAAAGAAAGAAGAAAGAAAGAAAGTGTAAAAATTCATGGTTTACCCACAATTACCAAAACTGTTCCCAAGTCAAACACTGTCAGCATTCATCCTGTAATTCCTTACTTTATTAGCGCTAAAATATTTGTGCAATAAAGACTCGCAAATTAAAAATAACACATTGAAATGGTATTTTCAAACTGAATGCTATTAAAATATTATTCTGGTATAAAAAACAAGAAGTGGCACATCTTGCTTTAACTCTTTGCTGCAAATGTGCCATTTTCAACCACCATTTCAGTAGAACAATCCCAGAGAGACACTAAAAACACTGAGTCAATTATCAGGGGATAGAGAAGGAACTCTCTTCTCTTCATCTACAAGAATGCCTGCATCTGTAATTTTCACTCCATGCATCTGAAGAAGTGGGTTTTTTACCCACAAAAGCTAATGCCCAAATAAATCTGTTAGTGTTTAAGGTGCCACCTGACTCCTCGTTGTTTATAAACATTGACTTTCTATCATAAAAGAATACACTTCTATTGTATTGTATACACTTATTGTTTATCTTTATACTTGCAAACACTAGCACACTGTTCTCAAAACTCACATGCCAGATGAATATTGCTTTTAAAAGTATACTTTTTATTTGTAAAGGATGCCTATCATTAAAATATTGTGGAAGGAATCAAGAAAGAAACAAGGATACTGGCAGAAATCCAATGTTATTGGAAAGACAGGATATTCACAGTGCTCACATTGCCAGTGGTTATTAATTAGAAATCATTAGATATCCCAAACCAGTTCACCATGTACATGAACTGGAGTAATTACCATTTTTTGCTGACAAGATTTTTATGCATATGGTAGTGGGGAAAAAAAAATAGTGTAATGTAGGAAAGCTCAAAGATACAGAGCCATAAATTACTTACAGTCCTGTTTTAACTTTTACACAGATTTTTTACTTACTGCAGGTGCAATGGGTAGGGGAGAGGCTACAGTCCTGGCAGGACAGAGGAGAGCCAGAGACCCCAGGCCAGGACTATGAGGAGAAGGGTAAGTCCCTGGCCACAGAAGAGCCCTTTGCTGAACAGCAACACCTTTGCTGAACAGTTCCTGCCTGTGGAGGGCTCCCAAACACCTGGCTGGTGAGTGAGAGAGCTGGGACCATGACAGTGTAGCTGCAGAGAACTCCTTGCATGGCCCAGGGGCAGGTAACGGTGGATCTCTGCAGGTGCCAGGTGCAGCAGGGAGGCTGCAGTCCTGGTGGGGCAGAGCAGAGACCCCCAGCCAGGGCTGTAAGGAGGAAGATGTATACTGGAATTTATGAGACTTTGTGATGTGCGCATCACCTGTCAAAAGTCATCAGCTACCAAAGGAAGGCATTATGTTCGAGACAGTATGCTATTGCAGAGTTCTTAATTGGCCTATTTGCCTGTATATTTACTACACTAGCAGTATCCTTTTAATTGCTATGCTAGTTGATTAAGTTGTATTTCTTCAACATACAACTGAGTATTGAGTGTAGATAAGGCAGAAGTGGGTAGTGAGTGATACTCTTCCATGCCTATTATCCAGAGCTCTTTTGAAGATATGGTACTGAATGCCTAAGAAAGAACTGATTATCTGGATTTTCACTTAATAAGGATCTTAATGGCCTTTCCTTTTGAAAACTGCTACAGCCATGGAGCACTATCGTCCATTCTGTATGAGAAAATAAGAGAGAAAAGTTTTGTTAAAGCCTTTCGGCCTATGTGCATTAGAGTTCCAGAGGGTCACCATGTTAGTGTCCTTCTTGAGCAGCATCTTTGATAGGGACAGAGTGAGAGAGACTTTAACCACATTAGCATCTTGCTTGCCCCTTTTATGATCTTGCACTGTCAGCTTGAGTACATCCTCAGTTGACAGAGCATGAAGGTTTTCCTTCTTATGCCAAAATTTTGCCCTGCTCTCCGATAATTGCTAGCTGGCATCTATGAGAGAAAGTGTAAAGCTTGGTCTTATGATTAAAGCACTGGGCTGAGAATCAGGAGATCTGCATTCAATTCCTAGCTCTGGTGCAGACTTCTTATGTGACCTTGGGAAAGTCACTTGATCTGTCTGTGCCTCAGTACAACACTTACTTACACTACAGAAGTGTTGTGAGAATAAATGTTTTAATGTTTGAGAGGCACTCAGATACTACACTGATATCAGCTATTTAACTAGACAACTGCACGGGGGGGAAGAGGGCAAAGCAGATAATTAAGTCTTTTTTTATGTATTTCTTCTTCTATATTCAGAGGGTTTTAACAGCTTGTATATTTTGAATTGCATTTGATTACTGTATAAAATGTATATAGCTAAGAACTCAGTATTATTAGTAATAATCATAATATTTATTATTGTAACTATATGCGTTCTAAGAATTTACAGCCACTTTGTCCATAACACGTTAGAAGCCAAAACCAGCCCAATCTTATTGACTTATTGGAGAAATCAATATATACTTACAATATCTTATTTTTATAATTACCAAGACACAATACAGAAGGAAGGAGTATTACCATATTCAAAAGACAACTAGATAAACTAGGAGGGAGGAATGGGAGAGAAAACAAAAAAAAAAAAGCAGACAAGCAGGAAAATGTTGATTCAGCCGTCTTTTTCAGTGCCATAGATTTCTTACATTCTACAAGCTTTAAATTTTCTATGATATGCCAGAACAAAAGTTCTAATATTATTAATTCAATATTTGATCTTGAACGCTAAGTTCAAGTTCTAATATTATTCTAATTCTAATATTTGATCTTGAACGCTAAGTTCAAGTTCTAATATTATTCTAATTCTAATATTATTAATTCAATATTTGATCTTGAACGCTCTAACATTGGACAGGTGAGCCTTCTTTCATGAAAAGTGTTTTTTATGAACAAACTGCATGAATCGAGTGAGGACATTGCATATCTTTAACTATGTAGATATATAGACCTTCTCTTGCAACACTATGAAAAAAGGGAAACACAGCTTTTAGGTATTGCATAGAACACAGTCATACAATGCTCTGATTAGCATCTCCACAAGGAAAGAGGTCTCTGCAATGGTTAAATTTTGTGTACTCCCATCTCTGTGCTGATTTAACAAATATTAATCAATTTTTAAAGACCCACCTTATAATCTGAAAACAATTATATAAAATATGTTTCACAGTATTCTAGACAATGAAAACAGACGGTTGCTCTCGGCATATAGGAATGATCTCCAATATGAATACACTATTGACAATTCATCAGATTTAACAAGATACTGTTGAAGAACTGACCTCCTGAGAACAAATGATTCTCTTGGGACGTGGTGCCTCCTGTTGTAACTGATACACTGTCAAATATAAAAAGGCAACAATAATTAGAGGATTGCAATATACACAATTGTTTATTCAGATATTTTTAGTCAGATGCTTCAGAGAAAATGCAAATATATATAAAAACGGTGGGGTACAGAGATTTTTAGAATGCATGCAAGTCAAGTCATTTATATGGAAATCAGTCATGGAATTGTACACTGGTAACATTTATTTTTTATTCATATAATCCCAATTTAGTTTTATATTGTTGCTGGCACAGTATATTTCCATACTTTGCTTGCAAGACTAGATATAAGAAATTCTTCTGAATGTTTCAAGATAAAACTTCTCTGTTGCGTACAATATTACTGAAGAGCTCAATAATAGAATTTTTAAATAAAATTCCAGTGTCTTTGAATTGGCTAGGAAAGAACAGCAACAAACTACCAAGAGAGTTCACTAGAATCTTATCAATGCATACCGAAGACACAAGTGATAACTATTTATGAATAAATTAGACCCCTAGTGCTTCCACATGCTAACATTTTCCCACTTTCTTTTTCCTTTGAATGTGTTACCTAAGATCCTCAAATATATTTCAGATCAACTTTGCTCATCCCAAGGGTTCCCAAAGTCAAAACTCGTTCTGAGATTCTAAGATGAGGGACAGCAACTGAGTGAACTCTGGGTCTTGCCTCTTCCATTGTTCCTTACAGCTGACCCCTACCACTCTTCCTTCATGTATTCAAGAAGGCGCCTTCCTTTTTCTTACTGTTTCATAAGCAGTGAATGTGGGTTGACACAGGATGCCAGCAAGCAATTACAATGCAAATAGAGTGCCTCTCTTCTCAACTTTAGTAAAAATCCCAAAGTTTGGCTTGCTCCCTTGAAAAGAAGCCCTCTGTATGTAGACCTCTATACACATATAAAGGGGAGATGGACATCCCATCTCTATGATATTTTGATCCCCGGTCCAAGAGCCCAATGGACTGTGGATCAGCAAGATGGCAGGTTGTGGGAAGACAACGAGTGATGGAGAACTCCCTCAGCCTTGGAAAACAGTGGAGTATCTACTGAAAAGCTAATATGATTGGTGGCTGTATTACCTCGTTTTCAGAGCCCCTTTGCGCCATGGATCACCCTTTAAAAGAAGGTATGAAGAGAGCTGTGAAGAAACTTGGGAAGAGTGGTGTTACTGGACTTTCACACAGACACCTCTGCCACTTGTAACTCTTCTGACTTCTTTGCTAATCTTCGGGAACGTGCAAATTTTGGATGTTATGCTTCTACTAGTTTTGAATCAGGGGATGAAATATCCTATCCCTTCCCCGACTGGACAATCACATGGAAAATAAAAATGGAGAACCCTTCAGGATTTCCTGTCTCCTATACAGATTTTTATGCACAGAGGTATAATCTGATCATAAATATATATCCAATATTATGAATTAGTATATGGACCTGCCTGATTCAGTGCTGCAAGCTCCCATAATTTTTTCATGAGTCTCATGATAAGTGGCATTTTTCCAAGCTCCTTGAGTCATGTGAATAAGTGAAGATCTCAGCTTTCATTTTAAAAAAGCTATTTTGCAATCCTCATGATGGCACAGTAGAACATGAAAAACTGTGGACCCCAGCATTCCCTAAAGACTTAATACTAAACTAAACTACAAAGAACCCAAACAATATCTTCTAAAAAATCTCATGATTTTGAATGCTTGGAGTTGGAGATCCTGCTGATTCAGTAAGCTACTTGTTCCTAACAATAAATATCTATGAAAACAGTCCCATTAACTTTAATTGGAACTATTCAAGTGCTTGAAGTTAGCCACATGCGCAAATTCCTTATTGAATTAAGGCCTTATGAGAGTTTAAGCAGCATATTTAAAAATGGCATGGCATTGAACTTGATATGGGATAACACCGTTAAGCACTAAATACAATCAGTATTCGACTATAAAATCTTTAAATACCTAAAAATAGCACGTTGACATTGTGGAAACTGATTTGGAGTAAGTCAAGTTTGAATATCTGTTTTTATTTAATACCTATTATTTACTTTTATTGTGCTAGCACCCACAGTGGGCTAAGCACTTTCCAAACACAGAGGACAAAGTCCTAAAAAGAACCGAAGAATACACAGTCTAAGAAGACAAAGATGATCGAGGCATGTAAATGTAGGCAAGAGGGAAGTAATCAGTTTTTTCCCTCTGGTAGAAGAAAATGGAGGGAGGCAGGAGGTGCAGGGGGAGGGGAATTAGGAAAGTAAAATATTACAAGAATATGGACATTTTTCTACTATTTCACAGTGGGAGGGGGGAACAATTTTTTTTTTCCAAAACTTTTCAAGTTTTTTTTCAGTGATCAAAATTTTGTCAAACCCAATTTAGTCTTGGATAAAATTCCATTTTTCAACTCCCCCCACCCCAAAAAATCTGTCAAAAAATAATCAGCTATACTAACAAGGCAAATAAATGAAATAATTTATAACATGACCTAGAAAGCTTGCTTTTTGTACCTGTTGTGAAAAAAATGGGTCTTCTGGAAATATTTAAAGGATGACAAAGTAATAGCTTTGCAGAACAGCTCAGCAAGGGTGTTCTATATATAAGAAGCAGTTTGGAAGACAGCGTGGAAGTGCCTGGGATGAAGCAGACAAATGCAGCTTTCAGGCTGGCATCACTGGCAGAGCAGAGAGGCAAGAGAAGGGGATGAAGTAACACAGTTCAAGGAAGATAATTACAGGAGAGAGACACAGAGTGATGAGAAGCCTTGAAAGCCAAATAAGAAGCTTGAGGTTGATGTGGTGGAGTATAATCAGTGGAGAGGTTCAATCAGAATGAAAAGCAAGAAAGATTATGTATTGTGCAGAGTGGAAGGGGAAGATGTGGTTTTCAGAGCGCCTTAGGTAATTCATCTGTGCAGTAATCAGATGGAAGATAAGGGTCTGGAGACATTTATCTGGGTGGTGAGAGAAAAGAAATGTCATGGAGGAAGAAGCAGTAAGTCAACTGTAACACCCTAATAATAATTATTAATAATTTGGATACTGTTTTGATTGCTCCTTGGAAGTAGGTTACAGGGCTGATACTAGCACAGCAGGCTTCTGTACCAGAGATGGACTGGCTTCAGAGTGTACATCATGGAGAACAGTATATGGGTTTTTTTTTAAGATACTTTAATGCACTGCCAAGTACAGTATGGCTGTTACCAGGTCAGGTAAGTTATACTGCACATGGTGCAACCTAGTGGGTGACATTGTAATACAGTTTTAGCATTCCATCACATCCCCCTCTTTTAGTTTTACCTTCCCCCTATTTAAAAAAATCATACTGCCATGCTATCTTTAATGTTTGAGTACCCAAAAGTCTATTAAGTGTCTCAGAATTTTACTGGCTTTCTATACAAGACTCAAATGTGTTGCAACTTGCTCCATCCGACTGTCCATTAGTTGCAACGACCAGGTGTGCTCAGTTCAGAATCATTCAGTTGTCTTCTTGTTCTGCATCTGCCATCTGTAAAGTTTTGTTCCAGTGACTGTTCGTTCTGAGAAACAAGCTGAAGATATTGATGGTTTCCACTGAACTCTCCACCATCAGTTTCAACCACATATGATACGAGCAATGAATTCCTTTTCCTTTGAACAGATGAAGTTCTCCAACAGACACAGTCACCAGGTTCTAGATCTGGCTGTTCTCTGCGTGATGTCTAGTACAGAAAGTGCTTGTAAGTCCATTTTGCCCAATTTGACTACTCTCTTCATGTCTGGCCACTTTGGAGATAGACTCTTTTCCAACATTAGAACAGTAATTCTGAACTGTATTTCCATCAGGAGCTGTTTTGGATTCTATCCAGTAGCAGCTATTGGTGTTGATCTATAACTCAGAATAGCAAGAATGGATCTTCCTCCTGGGTGAGGAAGTGTGTGGTGGGCTGTACTTCCCCCACTGGCTCTGAGAGGGCTGAGCTAGCCAGGTGGGCCCAATCAGCCAAGTAGGCTGCAAGACAGGAGAATTAAAGGTGAGAGAAAAGCCCTAACTAGGAGGAAGCTCACTTGTGCACAGGTGGGTGAGTTAGTATAAAGCCAGGAAGCTGGCAGCAGCAAAGGCAGCAGCAGTTTGTAGTCACCTGCTGTATAGTAGAGAGCAGAAGAGAAAACCCAGGGAAAGAGGAGAACCTGGAGGCCTGGGCCTGAAGGAAGGGCATACCCTGAAGAGAGCAGGGTAGAGAAGAGAGCCTATAAGACGCAGGATAGGAAGCAGCAGTTTTTGGGACTGAACAGACCTTGGCTGAGAGTGTTGTAGGTCCCGGGGTTGGAACCCAGAACAGAGGGCAAGCACTGGTTCACTATGAAAGTGGTAATGGCAGAGCAGTGAAGTGGAAGAATGTCTGGGTCACTGCTGGAGTGACAGGGTCAGGGCACAACAATAACAAGGAAATGTGAATTGGAAAGGCAAGGAGTTCAGTTTTGGCCACATTAACTTCAAATTGACAGCAAGACAGCCCAGAGGAGCGGCTGGAGAAAGAGGCTGATGGTTTCAGTGGCCAAGGACAGCATCTCAGAAACAAAGATGATAAGGAGGAGAGTGAGAGTGATCAATGATATCAAAAGCTGTGTCCTTTTCTCCAGGTGTTCTCTCTTGTTCACATATCGCATATTTATTATTTTTAAGTCCACGGACGTGATACAAATACAAGTAAAATACGATTGCCTATATTTTGCAAAATGGGTGCCCACAGCTAAATTCCTATAACCATAGTTAGATGGCTGATTAAGTGACCTAATTTTCAGAAGTGATAAACACTCAGCAGCTCCCATTAACTTCAATTCAGCTTCAAAAGTGCTGAGCACTCTGACTGACATTGCCTTTAGCAGGAGCTGCTCAGTGCTCACAACTTGAGAAAAGTCCAGACGTCTGCTTTCTGAAAGTCTTGAAATATATAGGAAGACGGTGCCTTGAAATGCCAGCAAAATAATTGCTGGTGATAGTATTAAATACGTGATTGCATCTGACACAGTCTACCTCTACCTTTAGAGCTGACAGACAGGTTAGAGACAAATTCCCCTTCATCGGCGGGGGGGGAAAAAAAGGAGATGCTTTTAACAAAGTGATTCATTATTATTTTTGCTTTGGAAAAATTAACCTTTGGAAAAGTGGATTCATTGTTACTTAGAGCCTGCGGCAGTGACTCTTTGTTCCGGCATCAAACACAGATGAAGTACACACTGATGTCACAAAAATAAAGGGTCTAACATGCAATATCAAAGTTAATAAAATAGCTTTACAGCAGACCTTTGAACAATACCTTGGTAATGTAAGTGGTGTGTCTGGCACTGGTATGCACTACAGCTACTCTGAGCATCTTCTAAGGGTTAACAAAACTTTAAATGCTCATTTGCTCTGGTGTACAGGTACTATAGGGCATGCACATCTCTTATTTTGTTACAGCTAGAGAACAGGGCTTGAACTGTCTTTTAGAACGAATAAGGGAAACTCTGGAGTTCCTTTTCTAGAGAACTATTCTCTAACTATGAAACCTGAGGTGGTAGATCAACAAAATGATGGTGTCAGTGGTCAAGGATACCACCACCTTGGGCGAAATCCTAATTTGAATGGTCTGGGTCAGTTCTTGACCCAGACAGCGGTGGCTTAAATTAAAATCAACAAAAAGGCAGAGTATATAAATATAACATAAATGAACTCCAAGAAAAGCCCTTGGCTCTCAGGGCTTTCATCTCCCTGTACTTTCTTTTCTTGTACTCCAGGAGCCTTTAAGAAACTCAGAACCAGCCTGGTGTTAGCATAACTCACACATCCCCTGGGTGTGGTGCTCTGTCCGGAGACCACTTCGAGAGAGATTAATGAGGTTGCTCTACAGCCTTAGCTAAGAGCCACGTGGCTTTTAGCTCATGCAGAGGAGGCTCATGCATTTAGCTCCAAAAGTCCTAGGGTCATCAACGACCAGTGTCTGTCGGTGTTACAATAGCTCCTGTGGCAGAGAATTGTTGCTCCCTTGAAGTCCCAAACTCTTCAGCCCCTCTTTTCTTGTTTCTCCCTCTCTATACTCAGGACTGGCACCAGATTTTTTGCCGTCCTAGGCAGTGAAGAAAAAAAAAAAAAAACCACGGAAGAGCTGTTCCCCAATTGCCACTGCCGGCGGAACTGGCATTGAGCTGACACCGAATTATCGCCGTGGCCCCCAATTCACCACCCCCTAAACCCTGTGGCCTTCGGCGACCGCCTAGGTTGCCTAATGGCTAGCTCTGGCCCTGTTTATACTTGGTCTTGCCCACAGTAGCTGAGAGGTTTCTCCCATAACTGAAATTTCTCACAGCTGAGCAGTGGCATGGCTGGCTTTCCTGTCTGCAGGAAAGGTTGATTCTCAACTACTGCCTGCCTCTGTCTTGTGTGATATTTGTAGATCCCGTCCCAGGTGGCATTTGAAAACCTTCTATTCACCCTCCTTCTGTTAGGGAAAGAGTGACGGACTTCCACCTGCCTTTTAATCTCTGTAATGTGTCAAGAACTCAAGAATCCCCTCTTAAACTGTACAAGATTAATAATCTATTACACTTTGATGGGTAGAGAATATGTGCATCTTTGCTTTTACTTAAGGATCTATAGAAACCACTGCCTCCTTTCTGGAGAAGTTTTAAAAAGATTCTCGATTTATGCTGCTAGGCCTCAATTTAAGCAGTGCTTGAGCACATGCCTACCTACAAGCATACCATTAGTTTGATTGACTGTAGTGGGACTACTCACTTATTTAGACTTAGGCCTTGTCTACTCTAGCTAGCTTACAGTGGCACAGCTGTACTGATGCAGCTGTAAAATCGCTCATGTAGCCACTGTATGCCAATGGGAGAGAGCTCTCCAACCAACATCATAAAAACGCCTCAATGAGTGGTGATAGTAATATAGTGGGAGAAGCTCTCCTACCGGCATAGCACTGTGCACACTACCACTTATCCCGGCAAAACTAAAGTTGCTTAGAGGTGTTTTTTTTCATACTCCTGAGCGACATAAGTTCTGCTGGCATAAGTGGTAGTGTAGCTATGGCCTCAGACACATGTTTAAAAACATGCAGAAAGGGAGCCTTAGTTTTTGACTGGGCCTTGACTCAGATGTTCTGCCTCATTACCCTACCTTTCCCAACTGTTCAGGGGGTAGGAAGTAAGCATTTCAGAGGGAGTTGATCACTGGGGTCTGCTGGTGCTAGGATATGCCCACTGCATCTTGTGTGGTAAACACCAACATGACAAAGACAATCTTTCCAAACAGTGAAACTAGTCACAGAGCAAGCCTGAATGAAAGTATGTGCCTATGCTGCAGTTAAAACTTGCAGCTGGCCTGTGCCAGCTGACTTAGGCTCAAAGGGCTCAGGCTAAGGGGCTGTTTAATTGTAGTGCAGATGTTTGCGCTCAGTCTGGAGACTGGACTCTAGGATGCTGCATGGCGGGAGGGCCCCAGAGCTTGTGCTGCAGTCTGAGTCTGGTCTACATCTCAGTTAAACAGCCCCTTAGCCCAAACCCCACAAGCCCAAGTCAACTGTCATGGGCCAGTCACAAGTGTCTAATTGCAGTGTAGTCTTACCCTGAGAACATGTCAATCTTGAACTAGTTAAGAATAGAACAAACTGGGGTCCTCTTCCTCTCCAAGACACAAGCACACATCTCTAATGCTGCTACAGAGCCAAAAGAAAAATTGTTCCTATTCTATTTCAAATATAAAAAATCGTCTGCTTCCCATGTGAAACAGAGCGTGGAGACTAGTTTAGCTTACATAACAGTCCTTCTCTTCCTTCCTTCAGTAATGACAGACGGGGAAGGCATCTTTTAATATAATCTTCCTAATGTGCCACAGAACACTGAAACAATTTAGTGGCTGGAAACATGTTTACTTATTGACTGATTACTGAGGTAGAAATTTAATCCAAGATGTAGCTCAGTTGTCATTGGCTGTTAGCTACTTTCTAAAATGTATCAGAGCTCCCACTAGTAATATCAAAGTAATGATCATGTGTCCTCTCCATCCCCTAATAAAATGAAGGAACAGAGTCTGGTGCATCTTTTGACAGTAAAATCATTGACTGAAGACCTTTCAGACATTAGAAATAGGCATCCTTTCTGCAGCAGGCCTACAGAGCTGTGATTCCAAATATTGTTAAAACAATCTTTTAGGCTACGCCATTGAGTAGAGCCTAGATCCTGCAAGCTGTCCCATATGGATGGACCTCTGCATGCACGTGACCACTGTAAACTTGAATGGGACTCTGCCTGGATATAGCGCCAATGTGGTGCAGATTGCAGGATTGGGAGCTTGATTTTAAACTAAAAATTGTATACATGATATTCTAGTAGTATTTTGACAAATTGAAAAAAAAGGAAAAATTAACTAAAATACATGAATAAATGATCAATATCAATGAATACATTCAAGAGAAATACATATATTAATTTAAACAAAAACTATGATGTGACACAGTGACAGATCATTTCATAGGTTAAAAGCGCCACTGGGTGTAATCTTCCCGATGTTTAACTTATCATATTGTCAGTTTCCTGGAAGGAATAAAGAAGCAGTTTCTCCTCAAAGAAACCAAGACTGCAATGAAAAACATATGTCTACAGAGAAATATTCTCAACATTGTCAACAATAAGCTTCGTAATTTTATATTACTATCAAATGTGTTTAAAATACAATGTAAGATGGGCTGTGTTAATTTTTCCAGAGTCATTCAGATATGAAATTTAGATGCTGAGACGACTTAGTTGTCAACCACAAAATCGGATAGTGAATATATCTGAACAATAACTTATTTATCATGCTCTGTAAATGAGATGTTTGCTTAAAAGTTTCCATGGGCTGTTTCATGAAAACAAAACTAAGAAAACACACTTCACTGCACTGTGCTAACCTGATCAAGACCAGACAAGTGATACAGCTCTGTGGTGATGTGAAAAGCTCATGCTTTGTCCCAGACTCTTCTGTAAAAATGTTGTATCACACACAACAAAATGCCGGAGACCACTGAAGTAAATGAGAGTTTTCCATTGACTTCTATGGGGCCAGGATTTCTCTCTTAAAAAACACCCATTCAAAGCACCCCTTTACAAGTATGGTCAGGCTACCTCTCCCAAAATTGTTAATTTTGCCATTTTTTGCAAAGAAAGTATTTTGTCTCTGAAAACAATAAAATTCAGTACAGCTTGATTAGGAGGGGAAGTAGCAAATGTAGGCCTAGATTCAGCAAGCTACTAAGCATGTGCACAACTTAGAACATGCCTACATTAGTTCCATTGAAGCCAATATAATCTTGCTGAGACTTAATTTGTCACATTGTCAGTTTCTATTAAGTTAGAATGAATTAGTTTGTCTAAGAAAAAAAGAAGTCAGTGGCAAAATACATAAGTCTAGGGAGAAGTATTCCCCAAAATAATCTTAAAATTCTATCAAATCCATAGAAAACAATACATTTTGGGGCTGTATTACTTTTCTACCATAGACAAGGTAGGTGAGGTAATATCTTTTACTGATGAGAAAGATGCTTTTGAGCCACACAGCACTCTTCATGTAAACTCAAAAGCATGTCTCACGAACAGAAGTTGGCTAAATAAAAGACAGCACCTTCACCCTCTGTCTCTCTAATATCCTGGGACCAATAGGGCTACAGCTCTTACTTTTTTAAGGGTATGGCTACACAAGAAATTTCAAAGCGCTGCTGTGGGAATGCTCCCACAGCAGTGCTTTGAAGTGAGAGTGTGGCCACGTGCGAGCACTGGGAGAAAGGTCTTCCAGTGCTTCTGGTAATCCACCTCCAATAGGGGGATTAGCTCAGAGCCAGTCCATACTGGCACTTTAAAGTGCTCCAACTTGCTGCGCTCAGGGGGGTGATTTTTCACCCTCCTGAGCCAGCAAGTTAGAGCGCTATAAAGTGCCAGTTTAGCTAAGCCCTAAAATGATTCATACCCAGTGCTTAGATTCTAAGTAGACATCTTTGAAGTCAGCAAGGTACTGAAGATTGTATGCAACTCAAGTCAATGCGGCAACTTGTGTGCCTGAAGTTATGAGCATGCTTAAATACATTGGTGAATCAGTGCTTTAAGTACCCACAACTTCATGGCTTTGTGCTTTTGTGCATTTTCATTTTGATAATGATGTAGTAATCAACAACAACAAAACCACTACAGTTTCATTAAAATTTTCAGTGAAATTTTAAAATAAAAGATTAATTTTACAATCAAATTTTAATCAAAATTTTAAAAGCCAACTGCTTTCGTCTCAGTTCAGTGCTACATCATAGTACGGTGTAATTGGAATAAAAGCAGCATACAACAACATATTTCTGCATTACACTTCACATAAATGATATTTCAGTAGGAGAACCGGATGCTCCAGAAGACTGAAAATAGTATATATTGGGCCTTTTACTTCTAAATCACCACTTTAAAACCAGATTAAATTGCTAGGGATCAAAAATGATCATCACCTGAAGGTAGCTTTTTGGCCTGTATAAAAAATTTGGTTCACTCAGCCTAATTCAGGCTCAGCAAGTGTGCAGAGTGAAGAACTCATTGCCGTAACAGGAATCCTTTATGTCAGTCTCAGCAACGAAACCAAATCTGAATGGCTAGGGAGATTGAACTACTCTGTCACCCAGAGAAACGGCCCTATAGAACTTCACGTCAACGAGGGAGTGTGCAGGAGTTTGCATTGCTGTAATCTATATTGTATTTGTTATCTGAATAAACAGAAAACTTCAGTTTGGCAATGCAGCTACTTTCACAAAAACTGAACAGACTTAGGTAATCGTTTTAAAGAGAGGGAAAACACCTTTCATTGAAACTTATTTTAGGGTGATTTTGATATTTATTCTGATTTCCGATATACTCACAGTAGGATTTCCATATTGGAGGCTGGTATTCTTCAGCATCTAGAATTTAAAAAAAAACAAAAACCAACAAAATCAATCAACTGGCCACTCAGTCGAACTGTCAACATATATCTTCTGTAGAGACCACAGCTTGTCAGCAATATTCACATTTCCTTCTCAAGAGAAGGACTTGTTTATTTACAGTTCTAGATGTAAGAGAAGAATATCACTTTCACTACTTATGGACTCAATATCATTTTTACAAATTATTTAAATATGACTGATTTCTTACCAATTTTTACATAACTCCTTTTCTCACAAACATATTTCAAGTAATTAACTTGATTGGTCAGCTAGGGAGGGAGTTCAAACAGTATTTACTTGGCTTGGCATAATAAAACAAATTATAACTGATTACAGATCAGGTTTTTAATCTATTTATCATGGCTTTAAAGTAAGTAACATGCCAATAAACATGTGTGACTCAGACTGGACTCAGATGTGTTCAGATCTGATGATTCGAACATGGATGATTCAATTAATTTTCTTACATTTAATCCAATGTGTGATTTACAAATTTTCCAGAAACTGCATCCTCAGTAAAAATGTACAGTGGAAAAACTGCAACTGAATGTAAAAAGTGAAATTATTATCCATTGATGCAAAGAACAGACAAACAAAGGAGACAAAAAAATGATGTTCTGTGTTACCAAAAGCATTACATGATGCCCTCAGGAAACTTGTTGGCAATGGGAATTGAACCTTAGACTTTAAGTAGTAAAGGCTCCTGCATTTAAATCTTGAACTAAAGGCTGTAGAAGGCCCATATAAACATCCCAGCTACCAGCAGCAGGGGACAGAGTGCCACACTGCCTGGGCAAGTCTGGGCTAACAGACTTGGGTATTTTAGCTCACATTTTAAAGGTTCATGCTTTAACATCCAGAGATCCCAGAGAACCCCACTGTCAACAACTAACCCAGCTTGAATATTAACAGTTAAATATACAGCTACTTCTAAGGGAGTCAGTCATGTATACTAGTTTGGCACTAAACTGTCATATTGCTGAACAGTGTAAACAGTCATGTAGGGGCATGTCATTAATCTTCCAAATAAAAAGATGCAAGCTAATTGAAGTATTTGGTGTTTACTAAACTCCCACTCAAGTTATTATGTAATCTAATTATATTAGCATAACAGCTCACTCTCCAAGTCTATTTATAAATACACACATTTTATATACCTCCATGAAAAAAACTGTTTACTGGAAATGATAATGATTAACTACAGTATGCCACTTTTAACTACTTTGATTTTAAAAAGCGAAAAGCTAGCAATTATCATCGTTATTTCCTGGGATAACAACAATTTACAGATATATTGCTCATGAAGTCCACTAGACTTGAATTTCAAATAAATCCACTTCATCTGTTTAGACAACACTGCCAAATTTAAAGGGCTCTCAGACCAAAAGAGGTGGATATATTAGAGCAATCTGAGGATAATTAGCTTTCTACTTCATTATAATTGGTAATTTTTTATATTATGTGAAGACATTAATATGAAAATAGTGTAATTGATTTAAACTTGCAAGTATAGACAAACACTCATTTTCCCCTATGAGACTACAATTCTAAATACATTATTTTTCGAAGTCTTCTGTATAACTGGTTCTTCACACATTGTTCAACACAATGCAACTTAATAACACGAATTACATAGAACGCTTTGTCAAAAGCTTTATTCTCTTCTCTGGTCTTTGCATACACAGGGTCAGTGGAGAAACACAGTCTAACATACAAAATAGCTGAGGATCTGGCCCCATACATTTTATTACTGAGTTTATACCCACCTCCATGGCTTGCTTCCTAAAAATTTTCTGTATTTCCCAGAACAAAATCTGCTTTACTAATTGAGAAATATTTTTCATTAACCTCTTTAACCATTAAGGTAGCAATTATTGATTTATCTATTATATTGATCTGGGAAAAAGAAAGCCTGTGAATTGTTGGGTGAGAAAGTATACTGTACACAGTTTGGACACATGGAAAGACACACACTAGAATTAGGGGGGATGGGGGTGTGGTAGCACCTTAGTGTTTGAAGTGGTTTCCATTATATACATAGTTTACAAAATATCTTTCAGGACCTACTCCCCCATACAAAATTGTTCCAGTACCTCTGCTTATAGATGAATGTTAGTTGTAGCCGTTAGAAAAAGTGAAGTGAATCGGGTTATGTTCTTACATATAAATGAGGCTATAAATGTTTATAAAAACTGTACAGTCCAGTTTCAGACAGACGTGGTATGGAGATAACATCAGTCAATGCAGGGGACAATCTTCTCACTTGCTAATTATATCAGATCTGTCAAGCTGTTGGCCCTGATGGAAGAAAGATGGATTCACTCCTCAGTGGATGTAAATGTTCCTGAGTGGGAGCTCTCAACAAGTGGCGAGGGGCACCTATGTGCCATTACTAAGAGACACTAACGCATGACACTGCAGGGATCCATCCTACTCCTCCAGGCATATATCTCATACATAACACACGTAATACCACCTACCATTCACAGAGTGTAAATACTATCAGTGTTATTTACTGTCAAACAATCATGGATGGTATTTGATGGCATAGATCTGTGTGTAAGTGATGGGCAGCTGGTTTAAACTCAATCCAGAGAGACAACGTTCCTGTTTATGGCTCAGGGAAACATGTAAAGAAACTCACAGGTAGAATTTGTTGTCCCATTAATAGGGAGTGAATCCATTACTAATGGGACAGGTACAGAATTCAGGTATCATGCAAGGCTGCTCTCAACATAGTTCAGGGTGTCTATTGCTATATCTGAATTATTTGGAAAGCACCCCCCTCTCTCCATATAGTTAACTGTAGACATTCAATTCCTATCATCACTTGCAGACTAGATTACTGTAATTCACTCGTTTTCGGTTTCTTGGTCATTTGGATGCTACTCATACCCTTAGGGACATCATTTCTGTCTCCATTTAGCAGAATGGAAAACTGTTTGTATTCATTCCCCACAAACAGTAAGCAAGCCAAGAGATACATTTCAAAAGTTGATTGTTGATTAAAACCTTACATATTGCAGATTTTTTCCCCTCTTATTTTGTATGTAAAGTGAAATCACCTGGGTGGTTGTTCTCTTTTCACCATCAGGTGAAACCTGGTTGGATTACTGGAGTATTGAGATTGAGGGGATCAACCAAAATTCGATGGACAGTTACTTTCTGACAACTTAATACCCTTTGCTTCTGACTGTTTTGTATAGATGTGGGTGGTTTGAAGAGGGGCCAGAGTCCAGGTTTCATGTCATTTTTTTAAATGGTGCCCAAGTTGAAGGAAGATGAGGCCTATTAACATTAGCTTTGATCATAGTAATTACGTGCTGTTTGGATAACAATATGCAAAAATAAATGTGCTAACATATTCCTAGAGGTAGTACATGCTTGTTTTCTATTGCTGTTTCACTGAATGACCCACACTTTCAACAACAATTTGGGACCTAATTTTGGAAAATGAGCCATGTATTGTGTTACAAATAAGGCTGACACTAGACATCACTTAAAAACCAGTGAGCATAAAACCTCAAATGTGAATCAATCACAAAATGTCAGAGGGTCAGCTCTAACACAAACATTTTGGAGTTTAGAAAGGTTGACTTTGAAAAAATGCCCTGAGGATTTTATTTGAATTCTTTATTATATTGGGAATGTACTACAGAGGAGGAACATAAATTTAATAAAAAGAGCTAGAAAGACTAGAAAAGGCAACAGATACTCACATAAAGAATACTAATGACAATATTGTTTATCAAAGGCTTTGACATATGACCAGTTTGGAAGACAAATATTTATTATATCTAAAAAAAAATCTAGAAGCTAGTTAAATGGATAACAGAACAAAAGAAATGCTGACTTCAGAAAATATTTCAACAAATCAAAGGATTCTCAATATACAGTAGTTCAGTCATATTAGGCAGAAAAAATAGTGGAGAAAATTGGTCAAGTAAAAATGATACTGTAAAATTGGAAAATGGGAATGAGGAATGGCAGATTAGTTCTACAGTTAATTTGCTTTAGTCTTTACAAAGGACAAATAGAATAAAAAACTGCTTATGAAAGATATTTTCATGTAAGGCTGAAGGAGAAGAATTGCAGTTGAATAAATATGAAGCTTACAGTGAAAGAGTGTATGAAAGGCTATAGACAGCTTTAAGATGCAAGATTCAAGATCCATGTAACAAGGAATATTTTTAAATTAAAGAAAAATAAAGACAAAGAGCCAACATCTTAAAAAATGATGTTTGGCAAATGAGCGACAACCTGTGAAAAACAAAACCTAAGGTCCTAATTCAAATTCTGTATGTACAGCAACCACCACTCCTACAGGTTACAGACCTAAATAATTATTTTATTGCAACTGTAGTAATTATGCAAGGCACACAACTGTGTATGTGCTATAATGCATGGACTTCAAGTCTCTTTTTTCCATGGATGGTCCAGTTTTTTATGCCGCCACAAAAGACATCACCTATTATTCATTGGAATGTGGTTGAAGAAGAGAATTTGAGGGTTATTTTAATCCAGTTTTAGTCTGAATCAATTACTGCACTTCACAATGATGATGATCAATTGTCAAGATTCAGAAAAAAGTCCATCATTTTTTTTTTTTTTAATTGCTCTTCAATTTTGGTTTACAGGAGTTTAAATACCAAACACTATGTAGTCAAAGTGCATCTAATCCAATGGAAATCAAACTATACTCTTGATTCTCTTAAATTTAAGGATTGCTGTCCCATATAGTGAGTGAAAGCATTTCTTACTTAAGGATGACTTGCAGCTTGTCAGTAGTATTGAAAAGAATTCAGTGTACTTCCTCCAGATAATTTGATATTGACAGTTTAAAATCAGTGCTTCTGGTAATGGATCAAAATTAAATTCTACCGTTACTACTGATCACCATCACAAAAATCAGGATTTACTTTCTAGTGCACTGGACTCCTAGCTATGAAGATAAATCCACTATTTCAGTTCCACTTCAAAATAGTTCTACAATTTATCAATTACTATCCAGAGGTCCTGTCAATAGGATTGCTTAAAAACAATATCATCTAAATCAGGGATCTCAAACTCAAATCATCACAAGGGCCACATGAGGACTAGTACATTGGCCCGAGGGCCATATCACTGACACCTTTTCATACAAAAATATACCCCCCCGCCTCAGGCCCCACCCCCATTCTAATCCCTTCCCCAAAATCCTCGCCCCAACTCCGCCCCCTTCCTGTCCCTATTCCAACCCCTTCCCCAAATCCCCGCCTTGGCCCCACCTCTTCTCTCCCTCCTCCTCTGAGCATGCTGTGTCCGCTTCTCCCTCCTGGAAAGTCCTAAGCACCACCAAACAGCTGTTTGGTGGCAGGAAGTACTGGGAGGTAGGCAGAGGAGTGGGGATGCTCAGGTGGGTGATGAGGAGGGATGGGAGTCGGCACCTATGGTGGGCCACAGAAAATAGCTCCGCAGGCCGCATGCCTCTGCCTAAATGATAGTGGCAGTATCATTTTCACAAGTGATACGACATTAACTATATAAGTGGCATAGGAGTATCATTAAGTATATAAGTGGCATAGGATTATCAAGTGGCTCTGTGCAGTGTCCAAACCTGGGTACTCTGAAATCTTAGTTTTCCCCAGTAAGCAGGGCTCTGTTGTGGAATACTGACAATCTGGGCTGATCGATCTGGAAGAGGAGGAAAAGGATCTTTTTGTCTTTGCCAGGCCACGATGAAATACAAATCTTTGTACTTCTGTCTGACTTCCTAAGCCTGAATTTTCTGCCATCAGTGCTTCATCTTCAGTCATCTTCTTCGTCTGACAAATAATTTGAGAACCACAGTGACATGTGGGCGATGGTAAGAAAGAGACCATTAGGAGTCATTGGTCAATGGCTGGGGCTATTGTGCAGTTATAACAATCCACACGATCCACTATTTTAGTCTCTTGGTAACTATTTTTTGGTTTTTACTGTTGTCATCTGAACCAGGGCTACAATTCTTTTGTTCAAAGATCCAGTTTTGAATATAAATTTCCTGTGAATGAATGATAGATTTTACACACTTCCACTATATACTACACCTGCATTACTATAGTGTATTATTAAATCTTGGTTTTCTTTTAAAAAAATTGTTATTCAAAATGAGGATGAAGATTAAATTTGTGGTTTCTTGTTTACAATGTTTTCCACATTAAATATATATCTACATTGCCATGTAACTGCTAACTAAAAGGCTGTCTTTCAGAACAGTGAGATTAAACAACAGTATTTATTGACCCATTTTTTTAAAGTAATTGCAATTATAATATACAAACGATTGGAGAGGGGTTAGAGTGTGAGGAGGAGACAGTTGCATAATTTTGTCAACACGTAAGCCATCATTGCATTATTTTTTTTCACTGTGTACTTATTACTTACCAATAACAAATGTTCATTTTTCACTTCTTATCTAAATCCCTAATGAGAGTACAGAAGGTGGCAAGTGCTTATTATCTTTCTGTTTGTTTTGGAGTCTCTCGCAAATTGTATATACACACATAAAACTGCCTCAGTTCACCATATCACTGCACCAATTGCAGTAACATTGGAAACTGTTTTAAATATACAATATTTTCAGATTTTGCTGTGTCATTTGGGGGGTTATTTTACTTATTTTAAAGCAGCTGTTATAATCCTATTTGACCTGCATTTTAAGAAAGGCAGTTCTTTTCTTTAAATAATGAATAAACCACACAATCATATGAGAGTCTCACTGAATTCTTAAATCGGACTGTGCTGTGAAGAGCAAAATGAACTCCCCCCATAGTTGTTAATTAGCAACAGAGCTGTTGAAAGATTTCAGTATGTCATGAACACTGTTTAATGTTACATGCAGAACATAGAGATGCCTATACAGAAGCCAGCAGTTGTCAGCTTTATTGCAAAACTTTCCTTTTCACTAGAAAACAGCCACTTTTTTTTAAAAAAAAAACAATTAAATTATGAGAACATGCTTTAACTTCTATTTTGGGCTATTAGAGCGTTTGACCTCCAGCATAATGTACCAAACAAGCAGCACCAAATCTGTTCACTTATAGCACAATTTAAAAATTAGCATTTTCCTTCTGACTTTTGATGTTTCCTACTGTGCCATTTCCTTTTTATTTTTTTTTTTTAAAAAAAAAGTCAGCAATAATGTATAAATTAAAGTGTCAAAAATGTTAGCAAAAGAGGTGGAGTTCCATTCTGCAGAGTAATTATGATGAAATACTAAGCTTTTAATAAGAATAAAATGACAGCTATTTTGTATCCTTTGCTTTTAAGCCAACTATAAACTTGGCATTATATTGCTGTATATATCACGCTTATTGGCTCATTCTACTAAGTACAGTCTTTCTAGATTTTCCCCTCTCATTCACTTTGTCATCCTTCTGCTTCAGATATAAAAAGTAAAAGTATTTTCACTAACAAAACACTGCTAAACAGTTCTACAGGGAGTTTAATCTAAAGTGATCAAATGTATTTTACAAAAATACAGATTAAAAATAAATTAAATGCAATAACGATAAAAATTACCAAACACCAACTGGAAAAATGCTGTCAACATCTGAATAGTAAAAGTAGTAACAATGGTACAAACCTACTAGAAGGAAAGACAACATGGCCCTGCGGGAATCTGCAACCTTTGGCACGCGGCTCATCAGGGAAATCCGCTGGCAGCCCAGGACAGTTTGTTTACCTGTAGCGTCTACAGGTTCAGCCAATCGCAGCTCCCACTGGCCGTGGTTCACCATTCCAGGCCAATGGGGGCTGCAGGAAGTGGCGCAGGCTGAGGGATGTGCTGGCCGTGTGCTAAAGGTTGCCAATCCCTGCCCTACTGTAACAGAAGATTTGCAAGATGATCTGTTTACTGAATTGTCAGTGCACTCAGTGTTTGTTCAAATGATCATATCCATCTAACTGCAAAAGGGTTTTCAAAAGAACAATATTTTATTTACTTTTTAAAAATCTTACTTGCTTTTCTGCATAAACTGTGAAATTTGTGGAGAACTGTTGAACTTTCAGTGTATAAATTCCAAAGACAACACTGAGCATCTAAGAGTGAGAGGGTCTTTATAAAAGCCTCAGTGGATGGATAGGCAGAAAGAACAGAGGGTAACATTTTCTGAAATGTTTAAGGCACTTAGGAGCCTATGTCTCATTGATCTTCACAGAATTTAAGCTCCTAAGTGATTTAGGAGCTTTTGAAAGTTCTACTCAGACTATACGGCGGGGTGGGCAAACTTTTTGGCCCGAGAGCCACATTGGGGTTAATAATTGTTCCGAGGGCCCAGTAGGGAATCCTGACCCCGCCCCTTATCTGACCCCCCACCACTTCCCGGCCCCTCTAAAAACCCCTGACCCGTCCAACACTCCCCACCCCCCGCTCCTTGTCCCCTGACTGCCCCCTGCGGACTGCCCCCACTCTCCCACCCCAGAACCCCACCCCCATCTAAGCCCCCCTGTTCTTTGTTCCCTGACTGCCCCCTTCCGAGATCCCCCCACCCTAACCACTATCCCCTGGGACCCCACCCCCCATCTAATTCCCCTTGCTTTGTTCCCTGACTGCCCCCTCCCGATATCCCCCCACTCTAACCACCCCTCAGGACCCCATCACCTTACACAAAACACACACACACACCGCTGCTTACCTTAATCAGCAGGGTGCTCCTCCACCGGGGCCCCCGGCCAAGGAGCGCAGGGCCCAGCGGCTCCCCGCGCTCCACCCAGCTCCCGGCCAGGGAGCATGGGACCCGCGGCTCCATCCGGTCCCCAGCCAGGGAGAGTGGGGCCCAGCGGCTCCCCACGCTTCTCCCAGCTCCCAGCCAGGGAGCGCGGGCCCCGCGGCTCCCACGCTCCATCCGGCCCCTGGCCGGGGAGCGCGGGGCCGAGCAGCTCCCCGCACTTCTCCCGGCCCCGGGCCAGGGCGTGCGGGGCGGGCCTGGCCCAGGAGCGCGGGGCTCTGCGGCTCCCGTGCTCCATCCAGCCCCCAAAGGGGAGCGGAGGGCCGAGCGGTTCCCCGTGCTTCTCCCAGCCCCGGGAGCGTGGGGTGGGCCTGGCCCGGCCCGGGAGCGCGGGGCACCACGGCTCCCGCGCTCCATCTGACCCCCGGCCGGGGAGCGTGTGGTTGAGCAGCTCCCCACATGCGACCGGGCCCGGCAGCGAGGGGACTCGCAGCAGGCCGGCCAGGCCCCAGCTCACGGGCCGGATGAAAACAGCCGGCAGGCCACACGTGGCCCGCAGTTTGCCCACCCTTGCTATACAGTATATAGAAGTAACATAATTCTAAGGCAAATTATACAAACCTGGTGGCAATGAGAAATTAGATATGAAGATGCCAAAAAAAAACCCACTATATAAATTGCTACCTTACGGTTTGATTTCTCAATGATCTGTTTTAGTTAATGGCTGTCATTACAGTTAAAATCGTCAAACATTAAGCCTGATGATTGGTACCGTTATTTATTTTCCAACTAAAGCCAGAAATATTAAAATTTAGCATATTTCACCTCAGTCTAATGCTAGAAACTTGAAGGCCAAAATAAATTAGGAAAACACATCTGAGGCCTCACAAGAATTCATCATTTTAGTAGAAATAAATAAATGACATCACATTGGCAGACAGCACATCTTATGCATATCTTTCTAACTAATAACCAGTTAGTTTCTGGATAAAAATCAGGAGCAGATCATCAGATGGTACAAATCAGGGTAGCCTCGATGAAGTCATTTTATCAGCTCTGAGGATGTGGCACTGTATTTTCAGTTATTTACATATTGCACCTCATAATAGAGCAAATGTCCATAGAAGCCAACAAAATATCCCAGTGTTTGAAAAACATGTGACAAATAACTGCAATTATGCCAACAAATGTTCACAATGGCCAGGGTGAAATATTGCAATTAGAAATGTTTCTATTGAAATAGTGTCAGCATATTCCCTGTTCCAGAAACGCACTCATAAATTGACACAGTGCCCATTTATCTAACTGAAAGGAGCCAATACATTCCCAGAAAAGTTATTAGCCTTTAACAAAATTCAAATCATTGCTTTTGGTAGCTCTGTTATGTCTGCCATGTGTCATTTTTATCAGCTCTCTCACCAAGGGCACATGCTTTCTCCTTACTATTCAAGCAGGGGTGGCCCACAACATTTTGGCACCTGAGACAGGGAACTCAAATGGCACCCCCATAGCCCCTCGCTTGGGTCAAAACTTTGAAAGGCCTCAATTCTGCCTTCTTCCTGTTCTACTCCTCTCATGGTACTGCTCTGCTACCTACCTCAATAAAGGAGAGCTAAACAACTTAAAATGCCTTGTTCAAAAGTTTTAAGTAATACTTAACTTTCAAGCACCTGAACAGCAAATGTAACTATTTTTGTCTGTATAGTAAACACTGGCATTTTTATCTGTTTGAATAATCAAAGTGGTGCTTTCCGTGCCTTCTTGGTTGCAAAGATTTGAACTGCTTCCTGAAGGTCCACAGTCTGGGCCAGCGCATGCTCTATTGAGATTAGGGTAACCAAACAGCAAGTGTGAAAAATTGGGGCGGGAAGTTGGGAGTAATAGGAACCTATATAAGAAAAAGACCCCAAAATCAGGACTGCCCCTACAAAATCGGGACATCTGGGCACCCTAACTGAGATGGTTGCAAGTCCGACAGTCTCTCCCATGTCATTGTGTTTTTAGATGTGTTTGTATTAACTTCAGCTTGGAGAAGTTGCATTCTCCACTGGCAACTGTTATAGGAAGTGTTAGAAGTATGCATAGAGCAACAAAAGCATTTGGAAAGAGATCTTATTTGTGCACATATATTCCAGAACAGCCTTTGGAGTTGATCCTGCTGAAATGCATCTTGAAACGGCTTTCAGTTCATCACCTAAATCACTCACATCAAAATCATGCAAGTCATCACGTGTCAACATGGTTTCTAGTGCCATGCATTGCTGGTGTAGGTCTTCTTCAGGTACAGTGAGGAGTTCTGGAATATCATACAACTTCCCAAATATACTGCTGTATTCCTTGAGGTGCATGAAATGTTCTTCAAGTGACTGTATTGCACAATCTAGCACCTGGTTAAAGAATTCAACTTTGAATTGTTGTTTGGAGTCTCTTATGGGATTATCCCATGTCTCGTAATCAAAATGTCATCATCTTCAGTGACTCTTGTATTCTTGAATGGGTGGGAAAATAGTTTCAGTGTGAAGTTCCACTGCCAACTTCTGTGCACTCTTCAGAACATTTTGAAATCCCTTATCTGACCGGTAAGACTGTAGGTATGACTTTGCTTTTATCCAGTTGTTCCATTGCTCCAGAAATATCAAGGTCAACACCTTAGCGTCTCTTGCTTACAACATTTATTTCAAACAGTATGTCATGCCACAACACTAAGCCAGACAGAAATTTGAAGTTATGCATGTTTCTGGTGATTCCATTTCCTTCTGCCACTGTTCTCCCACAAACAGTTCCTGTCATAACATTATCCTCCATAATGGTAACTATGGTATCATCTGTCTTCCCACTTTGGTGTTTGATAGGCTTTATCGCCTCCACTCAATTTTCTCATCATGTGGCACTCAGTGGTTTCAGCATCAGAGAGGGTGTTCAAAACTTGCCACTGATAAGCTGATGCAGAGAGAAATACATAGGTGCTTTGAATTACATGAAAAAATTCAGCAGCCTCATTAGAAGCTGATGCTGCATCACTGACCACCAAATTCAATGAATGAGAACTGCATGGGACAAAAAAAAGCTCGAGAGTTTAACTCTCTGATCCGTGTCTGCCCTCCTCTGTTCTTTCCTCTCATGCTGGCACCATTATCATAGCTCTGATCTCTCATGTCAGCTATCGCAATTCCCGTATCTTCCATCTTTTTAAGAAGCACATTTTTCATATCAGCTCCTGTAGTATTGTCAATGTCAACAAATTCTAGAAAATGCTGACAGTCACCATTGTCGGGACATTTTCACTAGGTTCTGTTGTTGTTACAAAATGCACCATTAAAGACATTTGTTCCATATGGCTGATGTCAGGTGAGAAGTCCAGAATAACAGAGTAATATCTTGCTGACTTCAGACCTGCCACAATCTTCTGTTTGATTTTAGTTACCAGTAAGTGTATGATCTCATTTTGAATTGTTTTTCTAAGGTAGTGGTGTGTGTACATTTCTTGGGTGGTGATTCTTCTTCGATGCTCCTGGAGTACAGCATCAAACTCAGCCATCAACTCTACAATTTTAAGGAAGTTTCCATTGTTTGGCACATACAGCTGATGTGAAGTGCCACACGTGCTAGGTTTTGAGTAACAAGCATTCTCACAATGGCAATGAGCCTTTTCAGAACATTTTGCCAGTAAAGAGACTCTGATGCAATCTTCTCTTGATGCTGATCGTCTACTATGGCCTTAATTGTAATCTCATCTCAAGCTCTTTCCACCTATGAAATGCTCTCTGGTGATTTGCTGCCTTCTCATGGCATGCCAGATTTTTCCAGTCCTTTGTTCCTGTAGAGCCCAATGTGGCTGGAACATTAGACTGGAAGAGTTTGCAACAAACACAGTATGTGGCATTCTGGGTTTCTGAATACATAAGCCATGGCCTCTCCACCATTGGGGATATCACGCCAGTAATGTATTGGATGGAAACTTCTATTTTCATTGTCTTTGGGGAACATGAAGTTTTTCACTTGCTGTGGCCCATGCAGTACAAGGAAGTTCCTCAGGCTACTGCTCAAGTGGGTCCACAGTCCTGGATCATCTAGACAAGGGGTTGGCAACCTTTCAGAAGGGGTGTGCCGAGTCTTCATTTATTCAGTCTAATTTAAAGTTTTGCGTGCCAATAATACATTTCACCGTTTTTAGAAGGTCTCTTCTATAAGTCTATAATATAGAACTATTGTTGTATGTAAAGAAAATAAGGTTTTTAAAATGTTTAAGAAGTTTCATTTAAAATTAAATTAAAATGCAGAGCCCCCACAGACCTGTGGCCAGGACCTGGGCAGTGTGAGTGCCATTGAAAATCAGCTCGCGTGCCGCCTTCGGCACCCGTGCCATAGGTTGCCTACCCCTGATCTAGACTTAAGGAATTAAACTCAGCAGCAGCTGTTTCTTGGGCCTCTGCCACACTTTTCTCTGATCTACACTTTTCTTCATGAATGTGCATGGTTACATCAGTTTGAGATGGAGATATGAATGCTGCAGTAGCTGCCAGGTCACCTGCACTCTGACTAACTGGAAGATCAGGTGGCATCTCATCACTCATCTTCACTGGGGCCGGAAGGCTCACAGTCAACACTTGTGTCTATGTATCTCAGGAGAGCTCCTTTCTGCTTAGATAGAAAAACTTCCTTTGATTTCTCTTTCTTTCTTTTTCTGAATGCTGCCCCAAAGGAGCGTTTTCTTCTTTCACTCATGACTGCTGTGCTGTGCCAGCTATAGTAGCTCTCAACACTCAGTTGAAGGAGACAAATAAGCTGGTAGCAGGGCCTGAGTGAGGGAAGATATCAGCTTCTTAAGGGCCTAACTGGCTCCTACTACTTCAGTTAACTGCCTGTTCTCCTGAAGTGGGTTCAGGGAAGCAGCAGGAAACAGGAAGCGCCTTGAAAAGCTGGTGTTAATCAGTCCAGGCTCTTGGGGGTGCTAGAGAGGGACATAAGAGGCTCCTCCTCCTCTCTCTCCCTGCAGCTTCTGCTGCTTTCTGTTATTTCCTCTCACTTTTTCTCCTGCCTGCCTGTTACGTCTCTTATGCCCTCCTTCCTCCAGCACAGCACTCCAGAATCTCTGTCCACCGAGAGCAGAGAGAATACATATGCACCAGCAGCAGACAACTTTCTGCACTCTGGGTCCTAGTGGCACCTCCTTTCCCCAAACCACAGTATGGCACTTGAGGTGGCCACCTCAGGTGGCCTCATGGTAAGGCCAGCCCTGTATTCAAGGGCAAATGAGGGGGTTCTCCTATTCCTGTAACTGATTGTGTAAGCTAGCCAACAGCTTTTCAAAGATCAGGAACATTTTACTCTCTCCTACCCACTCCTGCATCTACCATTATCTAGATGCACGCACATAAATATTTTTAAGAGCCTGCACTGCAGATTTAATCAGAATACAGTAGAAATTTGCTAATTCACACTGACTGGGAGACCCATTATGAATTAGTGAATTTGCTTAACTGTTTGTTCACTCAATAATTTGCAACGATCACAAAATTTACCGTACTTGGCAAAAACAACTGATCTCAATGAGACTACTCACATACTGAAATACCTTGCTGAACCAGGGGCTTAATCAGGATTCAAACCAGGTCTTCAGAGATGAAACGTACAACCCCGCTAACTCCGCACAGTTTGTTTATGTTTTTATATATATTATATTAAAGTTAAGGCTGACACAAGGAGGTCCTCCTTTGACTTTCTTTTGCATGGGAATATCTTGTAATTTTTTATTGAAATTACTTCTGTAAAATAGCCTGTAACAGTCAGGAATAACTTATTTTTTTAAAATATGATGAATTCTCATTAATCTTAAATTAGCAGTACCTTTCTGCACACTATCTTTTTATTTTATTAAAATGGAATTCCTCTTTTTTATGTACAATTTTGTATAAGTGCATCAATCAAGTTGAGAGCCAGTTAAAATATTAGTTGACATAGAGTTAATGTTTGTATTTGATTAATCATTATCAGCGATCACTGAAGCTGAGACACACTTCATACTTTCTTAGATGGAAATGAATATTTTACAAGTCTTCCTATAGTACGGAGGTGAGCAAACTTTTTGGCCTGAGGGCCACATCTGGGTGGGGAAATTGCATGAAGGGCTATGAATGTAGGGCTAGGGCAGGAGCTTGGGGTGCGGGAGTGTAGGAGGGCGTGTGGTGTGCAGGAAGGGGCTAAGGGCAAGGGGACGGGGAGCAGAAGGGGTGTGGGTGTATGAGGGGGCTCAGGGCAGGGGGTTGGGGTGCAGGAGGAGGTGTGGAGTGTGGGAGTGGGCTCAGGGCAGGGGGTTGAGGTGCAGGTGGTGTGTGAGAGGGGGTTGGGGGCTCAAGGCAGGAGGGGTGCGAGGTGTGGCAAGGGCCCAGGGTAGGGGTGCAGGAGGGGTGTGGCAGGAGACTCAGGGCAGCAGATTGGGATGCGTAGTACAGGAGGGGTAGCGGGCTCCAGCCTGACACCACTTACCTTGAGTGGCTCCAGCATGGCAGCGGTGCACAGTGGGTCTAAGATAGGCGCCCTGCCTGCACTGGCCCTGCGCTGCTCCCAGAAGCAGCTGGCACCACGTCCATGCAGCCCCTAGGGAGGGGGGGGGGTAGAGGGTTCCGCGCGCTACCCTTGCCTGCAGCTACCTCCCTTGAAGATCTCACTGGCCGTGCTTCCCTGTTCCCTGATGGGCCGTAGTTTGCTCACCCCGTTATAGTACCTCTAAAATTTCTATATCCTGTTAAACCTAAACCCAATAATAAGATCCTGGTCAATGTAAACATATGTCATAAAAATGTTAATATGAATAGACATTCTTCCATACAAACTACTAATATACTGGAAAATTGTTAGAAGAGCACTACAATACCATTTTCTTTTGGAAAAACATAGTTTATCCCATAGTTTCCTTACTCAGGAGTAATTTTAATTGCTTTATGAAAGCCTATGGTTCTTTCAGAAACCTTTTACTACCGAACAGCACTTTTATTACTGCTAAAGAGATCTTATAGTATTATAATGTAGCAATATGCCTTCTCCTGAACCGAACAGAATAAGTTTTGGAACACTTATCTGATCTTTTCTGGAAGTGTAGTTGAAAGGAACCAGTATTCTCATATTTTTTACCACCATGTGTGACAGATCTGATATCTCTGACAAACCTTACTGAAGTAAGTTAAATCTTACTGAATAAAATTTAAGTATTTTAGGAATTCTTTGTATTAAAAATGCAAGTATTTATGTACTATCAAGAGACTATGTATTTCTATGGGGAAGGGACTCCTCCAGGCTCTAAGAAAAGTGGAGGGGTGGTTAAGCAAATGTACTCACATTGTAACACCTCCAAGAGAGCTACCACCGCCTGGACAGAAGCTTGAATATACAGATTAAAACTGAATTCTCCAGGGATTATCAGACAAAAACGATTTTTGATTAAATAGCCTGAGTTAAAACTGACTCAGGACCTGCTTTCTGATCCAGCAAATGGACAGGACCTCTGGTCAAAGGGGGGACCTAATCCTAGGGAAGGATTGGGGAGGGCTTTGGCCCATTGAGCCCCAAAAAACTTGGGAGTTAGTGCTGAGCTGAAGCTGATATACATAGATGATCACAAGCCCCTTGGGTGGAATTTGAAGGACTATAACCAACCAGAGCCCTCACTGGACTTCGGGGATGATCTCTGCTAAGCTTCTTAGCATGAATTTAGGTTCTTTTATTGTTTTTAATGTGTTTTCTCTATAATGTTTTCACCTTAGGAAAATAAGTGTTTGCTTAGAAAGAGATGTGCGGTAACTTATAACTGCTGGCAATTACTCTGTCTCACATCTCTGAGGAGAGAAGGATTTTAGGAAACAGCACAGTATAAGCAAGGAACTATTCATCCTGGAAACACCGTCAGAAGGGAGAGAGACCTGGGTCTTGGCCAAAGAGAGATGACAGCTGAGTCTGGGTCCCTTGCTGGACGATAGAGGGGGAATACAGATGCAGTTGCCCTGAACTGTAACACCATTCATTCTTGTTTTAGTCACTTGCTATAGAGAGCTTATTGTCAAAGCACTACCCAAAATGTTAACCAGTTTAGTGGGAGTCACATGCCCAAAATTTCACAGTGAAAATGGACTTGTCTCACCTTGAGAAAATGCTTCAAATCAATTCTCATCTATATCAGCAATGATGCAATGTATTTCAAAATCATTAGTGACAAATTCTGCAAGGTCTTGAGATCCATTGACTCAATGATGATAATTGAAGGTGCTTATCACCCACAGAATTCAAAATCAGAAATGACTCCATTCATTCATTTATATTGTTTTCTTATAAACTTCAGTAGCATGCATGAGTGCAAGTGAGGGAAGAATCTGGTCATTATGAATATGTAAAGCAAGAATATGATTGCAGCGTAAAGTCAGTCTAACATCCTAGTTCTCTGTTTTGCAAGTATAAAAGGTGCATTATATACTTGGCCTAGATGCATTTAGCTATTTTGCAATGCAGAGAGATTCTCTGTGGTAGATGAGTACATTTAAATAAAGTGGGCTCAAAATAAGGTCCTCAATTATACAACTGGATTTTGCTTCTTTATAATGAGTTAGAGAGTGATTGTTTATTTTTAAAAAGAAAATAGAAGTTACAATTTCTCATGAGAACAGTTTTTTTGGTTGTTTTCCCCCTTGTGAGTTGCTGAATAAAACATTTTTATGACTGAAAAGTTGTTTCTCAAAAGAAACTTGTACATTCTGAACATATACTCAGAAGACTGCAAAGTAAGTATTTAAAATCTTATCTATCAGATTTTTGATCATAAGCTTAGTTTAGTTAACAGTAAGAAAAATACCCTCTTTTTGTGAGGTTATTTTTAAAAGATATGCATATAAGCTACTATTTCCAGCAGACCCTGCAACTTATCCTACCAAAATAGTTAAGTTTAAACTCAACTGGTCATGAAGATAAATTAAGTATATTATGGAATCTGGGAGAGATGCCTTACTTGGATGCCCAGTGGGAAAACCTCGTCCATTTGGCCAGGTAACTCAGACTGGTCGAGCGTTTCCTATTCCCCAGGAGGACCTTTTGGACTCCTTACAAACAGGTCTGTTCCTCGGGGTTCAGCCACGCAGCATCCACACCAAGAAGTGGAGGGACTCAAGGTCGGAATGTAGGGGCTGACCATGGTCCTGTGACAGCAGGTCTGGGAGGTTGGGCAGGGGCCAGAGAAGAGCCACTGACAAGCTCATGATCTTTGCCAGGACCCTGCTGATGAGTGGAATCGGCGGGAACATGTACTTCAGGCTCCCTGACCACAACAGGAAGAAAGTACCAGAGAGAAGGAGCCATTGCTCAGATCTTGCCGAGAGCAAAACAATGTCATTTCCTGTTCTGTCTGGTTGTGAACAGGTCCACTTGGTGAGTTCCCCACCTTTGGAAGATCACGCGGGCTACTCTGGATGGAGTGACTACTCGTGGTGAGAGGAGAAGCCCCTGCTGAGCTGGTCTGCCAGTGTATTCCTGAAGCCGGGAAGGTGACAAGCTTCCAGGTGGATTTTGTGGCTGATGCAGAAGTCCCACAAACTTCTGCATCAGCCATATCAAGAGTGGGACGGGATACTGATGCTGGCCTCTCCGAGGCTCTCAACATCCATCGGGCAGCCTGGGAAGGCTGAGTGAACCCCAAAAGGTTCCACAAATACTATGGCACCAGCCACTGCACTTGGGGCCACAGGACAGGTTTCAGTGCTTGTTCCGCAGTCAAGGAACCTCGCTCCAAGCCAGAGCTACCAGCAGAACAGTCGGTTCCAGGTCACCAAGATCAGGCTGAGCAGTGGCTCTTGTCCGGCCAATGCTTGTCGCTGCCTCCCAAAGCAGACCTGTCCGAGTGAGACCGTCTTGGTCAGGCTCTCAGCTGTTCTGTGTTGGATACCTGGCAAGCCACGCCTCATGCTACTCGACCGGTACTGGGATGTCGAGCAGGACCGGGAGCTACAGGAGGATCGTCCCGAGTACAGTGACCTTCCTTTCAGATGGGGGCGATGATGGCCCTGCAGTGGGCAGTCTCTGGTACCTGATCGGTACTGGGATTGGTACCAAGCTTTTGAAGATGGTTGGGGCCGGTCCCTGGAGTTCTTGCCAGACAGCACATGCCTCACAGGGTCTGCGCCAATCTATAGGTGAACTATGTCTCTAGTCCCTCGATCAGTGCCCCTGTAGTGCAGGGTCCGAAGAAGGCTCCACTGACTCCATCCTGAGGCATGATGGCTGCAGGTGGGTAAATGTTGGAGGGACGTCCCTCTTAATGGGGAATGGTACCACTGAGGTGGGGACACACACATAGGTCCCAACACAGGTTTTCCCCCAGTCTAGGTTACCGCAGGAGCATGTGAGGGTGGCACTGGGAGCATCAAAATCTCCTAAAGCTGCTTGAAGGGCTTTAGGCAATGATGGCAGCTGAAGCTAGCCAGGACCCGCACCGCTATCTGAAGTCGCAGGCGAGGCATGGGATGGGCTGCACTGCTCGACTTAAGATGGGGCCCAACTTCCCAAGGGGGATGATGAGCTGCCCAACATGGGTCTTGGCTTGCCTCCTGCCCTCTCCTTTCCCTTGCAGGATATAGGAGATCTTCCCCCAAAAATCTTTTTCAGCTTCTTGACTGGAGCTGTCAAGGGAGACCAGTACTGGTTTGTGGATGGCGCCAGAGGAGCACTGCACACACAAGTCATGGTTCTCGGTGCAGAGTCGGACCGCTGCTCCAGTGCTCATAGATGGATATCATGTTCCTTCTTCATCCTAGGTTTGAAGGACTTGCACAGCACTTGTCACTTATGTGCTTTTCGCCTAAGCACCTTAGACAGCTGGTATGTGGATTGCTGACAGGCGTAGAATATTTGCAGCAATTGAAGGGCTTAAAGCCTAGAGACCGGAGCATGTCCCAACCCCTGGCTGGGTCCCGTTTGGGACTTACGGAGAATTTGAGAACTATTATTAAAGTTAACTAAGAAAACTACTAACTATGTATAGCTATTTTACAGGATTTCAAAGTTTGCAGAAAATCAATGCTAGCCGAAGCAGCAGACGTTCCAGCACCGTCACTGGTGGCAAGAAGGAACTGAAGGTGTGGAGAGCCGGCGGCGCCTCTCATACCACGCCATGCGGTTCCCACTCCAGAGTGTGCCAGAGCCAGTCTCCGGAGGATACTGCTGAGGGAAAAACTTCTGGCACTGGTTCTTGTCGTGAACACATACACCTAACACGGAATGGACATGAGCAAACACTCGAAGAAGAGCTAGGCAAATATTTAGAGGAGTTGATTTACCCCCGGAAGACCTCTGCATACTCCTAGGGGTATGTGTACCCCTGATTGAGAACCACTGGGCTAGATCAATTTAATTTTAGCTATACAGATTATTTTAACATATCAGCCCTTTGGAATGTTTACCAGCCTTCCAAATACAAAGTTACAAGTAATGTTTTACACGTCTGCCATAAAAGATGCATTTATAGCAATCTTTCATAATTTAAGGAATAGTTAGAACTCTTGAAAAACCTTCTGCATCTTAGATGAAAGTCAGTATTAGTATTTCAGTGGTTTTACCCAGTGGTAATACTTAATTTGTGTCTATCTAGGATCTGTTCATTGCATAGTCAGATTAGTTAGAACTCCATGTGTGACAGCAACACAGGAGTATATTAGCACTGAGCATGTGTCTTATGGTAGTACCCAGATAGGGCTGGCTCTAATTTTTTTCCTGCCCCAAGCCAAAAAAAAAAAAAAAAGGTGGCGTGGCCAGAGGAGCAAAGCGGGGGGCGGCATGGCTGGAATGCCACCCCAGGCATGTGCTTGCTATGCTGGTGCCTGGAGTCGGCCCTGGTAGTACCTAGAAAATCCAATCAGGGACTGAGGCCCCAGCATTCTAGATGCTGTATACATGTATTAAAAAAAAGACAGTCCCTACCCCAAGGATCTTATAAGTTTAGCACATAAGAGACAAGTGACTAAAAACAAACAGGAGGAAGAGAATGGTGATAGTGAAACCACCCAGCTTAGTATAACAAGCGGCGGTCCAGCACACCAATTGCCTAGCTACTGAGAAAAATCAGCTAATATAACTATGTCTGATAGCTACAGAGTAGCTGAAAACACAAAAATTTAAGAGTCATTAAGTACCACTATTGCATTTTTAAAAAACTGTTGTTATGTATGTGGGATTGTTCCTAAATCGCGGTGGGAGTGGGGGGTGGGAGAGAGTGGAGGAAATGCAGCTTTTTCTGAGAACAGAGGGTAAGTAATCTCAATGAATTTATAGCATCTTATTTATGCTGTATCTCACTTCAGTAAAATATAACAAAATGACCTTACATGGGCTTCTGATAACCAATTTCTACTGAAGAACAGGTTATTCAAAGGGTGACTACTGCACAGTGCTGTCACACCCAGAAGCAGCTTCCCTGCAATAGCTTAATAGGAGTCAGAAAAAGGCACCCACCTTACTGCTCTTCCAAAGAGATGCACACGTCCTAATGCTTCGGCATCTCAGTTTCAGTACATCGGACTAACTGATGCTCTTAATTTATGTATACGGCTGCCACTGGGTGGCTGCACATAGTGTAGCTCAGCACCCCCAAATGATAACTTTAAAAGAGACACTCTCCTTCCTTCTACTTTTCATACAAATTGATTTACTGTCTAGCAAAATTATTCCCTCCGGCACTCAATTAGGCCCCAAATCTGTGGGCTGGATTCAGAAGCAAAAGATTAATGAGATATGTGAGGGCCACCTCCAAGTACTGTAAGTAGATACTAGAATTCAGAAGAAACATAAGTGTTCACCAGAGGCAACGTACGATGACACAGCAGTATACAATGACAGTCTTAAAATGCAATCTGCTGTCTAAATGACACAGAGGCTGTGGGTACTCCAAAATTACCAGCAAGAGGTTGTGTTCTGTGGTCGGTGCTGCAAATGGTAGCATGCCAGGAAATGTATTACAGGCACCTTTAACGCAATAAAAACATTTGGTAAGAATGCTATGTTTTACACAGATAATTTTTAATTTTAATAAGAGTGCTATGCTAACCCAATACCACTTGCTCACTTGCCTTTTTAAAAAAGGCCCCACTGGTTTTGTAACAATACATGATTGATTCAGTACCAACAGCGTTCAATATCTGCTATAAAGGAGATCTTTGTAACTTATTTATATTCCTGTAAAAATAGCCAGACCTAAGATTCAGTGTCCTTTGCCTTTTTGTACTAGCTCTGAATGTGACCTACCTGGCTGTGCCCCAACCATTTAACATTTTCATGAAGCCACACCCTTTGCTGCACCCCTGGAAGCCAGTGATATCATTCTTGGTACAAGTGTTCTCACACCAGCTTCTGGTCTTCGAACATATCTGCCCAGCCAGCATGTCATTCTTTCCTCATCCTACCACCAGTACAGACCCTGCAGCTCCACGCTCAAGTAGCTCTGAATATGTCTCAATTAATTTGATCACTGTCCAAAGTCTGACTCAAATTCTCACTGATGATTTAATTATACTGTAAGTCACATACTGAATGTAAATTAATCAGAAGAAGGATCTAAAGGAGTAAGTGGCAAAACGTAACTAGCATTAAACTGCCATTTCTTGGGTATGCAAAATGAGTAACTTGCTACTGAACTAAACCCCAATCACATTAGAAGTTTGGTTCATTATTTCAACTTCGGGAGATGGGTAAGGCAGATCCTCCACTTGTGTAAACTGCCATACTCCATTGGCATCAATATGAGCAGGTTCCCACATTCCTCTCAAGGATCTCAGGGTTGGTGATCAGGTGTGTTGCTCTTTGCAATACCCTGTATTTAAGAAGAAGAAGATTATTTGTATTCAAGTATTTTATAACAGAAACCAGAGCCTGTTTTAAGCTGCTACATGCCACTGTCTGATCCTTCCCTGTCATAATCTAGAGCTCTGCCTTCCAGAATGAAAGCATTTGATTTCTGCAGCCACACCCCACAACCTCGCATAGCAATGACAGCTGCCCCACACAACAGGCACTCTCTTTGAGTCAGAGATTAAACTAATAATTGCTGTATTAGTAATGATTAAAATGCACAATACAACAGTACTTAATCTATTCAGTTGATGAGCACAGATTCTGCTGAGCACAGCAGTATCTGAACTCATGAGAATCTACTCATTCTCTTGGGAAATCTTAATCTAAAATTACTTGCATCCCAGAACAAGAAACAGTACCAAGCACTTTTTAATTCACTTCCTGTTTAAAACTTGTTTCTACATCCATACTATGATGAGAATCTTCCCTTCTCAGAAATGAGAAGACTTTTTGTCCATATAAAATAGAAATAAAATTCAAGAATCCTGACTAAAGCACAACTTGAATAAATGTGGACCATAATATTAGCAATTAGTTTTTGAAATAAACTGCTCCACAGGCAGAATTAAGCAGACATTTAAAATTCTCTTCAGGCTGTGCTGAACTATATCTAATATTGGAGCTGAAAATAGAATAAAAATTGTTGATCCATTTAATCACAGACACAAACTACAGAATTAGTTTCCCGGTTGTTACAGCTCTAAAGACCAATGCTGAAGCAATACATCCTAAGTTAAGTAAAGATGCACATCAAGCAGCAAGATCTATATTCTTTCTAACAAGCAGAACCTATATCAATGGGGACAACAATAATTAGAAAACTTGTTAATTATTCCATGAAAAACAGTTACACACTACATTTTGGTTTTTAAGAATAAAAATGGAGAAATATCCTATATGAGCATGTGTGTGTATATATGTGCATACGTACAAGATGTGCCTCAGTTTTTATTCTTGAAAATATTGTTTAGATATTAATATACCACACTAAATACTGCTTTCAGAAAAAAATAAGTTCAAGTTGAGTTTTGATAACTGACTGGCTGAAATAATCAGTACATTCTCATCTCTTTTTAAAGTTGATTTGCAAAACAAAATCATTGCATAACTATTGAATGCTTGAACTAATTTTTCACATCCTTAATTGCACAAAAAAAGAAAGCCCAGTAACTTATCAACAAAGAATACTTTGGCACTAAGACTTGAAGGATGGTTCTGCAGTTAAGGGACTATACCGGGATTTAAGAGAGCTGGGTTCAAGTCCAGGTTCTGACAGGCACATACTGTATCACTTTGGGTAAGTAACTTAATCCCTTTGCACTTCTGTTTCCCTTCTGTAAAATGGAGATAACACTTCCTTTCTCCCTCCCTCTCCCGTCTATATAGACTATATACTTTTTGGGAGAGGAATTGTCTCCTACTATGAATATAAACAACACATACTACAATGGGACCCTGATTACCGTTGACGCCTGTGTTGAGGCCCTACAGTAAAAACAATAAATAAATATTACAACTGCTATTAATAATAATGAGCATTTTCAAAACAAGCCACTCAGTACGGAGAGGGGAGAAAACCCAATGTTCAATGCAAGGCGCATTAAGTAATATTTTAAACATAGGGTTAAATATATAAAATTCCATAAAAACAACATTTTAGGGCCATAGTGGCTATCACAACTCTAAACTGTGAATTGAGAGTGACTGCATGGAGAAAAAAAATGTTATTTGATTATGAGAGCTGAAAATGAGCCTTCCCTGGATATTTTTTTTTAAAACTGAAGTCTTTGAATCAGGCCGCCACTTTGGGGAGCAGGTAGGTGGTAGCACCTCACCTACCCACCCCTGGCTTCCACCACTTCCTCAGCAGCCCTAGGAGGAGCACTCCCAACAGCTGCTTCTCCTTCCCGATTGCAGGGGTTCAGCAGCTCCCCAGCTGGTCTTCTGCTGCATGGGAAAGAGAGAAGACTGTAGCTGTGGCTGCTCCATTTGCTGCATCCCTGCCAGGCTGTGGACATCCCAAGGAGAGCAGAACAGTAGCTCACCTGGCTATACCTGAACCTGAAGGAACACCTAGCGAAGATGGCTCCCCATCTCCACACAGGGCAACCCTGGAGAGTCAGGCTCTCTTCTTTTACCCTGAGAACTAACAACCCGTTAAAGCACCCTGCTTCTCTGGCCAAATGCTGGTTCCAGTTGGAACAATCTCAGGGCTATTCTAATTTACTCCAGCTGGCAACTCTCCCTCAAGACCCATATGCCAGCTGAGAATTCCCGAGAGTGCCCCACATTCCCTGTTCCAGCTCCACGGAAACCAATGAGTCATTCCACTGATGCCTGTGGGGACTGGATCAGTCCCACAGGGCTCATTGTACAAACATCACTGAAGTCCCAGATCTTTGTGTAGGTGCTGTGCCTTCACCAGGGCTGCACAGAGGAAGGTGTAAGGAAGTGGCTGTGCAAGATCTATGTCCACTGGGGACTTCTGGATTAAGACCTAGTAGGAGACTTTCATATGGTTTCTGCTTCCCGAATGCTGTCAGCAAGTCAAGGTAGGCAATCTGCCACTAACTGTTTATTATGGCCCCTGATATTTCTGAAATAATGTGTTCGGCCATCATGCTGAAATGGTTTGTCTTAGGGCTTGATCTTGCAAACATTTCAGCACATTTACTTATTGCCATTAGGCTGCTCACCTTCAGTGGCTTTAAATTCAGGTGCTTGAGCTGTACCTTTTCACCTTACTACGTCTACCTTACATTGAAGGCTAGTATTGCGTTAAGTAGCCTTTTCACTAGTCAAACAAACCAATTAATTAAAATGCTTCAAAACAAGCCCACCACTTCTGTTCAATTAAATAAAATAACTAACGACTTGATAGTACTTATTTTTTGGCTGAAGTGCACTACTCCTTTAAACGTCAATATTCTAATAAAAAGTATGGCAACTTCATGTTGAAAACATTACCATCTTATTTTAAACTAAACCAAGATGTATTGGATCCTACTGTACAGTACTAATTAGACATATGAACACTAATGTACTGGCTTAGATAGATTCTAATGCCATCAGAGGACTAAACTGGAGCTGAATAGAATATATACCACCACACTGGAAAAGTTGTCAACAACTTCTCACGGGATCGTTGAATCCTGTTAAATTTAAAGCATAGTTCCAGTCTGACAAGAGACCTGAAACTGGTATTGTGGAGTTCCCTGTATACTGCATCTCACAGATTCCACAGCAAGTTTTCTCCATCCTCCAGCAGAGAGATTAGCTGCCAGCCCTGCATATTCAAACCAAGTATCTTCCCTTCTCATGCATCATTTCTAGTAGTAAGATGCTGCAGGCCAAATTAAGCCCTCAGCAATACCTGTGCAACACAACTGTCTTCCAGTTATGTTCTCAAGCCTTGGTCCAGCTCCACTGAAATCAATGGACTGGATAAGGCCCTCAGTGCTCACTGTACCACACTACTGAAGTTCAATACCTTTGTGTAGGTGTGTAATGGGGTGGCTGCCCCACTCCTGAAGAACAGGTGTTAAAGCAGCAAATCGAGGTTGATTGGGGAAGCAGCCATAGCTGGGTCATGCCTCAATCAGGCCACCACTGGCCCTGATAAGAAGGCTGTAGGCCAGAAGCTAGAGGAATCTCTCTCCAGCTGCCTGAGAGCAAGGTACCTGAAGCAGAGCAGGGCTGGGAATAGGGCAAAGGAGATGGGGAGCTCCATCCTGGTAAACCCCAAGGCTGCAGGCCTTAGGGAAGGCCTATACCAGTACTGGGGTTGCAGAGGTGCAGCCCGGGGTTTGGCAGAAGCAGCTGCTCCTAACCCCTTGATGAGTGGCCCCTACAGATTGCAGCTGCCTCAGTGGCGGGGCTAGATGATGACTGACAGTAGCGACTGAGGCAAGGTTGGATTAGAGAGTTGCGGGTTCCCTGGAGAGAGGAGACCCCAGGCCAAAGGGCACTGGAGCCTAAGGCAGGTGAGCCACCAGCCAGCAGAGGGCGCTCCAAACTGGAAGAGAGCTGATTCAGCAGGAGGCGACACGCCAGCGAGTCATCACCTCGCTACAAGGTGCAATACCTTTAATAATGTGCTAATGATGCATGGAAAGCAATTTCTCTTTTTCACTTCAATAAAGTATGAAGTCTGCTACCCAGGAACCTATTCACCGCAATAATATTTAAACTTCAAAGTCTAGATCTTATATGCACTGAAGAAATTTATCTGGAAAAACACCACTTAATTATAAGGTGTTTAAACATCCACACAGCAATCTCCATCCCCCAAGATATTAAAAAACATCATCGTGGGGCTTTGAGATGGGGTGCACTAGGCAGTGTTTCTCAATGACCACTCCATGGACCAGTACCAGCCCATGAGATTTCCCTGACACACTTTAGGAAGGCAGCAAGTCAGTCCCTGGTATCAAAAAGGTTTGGAAACATTGTGGTAGGCCCTTCATGGCCCCCTGCTAGAGGCCCCAGGGTCCTACCACACCCTGCACCAGGAAAAGAACAATGAAGGTGGGTCCTTCAGGCCTTCCTAGAAAAGCTGTGACATCTAAAATGAGCAGGCCCAAAGAAAGGGAGAAAGGATTTAACCCTTGTAGGACACCTAAGGATTTTTCATAAAATTAAGGGACGCGGGGAATCCTTCATGGCAAGAATAAAGGACCCAAGAAAGAGAAGAGAATCATAGGGATAGGAGAGATTGCAGCAAAAGAGATTATCTTCGATTCAAGAACAGAATTTCTCAACTTGCTGCACTATATGTCGGTCACTTTAGTTTTTCATCTGATGCATTTTTTTCTTTTTAAATACAAAAAAGTCATCTTCACCGCCCCCCCGTACACAATTATTATGAATTCATTATTATTTTATGGCTTCGGTATTTTATCTCAAACAACTTGCCACTGAAAAATCTTTTGAGAAGTGCTTGGTGACCTTTGAGATACCTTCTGAAATACAATTGTGCAATAGACTTTACACGCTGATGACATACTATATAAAATGAACAATTTTAAAAGGTCAAGGTCAACAGTTCTTTCTGGGCATGCCCGTAATAGCATTAATCCAGGAATAAGTCATGTTTCTTGTTCAAGCAGATATACTGAATGAAACAGTGCGTATTTGTTATGCTGTCATTTCTGCGGATGAGAGATCAGGGACACTAAAGGCATTATACAGAAAATCGGAGATGCCAAAAGTTTGACTTGAAAGTGGCGCAATAAATATTAAATAATATGGAAACATCAGTAATATCTAGTTATGAATAAAAGGATCCTGAAGCCAAATACATTTGAATCAAATACATTAGAGACAGTTAAAACATTCTTCCCTCCCTAAAACAGAACAGCTAACGCACAAACCCCACTAGAATCCTCCATAGGATAAAACACATCCACAAGACACTATAAATATCCCTCAAGAAATCTCCCCAGGCATAAAACAAAATGAACCCCATCCCAACATCTGCCTAGCATAATCAAGAAGTGGCTGCATTATTTTTACTTTGTGGCATTCAGTATTACAGTGTGTAGAGAGTCCTTACTTTTAAACAACAAAATGTGATCTGATGCCATTAGCAGCCTTTCAAACAAAAGGTACATATTGCACCCTGCTGCTGATTTACAACCATGATACTCCAGTTTCATGCAAGTGTAACTCCACTGAAATCAAGAGTTATACTGGGGTAAAATGGAGTAGTCCAGTGGTTAATCAGGCCCAGAGTAATAGGCCGAACTTTACATTACCATTCTATAATAATATATAGTCCTCATTGTGTGCACAGTGAAATAGATTAGACAATGTCTCATACAGCTATCAGGGATATGGAGAGTAATGCTTTCTCAAAACCTGTCTGAGATGCACCTTCAGAAGCAGTTGATTGCAATGATATAAATCATGAGAAGACTGTATCTTCAACACCCCATTTCCCTGAAGAGAGAACACACCTTTTGTACTGGATTTTTGTGCTCTTTCATTTCAAGCACACTTAGATACCATGGTGATAGATACGATATAAAAACTTAAAATAGATAAAGTAGGTTTAAGGCTTTTTAACAAGAAATTTCCACAGTGGGTCAAGGATTCACTGAATGTAGATGCTGACTACAAAATGCCAGGAAGTGTACATGCTTCTTATGGCGGCTGTACTGCAGCAGATAATTGATTAAATGTAGCCCAGAGTCTATGCTGGCTTCTGAAGTACAACACTGGCAGACAGCCTCCAAAGGAAGAAAGCCCACTGGAAGCCACCAAAGGATGCAATGCTTAGTACATTCCCTGAGCAGTACCAGTGACATGACTCCTATAGAGACCCCAGAGGATTTTAAATCACTCTTTCCATGGTAGAAGCTCCAGAGGAGTACAGGCAGCAATGACAGTGGCTTCTTGAATCTGCCAGAGAAACAAGGTTAAGCTGACATGCATTTGCAGGTTTAATTTAGTGAGTCGGGCAAATTCTGTACTAATTTACCCCACCCTCATCTCATATATCTCCATTGGCTTGGGGTCGTGCAAGTTGTAAGGGCAGAATGTAGTACAATTTAGACCTGTAATCAATTACTTACTCCTTATTATCAGACAATTAACTAAATGCCTAATATAGGTTAGCCATCTTGGGGCCGATCCTGTCCTTTCCTCCACAGGGATGGGAGAGGGGAAGAAGGGAAGACCACTTGCAGTGGAACTGGTTCTGCTGTGTTGTGGTGGGTAAGATTTGGGGGCAAGATGTCATTAACAAGGTGTGTGTTTGTCTCTCCCATATGCCAGCACAGAGCTCAGCACAATGGTGGCTCCTTTGTGCTAACATGCAAAGGATGGATCAAAGTGTTCCGAGGGATCCACTGCTACATGGCTCTTCCAGTACTTATCCCTTTATGGGAGGTTCCTTAAGGACACAAAGGTGACTGGAGCATCTGAACTGCAGAAATGGTAGGTGTAGGTGAGAAAGAGTTGGAGGGAGATTTCATCAGCTTGCTTCTCCAGCACGGAGTCGGATATTCTAGCTACACATTGAAGGGAAGATGTGGAAGAAGGGAAGATGTTTCGTGAAACAAAAAAGCGAAATGGCCACTGGACAGATCACGGAAATCTTCCATTATTTGGAACAATGGTTGGTTTGACAGCAATACTGTTGTGCATAAACATATAAACAGGACACATTAGTGGTCATTTACACTGCTATGAAGAGATCCTGCTCCAATATTTGCATAGGGGTAACAGATATCTCTCTCACAATCTCTCACACACACCCCTCCCTGTAACTATATAACTCAAGGCTGGATTTGTATTCTTAGACATGTTTGAAATACAGATGTGAAATAATATGGCATAGGTATTGTAGATTCACAAATTAATTTAAGGAGTGTTGATGGCAAATAGAATCTCATAAGACCAAAACCTGTTCATTTAAGTGCGTAGACACTGATTTCAGTGGTAGCAGATTTTGCCTAAATTCTATCGCTAGATATATGCATTTGAATACAATTGATTTGACTTCAGTGCAAGATTTGGTCTTCAATATGCTAAGAAAAGATGATTTATTATTTATTTAAAAAAATCAAAGTACTTTGGAAAAATAATCTGTTCATAAATAGTCATTTGGAAAGTTCAGTAACACCCCCTGAGAATGTTACAACATGTAGTAATAGGGAGGAAAATGAGGCTTTTTTTTTTTTTTGCTGCTTCTTGTTAAAGGAAAAATTGTTTCCAATCCACATTGTACAATCTCTGCTGCATATTCTTCAGTTCCTACGCAAGCAAAGTTTACCCACCGACATCAAAAGTAGATCTGCAAGGAGGCAGAATGGAAAATATGCAGAACAGTTCCACAGGCTGTCTCTGATAGCAGAATTTTGCCTTAAATATCTAGCAACATGTTCACTGAAGAACTTATCTGGGTCATATTTAAAAATTGAAAGTTGGCTTCTGTAGAACTCTGTTCAAAGTGTATCTTTAGAACTGTACTTAATTCAGTTTGAAAATAGTTTCAAACATTTAAAACAAAGGTAGGAAATGGTAACAGAAATGTAAATAATTAAAGTGACTTCTTTGGACACACAGACAGGAAACCATGTTTTAGTTTCTATATCCTGAGTTGAAGAAGCTTCCCTTGTGAGCAACATTTGATAGATAATGACTCAGCTCATTCAAAAGTATACAGATGTTACGGAAATGTTAAGAGAAGATTAAAGGCCTACTTTAACTCTACAAAGGCTAGCAAATTAAGTATGAAACTTCAGTGTTAATGTGACTTAACTGTATTCAAGTTAAACACATTAGTAAACGTAAACAGTTGAATGCCTTTTCCTAACATATTGGGTACAGTAGCAGAATTGAGAAGTTAAAGATAGAAATCATAGTGTTTACGCTGGTTATTGTTTTTTGCCAGTTTAAGTCAGACTCTTAGGGCCAAATTTTCTAAAAGTGAAAGCAGACTTACGCTTGATTTAAAAAGGGTGTGCACCTACATTCACCTTGGTATGTACTTACATTTCCTGCATGTGCAGTCACCTTCTATTTCCTGAAACTTCTTAATGTTGTTTTAAAATTCAGTTCCTTAATTATTGGAAATCTTTCTGCAAAAACACACTACCAGTTCTGAACAATGAAGATATTCAGCAGTGTACTCTTAATGGGCAACACTCAAGGTAGTAGTAGTAGTAGTACCAGTTATCTTGGTCAGTGCATTTTCTTCAAGCAATGAATGCTAGCTTATTTAGAATACGCACACATACCCCCCATTGCAAGAAATTTGGAGCTGCTAGTTTGTCATGTCAATGTAATTTCTAGACAACATTAAATCTATCCTGTAGGCTGGAATTCTCACTTTTGTATTTGCTCCCTATTTAGATCCTTTAAAAACAAGTTTATTTACCCCAAATGCTACCAAGAGTAATTGAATCTATGATATACAGCTACATTTAGATTATGCCCATTCACAGGATATTTTCTTTAGTACTGACTCATGTTACAAAGTCAGACCTGACATCTATAAGAGTGTCGTGGAAAGCAGGTATATATCACAGCCCTAAAATGGTGAAGGCCTTTTCCCTATGAACTGGAAAGTGGTTACCTCAGTTTAACTAGAGACACCCAAGTCTACTTAGGGGCTGCTAGTGACCTATTAAAAAAAACAAACAAACAAAAAAAACCTCGAGAGAGAGAAGGACGAAGGACTAGAAATAAGCTGCACTAGACAGAAAAAAAGCTTCTTCTGGATGGAAAGCTACTCTCCTTCTAATAGGGGAAACCACCAAGTTAACTGCTGTTTGGGGAAGGGCTGGCAACCAGAAGCCAGCATAATAAAACAATAGCCCAGAGACAGGGCAAGGAAAAGCATTTTTCTTGTGTGTTACGAGTTTTTCTTCTTCGGGGGCTATTTGATTTTACCCCTAAAGAGTTACTGGCTAGTGAAGATTGTCTTACTTGTTTCCCAAGAGATGAGGAAGATTGGCTCACTCTCACAGAAGTGTCTCTAGAGGAGTCTTGGCTCTTGTGTGGGCTTGCCGATACCACAATGAGACAATTAAACTGAGCCCCTTTCTCTTACTGAATCCCTCGCAGAGCCTCCCTTTTGTGGCTCCAAGAGGGTCTTTTTGTGGCTCCAAGAGGGTCTTTTTGTAGAAGTAGTATCTATCAGTGTTTGGTTCGCTTGTTCCACTACAGTCGGAAAGGAGAATAAACAGAAGGACAGAGCTCAACACGTGGCCCACTTAGTTCCCAGTCCCCCATGAATGCTGTCTCCTTAAAGGAAACTAAACTAGGCATTAAATGATGATATTGATATAACAGGTATTGTGGAAACTTGGTAGAATGAAGATAATCAATGGGACATGGTAACATCAGGGTCGAAAATACACAAAAGTTACAGGGCAGGTTGCACTGCTCAGGGAGCGGCACTAAATGTCAAAAAAGAAAAAGCAGAGTCAAATAAGGTGAAAACCTTTGATTAATCAAACTGCCATAAAATATGGACAGAAGTTCCATGCATGAAGAATACAGAGGAAGGAATATACTACTGACCATATGACCAGGATGGTGAAGCTGAAATGCTCAGGGAGATCAGAGACACTAAAAAGACAAAAATATAATAATAATGGGGGACGTGAACTATCCTCATACTGACTGGGTAGATGTCATCTCAAGGCTTGATGCAGAGAGAAAATTTCTAGACACCATAAATGACTGCTTACTAGTCCCAGAACCCACAAGAGGAGGTGTAATTCTTGATTTAGTCCTAAATTAACACAGAATCTCATCCAAGAGATATTACCAAGTAATCCAGCTCTAGTAGTGACCATAATATAATTAAATGTAGGGAGGAAATTTCCAAAAAACCATCACAGTAACATTTAACTTTAAAAAGGGAAGCTACACAAGAATGTAGATGCTAGGTAGAAGGAAATTAAAACGAGCAGTCACAAGAATAAAATGTATGCAAGCAGCATGGAAAGTACTTAAATACACCATAACAGAGGATCAGATTAAATGCAGACCCCAAATTAAAAAAGAGGACAAGAGGAGGACCAAAAGAATGCCCCCAGGGCTAAACAACAGCATAATGGAGATCATTAGAGGCAAAAGAGCATTGTTAAAATTTTGGAACTTAAATCCTAATGAGGAAAATAGGAAGGATCACAAACTCTGGCAAGTAAAATGTAAAAGTATAATAGGGCAGGCCAAGAATGAATTTGAGAAGTAACTTAGGAAAGATGCAAAAACCAACAGTAATTTTTAAGTATACTAGAAGCAGGAAGTCTGCCAAACAGACAGTGGGGCTACTAGACAACAAAGTTGTTAAAGGAAAACTCCAGGAAGACATGGTCATTGCAGGGAAGCTAAAATTTTTTTTTTGCATTGGTCTTGACTGCAGAGGTTGTAGGGGAGACCCTCACATCACAGCCAGTCTTTTTGGCAGACAAATTGCTGTGTCAACAGAAGAGGTTTTAAAACAAACATATAAACTAAATAATAATAATAAGTCACTAAAACCAGATGGTATTCACCCAAGAGTTCTGAAGGAACTAAAATATGAAATTGTAGGACTACTAACTACCATGCATAACCAGCCTCTGTACCATATGATTGGATGGTAGCTAACGTAACACTTGAAAAAAAAAAAAAGGGGGGGGGAGTTTACACTCTAAATAAGACAGGCAAAGTATGGAAAGGGAAACAGAGGCACAAAGATGTGAAGGGGTTGCCCACAGTCACATGGCCAGTCAGCAACAAAGCTGGGATTAGAACCCAGGTTGCCTGGCTCTCTATCTAATGCCTTATCCACTAGTCTAGGATATGCTGCTTCATTCTGCAGTTTAAATGTCAAATCCTGAAAGATGCAAAGGGTCCTCAGTTCTTACCAACTTCCGTGAGAATTGAGGACTCTCAGCACAACACATTATTGGGTAAAAATCGTCGGTAATGTATCAACATACAAGGGGCTGTTAGCCCTATTTAGCAAAGCTTTAGTGAAAGCTTTTTTCCCTGCTGTTGGAAGAAAGCATAGGGAAGCTCTTTCAATGTATTGATGCGGGAGTAGGTATGAGGATGAATATCTCTTGTGAGCCATACATGAACCATGATCACAAGAAGCTGCTTTGTCAGATTGGGCATGATACAGAGATTACAGAAGCCACAGTAAAACTAAACCATCCTCCAATAGAAACTGTAGTTACCACATCAGTTCATGACAGGTGAAAATTAAGCATGAAGTACAGAAAAGTAGCAGCAGTTTATTTACGTCTCTGGATCCAGTTCCCCACTCCAGCCAAGCTGTGCTTGGCATAGGGCATGGAAGTGCAAAGTTGGCTGTAAACCTTGTGCATCACTATTCTTAGGCCTGCTGGGGGCCAGGTCAGCTGAAATGAATGTTACAGCAGTCTCAGGGCTATTCTAACTTAACACTCTGCTAAAATGGCCAATTAAGGGCCATTCCACAGCAAAGAATAACTGCATTCTGGCTGTACCTCTCTCTGTCCCTAGTCATACCCTAGCATGTGTCTTTTGCTATCATCTGTGAGGGCACTCAGTAGAGATCTATTCTACTGGCAGTATGCCAACCAGAGTCCTCTTGAGTAGCAATGGGGATACGGTGTTTACATAGCCAGAGCAGCATAAGAGAGTCATAGTGGAATGAAAAGCCAGCCCTTCTGCTGTCTAATACTCATGCAAGAAGCACTGACCTTTTTTCTTCTGTGAATTATTTTTTTCACTGTGGTTTGAATATAGATGAAACTGAAAGGGGAAAAATATTCAAATATGGAGACCTTAATAAGATTAAGGACTGTGTGACAGATCTCAAAGTAGTTATCATTTAGTGAGAGTGATTCAAATGGGGTTGTGCAGGAATCAGTACTATACCCGACACTAATCAACACTTTCAACAATGATTTGGATGCAAATATAAAATCACTCCTGATAAACTCTGCAGATAACATGAAGATTAGTGAAATGGTAAATAATGAGTAGGACAGGGCAATCATACAAAGCCATGTGGATCACTTGGGCCCATTCAAGCAAAATGCATTTTAATATAGCCAATTTGAAGTTATACATTTAGGAACAAGGAATATAAGCTATACTTTAAAATTGGGAGACTAGACCCTTGAAAGGGTAACTCTGAAAAGGATTTAGGGGTGATACTGGACAAGGAAATTGGCACGAGCTCCGAGTTTGATACTGTGGCAAAGAGCTAATATGACCCTTCGATCAATAAATAAGGGAGTCATGAATATGAGTAGGAGGTGATTTTACCTCCATAGATGGCAAGACCAATACTAGAATATGGCCTCAAATCCTGGTGTCTGCATTTTAAAAAGGATGTTGAAAAAGTTGGGCTGTCAAGCAATTAAAAATATTAATTGAGCAATTAAATAATAATGGAATACCATTTATTTAAATATTTTTGGACATTTTCTACATTTCAGCCACACCATCACTGGTTTATTCACCTGCACTTCTACCAATATAATATATGCCATCATGTGTCAGCAACGCTCCTCTGCTATGTACATCGGCCAAACTGGACAATTCCTTCATAAAAGGATAAATGGACACAAATCAGATATTAGGAATGGCAATATACAAAAGCCTGTAGGAGAACACTTCAACCTGCCTGGACATACAATGGCAGACCTAAAGACAGCCATCCTCCTGCAAAAAAACTTCAAGACCAGACTTCAAAGAGAAACTGCTGAGCTCCAGTTCACCTGCAAATTCGACACTATCAGGTCTGGACTTAATATTGACTGTGAATGGCTCGCCAATTACAAAAGCAATTTCTCCTCTCTGGGTGTTCACACCTCCAGATCACCTGCTGGAAGTGGGCTTCACCTCCCCCTATTGAATTTATCTTGCTTTCTTGCCTGCTATTTATACCTGCCTCTGGAGATTTCCACAACATTCATCTGATGAAGTGGGTCTTAGCCCACGAAAGCTCATGATCCCTAAAATCTGTTAGTCTATAAAGGTACTACAAGACTCTGCCACTTTTGCAGATCCAGACTAGCACGGCTACCCCTCTGATTTTAGAGAGAGTGCAAATCCACTCAGTCCTACTTCTTGTTCAGCCAATCACTCAGACAAACAAGTTTGTTTACATTTGCAGGAGATAATGCTGCCTGCTTCTTGTTTACAATGTCACCTGAAAGTGAGAATAGACATTCTCATAGTACTGTTGTAGCCAGTGTCATAAGATATTCACATGCCAAATGCACTAAAGATTCATGTCACTTCATGCTTCAACCCCCATTCCAGGGGAAGGGCATCCATGTTGATGACAGGTTCTGCTCAATAAAAATCCAAAGCAGTGCGGACCAACAGATGTTCATTTTCATTATCTGAGTCAGATGTCAGCAGGAGAAGGTTGATTTTCTTTTTTGGTGGTTCGGATTCTGTAGTTTCCGCATTGGAGTGTTGCTCTTTTAAGACTTCTGAAAGCAGGCTCCACACCTCGTCCCTCTCAGATTTTGGAAGGCACTTCAGATTCTTAAACCTTGACTCAAGTTCTGTAGCTATCTTTAAAAATGTCACATTGGTACCTTCTTTTGCAGTTTGTGAAATCTGTAGTGAAAGTGTTCTTAAAATGAACATCATCCGAGACTGCTATAACAAGAAATATGTGGCAGAATGAAGGTAAAACAGAGCAAGGGACATACAATTCTCTCTCAAGGAGTTCAGTCACAAATTTAATTAATGTTTTTTTTAAAAAATAAGCATCAGCAGCATGGAAGCATGTCCTCTGGAATGGTGGCTGAAGCATGAGGGGGCATATGAATGTTTAGCATATCTGGCATGTAAATACCTTGCAATGCTGGCTACAAAAGTGCCATGCAAATGCCTGTACTCACTTTCTGGTGACACTGTAAATAAGCAGCATTATCTCCCATAAATGTAAACAAACTTGTTTGTCTTAGTGATTAGCTGAACAAGAAGTAGGACTGAGTGGATTTGAATGCAGTTATGTAACAAAAAAAATCGACATTTGTAAGCTTCACTTTCACGACAAAGAGATTGCACTACAGTAATTGTATGAGGTAAATTGAAAAAGACTATTTTATCATTTTTACAATGCAAATATTTGTAATAAAAATAATATATACTTTGATTTCAATTACAACACAGAATACAATATATATGAAAATGAAAATAAATTTAAACCGGTATTCTGTTTAACAATGTGATTAAAACTGTGATTAATCATGATTAATTTTTTAAAAAATTTTTTAACTGCAATTAATTTTGAGTTAATCACATGAACTAACTGCAATTAATTGACAGCCCTATGAAAAAGTCAAGAGGGTGCAGTAAAAGAGCCACAAAAATTATTTGAAAGCTGGAGAGAATGCCTTACTGAGAGGCACACACAGAGTGCCTTTTTTTTTTTTTAAACTTTTCAGAAAGGAAGATTGAGAGGTGATTTAATTACAGGGTCCAAGTACCCTCATGGAGAGAAAAATACAGACACTAAAAGGGGTCTTTATTATCATAGAGAATGGCTCCTGTTTTATGCCCATGACTGGAAGCTTAAGACAGCCAAATTCAAAATTAGAGATTTGACACAGTTTAACAGTGCAGGTGATGATCTACCGGAACAAAACTACCAAAAGAGGTGGTGAATTCTCCATCTCTTGTTTTCTTGAAAATCAAGATTGGATGCCTTTCTGGAAGATAAGCTTTAGCAAAACACAGGTTATACCTTAGTCAACCACGTTATTGGGCTCAATGCAGGGGTAACTGGGTGAACTTTAATGATCTGGGATACACATGGTCAGACTAGATGATCATGATGAAACTCTATGACTAGAATGTCCAGATCTAATAGCATCACTTGGGTCAAAAAGTCCTATTTAACATTCACAAGTACCAAGTTCAGCTCACATATTTGTGCTCACATCTAAAAATTGGACCTAAACCTATTTCTATTTAACAGTGTCTTCTGTTTGTACTGCAAGTATCTTATCTTGACAGAACATTTTTGTTCATTCACTGACATAATTGTTTAGTATCAACACAGTGCTGGAAAAGCTTTTAGTTAAACACTGCTGCAGAGTCAACAGAGGAAGGGAAAAATACACAAGTGAAACTCACAAAATGATTGTTGCTTTTTATTAAAAGCAACAACATTGATTGAACAATGGCATTTTAAAGGACTACATTCTTTTTCAAAACTAGGCTATGAGTTTAGTGACATTTTTCCCACAAAACTCTTTTGCTTTCTGAGTATTGCAGTGTTTTTGGATGAGATTTTCAAAAGCACTCAACATTGGCGTTATTTTTTAAATGGACATGAAGTTAGGCCAACTCAGTGCTTTTGAAAATGTTACCATTTGTTTCTATTTTGTTTTCTTCCAAAGAAAAAGGGATTTCAGGAACAAATGGATAACAAGTGAGCATATGTTTTTATTGTGTGCTAACTCTTGGACCTGAACTTGCAATCCCTATATGCAAAAGCTTCCATTGAAGGTGATGGGAGTGTTGAGTGCAAATCAATGAAAGCAATGATCCCATCACGAGGAAAGCGAAGTTCTCTTTGTTAGCAGCAGCGCAGATGTCAGAAGGGATTTTTTGCTTAGCTGGGTTGCCTCTTCTTGGCTTTTAAAAATAATTGCTTTTCAAAAGGGGTCAAACAAGGCAAAGATGGCAGATGTCTGATGGGGGAAAAAAGCTCAACATACTCTGTATTCTGTTGTTAAGACCCCCGTGGAAGATCGGAGTACTGTAATAGGAAATAGAAACATCTTTGTACGAATACATAGAAAGTTCAGTGCTGGGAGGAGCTAAGTACCCTCAGTTTCCACTGAAATCAAAGGAAGTTGAGAGTGCCTATCAGCCTGTAGGAGAACCTCAGGATCCCACAAGAGCCCTATATGCTGAAAAACATCCTCTTAAAAAGAAGCAGTCTTCTAAATCCTGATCTCTCCTCTGTCTGAGACACTGGTCTGCATCTGTCTTCTTGTAGTACTGGAGGAGGTTCAAAATTGTCCATGAGGGGTTTTTATTATGGCTCCCCGCCCCGCAGATGTTCTACCTCAGACAGAGCAGCAATTCATTGCTTCCATCATGATCCTTAGCAACATAGTGTTTAAAGCTGAATTTGAGGTAGCAGCAAGCATAAGCTTTTTCCTCTTTCTTTTCATAAGAACATCCATACAGGATCAGACCACAGTTCATCTTGCCCAGTATCCTGTCTCTGACAGTGACCTATACCAAAGCTTCTCAGGGAAAGTACAGAACAGGGCAATTATGGATTGAGCCACTCCTGTTTTCCACTCCCAGGTTCTGGTAGTCAGTAGGGTTGTTCCAGGCATGGGGTTGCGACACTGACCATATTGCCTAATACTCATTGTTGGCCCTATTCTCCAGGAACTTATCCAGTTCTCTTCTGAACCCAGGTTATACTTTTGGCCATCACGACATCCCATGGCAATGATTTACAGAGGTTAGCTTTGTAAAGAAGTACTTTCTCTTGTTTATATTAAGTCTGCTGCCTTAACTGGGTGACACCTGGTTTTTGTACTCTGTGAAAGGGTAAATTAAACTTTTTATTCACTTTTTTTACATCACTTGTGATTTTATTGATGTCTATCATATCCCTCATTAGTAGTCTCTTTTCTAAGGTGAACAGTAGTAATCTTTTTAGTCTCTCCTTGTATGGAAGCCATTGCATGCCTGTGATCATCTTTGTTTCCTTTCTCCAAATCTTTTCCAGTTCCATTATATCCTTTTTGAGATGGGGTGACCTGAACTGGTTATAGTATTCAAAGTACAGTTGCATTATGGATTTATATAGCAGCATTATGATATTTCATAATATTTTCTATCCCTTTCCTAATAGTTCCTATCATGCTGTTATCCTTTTGATCACTGCTGCACACTGAATGGAAGTTTTCAAACAACTTTCCATGGTAACTCAGATTTTTCATGAGTGGTAACCCCTAATTTAGAACCCATCATTGTACATACATAATTGGGATAATTTTTTCCAGCGTTCATTACTTTGCACTTATCATCACTGAATTTTATCTGCCATTCTGTTGCCCCGTCACCCAGTTCTGTGCAATCCTCCTGTAACAAACCATAGTCTGCTTTGGTTTTAGCTATCTTGAATAATTTTGTATCATCTACAAACTTTCCCACTTCACTGTTTACCCTTTTTTTCAGATTTTTTTTTTTTGAATACGTTGTACAACATAGGTCCCAATACAAGTTTTTGGTGGACCCTGTTGTTAACCTGTCTCCACTGTGAAAACTGACCATTTATTCTTAGACTTGTTTTCTTGTCTTTTAAGCAGTTGCTAATCAATGAGAGGACCTTCCTCTCTTACCCCATGGCTGCTTAGTTTAAGAGCATTTGATGAGGGACATTGTCAAAGGCTTTCTGAAAATCCAAGAACACCATGGCCACTGGATTTCCCTTCTTGACAGCCTCAAAGAATTCTAAACAGATTGGTGAGGCATGACTTCTCTTTACAAAAGTACTGTTGACTCTTCCCCAAAATAATCATGTTTAACTATGCACCTGATCATTTTGTTATTTACTATAGTTTCTACCAATTTGCCAAGTACTGAAGTCAGGCTCACCTGCCAGGATCTCTAGAGCACCTTCAGGAGGTCACCTACCCTTCACCATCTACAACTTGAACAATGGATCTATCTTAGGTACTTATCTGGCCCTATCACCACAGTTTCTGACCATTTTGTAATCTTTACTATATTTACCCTCACAACACTCCTATGAAGTAGGAGGTATTATTAGTCCCAAATTAAGATGGAGAACTGAAGCACAAAGTGGCAAAGTGACTTGCCTGAGGTCACACAGGAGGTCTGTGGCAGAGCAGGGAGCTGAACCCAGATCTCTCAAGTCCTAGGGTATGACTTAATTGTTTGACCATCTCTTCTCTGGATGTAAACCCCACACAAATTGTTTTCCAAACAACTGGATTTTCCTTGATCATGGGGATTACCCAGCCAAGGAAGCACTATATTTGTCCTCGCTGGTGATAGCGCTCAATGCACCATCCTTTATCTAGCCAAAGAGTTTGATATTGTCTTTAGTCTTGACCACGTTAGAAGCATATGTGAATTGCCCCACCCTTGGCATATTCATGCCTAAACCTGCACTTAACCCATCATACAAGTGACTCATTGTTATGAGTTGCCAGGATCCTCCTCTTCTGACAAGGAAGAATATGAATGCCTCAATTTTTGGGTGCCAAATAAAGATACTTTAAAGCAGTTGTCCCTAGACTTTTCAGGGTTGCGCACGTGCACGCACGCACGCACACACACACACACCCCACAGGCCAGGAGCAGAGCTGTGGATCGGGGTAGTGGTGGATAGGGATAAGGGGGCTGAGGCTGGGGCCACATCTGGGGGAGGGGGAGGGGACAAAGATAGGAACAGAGCCATGGCCAGGAGCTGGGGTCGGGACTAGGGCCAGGAGCTGGGGCTGGGACTAGGGCCAGGAGCTGGGGCTATGGCTGAGGGCAGAGCCAGGTCAGAGCTGGTAGCAGAGGAAGGCTAGGTGGTGCTCCTTCCCTGAACCCTGTGGAGGCTGGCCCAGGGCCTACCACATCCCTCCCCTAAACATTCCTCTGTGCCCCCCATGATGGTGTGCCCCACAGTTTGGGGACCTCTGCCTTATAGGGGTCTGATTTTCAAAAACACCTGAGCGCACACACTCTGAAAAATCAGACCATTTTATGACATCTCATGTTGGTCACCCAAAAATTGAGGAACCCCAAATCACTTTACTTTTGCAAACTGTTCCATTAAGTTTTTATTTCCCCACTGGAGGCACCAGTACCTTCACTTCCAATATACTTGAGCGTCCCTATCCAGAAGTATAATAGCATCCATTTATAGATGTGGTATCAGCATCTTTCACCAACCAACCCACACTTATCTGAGCTGGGCAAGGATTGTCATTCATACATCACCCTTCTTCCCCAGACTGGAGTTCTTCCTCTCACATTCCAATCCTTGAAGTTTTGTTTCCTCGTTTGGTTTACTCTGTGTACGCATGCAACAGACCCCCCCCTTAAGAGTCACTAAAATTCGGGTCTCTGACATTCAGCACCAGCATTTAAGATTGGACTGCTAGTCAACTTCACTCTGCTTGAGTGAGAATAATATTTGGCTTTGATATTTGTTTTAAATATCTACATTTTAGATACCTTAAATTACTTGGAATACTCTTCCACTATCGAAGTTGTTGGTTTGGGTGGCTCTTTTTTGTAACTGTAGGTGATGTGACCCCTCTTCACAGATGTAGGCCTCTGATCACAGTGGATACTTTCCATCCACCATCACTGACCATTTGCACTGTGTCCCTAACCTCATTCTCAAACCTGATTGCCACATAACAGTGGAGAAAAGGAAGTCTGGAATGGCTGTGTAATACAAAAATCAGCATTATGATACTCCCACCTATAAATAAAGAGCAGTCTAAAGCAGCCGTGCAGCCTGAGGAGAAAGGGCAGATGTGGTGATGGTTGGGCATGGGAAGCTTTGAAGCCAGCAGAATTAGAGGCAGGTCTATTCTGGATCAAGTCCATAAAAATAAAAGACAACTAGGTAAAATTTGGAGGTATCAACTTTCAGAGCAGCTCTCAAAACAATCATGTTGTAGTGGAAACTGCTTCATTACCTTCAGATTCAAGCTTCCTTAATAAAAAAAAAAATCCTTCATGTGCAAAGTAAATTAAAGCATAGGCAGCAGAATAGAAAAAATTTAATTACTAGTCTGCAAAGCGTACTGGGTGGTTTCTTTCATTTATATTCACTCTGCACTTCTAATCTCATAGAATCAGTGCAGCCATGTCATGCTTCCTTAATACAGACATTAAAGAACAAATTATAGACTTAAAGGTAAACGCTGATTATATAGGAAACATGTAGGAAATTTGAAATCAGTCTATTATAAGCAGCATTCCTTTCACTGCATAACAATTAGGGATTAATATAATAACTCCAAGCCGACTAGCTTAGCCACACCATATAAGGTGACTAAACCCAGAGTTTGTCTAAATTATCATAGTTCAACTTGCCTGTATTTTTAAGCTTTCAGCTCAGGAGGAGAAGTGAAATTTTTACTCTAACATCCAGTAAGGGAAAACAATTCACCAGGAATTTGATTTGTCATGGTTTTGTCCATCCTGTCAGAAAGATACTACTACACATACCAAGAACTACTAGGTATTAGCACAATCGTAGGGTAAGAAAGTCTGTCAGTCATTCACCTCTATATCAAGCGAGACTTATATTTCTGTTATTTATTAAATTTATATAGCATCATGTTGCTTTATAAAATTAAGCCAAACTATTTTTACTAAAGGTTGTAGACTTTCAGACAGTAAAGAAAAGACCAAGGAATAACCCTAGGTCTTTGGACTGTGTAGCAAGCTGAAACCAGCAAAACCACTACAACTCTTCTCCACCACATTTTAGATATTATGGCTCTAAATATCAAGAAATGACTATGGCTTTTCAGTCCACAAGTGTTCTCTGTTAGTTAAAGCCCTGTTCAACTTTATTTTTACATGCTTCATATTTGCAACAAAAAAACAAACACAGAAAAGGCCCAATCCCATAATCCTTGTGCACCCAAAAACTCCTATTGACTTCATAGATTCTAAATAGCACTATCGCATCTGAAAAGAATTTGGTCTGAAGAGTACTGATATACAGATTGTGTGAGGGAGGATATTCCAGTCAACTTTTCTCAATAGAAATGTGTCCATTTAAAAACTACTGTGGATTCCACACTCGTCTCTCTGTGAAGATGAGACTACAGAGACAAGCTCATTTCATAAAGAGCATAATTTTTTTTAAACACTGCCTGTTCATGTTCATGTATACAAGGCGTTCACTTTTGGCCTCTGAAAGCTGTCTGTGCACTTATGTATCTCTGAGGAAAGAGACTAAGCACAAAGCTAGTTCACTGAGACAGGAAATATGCCTCCCTCTGTGTTTGTACAGTGCCTATCACAAGAGATTCTGGATCCTAACTAGGGCCTTTGAGCCTATGATGATACTAAATAATCAGTAGTAGTAAAAGAAATAACTAAACCCAAATACTTGTCAGTAACAGGAAGTATGGAAATATTTTAAAATCTCTTTCAACAGAGTTAAAATACTGGATCTTCAAAGACCACTGTGCAGCAGTAAGTGTCTCTGTGAAAGTGCTGTACTCCTTTGAAAATATATTTAATCATTATCTGTTTAACAAAACAGGATGCAAACAAACTTAATATACTTCAAGGGGACTGCAAGTATGTGGGAGTTAACTTTTATACAATTTCCTTAGCACAGAGGCATTAAAGTAACTAGGAAGTAAAGAACAAATGCAGCAAGTGTTTCAAAGTGTTTAATCACTTAGAATTCAGAGCAGACATTTAGTAATGAAAATCAGAACAATTTAGTCATTTTGATAGTAACATCTCACAAATCACCCTCAGTGTTATTAAATAGTTAGTTCAGTTAGTACCTGATATTTAGTTCCGTTAGTACCGGATTTTATTCTTAAATCTACATTTTGTTACACCTTAGGAAGTTTTTCCAAGATTATGAATGTGGAGCTTTCTACTCTTCTGGAGGTCAAATGCTTGTCCAGCTAATTAAACATGGCATTTTGAAGATTCTTTTCCCTTTGAGGTTATCATCTCTACATATTTATTAAGACACCTGCAAGTGAGACATTTACTGCTCAATCTGTTTCAATTTTGTTTTTAAAAGGTTTTATTTTACTGAACAAATGAAATAAAAAGGAACACACTTACAGTGTAAGAGTTAAAAAATTGCCAAGGTATTTTATTCATATATCCTTTTTCCAAAGAATAAGGTTTAATTTAATATTTTTTCTTGTCTCTACCATCCTACACAAAAGATTTTATAGTGTAAACCAATGCACAGCTGTCCAGTCGCAAAGACCACTTCTCCCCTAAGCTACACTACCCCCAAATATAAAATCTACTGCTACACTAGCCTAATCACCTCACTTAGGTGTTATCTTAGAAGCCTACCACCAAATTCTGCCTTCAGGTGCTTGCATGGGTCATCCACTAAAGAAGACTGCAGCCATGTGTTTGCATCCAATGGCAGAATCTCGTGACATGTTGGAACCATTCCTTAGAGTCTAATGCTGCAAACATTTGTGCATGTGAATAACTTAACTAATATGAGTAGTGCTATGGAGCATCTTCAATTGATTTTTTGTTGACTTTTCATGCTTACTAGTGTTAGGGCCCAATTCTACAGCACTCGCTCCTCTGAACAGTCTCATCAATGGGACTGCTCCTCTGAGTGACACTACTCACATGTAAAACAGTTTGCAGGATCAGAGCCTAAGTGCTCAATCCTGCAGCCTTTCCTCACATTTACTCACTACCCTTATTCATTTATGTCTAGGGTGACCAGATACAACTGTGAAAAAACAGGACAGAGAGTGGAAGGTAACAGACACTTATATAAGAAAAAGTTCCAAAAAAACAGGACACAGTCTCTATGAAAACGGGACATCTGGTCACCCTATTTATGTCACTGAGATTAGTCACAAGAGCAAGTAGTGTGGGAGTGGGCCTAAGTCTTGGGGGAAATAATCTTTTTTAAAAAAAACACAAAACCAAAAAAACCCCAACCCTGAGCTGAAGCACAGGCAGATTTAAAGGGAAGGTTCAGTAAGCAAATAAACTAATAAGATCCACTATGAACTTTGGTGACAAGTATAAAAAGTGTTTAGCCTTAAAGTTACACCTCATTTCTTCCTTTTTCATTTACTTTACCTTTTCGTCTCTCCTCTCTCTCATTGTGTTATTTTCATCTTCAGATCTTTTCCTCCCTCCACTTCTCTATATCTTTCTGTAAGTGTCTCAATTCCCCTCTCTCCTGTCTCCTCCCCTTCCCCAAAAATTTCTATTTCTCTCTTCCATTTTTCTGGTTTCTTTATTCCCTCTGCTCTTTCTCCCCTTTCACTCATCCTCTAAGGAGCTCAGCACCGATGTTGAGGAGGAGCAGTTGAGGAGGCATGATGGGAAGAAAAGAGAACCTGGGAAGGAGCAGAGCTAGTGAATTTGGAGTAGCTTCCCAGCCAGCTGTGCTTGCTCAGATCTAAGGGTTGCAAGCCAAGTGCTACACCCCTTTAAATTTCCATAAGCAGTCGGGAGCTCAGCATTTGGCAACAATGCCACCCTTTAGATCCTGACCTGAAATAACTTCCTATATAACTGCAATTATAGTCCAGAGGAATAAAAGGGATTTGTGATGGAGAAATCATACCTCTAAACTTTATTTGTTTAATCAGTAATTCTTCTAAATAGGATTTACTGTACAGCTAAAGTGGGCCATCTGGATTCATACAAATATTTCTTCACTCAATATTTCTTCTGTTCATTTAATTATATTCCAAACTCCATCTTTCGGTTCTTACATTTGCATATGCTTTGTACTTCAAAGGCTGACTTCCTTATTAGCATAGCCTAGTTCCTACAATTTGTATAAATAACTAAAAACTGAAATCACATAGATCGGTCTTCACTTGATTTCCACTCTCTTTATTGGGAATTCTTCACATTCTATCCCCTTGGAGATTTTTCTTAGTTTGGTATTAATTACTCTTTGCTGAGTTACCTCTTTCATACTTTTACATAAATGTTTTCCCATTAACAAAAGTATATACTAACTTTTTGCTCTGAAAGGTACACATTTTCATATGTTCTTTGCTGAAGAAACTTAGAACTAAGTTTGTCCACTATATTGCAAGAAGTACAATATTAATATAAACTACTGAAAAATGTTGTATTTGTTCTGATCCAATTTTGTTTATGTAATTAAAAACTGACTTCATAGATCTTTAGCTGAAAACAATCTTACCTATCTAGAAAGAGACTAACTCTGATACAAACTAAATGATATTTATATCTTAGTTCAGCAAAGCAACAGTGTCTGGTAAAAGTATTATAAAATTTACACCTGAAGGGATTCTTCCTAAATGGTATACTAACAATGAAAATTCTACTTTCACAATCAACTTCATAGAGAAAGGGAAAAATAGGGAAAAATACAATCAGCAAACAGTATACACAATGTCATCCAATATTAACATACTGCGAAATTTAAAGCACAAAGACTAGCGGCATAAAAAATGTCTTATTATCCACATGAGAATGAGCGTGGGCAAGTCTCCACCTTCCCAAGATCTCCCCTAGCCAGGGAACCTCTCTTTCACGAGCAGATTAAATTAACAATTTGCCTGGAAATGGGTATACTAACAACACTGAACATTATAAAGGATATCATCACTACTTGATGCTATCAACACTACATTGCATCAGCTCTGGCAGGATTTGTCACTTGCTTAAATGAGGATCAGAATATCTTGTTTTTTGCAACCAAAAAAAAAAAAGTTTTGGCTGAAAAAAAATATCTTGCCCAGCTCCAGTTGAGAACACCTGGTTGTTTCGCAGTACATTGTGGCTGCCCTCTCTGAAAAAAGCACCGATGACCTTGGACAACAGTCCTCTTCGCTAACCAAGAGTTGGTTTCACATATAGCGGCCTCAATGTTTCTAGGGCCTCAGTTTGTACCAAACGCCAACAAGGGAAACGGAACAGTTCCTGCTTTCTGTTCTGACCTGTTTCCTCAGGCCCAGGAAGATCATTCAGATTTGACCTTTCCAGTAAAATGGACACAAATTCTTTCGTACAGCACAACAGCTCCTCGCAGAGAGAGAGATATGTAGCATAGAGTTTGGTTGAAGGCAGTCTGGGTGATTGCTTCCCAGATCTCTGCTTTCAAAATATGGTTCCAGTCTTTGATCAGAGGCAATACAAGGTGCAGTTGTTCTGTAACCCTTCTGCCCATCAGAGTTGGCAGCAACAAGGGCCGGGTTCAGTATCCAGGGGTTCCATTCCAATAGCACAATACAAAAACCGGCTCGAGCCCCCACCCAGTGACCTGGGACAACCATATACCACTCTTCTGGGTGTCTGTAAGAGACAATACTTCCCCTCTCGCAAGCACAGAGTCTGAGTGTACCAAAGCCTTTTAATAACAGGGAGAAACAATGTGGCATTATATTGGGGAAACACCACAAACAAGGTTAATAAACCAAATCATGAACCAGAAGCCCCCCTCCCAGCAACTAGGCCGTGGCCTTCCCTTTGGCTCTTGAGTCCCACAACCCCAAAAGTCACTCAATAGCCCCAAAAGTCCAACAGCCCAAGAGTCTCTGTTCTTGGTCAGTGCAGAGTTCAAAAGTCAATTGGCAGAGTCTTACCTCCAGCCTGGGTGGAACTGGAGGGTAGGGCACGGGGCACCTTACGTGGTCCGAGGCCAACTGCACCGCCTCTCCGTGAAGTTCCGCTGCAGCTCTCACCGCAATCGGCTCTGCTCCGCTCCGCTGGCTGTCCCACGAACCGCTCTGCCCGTTGATCCGCTAGCTGCTAGGCTAGCCGACACACAGACAGCTGTGCCGCACCAGTCACTCTGCCCGCAGCACCAACGCCTCCGCTAGTCAACAGACAGCTCTGCCGCACCAGTCAATCTGCCCGCAGCACCAACGCCTCCGCTAGTCGACAGACAGCTGTGCCGCGCCGGTCACTCTGCCCGCAGCACCAACAACTCCGCTAGCCGTCCTGCTAGCCGATACACAGACTGCTCTGCTGCACCAGCCACTCTGCACTTTTCTCAGGCCCCCCTACTTAAGACAGTGCTCAGTGATTTCTTTAGCTCTTAGGTGATTTCAGCTCTTAAGTGATTTCAGCTCACAGTAGGGGAGCCTTAGTGCAGGTGCACCAGTGAGCCCAAAGCAATTTCTAGCTCAGCAGCCTGAAACCAGGCTCCTAATGGAAGCAAAAAATCAATTCTGACATTCCACAGTGGAGAGAGGCAGGGTGCAATAGGCCTGGGAGGCCCTCAGACAGAGCCCTCACCAAAAGGTATAGGTGCTTGTCCACTACCTCTCTCAATCTCACAATGTTCTGAAAACGCATGGCCCTTGCCCAGTGAGTGCTACCTAGATGATGGCGAGTCCCTCCATCATAACAAGGGCCAAGTACATGTCCATAGTCCTTCATTCACATAATCACAGTAACATCACTTTATCATTCCTGCCCCAATAACATAGAAACTGGGGCTCCCTCATCAGCCGAAGTGGCCATGTGGGCTGCTGTGGGCTCAGGCTAGGCGCAGTGGGTGTGTCCATGCAAATTGATCAGCCCCAGACTTATTTTGCACGGCTCACTGCGATTCCCATAGTTCGCCACCAGATGTCAGAATATATCTCATTCCTGACACTGCTTACAGTTCATTAACTACTAAATATCACTGCACCCAGTATCTGTAAATCATATTTCCCTCTTTGAAAGAGGCCCAAAGAGGATGCTCTATTTTTCTTCTGGTCTCCACTGCTTGTGCTGTCACCACTATCATCATCATGAAAAATGAACTTCATATCCTTTTGGAAAGTCATTGACAAATACCACTTTGAACTCCAGACTCAAGGTGGCTAACGGCGGTACCTCAGACGTGCTGGCGGCCTAAGCCAGTAAATCAGCCTGCAGTTCTTTCATTTACTTTTGTACCACTCTCCCTTGTGCACCAGCTCAAAAGTGATTTATCACTAATCAGTTGAGAAGACTTAGCAAGGAAGAAAAAGGAATAAACTTCAAGCATTTTGAAATTAGCATGTACATTGCTCAAGTGCTATTATCTTTTCTGTTAATCGTATGCACAGGTTCTAGCATGAAAGACGCCTTGCCTCAAATATGCTTGTTATAAATGAAACCCTGGGTTTGGTTTTTAAAATGTTATGCAACATTTTATCATTCTTTAATGTTTTTTGGCCTCTGGGATTCAGTGACTTTAATATTTTTTTGTGCTGAAATGGACTTCTATATGTCAAACACTGCCTTATGTGTGTGTCTGTTCATGTCCCTGTAATAGGCATAATGTTTATGGTGGGATGATCACAGACTCTACCCTAAGGAAAAATCCCGCTTGGAAAAATAACTATTCTATGACTGACTAAAACTACAAATCTAAACAATAGCAGAAGCAGTGTTGGAAGATAAACAAATGTAGCAACACGTACTGCGCTAACTACAACAGCTATCTGAAAACTCAATTGGCAAAGGGTTAACTGTTTTGTTTTTTCTGAGTCCCATGCTCCATTGACAATCTCCCAATGCTTGGGTTGCATGGACACTTTGTAATTAGTTAGAACCAAAGAACCAGAACTTACAGAAGTTTACTAAAATAAACTAGATCTGAGAGTCTACCTGCCTTTTACACCAAGAACCACCACTTTATAATAAGAACATAAATACTGCCATACTAGATCAGACCAAAGATCCATCTAGGTCAGTATCCTGTCTTCCAACAGCGGCCAATGCCAGGTGCCCCCAGAAGGAATGAACAAAACTGGCAATCACCAAGTGATCCATCCCATCACACAGAGAGACAAAAGCTACGGACACCATCCCCACCTAGACATCTAACATCCACCTAGATGCTACCCGTTCATAGACATCCAACATAAGGATTAATTACAGTCTGTTGCTGTGCTAAATTACACTAAAGGAAAGCAATCCAGCATCCATTTTATCATTTCACCAAACACTGGAAAATGTAAATAAAATATCTATTTTTAAAAGCTATGTTAAGAGTAAAAGGTCCATTTGCAGAAATATTTTCCAATGCCTATGTAAAGACATCATCAGTGAAATCTTTATTCATCCTTATGTTTATGAAGGAAGTTTTTCTAGTGTTTATGCAAAGATCAAGTTAATGGTGTTGTGCGAGTGTATTCAAGAGCTGAATGTGATGCATTGGACCAAAGTCATCCCTGCTGCAACTTACTGAAGCTAAAGCAATTAAACCAGGGATGAATATGACTAAGTATTGTAGCATGATCAACAGTCTGCATGTTTCATAATGAAAAGTTGTCATACAGGTTCCCTGTGTTCAGCATGTGTGCACAAGTCAGGCATGCAGATTTCCATGTAATAACATATCTCCTTTCCTCTAAAATGTACATAATTAAGTGTTTAACTATGTACATTGACCAGTATTCAAACTGAAGGAGAAGGAGGACAAGGTGCATCTAATGGAATTCTTCCCTGCTCTTGATATAGCTAATCTATATCTGCCTGAAATGGTTTTTATTCTGGTCTCAAATTTTTACTGTATTTCTGGGATTCATCAGTTGTACCAGGTAACACATGTTCTCAAAATACTTTTCCAGGGAAGAGCCACCCCACCCTTCCACAAATTAGAAGGGTATATTCTAGTTCGCCAGTGGACATTATTCATTTTGAACATTGTCACTAACAGAAATGTATTGCAAGTTTAATCGCAGTATGTTGAAAGTGAAGTATACATCTTCTCCACTTTAAACAAATGTACAATCCTGTAATAGTAATGTTTATTACATTAGAAATATTTAGTAATCTGTCATCGTCATATCTTGATTATAATTCATAATAATAAAATAGAACCTTAGAAAATTTTCCCCTGTAGTCCAATCTATTGTAACAGCTAAAATTAATATATGAAAAAGGATTACTTAGAAATACCTGGTTCAGCTGTCATACTTTTCCTGATATAACAAGAGAAAGAAGATTATATTTAATGTATTTGGAAGAGAACTACACTACAGACACTTATTACACCATCAGAGGCTCAAATTTCTTTCAATGAAGTTAAATGGAATTAATTTTTCAACAATATTGTGAAACATACATTTTAGAAAGTGCGGTGCTTTTTCTTTTAAAACAGAAAGCTGCACTCCTATTACCCCACCCACAAATCCCATTGTTTGAAAGAAAGCAATGCCTCCTACCATACATATAAACTGAAAATCATGTTTGAAAATAACATTTTAATTCAAAACCTGTCTTTTCTGTGCCTTCTTCTGAGGAAGCATTGATGTCTCTAGTGATCTGACTAGATCAATAAGGGAAAAATGTATCTGCACACCTTGATTCTTTTCTTGGTTCTATTATAGATTCACTTTTGTTCCTTCGCCACAGGGTATGTGCCTCAGTAAGCACATCTATAAAATGGGTATGATGATATGGTTATGGGGCTTAGTTAGTTAAAATGCTACATTTAAGTGCTAATAAGAAAAAAAATAATTCTTAAGGAGCAAATCCTCTTCTCAGCACATAGCCTAACTAGTCTGACTGTTAGGTCCAGTGGCAGGGAATGAAGTTCTCCTCACATCACGTCACAGAGCACTAGCAGAGCTACTCCACAGCCACAGGATGTAGCAGACCTCATGGCCACTATTTCTCTGACCCCTCCACATGATGGGTTGGTTAAGCATGTATGTTAACTTTGATCCACTGGCCCCTTTCCTCCTCCTTTCCAAGTCAAAGCCTCTCCCTTGGATGGGTACTTCACAGCATAGAGACTTACATACTCATTGCACAGACTCTCTGCAGCATTAGCCCACCTCTACCAAGTTTAGCCAACCTCCCCAGGTGGCAGCAATAAATACCAGAGTCATGTAACAGGTGAAGGTAACTGTAGGGCTGGGTCTTCACTACAAACAGTTAGCTCAAGTTACTCCTGAAGCTGAGCCCAACCCCCATTAAAGGCCAGCTCACTCTGTGACAGCACCAATGAAAGAAGGTTCAGTCATGAGAACTGTAAATAAAATTTTATTTTGAAATATACCAGTATACTTCACAATTCACAGTGTAAAATGCAATGCAATGGATGTGAAAGTTACTGACTTACATTATATAGCATACATTGCACAATGCTAAAATAATAATTTGGAGCTGTTGGCAACACAGCTCAAGCTTGATGACCTAGTTACATGAAGGCCCATGTAATACCTAATTCCTCTCTCATGCCAAACATAACCTCATTTAGTCCTAGGGAGGAAGACTGAGTGTTAGTCCTATCCCTATCGGACCAACAGACCAATTAACAGAGTAACATTTAGAGCAAAATATGAGAAAGGGCCATGCACTCTACGCTCTAATCCAAATGGTGACCATTAGAATGGTGGTAGCAAATGGAGAGAGAATCAAGGAACTATGTTTTTATTCTGGCATGGTGGAAGAGACAGAAAACTAAGGGCTTGGTTACACTTACAGCTTTATAGTGGTTTTGGTTATACCTGCCTTTAGATACAGCTCCAGCGATAGTGCTTCAGTGTGTCCATACTCACAGCCACAACCGCATTGGCATGCCCACATTTGCGGCACTTGCAGTGGCACAGGGAGTGGTACATTATGGGCAGCTATCTCAGCATTCAGCTGTGTGCAACGTGCTTTTCAAACGACGGGGGTAAGGGGAGTGTGTTGTGTGTATGCAGAGGGAGAGCGAGTGGATTTTTGGCATGCTGAGAGTGTGTCAGCAAACTATCTTTGAAATGTAAAGCCTGCTACTCTTCTCCTTCTCGCTCGCTCACAAGGTAAACATTTGCATTGTTGATTTGCCGAGTTACAGCTAAGCTCTGAAAACGTACTTCCACATTCCTCCAGCCAAGTTCAAAACAAAGGGAAGAGAGGCTTAATTGCCTTAAATAGCTTAGGGGTGGTTCCAGAGATCACTCAAAGTGCTGTATTGTTACTACCTGTTTACACTGGAGCTAAAATGGAGCACCCAATATGGTATAGCTGTTTATCCTCTGGCAAGGAGGATTACCAGGACCAGTATAACTGTGGACTTATAGTGCTCTACGTGCCTCACCAGTCTGGATGGGTAGTGAGTTACAGCACTCCTGGTGGCTTTATAGCGCTATAAAGTGCCAGTGTAATCAAGCCCTAAGACAGGAGACTTAACTCCCGTACAGATGCTGGAGTATGACCTTTTTTCGGTAAAATCTTTCTTGAAGATTTGCTCTGCATCTATGTTCCAGAGAGCCAAACAAAGAAGCATCAGGGCATGACTCAACTATGAAATGACATTTGGAGAGGAACAGTTATGTTTAAAAAAAAAAGTATGCACATACTGTATCACACATATATTATCTGTTGTAATGAATGCATCCTGTGGGTGTGTAAAATTCCTGAAAATGGACCCAGATCTGCAGTTCCTAAGGGTATGTCTACACTACAATTGGGAGCAACCCTCCCAGCTCAGGTAGATAGACTCGAGCCAGCATATTAAAACTAGCAGTGTAGACATTGTGGCTTGGACTATTTTTAGCATTCTAGCTCAAACCTTGCTAGCACAAGTCTGTCAACCAGGGATGTGAGACTTGCTTAAAGCGGCAGTGTAGAAATACCTTAAGAGGCCACTATTGGAAATTGCTGAGCAGTCTGGCTCCAACCAAGCAAAGGACTGAAGCACAGGTTTAACTTGAGCATTAGAGTAGTCCCACTTAAATCAATGGCCTAAGTACTCAGCAAGTTGCAGGGTCAAACCCTAAATAGACAAAACTTCTGAAATCAGTGAAAGTTTTGCCTATATAAGAACTGCAGGACCGAGTCTAACACAGAATTCAATGTGTGACATGAAAAGAGAGGCTACAGTAGACTCCCGATTATCCGGGCGTGGGTTAACAGGGCTGCGGATTAACCAGGATGTCTAAAACAGGGGTCGGCAGGGGAAGCCCCAAAGCGGCGGCAGGTTGAGTGCTTAGCCTGCTGCCGCTTTGGGGCTTCCCTTGCAGGCTCCTGCCAGCGGGGCTCCCAGCCCCTTCCCCAGTCAGCTGCAGCTGCTAGCCTGGGTTCCCTACCCCAGGCTAGCAGCCGGAGCTGACTGGGCAGGTGGTGGGAGCCCCACTGGCAAGGGGCCAGCAGGAAAACCCCAAAGGAGGGGGCAGGCTGACTCCCTAAGCCCTTCCCCTTCCGTCCAAAGCCCTGTCTTCTCCAGACTCCCACTCAAAGCCTCAGCTCACCACCACCAGCATCCTGGTATAAAAATATGCGGGAAAGGGAAGTCCTTTCCTGCACCTGTTCAGTGCCTTGTGTGTCGTGGCAGATGCACACATCGCTTTGTTCTTGTTAACCCCTGGTGACTATATCTGAACGTAAAAGTTGTTTTTTCTATAGAACAAAAGCTTGACATAATAAAAAAAATCTGAAAAGGGATTGAAGGTGAAGTCGTTAAGGAATGAGTACAATGTCAGTGACCAAACAGTACGTGATATTTTGAAAAACAAAAATAAGTTAATTGAGTTTGCCAGAGTTTCTGATAGTGCAAGTGGCATGTCTAGCCAGAAAACTATGAAGATATCAACCTACGATGCTTTGGACAAAGCAATGGTTTTGTGGTTCAACCAACAGAGGGCTGAAGGAATCCAAGTTTCTGGAGCTGTTTGTGCAGTGAAAGCAAAATATTTTTTCAATGAACTAAATTAGAAGCGGACTTTGAAGCATCATCTGGGTGGCTGACGAGGTTTAAGCAAAGGCATGGGATTCGTCAGATTGCTGTCCAAGGTGAAAAACATAGCTGTGATGTGCCGGCATCTGAGGAATTTAAGTTTCAATTTCAACATTTTGTTGATAAAGAAGGATTCTTGACAGAACAAATTTATAATGCAGATGAAACTGGTTTATATTGGAAGTGTTTACCACAAAAAACTTTATCTTCTGAAGATGAAAAAAGTGCAGCAGGGCATAAACTTCAAAAATAACGCCTTACAGTTTTGTGTTGTGGTAATGCTGCAGGTTCTCATTTTTTGAAATCATGTGTTATTGGGACTGCGAAAAAGCCTCGAGCTTTCACAAAAGTTAGAGTTTTATCCAACTTACCTGTCGATTACTACAGCAATAAATCAGCATGGATGGACAGAGAAATTTTTATGGATTGGTTTAAAACAAAATTTGTACCAGCAGTGTGTCTAGATCTTCCACAAAAAGCTGTTTTACTCTTAGACAATGCCCCTAGTTACCCAAATGAAGACATTTTAAAGTCTGATGATGGAAACATATTTGTAAAATATTTATCGCCAAATGTGACAGCTTTGATCCAGCCTATGGATCAAGGAGTGATACAAAATATGAAAACAATTTATCGAAGAAATTTACTGCTGAAGTTTGTAAAGGAAAATAATGATAATTTACTGTTGTTTTGGAAAAAACCAACCATGTTGGACGCTATTTATGAAATTGCTGCTGCTTGGAAATTGATAAAAAGTTCGGCTTTAAAAAAAATCATGGCGAAAACTTTTACCAGGAAATGATGAGGAATTTCTTGGTATTGAGGACAGTGTTAATGAAGCGGTGCCTGAAGTACTGCACAATTTACATAGCATAAGTGGATGTGTGAATGTTGACGAAGAAAGTGTGCGCGATTGGCTAAAATGCAGACCAAAATTTGCCCGGTCATGAAGTATTAAATGACGAAGAAATTGTGCAACATATTACTGCTAAAGATGAACCAACAGCCACCGATGATTTGGACCAGGAAGAAGACAGCCTCATACAAGAGCAAAGGATCAGTCACAGCGCTATTTTAACTCACGCTGAAACCCTGCTAGATTATTTGGAGCAACAGCAAGCACTCTTGCTGAGAAACTAATCCTGAGAAATCTGCGCAGCACCATTTGCCGAAAGGTGAATGAAGGGAAAAAGCAAACTTCTTTGTTGTCATATTTTAAATAAAATAAGAGTAAGTTAATACTGTACTTTTGTTCTTGGTTTGATTTTCTTCTATAGGATTTTTTTCGATACATTTTTAAAATACTTTTTTATACAGTATTTCCTAAGGATGGTGATTATTCAGGATTTTATTAACTAGGATGAATTTTTTCCCCTATCATCCTGGATAATCCAGAGTCTACTGTATTTGAGTCATGTCTCTTATTTCCCCAACTAACTCCAGTTCAGAAAATCCTGTCCCATCCACACATACGGTCTTTAATCTGGTGGATATAATAAAATTAATATTCTATCCCTAAGATTTCAGGAGATGAGATATAGAACACTTAATTCTATTATAGATTTATCAAAAGAGGTCCCCTTTCATTCATTTAAGGATCAGAAAAAGCACTTCTAATCCAATGAATCACCTGTCTAATTTTAGTAATGGAGACCTAATCTAATTTTAGTAATGTGGATAAAGGACACTCAAAATAATACTGATATCAATGAAGGTGTTATTATAAGTACATACAGCTGCCTTTGTTTTCTTTATTCCCTCTTAAGGCATTTTACAGAGATGTCTGTTTATTGAACTAACTGGTGTCTCTACTTGCAGCTAAATTCATGTTAAAATATTGTTCAGCTTAAATATCCACACATGCTAAAATACTTACTCATGTTCCAGTTTCTAAAGACTGCCAGATGCAATAACTTGGTATTTAATAAACTCTTTAATTATTTTCATAACACAATAAAAACCTGTGGCAGCCTTTACGGGGAGAGATCTGGCATATAATAATTATTTTTAATATTTCAACTCCTACTTGCAGGAACAAAAAAACCTAACACTTTTAATATGTGAAGCTCTGATGCAAGGTCGAGTTGCCATCATGTACATGCACAACACAAAGAGAAAAAAAACTCATGAGGCAATGTCCTCAGAGAAAATACTGCCTGACATAGCAAATGTCAGTTCTGTGACAAGCTATGGCACTGGTCTGGCAACCAAGGCAAGATGACAACTCATCATCTTCACCTGCAGATTTATCTGTCCTACATCTACATGCCCACTGATACTTCCTTTGTCAGAAACTGAACTCCATGATGCTACTGAAACCACCTGTACAGAATGCTTCCCAAATTATGCCCAACTGCTTATCTACTTAATGGGTAGTGTATGTATATCAGGGCTGCTTCCTGGAAGAAAGTGTTCCTGTTTCCTAGAAAACAACAGCTTCTTTGTGGGCTCCTTGTTGTGTGTATGTCTCTGTGTGTGCACACATACATAGAACTGTGTGAGAGAGGGAGTTTGTGCAGGATGATTTATAGGATATGGTGCTTTTAAAGACTTTAGGAAAGAGGGAAGGTGGAGGAGAAGCGCTTTTACCTGCATCCTGATCATGTTTGGGTGGCCTTACAGCACCTTTGCATGAGCTTAGCTATTATTTTTTTGCGGACACCCACTTTTTTTAATCAGCGACACCTTATTGATCTTGTAGTTAAGGCATCGGACTGGGAGTCAGGAGATGTGGGTTTCATTCCTGGCTTTGACGTACACTTCCATTGCCTCATACAGATCACTGAACATTTCTGTGCCTCAGTCTCTCTAACACTACTCTTTATCAGCCTAATGTGGCCATCTGAACACTTAATATTCACAAAACACTTTGATACTCAGCAGAAACATGCCAAGTACTAATTATTACTCTTCTCCTGCTACATCATCATGACTCCTAACCACTTCACATTACTGCATTATTACCAGGAGGAATAGATAAGCTAACACTAGTTTTTCATATTTTCAACCTCCCTCATCAGTGAAATTTAATGTTACTTACATCTGTTTTTGGCAATCAAATAACCTTAGAAGCAGAACTACTGTTGAAAAGTTACAACTCAACAACAAATTTCTCCCTACAGTAGACAACCATGACATTAAAACTTGTGACACCAGTCAAACAGAAGGCCTGTGGCTCAAATTTTCAATGTTGTCTTTCAGCAGTACATAGGATTTGTTTAACTTGGGTTCCATGTGATTAAGTCTTAATACACCTGAATAATCTGTAAAGAAGTCAACCTTCTAATAAAAAAAAGTCTCATATAGAGCATTTCCCCCATATAGTCTAAAACAGAGTATTCCAAATCTACCCATACGGTAACCTCTACTCTTTGGTCACATTGCAATACACAGTTCAAATCTATACTTCAAATTGCTAAATCAAGCAAATTAAGATTATAATAGTTTAAAAATTAGACTAGCTTCTGAAGAAAGCAATGAGAGAAAAACATACAACTTGTGATGCATGTCAAGTTGTTCAAGTTAGAGGTATATTTTACTTTTGTTTTGGCTGTTTGTAAAATGTATTTTAAAAACCAGCTTTTACATAAAACTTGCAAAACCATGAAAAATAAGGCAGATAGCCTCTCCCAAATTGAAACTGTTATTGCACAATTTCACCCAATTTGATTAAAGTTAATTTAATAAAAATTACATCCTGAAGATCAAATGGCCTAAGAGTGGTGCCTGGTACTGAGGGATGAACGGAGCTTAGTCCCCTATATTAAATCCCCTCTTCTTTTTCTCTCTCTTGAAACAAATACCTTTGTGTAAGATATGCCTTTCTTTTCTCCCTCCTTTTGCCACAGCACAAAGGATAGAACAACAGGGGTGAGTCAGGGAAAGGATTAGGCAACAGCAGATTCCTGCTTTTCAGTGCAACACCATATGGTGTGTCCACATTGTAGTTGGGGAATGTGTGACTACAGCACACGTAGAGGTAGCTGATCTAGCCTTGATTTAGCTATTTCAAGCACCAACAGCCGTGAAGCCACAGCAGCACAGGCTGTACAAGCCCGCCATGGCCCCTGGGTACGGACTTGAGCAGCTAGCCTATGCTGAAGTCCCTGCTGCTCTTGGTACCCAAGCACAGCTCAGATATGCACACAAGTCCTGCAATCGCACCCTCAGCTGCAGCACAAATGCACACTGAGTGCAGTTGGTGCAGACAAGGCTGGTGGAAGCCTAACTTTCATGAGAACTCATCCTTCCACTGAAAGTACAGAGCAGGACTGAGAACTGCACGTGTTCACAGCCTGCCTTTCCAAGCCTCTGTGAAACAGGAAAGCCCCAAAGAGGCTGGGAAGCCTCAGGGAAGCGCTCCACCCTTATGTCAAGCGCAGTACAAAGGCCCTAAGCAGGGGAAAGTGGAGACAGACAGAGTGAGTAGCTGGCCAGCCTGAATTTTAAGGAGACAAGTTAGGGACCTCTGATGAAGGAGGGAAAAGACGAAGAAAGGGGAAGCGGTGACCTGCAGGAACAACAGGGAACCTGTGACATGGGGAGGAGATATTAAAGGGGATGGGGAGCCTGTCACCAGGCAAGGTAGGAGTCTCTAGAAGATGGGTGCCTGCTCATGCTAAGCAGGAGCAGAGGTGGGAATTACAGAGGAGCTGGGGGAGCAGAATTTATTTACAGGAGTAACAAATACTTTAGCTGATTGATTTTATTTGGGAGATCAGAAATGATTGCATGTTTGGGGTCAGAAATAATTGTTTTGGGGCAGAGGAGGAAAAAAGGGGTGAGGGTGGCATCTAATTTCCAGCCCCAGCCCTTATTTATGGGCACCAGTCACCACTGATGAGGGGTTATATCCTTGAAAATGCAGAAAAGAAACCTATGCAACACTTTTTACCAAATTACCAAAAGGTACAACTTGTGAGCAGGAGTAATGAAACAAAATTGTCAAATTTCTAAAATGGTTGAGAAGAGATGGGGGAGTTTTTGACATGCCAACAGAAAACAAACATGTCCATAATGGTTCTTAATTACACAGACATTTGTTAAAATACATTACGAACAACAGGAGGGAGAAGCAGAGACACAAGTGCACTCCCCTCTTTCCCTGTTTCACTGTGCATGCTTCAGTCAATAAAAGAGGGCTCATTTTCATATAAAATTGGTGTGATGCCACTAAAAGTAGTCATTCATTTCAGAGCTCCAATTATTGCTTTCCTCATACAGCACAGCACCATCTGGCCCGTTCAAAATTTAGGAAGAGTGAGAATGAAATGTAAATAGTTTTCCAATAACATTAAATTTCTCCACAAAAATCAAGTGCACTTGGATTTAACTGATTACTTATAATTTTGGAATGAAGCCTGTTATCAACTTCTTTAATATTTTGGCTAATATTTTTGGAACCTATTGAGGGAATGCTGGATCTAAGGACTGCGCCTATCTGGATGCTTTCCCTAACTTTTGAGGAATACATATGATTGGGTCAAATTCTTCCCCCTTTTATGCCCATGCAAACCTACAATAGTCAGTGGCATTGCACAAGTGTAACTGAGGAACTTAAACTCTTATTTTGTATTCAGTGCAATACAATATGCAGAAGATACCAAGCTGGAAGGGGCTGCAAGTGCTTTGGAGGATATGATTGTAACTCAAAATGATCTGGACAAACTGGAGAAATGGTCTGAAGTAAATAGGATGAAATTCAGTAAGGACACATGCAAAGTACTCCACTTACAAAGGAATAATCAGTTGTAAACATACAAAATGGGAAATGACTGCTTAGGAAGGAGTACTGCGGAAATGGACCTTGGGAGGGTCATAGTGGGCCACAAGCTAAATATGAGTCAATAGTGTAATGCTGTTGCGAAAAAAGCAAACATCATTCTGGGATGTATTCACAGGAGTGTTGTAAGCAAGACAAGAAGTAATTATTTCACTCTACTCCATGCTGATTAGGCCTCAGCTGGAGTACTGTGTCCAGTTCTGGGGGCCACATTTCAGGAAAGATGTGGACAAATTGGAGAAAATTCCAGAGAAGAGCAACAAAAATGATTAAAGTCTAGAAAACATGACCTATGAGGGAAGATGGAAAAACTGCATTCGTTTAATCTGGAAAACAGAAGACTGAGAGGGGACATAACAGTTTTCAAGTAAATAAAAGGTTGTTATAAGGAAGAGGGAGAAAAATTGTTCTTCTAAACCTCTGAGGGTAGGACAAGAAGCAATGGGTTTAAATTGCAGCAAAGGTGGTTTAGGTTGGACAGTAGGAAAAACTTCCTACCAGTCAGGGTGGTTAAACACGGAAATAAATTGCCTAGGAATGTTATGGAATCTCCATCCTTAGAGTTTTTAAAAGCATGTTAGACAAACACCTGTCAGGAATGGTCTAGATAATACGTAGTCCTGCACGAGCACAGGGAACTGAACTAGATGACTCCTTGAGTTCTATGGTTCTAAAGGAAGGAAGGAAATGGTACCAATCCCAGGGGTTTTCACAGCCCTGCATGCAACTCTGAAATAGCCCATAGATTTGGTAAGTGCTTCCCAGTTTTTAAACTGGGCTGCATTCACCAGGCTGAAAGGAGAAGGCAGACTATCACATTGAGCATCATCTCAGTCTTCACATATGTGGTTGATCATCACAATTAGGACTCAGTTACAGAGGCCACAGAGGTGAGAGAATGGTCATAGAATTCATTATTTTATATTATAAATATAAAAAGCAGTCACAGATGGCTGCTCTTGCTTTGTTCTCCCTCTTCGTTTCCTTTTGAAAAGTAACATGCTAGTAGTGTCATCATGTTAAAATTAGAGATCAAATACCACCTTTGTCCTAATACTCATTTGTATATGTTTTAAATCAAGGTTCAGGTTTGAGGCCAAATGATGATCAACAGTTAAGAGACAAAGTGGCAGAAAACTTATGAAAGCAGCTTATTGTAAGAGACCTCCCCTATCTTTAATGGCAAAAATCTCACAGAACTGTCTGTTTTCATGAGATTTATACCACCTTTGGCTGAAATATTGTAAAAATGGCTCTTTTCATGAGATTCTGGCCGCAACCCAACTGGAATCAGGAGACAGGCCCTTCTTGGTTTTGGATCTGACCTAGGTTCAAAATGGCAGGGGCAGGTTTGGATCCAGGGATTCAAAACTGAATGCCTCCAGAACTCAAAAGTGTTCAGGATCAAGGTTTCACTTTTGGCCCATCTCTAATTACAATGTTTAGTGGATAACAACTGTTGTTCATATTTTAATATTTGTGTATAATGAATTAAAACTCCATGCTATTGGCGCAACCATGCTATATGTGTGAGGAATACAATGCTCAAAACACTCATGCAGGGATGGCTTGATAGTAGTATTTTGTACTACACACAGAAACCTATGTTCAAAACTTTATTCAGGTCTCTCACCCCAAAGACATCTGAAACTGTTGCAGATCATTTTATTTCTTCCTTGAAGAAGGGAGTACCTTATTTTACTGAATAGCAACCTTTCTGCCAATTAACAAGAAAGACTGATTTCCTCTAAAGGGAGACCCTGAACATTTATCCTTTGAGGGAAAGATTGCTGAAGAACAGGGACTTGAGCATGAGAAAGGGGGAAAAAAGGGGTATCTCAGAGCTTTGGATATGCTAAAACTCCTTCCTCAAAAAAGCAATTAATACCTATTAAACCACAATAATATGCCAGTATGCTCAAACAAACATCCATCAATCATCATTTGATAGACGAGACTGTAGGACATTAAAACAGAGAGCCAGTAGAACAAGACATAGGTTGAAGAAATAATTAGGAATTTTCAAAAGATAAATTATTAGTTTCCATTGACACAGTGAAGATACTGGATGGAGCTGCCACTTCCTCCATTGTTATGATATCTTTGTTAGAAGAATAACTGAGGCTCTTGTACAGGATACAATGTGGGATCAAACCATGTCTATGAATTTCACCTTATACAACTGAACTGTCTGCAATTTGAGCACTGTAAAAATAAGTATATACAGAAATTGGGTAAATTCTTATTTCTATATGAAGGAAAGTACTCCAACAAATATTTACACATAGTTAATAGACGTATTTTATTATCAATATGAAAACAAATTTAAGATAAGTAATGTTATTTTCAGAAATGAATTACTCAACAACAACAAAAGTTTATAAAGTTTTAAGGAAAAGGCAATACCAGAGCAATGAAACTATATTTGTTAAATGTAACTGTACAACAATGAAAGGATAAAGATGCCCACATTTTGCTGAAAGAAGGCAGCCAACTCAACAAGGAGAATGATTTAAAAGTGTTCTCTGTTATGGCCATAAAAGGATGACAGTATATCTGTAAGTCAGAAATACAACTGCAATAAATTAACTAGAAAAAATAATGTTAGGGGAGTCTATGATAAAATGAAAAGGTCAAGAAAAATAAATAAACCAGAAAACATGCATTTACAGTGTAAAAAGTTTATCTGTCAAAGACAGTGTAGTGCAGGGGTGGGCAAACTATGGCCCCAGAGCCCCATCTGGCCTGTCCGATGTTTTAATCCAGCCCTCAAGCTCCTGCCCAGGAGTGGAGTCTGGGGCTTGCACCGCTCTAGTGCTCCAGCCAAGAGCACGGTTGGGGGCTTGCTCTGCTCTGCGCATGTCATGTCTCTGCATGGCTCCCAGAAACAGGGGTGTGTCCTCCCTCTGGCTCCTACACGCAGGGGCAGATAAGGGGCTCTGCACACTGCTCCTGCCCCAAGTGCCACCGCCACAGCTCCTATTAATCAGGAACCATGGCCTGTGGAACAGCACCTGCGGATGGGGCAGAGCGTAGAGCTACCTGGCCATGCCGCCATGTAGGAGCTGAAGCGGGGGGACATGCTGCTGCTTCCAGGAGCTCCTTGAGGTAACCGCTGCCCAGAGCCTGAACCCCTGACCCCCTCCTGGGCCCCAACCCCAGCCTTAGCCCTGATTCTGCTCCTGCCCTCCGAACTCCACAGTCCCAGTCTGGAGCACCTGCCAGTATCTCCAACCCCTCATCCCCAGCCCTACCTCAAAGCCCTCACCACTGGACAGAGCCTTCACCTCCCCCCCAGCCCTCCGCATCCCAACTCCAATTTTGTGAGCATTCATGGCACGCTATGCAATTTCCATATGCAGATGTTGCCCTCAGGCTAAAAAGTTTGCTCTCCCCAGTGTAGTATGCAGGAATGAGCACAAGATTGAGTCATTAGTTCCAAAGTTATAATCCTAGCAACACAGCTGATTCATATGCAGCACTGAGCAAGTCACCTCATTTTTCTATCTCAGTTTGTAAACTGAGGGTAATAGTACTTACCCACCTACCTTACAGGAAACTTGAGAGATGAATCAATTAAAAGAATGCTTTGAACATTTTATGTTCAAGTGTGGTTATGGTCAGTGGCAAAACTCTCATCGACGTGATGGTCGATGAGAGTTTTGCCACTGACTTCAATTAAGCCATAATTTCACCCACAATGAGCTATAAAAATATTACTATTGTGTATTATTATTAAAATGACATTGAAGCATCCATATTTATTCTTAATTATTTCCAAATCAAATATGTTCAGTAAGCAATCAGGAGATGACAAACTGGAATCTGAAAGTCAAGCTCTTTCTGTCTCTTCCACCAGCACCAACAACAAAGGTTCTGCATTTCATTTTCAGGGCAAACAGACCTAAATTCACTTTGACATACCTGAATTGGCTCCTTAGTGCTAGTGTTAGTATAAAACTTCAGATAATAATCAGTAAAAACTGCACATGTGACTTGAAGAAACACAGAACCCTCTGCTGAGAAAGAAGGTGCTATTTTCATGTTGTTACTTTTCTGACCATAACCACACTTGAACATACAATATGTATAACTAAAGCAAAAGTTCACACGAGAGAATTAACTGAAAAATACAGGCTACCAAGAAATGTTTGAATATCTTTTAACAGATATTTCAAAATGCAGAGGAAATTGTCAAAACTAACATGACTCCAAAACACATTTAGCAAGGCTAGAATTACAGATGAAAAACAATGCAGCAAATAATACCCTGGTGCATTATCATCGGGAGAAACCAGCCTTACAGCTTTCCACAGTCTAATGATCAGATTCAAGATATTAGAGAAAAGCCATACAGAGCTTTACAGAAATTGCAAAAAAATAAAAATGTTCCACCAATATATAATAAAAAAAAAATCTCCCTGGAATACCCTACCGTACCGTAAGTGGATGTTTTGCCAAAATACAAGTATCTTTACCTACATTTATGAACTAAGGTGCCTAAGTATCCATGCTTTTAATTCAGATGTTGGGGTTACAATCTGCATCCTCAAAATATATGCTGTACTGCAATTTTTATAAATACATATTTTCTGTTTTGAAGCAAGAGCTACTAAACTTATACAGATGGAGTACTTTGCTAGATACTTTTACCTCTAATATTCTAGTTAATATCTTATTCATGCAGCCATAACACCATGAACATTGACCTTGCCAAGTATCAAAAAATAATCATAGTTGGTCCTGGTGAGCATTTGGATGGGAAATTACGAAAGACAAGCCAGTCAGTGGTTGTGGATTGGTGGTGATTCAGTAAGTGGTATTTTCCTTCTGACTTGTTACTGAACCAGTGTCACAATGTGATATTAGAGGGCACTGTGATGCTGGATGTGTCAATCTTTTGAGAAAAACATTAAACAAAGGCACAGAACTAGTAAAGATTTTATGACTCATTACACAAGAGAAGGTGTTAACTACAGTATCCTTGCCAATCACCCAAAATTCTGTCTACTCACTACCTCCCTTTGTAGTTCAAATAAGATGCAAGTCTTTCTTGCTTCCCGATTAACCTGTTGCATGATCTTGCTGTATGCTGTAAAACTGTGGCTATAGTTAACCCCAAATTCATTTTATGCTATATTCTAGTCCAGGGGTCTCAAATACACAGCCCACGGGAATTATTTCCTATGGCCCGCCATAGCACCCCTCACCCCTTGGCCTCCCCGCTTCCACCCCTCCGCCTCCCTGAGCACTCTGCATCCCCACTCCTCCACCCATCTCCCACCGCTTCCCGCCACCAAACAGCTGTTTGGTAGCACACAGGACTTTCCAGGAGGAAGAGGGGGAGAAGCGGGGACATGGCACACTGAGGGGAGGAGGCAGAGAGGAAGCGGGGCCAGGGCAGAGATTTGGGGAAGGAGTTGGAATAGTGGCAGGGAGGAAACAGAGACTTTGGGGAAGGGGTTGGGAAGGGGTGGGAGGAGGTGGGGTGGGGCCTCACAGAAGGGGTGGAGTGGGGGCATGGCTGGAGGAGGGCTTTTGTATCTTTGTACGAAAAGGTGTCAGTGATGCAACCCTTGGGCCAATGTACTAGACCTCATGTGGCCCTTGTGTTGATTTGAGTTTCAGATCTCTGTTCTGGTCAGTGAAGTGCTTTAATTTCCTTATCAGTTAGATGCCCATTATGTATGGAAGGCATTAACATCAGTCAACATGTGCAGTAATGTCAGACTTGTCCATAGAAGTTGCTTTGTTTAAATGCTGCTATCTTAAGTAGTTAAATCATCTTACTAAACAAATATTGTTTAAAAATGCTAAAATTATAGCCCCTGCAAGATGCAAATATGGAATGCAAGAATTTTAAATGGAAGTCATTGGGACCTAAAGTTGCTCAGCATGTCTAGAAATTGCTGACAACTGAGTTGACTAAAAGCACCTTTCATTTACTAGTTTTCTTGGATTAGCCACAAATGTTTTTAGCATTGATGTTATTTCACCTATGTGTCTGCCTCCAATTGCAATTTTTTTAAAAAAAAAATAAAATCAGAACTAGACAAGGCGCTCTCTCTCATATATAAACTAGCTTTTACATCTTTAGAAACATGGGTCTGAATCTAGCATCTGAATCATAAGAGAGATGCTGAGGGAAGGCATTCAGGGGAACAGAAAGAGTCATAAGGTAGGCAAAGGCTTTGTGGAAGAAGGTCTTGGATCCTCTTCCAGATTAAGAAAGACTCTCCAGGTAGAAAGCTCTGGAAGTAACTGCATACGAACAAGCAGGGATCGACTCCAGGCAGAAAAGCCCTGGGAGTTGCTACTGAGATAAAGGAGAATCAAGAGACTAGTGCTGAAGAGGAACCTCAAGACGACGGCAAAGCTCAGTCCATGAATATTGTGTTGTGGTGTCAGACTTTATGCAGGATTCTGAGAGACCTGGTCAAAGGGCACAGTTGCCAAAGAGCGTTTTGTTTTCATTTTGACCATTGGTTTACTGGACAGAGACTGCCTTTTGTGGGATTATTGAGGCACTCAAGATGGAAAACTAAAGCAGCAGTAAATGCAAGCACAGACCGGGTAATATGGCCTGGTGATCAAAACCTCTCTATTTTCCAGAATCAATTCGCAGGAAAGCTTACTAACTCTGAAAAATATTTTTACTGGTCTACCCAAATGTTTTCTGGAAGACATTTTATTATTCACTTTGCTTTTTAAGTTTATTTTTGAATTCTCTCTATTTCCAAAAGACCTAAATAGTTAATATCTATGCAGTCTCTTAAGTCCCCTCTCCCTATAAAATCCAGCTGTTCATTTTATGTATGCTCTGCTACTCTCATAATCTGCTCTTTTTTCAGGGATCAAGAGCATGAAAAATGGCCCAGTGAGACAAAGTGAGGAATGTATCAGATTTAGAAAGAAAGCCTACCATGTGCCCCACTTCATGCCATCAAGCCATTTCAGATCATCTTGAACCCAGAAACTTACATTTTGTTGAACTATTGACAGGTTTTAAAACTATGTGAATGTTTTTCTCATATTAGATGAACCCCAATTTTTTACAATGACCTCATTCTAATTATCTTGTTTTTTTCCACTTTGCGAACAAACTTATAGCTCACAGAACGGTGTAATTTTTAGTCCCGTTTCCAAAATGAATCCAAAAAAAAAAAAAAGACTACAGTATTGCTTGAAAAATGTAAGTTTTTTAATCTATGCATCATTCTTAAGATGATCATTTAACAATGTATTTTCCCTTTTTTTCCTTGAATCGGTTGGCATTCTAGAGGCATTGAAACTAAAATTCATCTTCTGGCAAAGACCAAAGTTTTAGAAAGTTATAAGAGAATGCAAGTTAGAACAGAAACCAGTTGTGGAAACAAAGACAGTGGAAGTTTTAATTTTATGTAAATATTCCTGGTTTTAAGGAGGTTTCAAAAAGTGTGCATTTCTCACCCACAGTGGTAACTCATGAAGATTTAAGAATGGTGGAGCTGATGGTAGAGGACTCTGAGTACATATAAATTAGGAAATCACTTCCTGTTTAAATGGTATGATTTTGACTTTCACAAAGAATGTGTTTTAAGTTTAATCTTTTGATGAGTTGGTATCTGATAAATTTTTCTCTTTACTGAATTACAATATTTTTTTTAAATAGCTTAGTATCTTCCTCTCTTTGAACACCACTATGATTATTACCTAACATTTATAAAACAAACTACACACAAACAATAGATGCATTCTGATCTAAATATCCTCAAATTGTTTAAATGTCTAAAAGCTTGTTTATATGGAAACATTTAGAGCACTTAAATGACAATCCTCTAATACCTTTACCAAACTTGTTTAGACCATTTAGGTGCCATGCTGATTAAGGGCCTTTATTAATAGACACTGAACTGATTGCTGAAGCCATAGCAATCGATGTGGCAATAGTCCGTATGTTAAGAGAGGGGCTCTCATGCTTCCAAGAAAAACATTAGTCTCGACACCCAGCCTCAACTCTGAATACTATTTCTACAGTATACAGGATAAGTAGACTGTCATTTAATAGAATCATCTTAGCATTCCAGAGACCTAAAAGTAAACCGAACTTGAGAGCAGACTGGACACAAAAGCCATCTTAGCTAAATTTAAAGAAGAAATAACAGTAGTGTTTCCTTGCTGAGTAGCAATTGAGGGATAACCTTTTTCAATTTCTTCCTCAGATCAAATAAGATTTCACAATGGAAAACCTGTTTCAACTTTGCTTTCTATTTCCAGAATGTACAGTATGGTCAATCCATTACAAATTCTTTGTAGGAGATTACTACACAGGCAAAGGATAGAGGGCAAAGTTTGCTTGGTTATAGAATTAACTACAATTGATATTTATGGACTTCATATTTACCATAAGTCTCTGATAAAAATGAATCAATACATAATAATGCTGTGATGAAGCAGAGAAACTTTACACCAATATGAAAAGAATTAAAGAGAGCCTATGGGCCAAGCTAGTTCCACCCCACTATAAAACTATAAACTAGCTTTTGACTAGAATTGACTTGTGGCCAATGCCAGGCCTGGAAGGGGAAAAAAAAGGAGAAAACCTGGCTCAGTTCTGGGCTGACTGGTGAATAGGCAGAACTTCGCTCCCTCCATACATAAGGGGAGCATCACAAGATACTGGACAGCCACTGGGGAAAAAACACGGCATCCTGGATGGAGGGAGACTGCAGAGGGAACTGAGGAGCACCATGTGATTTAACTTAAGTAACATTGCAGGGTTAAGCCCCTCCAGTCTTACGTCCAACTCACCCAGAGGGACTTGAGGTCATGACAGAATGCTGCAAAATATCCGCAAGGAGATGGTACTCAAGCAAGCCACTACAGATTGTTTGGACTATGGTGGCCATGCCCCAAACTTAAGAGACAAGGATAGGAAGTAGCACAGGGCAGTGGACATAGACTCGCTTTGACTGCACTCCCGTCTGCCTCTCAATACCACTTTTGGACAACAAGCACTGACACAGGCAGGGAGTATAAGGATCAAGACTGAACCTGGTCTTTGGCTCAGATGCAAGATGTGGGAGCACACTCCTTTCCTCACTTTCCAATAGTGCATCAAATCCAGTCTGCTCCATACACCTCACTGCATACAAAGACTTGATGTTTCCCTGAATATTTTAATGAAAGAAAAATCAAAAGCATCCAAAGGAAAATTTAAACAGAGAGTGTTCATATAGTATACAATGGACTACTAATTCTCATTTAAACACAACACGTGGAGCCTAATTCTCATTTACATGGATGCCCCTTTCCTCAGTTCTGGCAGAGTGAAGTAATAAATTTTAACAGTGACATTAAGGCATCTTTACACTGCCAGAGTTATGTAAAGGTATCTGAATGTAAATAAGAATCAGCCTGTCAGAGTGTACTATTGCTAGGGAAGCTCAGTAGAAAAACACAATTTTCTAACCAAGATCATCTACTCAGATTTACAGTTCGAGGAACCAAATCACTAAAAGGGGAGCAATCGTGATTTGGCCATGGTCACATATAACGTCAATAGCAAAATAAGAAATAAAGAATCTCATCATATGTAACCTGTAGATTATAACACATCATCTAAATCTTTCTGTTCAAATACATTTTGAAACAAAAGTGTACAAGGGTTTGACACTCAAAAGAAAAATGGGTAATTGGTTGTGCCATTATTTAAAGATTAACCCAGACATTTTCCCCCTAACCTCATCATGTGTCACACTGAAAGAATATAAAAGCCCATTAGGTTAGTACAAGGTGACCTAGTTAATGATAGAATACATAAAACTTATGCTCACAAGAATGCAACTAAGAGCCTTACCCAACTCCCACTGAAATCCCAGTAGAAAGATTCATTGATTTGAAAGAAAATTATATTAAGCCTAAATCTCACTTGGCTTTTGATTTCTCCCCAGCGGAGAAACAGGAGTACCGGAATAGGTCCATTAATTCAAATGAAGCTCCCAAAAGAGAACTTGGCTCTTGGAGTATAGATTTTAAAGACTATATATTTGATTTTTGGGGGTCATGACAGACTGGTCATATGTGTGTGTTTGGCTTTAAAATGACTTCTCCTCATCCAGTTTTTCTGTAAAGTGATCTTGAGCCTAATATCACATACACTAGTTTTTCCCTTCTGTACTTTTTGGCCCAAACACAACCAAGAAGCCTGCTCCTAAGAAATCAAAAGACGACTGGGGATGGCTCACTCAGCCATAACCTCTCATCCAAAAGTGGGGAAAAACTGTGCCATCTTGACAGGTTCACAGGTTCAGCTGGTGAAAAGCTTAATTTTTTCCATAGCGACTTATGAATGAATGTGAATCTTGGGAAATTAATGCATTTAAAATGTGAAGTTGGTGAAGGCTTTTTTGTATCCTCTGAATGGAAAAGACGACTAATCTTTATAGGAGAAATACTGGCATGAAGCAGACTTTGCTCTTAGAAATCAGCAGGTACAAACTTACACATGTTGATCACATAAGGTGATTTTCATCTGTACACCTGATGAATGTTATCGGGAAAAGAACAGTGGTTGGACATCATAGTAAGAGGATGACCAGCAAGGAAATGGATAGATGGTGTGCAGCAGATCACTGGAAGGTCAGTTGCTAAGTGTGCAAAGTTAGCAATGGATCAAGAAGGCTTCTGAAAATTCTGCTATGATGTTACCAATATTTAGACGCAACTATGTGGATTTTACTCACTTCATTTGTGGACTTCCAAGGATTTACCTTGGCTTTATTCAAGTGTAAGCAAGATCAAATGAGGGCCAATGCCTGTATTTACATAGGCAATGAAGGGTCTAACACTTATGCGATATAGTAAACTGAGGTAACTTCAGAGTTTATCAGAGAGCTCCTCTGATTGGAAGCATATTTCTCAAAGTTCTATTCCATATGGCAAGGTAGGGGAGCTGTAAAGAAATCATTATTCAGAAGCTAACAAATATATTACAGATATGCAAAGAAGTTTCAAATATTTTGTGTTGACTCAGTATCCGCAAATCAGATAATATTCCTCCATTAATACACTTTGGTTAAAACAAGAAAATATGCAAATTTTGGACTCATATGTCCTTGCTCATTTTCAAAGATTTTGCATGAAAAGCAAAATATTGTAGACAAAGAGTAAAAGCAGCACAAGAGGTTACCTCAGCAGCTGTCACTCCACATGGTACTTTAGTTCGATGCTGTTAATTTCTGACACTACCTGGAATAGATACCAAGCAACTAGTATGTTCTCAAATGTTTATCAGAAAAAAACTGATCAAGGAATGTTAGCATCAGATTATGAGTACTTAGCTCAGTGAAGTTACTCCAGGCTTACATTAGTAAAAACTGAAATCAGAATCTGTGCCATCAGAGTCTAGCGAGGTATTGAGTGATCTTTCACTGGGAAGAGGAGGATAAAGAAGTGAATGGAGGAAAAAATGGCTGAAAAAACAAATTTGGTTGCGTGAAAGCATTTATTTTAAAGCTAATCTTATTAAGAGAATCTGCAATAAAAAACACACCACACTAGGAGCTGGCAATAGTAGATCCAGCATTTAAATGCAGGCACTTCTGAGTTAAAACAATGCAACATCAACAGTGTTAGCAGTGCACGTCAACACTGCACAACAGTTTGTGAAGATTAGTTATTCCCTCTGCCTTCTCAAGTGGAATTTAAACAAGCAGAGTATAATTGCTCGAGTTGGAATTTTGAAGGATACTGAATTATAACCCTCTACTCTTTCAAGAGTGCTATACGATTCCTAAGACCTGGTCTATACTTGCAGGAGAAGGAGGGGGAAAATCGATACACAACTTCAGCTACAGGAATAACGTAGCTGAAATCAACGTATTTAGGTAGCCTGACTGTGGCTGTTTTACAGCGCTGAGTCGACTGTTGCCGCTACCCCGTCGACTCCGCCTGCGCCTCTCGTGGCAGTGGAATATCGGAGTCAATGGGAGAGCACTTGGGGATCGATTTATTGCATCTAGACTAGACGTGATAAATCAACCCCCGAAAGATCAATCACTACCCGCCAATCCAGCAGGTAGTGTAGATCTGCCCCAAGTCTCTTTAAAATCTCATTCAAAAGAATGCATCTTCCTGCAGCAGATCAGCACCCCCAACACTACGTTCTGATGCTGGTTCAATAAGAGGGAAAAAGAGCAAATACTAAACTATTAACACCATATCCCACAAGTGTTGGGTGTTCTTTGGTCTTCCACTCATATACTCACCCACCAAGATCCTATAGGATCAGAGCACAAGGTCATGTGACTACACTAACACAACATTTAGTAATATAATTAATCAATGTCTTTGTGACAAGTTGGATCACAGAAACCCCCTTGGGGCTGCCAACTGATGTGCCAAGACTACTTCTGTCCCTGCTTTCCCTACCAGCTTGGGACTTCAGAACCCTGCCTGGTTGTGCCAGACATGCTTGCGGGCCACAAACATAGACCCAGGTCTGAACCACATCCCACAAACTGCAAGCTTAACTGAAAGCAGCTTAAGAAGTGTTCCTGTCTTTAACACTCAGATGTCCAAACCCCAAATAAGTCCGTTTTGTAAATTGCTCACCCTCTATAACACTGATTGAGAGACATGCACAGCTGTTTGCTCCCCCCCCTCCACAAATATTAATACATACTCTGAGTTAATTAATAAGTAAAAAGTGATTTTATTAAAACAGAAAGTAGGATAAGTGGTTCCAAGTAGTAATGGGCAGGACAAAGTGAATTACCAAGCAAAATAAAACAAAACATGCAAGTCTATGTCCAGTACAGTAAGAAAACCAAATACAGATAAAACCTCACTCTTCAGAGGTATTCCAGTAAGCTACCTTTTACAGCCTAGTCTCCTTCTACTCTGGGTCCAGCAATCACTCACACTCCCTGTGTTTACTGTCCTTTGTTCCAGTTTCTTTCAGGTATCTTTTGAGCCAGCTGAAGACCAAATGGAAAGGGGTCTCCCAGGGGTTTAAATAGACTTTCACTTGTGGGTGGATACCCCTCCCTCCCTCTGTGTAGAATCCCAGCTACAAGATGGAGTTTTGGAGTCACATAGGCAAGGCACATGTCCATGCATGACTCAGAATTTACAGGTAGCAACCATGGTTCACATGCTATCTTGAATGCCCTCAAGTAGACTTCTTATGTGGACTGGAGTCTTCCAAGACCCATTGTTCATTAAGTGTTTCTTGACTGGGCAGTTAGCTTGCACATTCCTTTCTCAAGAAGCTGACCAAATGTTTTACTAAGGCTACTTAGAAATCAAGCAAGTACACAACCAATATGCATAACTTTGAACACAAACATGATACATGCATACAAACGGGAGGAATAGATCATAACCTTTACACAGATGTGTTACATGGCATATGTTACATAAAACATATTCCAGTTAGATCATATACACATTCGAAAGCATATTTCCATAAAGCTTTATGGGGTGCAGCATCACAGTGCACAGTTGGGCATAAGACTTCACTTTCTCTCTCGAATAAACTCTCATATATTCAGCTGCTACTAAACTGGTGACCAGAGTCTATAATTTTAAAATGTTTATAAATCTCTGTTAAATATTGTTGTCTGACTCACCACACCATTTTTTAAAGAGAATTGAAAATTACGTATTCTTCTCAACTTCCTATTACATTAAATAAAATCACACTTTCTTTTTCTACATAATTTCTTGGACTCCAACTAACCTGACATTTACTAAACTTGATTGTTTTCCAGGCCATCTGTTTGATTTCTCAAAGGTATTGCATCTTTACAACTATTCGTACTATTCAGGCAAAAAGAAGGAGGTGGGAGGCAGAAAGCATGCCCGTCTATCACCATTTCCATGCCTTTAATTTTTCTCCTACCCGCAAGCATTCTTGATCCAAAGCTTTAAAGTTTTTCCAAGGCAGTCATCCTTGTTTAAATCATGTCCAATCATTTACTGTTATCCACTGAGCTTGAACAAAAAATTACACTATCCACTGATATGTCAAATTCATACTTTCATAGCTAGAGGAAGCTTGGAATCAAAATACTTAATCTTCAATAGGCTCAAATTTATGTAAAACATTATAGGGTGCAGTACACTTTAATTTCCCCAGTAACTGGTTTGATCAATTAAAAAAAAAAAAAGCCCATCCTAACCAGAGGTTTCGAATTTCAAAATAAAACTGTAGAATAAAAATAGCATGTCACTAAAAGCTGTCCATCATCTCAGTCTGCCTGCTTGGAAACGGGAAGAAAAAAGAACCTGCTTTCTCAGTGAGCAAACATTTTTACAAATTATGTACAATTTAAATGTTGTGCATAATTCTTGAAAATGCATCATTAGAGGAACAGTTTATTCTTCATCAACATAATGCCAAAACAATAAATCCTGAATGTGTTATATATCAGTATTCCCTTTTTGGTTCACCATAAAACCTATAATAATTTGGCCCTTAACAACAGTAGATACTATTATGAAGGTGATTATATAAACATAGATAAATATGTTCCCAATCCTACAAACAACTGAGTTACCACCTCAGCCTAATTGAGAGCAGAAGTAACAACACCTTGTAGGTCAGGCCCTAACACTGTGCACTCATATAGGGTTTTTCACCAAAATAACTTTACAAACAATTAATAAGCTTCACAACACCTTTATTAAATATGTTAATATAATTTTACAGAGTAGTAAAAGAGGTATTAGCAACTCCTGTGATTTTTATTACAGGTCTTGCAATATTAAGTATTTTTCTTAAAGCCCCTGCTGTGATTACATGAAAAATTCTGCTTTCATTTTAAATTTCAGTAAGTTTTTAGCCCTCATGGTTGGGGGAAAAAGCTTGAAAAAGTCATTTGAGTGCACCTAAATGCAAGTGAAAATAGTTCAACATCTGTATTTATTTAATGTTTTGTAAGCACATAGCATTATTTGGATGGGCCTATTTGATTTTTTCTACACTTTGGGTTGGAATAGAAGCAGAGAGAGGTTAAGTAACTTTTTCAAGGATACACCAAGTGAGTTTCAGAATTAGGAATAGGGAGATGAGCACTCTAGGCCCCCCACTTTAACCACAAGGTGATTCTATATTACATACTGTAGTATTGTCTATACTACAAACTATGTTGTGTGATCTGCAAAACAGAACTCCTAAATCCCACACTTCAATCCCAAGAACCTTCTTCCATATTTCAGGGTCAGTTGACTATTTGGTGGCAGGGCTTGCTCATTTGTTGTATATGCATGCTACCTAATGCAGCAATAGCAGCTATGCACTTTACACAACACACAGATTATATTTGTTTCTGACTGGCAGGGACATGCACGGGAATTTAAATTTGATCACTTTTGGAGGGGCACATTGTGTGGCCCTGCCACGGCCCCAGGGCTGGAGGAGCTCTGTGCCCCTGCTTGCCCCCCATGTAGGCTCTGCTAACTGGAATAATACGTATGGGTGGGACACTGCCAGCCAGAATACAGGCATAAATAATCTGCCATTGTCATGTATCTCTGTGCCATTATGGAAAACAGAATCTGATCCTTCATTAATATCAAGTGAAAATACTGAAGTATATCTATGGCCTTTTAAACTACCAGTAGAGCATAATAAAGATTGCAAAAATATGTTACATATGATTACTTGTATTTAAAAATAGTAACAAGGATATATCCTCCACTTCCTAAATACAGAGGCACAATTGTACAGGTTTCATCTGTAAGGCAATGAGCAGTCTTAAGGATTCATTGCATGCTCCCTTTAGTGAGACTGGCCTGCTGGATATGCAGAAGTGACAGGAGGCAGAGCTTCATATCCCCACAACAGGCCTGACACTTGCAAGAAATCACAATGGAAATCCTGCGGAACTTCCACAGAATACAGGTAAACAAATTGTTTTCTCCCGTCACCTGGACACTTTGGAAATGCTGAAAATGCACTGTGCTGCCACTGTCTTCCCCCGGTCAGTTACACTCCTATGACATCTCTGAAGTGGTCCATTTGACTTTCAGGTTGATTCAGTACTGCTCAGAGCAGCAGAAAAATATTTCAGCAAATTCCATGTCTTTTAATGGGAAACTTTCCACATTAAAGTAAGTGACTCACATCACTTTCTAGCAGACCATGCCTCCCTTAATACATTGTGTCTCTGCAGCAGAAGTGCTGCATAAGAACCACACGATGCCAGGAAACATACTGCACAGCGGTCCCTGCCCTTCACTTGATTCCTCCCAGCACGTCTGCAATATACAATGTAAGTGTTGTTTTGTTCCCTTATATGCCTTGAAAAGAGCCCAAATGAGTAGCCAAATCTTTCAATATGTCAAAATATTGTAATTTTCTAATTCATTCTTACACTGCCACCTACATTAAATATACAGATAAAGATGTGTTTAAAGTTGAAATAACAAAAGTGATTGATACACAAGCAGAATGCTATAATCAGAACATGTACAAGAAAAAAATGTATCAATAGGTACACAAAAAATTCCATCCTTGATAGATTTACTGTAGATCACTCGCTGCTGGCATAAGTTGGAAGGTTAAACATCACATATGTCATCAGAAACGCTATAACTGACATCAGAATTTTTAAAGCTTAAATGACAGAGAATAAACATTATCAAAATCTCCCAAAAAAAGATATATTTAGCTATTTTATTGACTTACTGGTTGTTTTTAGTTACACAAAATTGTCTCATACATTATTCTCAGGCAAAATACTTCAACACACACACACCAAAAGGCACAGAAATACTCAATTAAGAGCAACTAATCAGTTTTAATTCTGCCTACCTATTCTCACCAGTGTTCCATCTTTCAGCCTTTCTGCCTTTTCATAATGCTCAGTAAGGTGCAGTATTAAGGAATTTACATTAAATGGATTTCAACAGGACTACTTATATGAGCGAGGGTAACTTATGCATAAGGGTTTGCAGGAGAGGGACCTAAGTGTTTTTGGATTTTCAAATTAGTCCACTGGCGAGTGACTGGCATGATCAACAAGTCATTTTTTTAAAGCCAAAAAGACAGTTTACTTCCAGCAACTCAGCTGAGCATGCTTTTTCTTAAGAAAGCCACATAAGGTGGCAAATGAGGGTCAGCAAATGGTATTCTCTACCATTTCCACCATTCCATTTCCTTCTTCTAGTAGCAAAACACAGAATTGTATTTTACCACAACTTCTAGAAGTTCAGAACATCAATGCTTAAATGGGAGCTGAGGAGACAGCAAGGCGCAATAACAACATGAAAATACTTTGTAACAACTTAGAGACTGACATGAAGAACTCTGACTTGACACAGAGTAACAGGGGTTGGCATTTGATTTATTGATTACACCCTATCAGACAGGCACTCAGCTAGCATTTGTTATATTATCAGTTATTATGCTACAAGTAAGTCATCTTGACCAAAGAGAATCAAAAATGTCTGATAACATCAGCTCAATGAAAAAATGGTCTGTTCTGAGGATAATCTTACTATACTGACTTTATTACAAGGTAATATTGAGACAGCACCCTACACCTTCAAATTCTCCTAAATTTTAAAAACTTTTTGATTGTATTTACCTTACCAAAGGCAGGAGTCCATATTGTCACGTACTAATACATATCTGCAAACCTTAAAGCATACCGATGTTACTGTGGCACTGTATTGCAACACTAATTCCCTTATACCAGGAATAAATTCTAATTCTCCCATCTCAGGAACTGGATTATTACCGAGTAAAACAAGGTGATGAAATTATTGTTGCTGAACTATGTATGATTCATAGTTAGTAACAACCATCTCTAAATGCAAAACTCAAATTTATATTCTCATAATCAAAGGTCAGAAGAAGAGTGCAAGAATGGATTGTTATTCATAGAAGCTAAAAGTATGCATTTATGCTAGTTGCTGTATGTAATTCTCAGATGAATTGTGAATTCACCTATACAGAAAGTGATGTATATGAAATTATAGATTTATAGCTTCTAGTACAAATCCTGTTACATTTTTCTGCAACAAAAGCTTTTTCATACAATATTTATGTAGCATTTCTTAATATATAGTTCTCTTGGAGATATAATTCTCTTAGTTCTTCTCTTCTACAAAAGCAAGAGACACTGAGGAACAACAGACTGGCCCCCCAGCATGAGAATATTTTCTGCCAGCACATAAAGAGCAGAAAGAAAAATACTGTCATCATTGCCCTTCAGAATAGGGAACATTTTTAGTTTGTTTGTTTGTTTAAAACCATTGCTAACATTTTCTAACTAAATCTTTACTGAAAATATTCCAGTTTAAGACTGACATAAACCAGTTTACTGAAAAAAGAAATCCTTTGGAAAAACATCATGGGCAAAACCCTGTATGAATGATGTGTGTGGTAGTGCAGAAGGTCTCACTCTCAGGAGTCCCTTATAATCCCTTCGAGTCCTGGCACATCTAAACTTCCCTAGAACCAGAGAAACAGAAAGTATGGACCTCGTCAATTTAACAGGGATCCAAAATGGTCATCATAATGACAGCACGAAACAGTGTACGTCTGATTCTAAGTTTATGTCTTTGATATAAGTCAATCAGGAAGAAAAACTGACTTTTTCTATGCAGCAAATAAATACAAACAAAATTCTAATGCAGAGGTGCTTGTAACAGTTACCTAATTAATATTAATCCACAGTAGTCAGCAATCAATACAGTTAGTAAGTAAATTTTAGGTTTGTCATCAGATCATGAGAGACACTTGAGCCTTTTTTCTTTTGAATTTTTATTGTATTTTTTCTTGAATTATAGGTTCATCAGTCTCCTCAAACACGGATGACAAATGACTTGTGAGCTTAAAGTCAAGATTAACCCTACAGTTAGCAGAAGCACTGCATTAGAGAAAAGGGGGAAAATGAATTCTGCTACCCATTTTACAATCAAAAGTAGCACTTTATCAGCAGAATATCCAATTTTCATGTTCCATTTTCATAACACTATCGCTCTTACATCACTAAGGATAAACCTATGTTCACTCACTAATCTTTTTCCCTATTAAAATCTTGCTGAATCTGTTCAATACCAACTTCATTTATTTTCACTTGCTAGCATCTTAATTAAAATCAGCTTATGTTGACTTTCATTTTTACAATGTATGCCTATTTCACATCTTAGCACCTTCATGGCCCCCCAGGGAATCATTATTCTTTAATATTTTATTTCCACCTTGTTAAGTTACTGGAATTGCCTGATATTCTTTATTTGCTAGGTCTTTCCCCCCACACCTTTTTACAATGCACACTATATGTAAAACCACCTAGTTCACAATCACACTGTCTTTATGCAAAATATATCAGTTCATTTACAAAAATAGCCTTTGACTCTTTTAGATTTATTACAAGAATTGTTTTTATAAATCATACATTTCATTGTTAATTAATGAAGGACCACTGGCCAATGGTACTTTATCCATCCTGAAGTTCAGAATAAATATCTAATTTTTTTTTAAGACTAGTATTTTCAAATTTTTAAATAAGAAAAGAAACAAGACAAATTTACCCATTCTTCAAAAAAAAAAAAAAAAGGAAATTATAACCAATTTTGTTCAGAACAGCATTCTGAATATACTCAAAATGAGAAACATTTTTAAACATATCAACTGTATTTTAATATAAGTTATTAAAATTAACATGTCTGAGCCTCTTGCTGGCAATACTCTCTTGCTGATAAGTGACAAACATAGTGCAAAATATTCTTCTGGGACAAGATTCATGTATGATCAAATACAGAGGAGTGGAAGCCCACAGGGAAAAGGAAACGGGGAGTTCTCTTCACCTGATACTCACAAACCATGGAAATTAAGTCCCATAGAAAGTGAGAATGGAGCCTGCACTTCATCAGTTATAAACAAAGCTTCAGCCACCTGTACGACTAGGGGAGAGCAGGAAGGACAGTACCGAGAGATGAAGTGGGAGGTGTGGATGGTTTGTGTCACCATGGGGGCAGGGTTTGAGTTGGGAGGGGAAGACCAGGTATTAGAGTAGGGGTTAGTAAGCAGAGATGCAGAGACCATAAGTGGGAGCAGTGAGTGGGCAGGAGAGAAAGGAGCTCATGTGTAAAAGTGGGAGCCAGCCTAAGCAGGGGATGGTGTGATAAGGGGAACAAAAGGTGCTGATGATGGCTGAATCAGCACTCCTGAGGAGAGCAAGTGCAAGAAGGGGTATGATGTAAAGCATCAGTTCGCCTGGCTGCTTTGAATGGGAGATTTGCTGGGAAGCCAGGAAGGCATTCACAATGGAAGTAACTGTATTTTTATTTTTATGGCTGACCTGGAACAACGCTTCCTCAACTCTCATCCACTCACGCCCCTTCTCTACCTACGCTACATTGATGACATCTTCATCATCTGGACCCGTGGGAAGGAAACTCTGGAAGAATTCCACCACGATTTCAACAGCTTCCATCCCACCATACAGCTCAGCCTGGACCAGCCTACACAAGAGGTCCACTTCCTAGACACCACGGTGCAAATTAATGACGGCCACATTAACACCACCTTATACCGAAAACCTACCGACAGCTATGCCTACCTCCATGCCTCCAGCTTCCATCCCGGACACACCACACAATCCATTGTCTACAGCCAAGCACTGAGGTACAATCGTATTTGCTCCAACCCCTCAGACAGAGACCAACAACTACCAGATCTTCACCAAGCTTTCTCAAAACTACAATATCCACACAAGGAAATAAGGAAACAGATCAACAGAGCCAGATGTGCACCCAGAAGCCTCCTGCTGTAAGACAAGCCCAAGAAAGAAAACAACAGAACAACACTGGCCATCACCTACAGTCCTCAGTTAAAACCTCTCCAACACATCATCAGTGACCTACAACCCATCCTGGACAATGATCCCTCACTTTCACAGGCCTTCGGAGGCAGGCCAGTCCTCTCCCACAGACAGCCCGCCAACCTCAAGCATATTCTCACCAGCAACAGCACACTGCGCCACAATAACTCTAACTCAGGAACCAATCCATGCAACAAACCTCGATGCCAACTCTGCCTACATATCTACACCAGCAACACCATCACAGGACCTAACCAGATCAGGCACACCTTCACTGGTTCATTCACCTGCACATCTACCAATGTAATATATGCCATTAAGTACCAGCAATGTCCCTCTGCTATGTACATCGGCCAAACTGGACAGTCCCTACGAAAAAGGATAAATGGTCACAAATCAGATATCAGGAATGGCAATATACAAAAACCTGTAGGAGAACACTTCAACCTCCCTGGACCATAACAGATTTAAAGGTCACCATCCTGCAGCAAAAAAACTTCAAGACCAGACTTCAAAGAGAAACTGCGGAGATGCAATTCATTTGCAAATTTGATACCACCAATTTAGAATTGAACAAAGACTATGAGTGGCTAGCTAACTACAAAAGCAGTTTCTCCTCTCTTGGTGTTCACACCTCCAGATCAGCTGCTAGAAGAGGACCTCATCCTCCCTGATTAGAGATAACAAGCTGGTTCAGTCTGATTGGACTAACCTTGTTATCTCTAACCTGGTCCTTGCCTCTTATTTATTCCTGCCTCTGGATACTTTCACTGCATGCATCTGATGAAGTGGGTATTAGCCCACAAAAGCTTATGCTTCAATACTTTAGTTAGCCACAGGACTCTTTGTCACTTCTGCAATTGTAATTTTGACACTCCATATGCTGTGCAGATCCACCAAGACTCTAGAAAAGAATATTGACTGGAACTGCTTAATACTGCTACCTCCTCCTTTTCACATAGCTCTATCCCCTTTACCTCAAATGGTTTTGAAAATGTTGTCTTTTGTGACTAATAATCCACATTTTCAAAAGTGCATAAATCACATTAACTTTCAACAGGACTTAGCTACTTTCAAAGAATTGACCTAAAGAGCAGTGTATATAAAATTCTCAGATCCTAGTGACATAGAATTTGAGGAAATACAGAACAAATAAATAGCTTCCATTTCCACCCACTCTTTTGCATTAAAGGCTTGATCCAGTTCCCACTGAAGTCAATGAAAAGACTCCCATTAACTTAAGTAGTAGTTGGAGCAGGCCCCAGGCAACTACCCAACAATATTGAGACTGTATTTAGTAACATGACAGTAGCACTACAGGAGGCCAATATTAGAGAATGTTAATTCTCTGAGAGAGTTGTTCTCTAATTATTAAAACAAAGGTCTAGGAATAAAGAACTTCTAAATTCTAACTATGGCTCTAAAACTACGTCCTTCTGCAGCACTGGTTACGCCACTGCACCTCAGTCTCCCCATCAGTAAAACAACAGTAGCCTTGTGAGTACTAATTCATTAATGTTTATAAAGCATGTTTAAAATGACTGACTGTTTAAAGAAGACCAAATTATGCTTTTGACCAACTCCCAATGAAGTTGATAGATAGAAGCTAACCGAATAGATCAGAAAGTATAACAGGGCTCGCAAAATGTCTAAACAGTAAAATTCTTTTGCAGCTTCTTTACCCAAAACTTACTTGAGCCATTATTTTACACCAGTCCTCTCTAACAAGCAAGGGAGCATAGGAAAGAGAAAATGTTACACTGCAGATGGTCAGGTGCACTAAAGTGTCCTTCGGCTTTGGGGGCTGATGGCTATAGAGTACTTTATTCCTCAGAGCTGAAAGTAAACTATGTTATCTCTACAACTCATCCATGTTCAACTTGACATCTCTTTACCTATAATAAGGTTTGTCCCCAGAGTCTGGCAGCCACTGAGGAACAGAACTAGCAATGTTCTAAGGAATGCAGGTCAGAAAAGCAGGAAATTGTCCCATCAAAATGTATGTTAAAAAGGCAAACTTCTCTTCCCATCTGTCCTTCTAGCAGTAATTTCCACCATTATCACTCTGTAAACACGCAATATTTCTATTCCTCATGGACAGACTTTGGCCAGCCCTTGCTTGCATGTTCACACAGCACAATCTGGACAAATTCTTGATGGAGATTGCATAGCAATCTACTTAAACTCTCTCCCCAACCGAACAACTGTTTGCATGTTGGCCAGAATCTGGTACCCTTCTGGCATAGTGCATCTACTCGGGAGGGTTGCGCCAGTGCAGCAACCAACAGGAAAAGCCCTAATGTAGACAAACACGGATTCACCTAGAATTGCATGTATATTTTATTCTAGTGCTAGAGTAAATCTCAAAGCACTTCACAAACACTAATTTATTTAAACTTTGAACTTTCCTGTGAGGTAGGTTAGTGTATATATTTATTTTTGAGCGAGGTAACCAAGCCACAGAGAGAGTATATGACTCACTTAAGGTCAAGCAACAAGTCACTGGTAGAGCTAGGAGTCTTGTCTCCTAGCATTTTTGCTATCACTACTAGACCACACTTCCTCTTCCATTACTAAAATGTAGTATAAGCTGCCCACTTCCGCTGAGTAAAATAATTATATATCATTTGCAAGATTTCATCTTGGTAAATTGAAGTTAAATATAATTCTATCGGAGTGAAGTTAAAACCAAGCATATGTGGTTACATGACATTAAAAAAGTGCTCAAAGACTTGCTGAGTTCTGAGAACTGAAACCACAAACAGCCAAAATGTGACTCCACATAGTCAGATATGATGGGGCTCCTAATATTGAACACTGTACTGTATGTAAGACCTTGGCTTTAAAAAAAAACACAAGACGATGGAAAAAATCAGGTAATTAAAACTATAACCACAAAAAACAACAACCTAAAGTTTTAAGGTGTGAAAGTGTACATTATTTTATCAAAGTAGTGACGTAGATCATATAAATACATACTATGCGCTAGTTCATCTTTACATACCACATGAATATAATTGTCATGTTTATCATCATAATTAAGTATATTTATTGCTAAATATTTATAGTTACCATTAGAGTGAAAACAGCTTGATTGTTTTAATGACTTCACAAACAACGAGGAGTCTGGTGGCACCTTAAAGACTAAGGGATTTATTTGGGCATAAGCTTTCATGGGTAAAAAACCCACTTCTTCAGGTGCATGGAGTGAAAATTGCAGATACAGGCATAAATATATATTGGCACATGAAGAGAAGGGAATTACCTTACAAGTGGAGAACCATTCTTGAAGGCCACTTCAGTCAGGGTGGCTGTGGTCAACTCCCAGTAATTGGTGACTTTGTTATTATTAAACATGTTCAATAAAGTAGTGCCTAAGGGCTAACAAGGACCTGGGCCCAATTGTGCTAGGCTCTGCCCTGAAGAGCTTACATGTTAAATAAATGTTTTGTGTTTGGAGAATCTCTCTTATGGTCAGAATAAGTGCTTGAATTTTGGCTCTGGTTTTCAAAATATTTTGGAGTAAGGAGCATAAGCACCAAACCACAAGTACAGGGAGTACATTTACCCCTAAATGTTTCTCTCTTAATTACCATGGCATGGTTTATTTCCAATTTCTTGACAACCGTAATTTAAAGACTTGTCATTATAAAGATTCAATGAGCTGAGAAGTATGAAGGAATTCTTTTCCAGATTTGCTGTTGTGATCAGAAAACTGCCACACTCAGAGAAGAGATGGTACTACTTTTGTAGTAACACTTCAGGGCGAGTGTGTGTGTGTGTCTGGTCCCCCCACCCCACCCACCCACCCATATCCCCTGCCTGCCAGCTGAAGAGGGAAGCACTCCAGTTCCTCTGCTACTTCACTAGACCAAATGATAAGCAGTGGATCACAATCTTTCTGAGCCATGACCGTATGTTACAAAGGGAAAAAGTTTCAAAGACACCCCCCTCCCCAATCTAGCCGTTAATAAAGGAGCGGGGGGATCATGATCTTCTGAAATCCTTTCCCAACCCCCAAGGCCGAGAACCCATGAACTCCAGGAAAGAAGCAACCAGACTCTTAAAAGTCTCAGTTCATAATTTGTATATTGCAAACTCTGGGGAAGGACTTTTGCCTTCCTCCGCACTTGAGTCGGACCGAGGACCTGTCGGGCACTACCACGCTATAAAGAAACAATAACAAACCCGCCGTTCACACTACTCCGGAGGCATTACCGCAAACCCACGAGGAGATCGGGGAAATCCTGCCCCACTCCCGTCCCACGCGGCTCCCGGGGAGGCGAAAAAGCCCAGGAAGAGGGGCTGTCAGCGCGGCCCCACTGACCCCGTTGCCTGAGCAGGGGCCTGACTCGCCTGGTCCCTGTTGCACGGCGAGCGCCAACGCTCAGGTATGTCCCTGACTCGGGAAAACCGCTGAGCCTCGAAACAAACCGAGGCGAGGCAGGGGCGGGAGGCCCCTTGGCGGCTCCGTGGCTCTCGGGCGCAGCGTCCCGGCCCCGCGGGAGGATCTGGAGGGTCCCTGACTTTTCACACGGCCGCGCCGCCGCCCTGCCAGGAGGACCAACGCGTGTGTCCAGCCCGCTCCTTTCCCCGCTTCCTTTCGCTGCCTGCGAGGAGAAAGGAAAACCCCGCCCGCAGGAGCTGCCCCCCGCCCCCGGCTTCAGCTGGCAGGCAGGGGATGGGGGGAACTAGACACACACTCGCCCTGGCAAACGAAGCCAAACTCAGGCAACGGGCAGCTGCATGGAAGCGCTGCACAGCGGCAGCTCCCGGGGGCTGCCGAGCCCGAGGAGGGAGGTTCCCGCCGAGCCAACGAAACGCGGGGACGGCGGGAGAGAAACTTACCGGAGGAAACCGAGGAGCCGGACAAACTGGAGTTACTGGACGCTGCCATCCTCCTGCTCCTCCTCCTCCTCCTCCTCGCCCCTTAGCTCCTAGCCCCGCTGCTGCTCCGGCTCCTGCTGCTGCCCCCAGCCCATTGCCAAGTGCGGGAGCCGCACCGTGCAAAGCAGCAGCCGCCGCCGGGGCTGCGCTTCCTGTTGAGGCAGCGAGCGAGCTGCGGTCGGTGGCTTGGCTGCGCGCCGCTCCGGCGGCGTCTCAGGGCTCTGCTGCTGCGTGCAGCGGGCGGACGCCGCTCGGCAGCGGGGCAGGGGAAAGGCCCCGCGGCGCTTCCAGTTGCCTCCTCGCCGCCTGGGGCGCGGGGGGTTCCCTTGTGGCCGCTCCCGCGCCTCAGCCTCCTGCCGGGCAGCGCCGATGACAGCCGGGCTCAGCCCCACGCCGCCGCCGCCGCCTCCTCCTTCTCGGTCCCCGTCGCGCACACAAAGGAAGGAGCGCGGAGCCGCGCTGACAACCCCTGGCGGAGGCAAGCCGGGGTCTGAGGCGCGCAGCCCGAGGCGGGAAGGGAGCCCGGGGAAGCAGCCAGCGCCCGCTGCCGATGCTCCCGCCGCTGCTTGGCACGGGGCGGCTCCTCCCTCCAGGTGCCGCACGCGGGCCACCTTCCGCCTGCTGGGGGCAGCCGGGACGCGCTGCTCCGTGCAGGATGGCGCCTGTTGAGCGCTTACTGCTCCGGCCGGGAACACGGGAGGACCCGCCAGGGGCGGCGGCGGCGATGATCAAGGATCGTCTTTGTTCCCGGGTGGCTCATGGAGCCGTTGTATGGGCTGAGCGCCCGCAGTGCGCCTTGGCTGGGAGTCTCCCCTTCTCCCGCGCGCCCACCCTGAGCTGCCATCACCTTGTCTGTCAGCTGCCCGTTTTGAACTAGGGCTAGGCCAGTGCAGACACCCTGGATGGCTTCAGAGATTCCAAGTGGGGAGCAAATGACCTTTTTCTGTTTCTTTTCCTCTCTCTCCTCCTGTCTAGTGGTTCTTTCCTCTCTTCAAGGTGCCTGACTTTCCTTTTCTCTTACGAAACTCTTCCTCCTCTGATCCCTCTTTGTCTTTCATTGTTTTGTGTTCTCTGACACCTTCCCTTTCTCTTTCCATCTGTACAGAACACAATGGGGGGTGGGTACCATTAAAATCCTAAGATTGATTGTCTGTGGCAGTGACGTTTAGGATGTCACCTCTCCTAAGCATAAGAAATGCCCCAAATGTCATGGGATAGAACAGGGGTTCTCAACCATTTTCCCCAAGCCCTTTTTCCAGACCTCTCGCATGCATTGAATTTTGCAGCATATTCCATATTTGTCTGGATTATGCTGCCTATTTTGCTGCTTTAGGGAGGCAGGCAGTATTCTACAGCTGGAGAGAAAGAGATGTCTTAGCCAAATACCCTGTAGCCTAAAGGAAAATCCATTGAGCTAAAAGAAATTGTGAGTTCAGATCTCATCTATTCTAGCTACTCTTTAAATGTCCATGCATTTCACAGTCCTTATTACTTAGCAAGCCCTTGTATTCATAGAATGGGTATGAGAAGGCCTCCTCCATTTTATAAACAGAGCAGTTGTCTTTTCAGGCTGAGTTAGGACTAGAGTTCAAATCTCTTACATAACACACGTCTTGTCCTCCCAGCCATACTGGCTGTCAGAATGAATGTGCCCAATATATGTGCTTTTAAAATCCTCTAATCATTATATCACACTCCCCTCCCAAAGTCACGGATAGGAACCAGAACTCCACTATCCTTCAACTTTCTACTGGATAGTTGTGTGACTTCTGGCAAACTGTTTGTCAACCTCCAGCCACTGGTAGCTAGACCACATAATCTATAATGGTCATTCCTATAGTGGTAGTGGTCTAAGCTAGGGATCTGAAAAATTCAGCTTTCAAACTCTGCTGATGATCTATGTCAGGGAGTTTTCTGGTTGCATGTGATAGAATTTTTATTTCCAGTTCTCTTTTTTTAAAAACTGGTTTATTTAATCCACAGTGAGAAAACAAACTTTAAAGCAGGTTTTATTATTACAAACCATTATAATCTGTAAATTATGGTGTAACATAAACATAATGTGGAACACCTATATTTTATTTGTCAAACAATTTGGTTGCTGGTGTCTCACTATAAGATTTAAAATCTGAGAGTAAAATGAGAAGGGAGAGGTTCTTGTGCACCCTTGACACTTGTTATGACCCCAGTTTGAGAACTCATGGTATAGGAGATGTAAATATCAAGATTATAATGGTGTTCACTGAAAGGGTTCACAGTGCCTTGCAGTGGTATCTACTCCTCACTTGTATTCTGGTGTCCTCTTACCTTCATGCTTTGTCTTCTGATCCAGTGGCTGTTCCCCCATCCCCAAACTAACAAAATCTGCAATACAAGGGATTAGTTGAGACACAGAGAGGTAGTCTTGCAAATTTCCCATCCAGAAAGAAAGTAATAACATGAATTATACAAGGTTCCTAACCTGTGGCAATTTGAACAGAGCTGGATGAAAACTACAAACATTTTCCTCTGAATATTTGTTCACAATTAATTTGCACTGTCTGTGCTCACATACGATTAGTATTTACTTTCTCTTAATATTCTAGTATTCAGGTTTATTTACAGGAATGTTAATGAAACTAATACATTTTAAGCAGATGTTGGAGAATATTAATAGAAAGTGAACTTTTTTTTCCCTGTGAGTAATCACACCAGAAATCTTATTCTAAGATTCCAGTCAGGGCAGAGAGAGATACAAGTGATCTGTGTTCAGTCAAGACAACCATTTTTGCCATTGCTTTGCTGACCAGAAGGCCTTTTCCAGACATTTGGTTGCCACTTTAATTACATTCATTGTGCTTCCACACGTAGCAGGGGAGACCGCAAGCAGGTTATCATTTCCTCCCCAACACTGTCACTCCCCACCATGACCTAGAACACCCCCTCACCACCAACTAAAATCAAGTTTCTTTCTGGTGTCCTCCCACATCCCTCCTTGTGGAAGATAAGTTTGTTCACAGAAGATGATCTGAAGCCTGTGTGGCTGCTGACGTACCAAGCAAAAATCTACTTAACCCAAATGGGCAAGTGTCAAACTTTTCCTCCCCATGATGCATATGGACAGTTCTAATCCGTATGTGCACCCAACAGTAAGCTCACACTTACTCCGTAGATGGAAAGTGAGGGAATTGCTGAACTGTGACTCTCGCATGTGACATACTGTTGGACACATCCCGGATGGTTTCCCAATTTATGCTCATCCTGGAGGTGTTGCAGCCATTCACATGAGTACCCTCTCTGCTCTAGACTGGATAACAGACCTTGAGATTCAACTGTAGTCATGTTGTTCCTTTCACTGTTCTACTTTTGCCATACAAAAAAAGAAGTCAAGACAACATGGATTTTGAATCTTCATGATGAATTGCTCATTGTTGAGCTATAGACAAGGCATAATTAGGCAAAATAATTAAAATAATGAATTAATTCAAGAAATTCACAATTTGTTCAGACACTTTGCAAAGAACAAAATTTAAAATTGCCAATTAATAATAAATTATTTGTCCAGATTTAAATGTAAGTGAGGAAAGAGTTACATTTTTAAAAAACTGGGATTGTAAAGGTCTCATTGAGAGAGACAAAGTAGTTTCTTATAAGAGTGAAATACTCCAATAACTGTCTTCAAAATAACTCAGATGAGGGAGTCTCTCTCCAAAATCAATGAGACTTGACAGGTCTGGTTATGAAAGTGTGATTTTGAAGGTTAAAAAAAATGTTGAAATGTGTAGATGTGAGGCTATGTCATATCCATTCCAAAAATGTTCAAAATTAAATTAATGCAGTTCAAGGGCATGTCTAGTAGATTAAAAGAGCTATTTCACACTCCAAGACATGATAACATCTTTATTCAATGGAAAAGAGTATGTAAGACCATGACATTTAGAAAGTATTAGATCAAAGGGGACATAAACTTTAAAAAAAACAGAAGTGCAAAATTCACTCCATGTTCTACGGTACAGTTCCAAATGTTATTTTAAAGAACTTGTAAGCAGATTACATCCTTCTCCACACTATGCATATACTGCATATAGTCCATACTTAACCATTCCTGAGTTTTGGTTTTATCAGGTACTCAGATAACTGCAACAAAACTTAAACCTCAGTCTAACCTTTCTTCTTGAGATTGACTATGCTTAAATTTTCCATGTATCTAGACTTCCTGTATCCTAGTACTCTCTGATCTTGATTAAAGTTCCCACTCCTATCCTGACTGTAGCTAAATGAAGCCACCTGCCAGTATGAGGGTACTAATTTACTCTGCATCTTTATAAAGAGTTTCAGCTTCTCAATTTAGGGTTACTCAGCAGTAAAAACTGTTACAGAGACACTATCATCAACATTAATAGTGACCTACAATAGACAAAGATCAACCCTTTTTGCTTATGTATTATGCATGAAGATGCTCTGAAAGCTTATTTTCCACTAAGGTAGGATTTCTTGAAGCGTTCAATATTGATCATACTCTGCTTTCATTGAAGTCAATGATTAAATTCCAAGAATTTCTTTACCTTTATTTAATTGAGAGAGACAAGGTAGGTGAGTTAATATCTTTTATTGATCAATTTATGTTGGTAAAAGACAAGCTTTTGAGCTCCACACCAAGCAACCTTAAGTTAATATTAACAAAGATTTTTATTGATAATTGAGTTTGTGTTTGCAAACAAAAGGAAAAATAAGAGTCCCAAAGATTTATACTGCAAATTGTGTAGTACAAAGTCTACTGAGATTTAACAGAGATTCTTTAGATAGTACTGTCCACAGGTGCAGGGTTCAACCATATGGATTCAATTGCAGAATTATAAACAGATATTGTTTAGACAGTCTCAAAATGTTTTTTGCTGAAAAATACCTATTTGTCAAAACTGAAACCCTTAATAGGAAAGGGTCAGTTTCAATATATTTTCCTACTAAAAAAACTTACAAATTGTCAATGAATAGTTTCATTTTTTGTGCAAGATTAATTTAGAACTATAACTTTATTAATAACAACAAAAACCAAAATGCACTTTTTCAAAATTATGAAAACATTTTAACTGGCCCATTTGTGTTTTTGTTTTGGTTTATGAATTCACTAGATTTTTTTTTTTTTTTTGAGATTTCATCCTGATTCAGGACAGGAAAAAGATTTCAAAAGTTCCTGTGGGTTGGGAAAATCATTTTCTGCCCAGCCCTAATTATAAACTCTTTGGGATTGGGGCTCTCTTTCATTTTATGGTACCAATCCTGCAGATATCCATGACTTGGCCCCTATTTGTAGTGACTTTAGTGGAACCTTCTCATCTAAATAAAATTATGTATATGTTTTTGTAGGATCAGAGCCTATGTTTGGAGGGTACCCGGACAACAGGCCACAATCCTGACTTCAGCTTCTGAAGTGTTACTGTCACACAAAGGAGAAGGGCAAGAATATCTTTCTTTTTCTCAACACCTATGTTTTTTTCTTCCCTTTTGACAATAAAGTTTATCACATATTTAACACTAACTAGCTCTTACTGTAATTTGTACAAAGTAGACAATTTTATTGCCGACTCAAAGGCTTTTTATTCGAGCTTCTCTCTTTTATTGCTCCACTCCACCAAAAGATCTCCTGTATTAAGAGTTGCCAAAAACAATGTCTACATTCATACAGGTATGGGTTAAAAGGAAATGCATTACTAACTAGGTAGGTAAAATTCTACCCCTTAATACTATGATAATCTTGAAGCTGGACTGGATTTACCAATGACAGTGGAAAGAGGTACAAGTTAGGAATCCCTATGTGAGTCTGTCCTCCTGGACTCCAGACTATTCACCCAAGGAAACTGAGCACTTGAATTGTCATCTTCCTTCTTTTAGGTTTCTGCGAGAAGGAAGTTGTTTATTTTCTAAGGGGTCCCACAGGATTGATTGGCAACAAAGGGCGAAGAGGATGTGTTGGATCCAGGCAGCCCTGACCTCCTCTCTTCCTCACCTACTACTCAAATTTTGGGCTATGATGGCCTCCAGGGACAAGCCACTTTGCACCTCCGCAGCCATATCCATGTGTCCTTTCTAATTACAGGAGACAAGAATGTGGAATCGTGCTGGTAGAACTCAGATTTACCCTAGACTGAATGTAGTCAACTGAAGTTGTTATAGCAAAGTAGCAATGACACAATATACATTAATAACTGGAGTTTTCATAACCTAGTTAAACAAGTTTCTCCCAGAATGAAACTTGATCCACAATCTCAGGCTCAGAGTAAATATTTTGCCAAACATGAAAATGTTTAGGTCTGATTATATAAATAATAATAATAATAAAAAGTTTGGCCAACTGCTTTGCTTATAGGAATAAAAATATAAACACCCTTCATAAGAAAAGTGTGACATTTGACACAATAATTAATGTTGTCAAAGACGTAAAACACTTATTCATCTTGTAATGTTTATAGTGCTTACCATGAAAGGCAGGAAACGCATTATTCAACCTTTGATGTTACATGTGGGGAATGAGGAAGAGACCTTCATAAGTAATAGATAACCAACATTTGTATACTGTTCAAAAATTGGAAGTTTTACTCATTATGAGCACAAGTTTAAATGAGTAAAATGCACCAAAACATCAATAAACAGCAGATGCATAATGTATTCAGGTCTGAATAAATTATGTGAGTCACAATAGCTTGCAGCAGCAGCTATAGATGCAGTCCAGAACTGTGTGTGATTAAACAGTCTCTTCCTGTCTCCTCTCCAAAAATAAAGAATCAGTGAACTTCTATTTTTGTTCCTCCTTCCTTAATTGAAGGCAAGCCTAGAGATATTAGATAACTACTAACTCTGCCAATACCGTTTGACATTATTGATCTGGCTACCACTGGCGACTATACAGACCACTTGTAAACTCAAATTTACAGACTTCAAGGCCAGAAGGAACCAGATCATCTAGTCCAGGGGTGGGCAAATATTTTGGTGAGGGTCACATCAGGGTTCAAAATTGTATAGAGGGCTGGGAAGGAAAGGTGGTGCCTCTTCAAACAGCCTGGCCCCGTCCGCTATCTGACTCCCTCCCACTTCCCACCCCCTGACTGTCCTCTCACAAACCCATCCAACCCCCCTCGCTCCTTGTCCCCTGACTACCCTCTCCTGAGACTCCCCGCCCCTAACCACATCTCCCAAGAGGCCACTCCTAAGCCCCCCTACTTCTTGTTCCCTGAGTGCCCCACTCAGAGACCCCCCTAACCCTAATCACCCCCCAGGTTTCCACCCCCTATCCAGCCTCCCCTTCTCCTTATCCCCTGACTGCCCCCTCCAGAGACCCCCGCTGCCCCTAATCACCCCCCAGGACTCCACTCACTATCCAACTCCCCTTTCTCTTTGTCCCCTGACTGTCCCCTCCAGAGAGCCCCCGCCCCTAATCACCCCCCAGGACCTCACCTCCTATCCAAACCCCATGCTCCCTGTCCCCTGACTGCTCTGACCCCTAGCCACACCCTCCTCCCCCTGACAGACCCACTGGGACTCCCACGCCCTATCAAATCCCTCCCATTTCCTGACCACCCCCCTGAGACTCTCTGCCCCTTATCCAACCTCCTCGGCCCCAGCCCCCTTATCATGCTGCCGCACCGATTCGCCAGAGTGCCCAGCCCTGCCTCCCCAGACAACAGCTTGCATGGTACACTGAGGCAGAGGGGCAAAGTGGAGGTGGGGGGAAGAGCTAGCTTCCCCAGCAGGGAGCTCAGGGGCCAGACAGGATGGGCTTGCGGGCTGGATGTGGCCTGCAGGCCATAGTTTGCCCACCCCTGATCTAGTCTCACCTCACATTGCAGGCCACAGAACCTCACCCACCCACTCCTGCGATAGACCCATAACCTCTGACTGAATTACTGAAGTCTTCAAATCATGATTTAAAGACTTTAAGTTACAGACAATCCACCATTTACACTAGTTTAAACTTTCAAGTGATCTGTACCCCATGCTGCAAAGGAAGGGGAAAGAATTATCTGTAGTAACTCAGTCTTCCCCACCTAGTGTCCCATCAACAGCCATTTGAGATATTTGCTGCTAGAAGTCTTAGATTGGCTACATGCCATTGTAGGAGGCAGAGCTGTCTCTGGGGAAGTGCGGGGCCCGGGACAACTCCCCCTCCGCCCCAGGCACCACCCTCTCTCCACTCCTTCCCCCAAACCCCTGCCCCACCTCTTCTAGGATTTTGCCGCTTCCCACTGGTGAGTGCAGGCCCAGCCCCCGCTGCCAGCGTCAGGCCCCCTTGGAAGACTGTTCCAGAACTTCACTCCTCTGATGGTTAGAAACCTTTATCAAATTTCAAGCGTAAACTTGATGGACAGTTTATATCCATTTGTTCTTGTATCCACATTGGCACTTTCCTTTAACAACTCCTCTCCCTCCATGGTATCCCTCTGCTAAATCTATAAAGAGCAATCATATCTCCCCTCAGCCTTCTTTTGGTTTGGCTTAAAAAGCCAAGCTCTTTGAGTCTCATCCTAGAAGGTAGGTTTTCCATTCCTCGGATCATCCTAGTAGCTCTTCCCTGCACCTGTTCCAGTTTGAATTCAACTTTCTTCAACATAGGAGACCAGAACTGCATATAGTATTCCAGATGAGTCTCACCAGTTCCTTGTATATTGGTACTAACACTTCCATTTCTCTAGTGGAAATACCTTTTCTGATGCATCCTAGGACTGCATTAGTCTTTTTTAGAGACTGGTGGATCATTGCCATCCAGTGATCAAAACACCCACATCTTCCTTCTACTTGTAACAGAGACCTTGGGGGTGAAGTGTCTTAGTGGTTAGCACACTTAGTATCCCTTCATGGTGGATTGGTCTTACAGTCCTGGTCCTACAGTCCTGGTCCTTCTTTAATCAGCGGTGCAGTGAGTCCAGTCCCTCCTGCATTGGGGGCAGTAGAAGTGGAGGCCAGGCCTACCCACTCCATTGCGCTCTGACCCAGGACTCTAGCAGGGTCAATAGTATCTGGCCTCCAAAGGTGCCTTCCTAGTTACTCTCCCTGCATCATTTCCTACTTCTGCTTTTCCCTCCCTGTTCTCAGCCCCAGATAAAGTGAGAAGAAAGAGAAAACATAACCAAACCAGCAGCCCCAGCCAGGCTCAGTTTATAGTCTTACTCCCTCAGGGAAGCTTCTTCAGCACCCTTGTCATGAGCCTTCAGAGTAGGTCTGTCCTCCCCATCCTCCCTCCTTCTGAGCTGAATTGCTTCCTTGTCAACCCCTTCTCCAATTCAAGTATGTTCTGCGGGGCTTCTTGGACCTAGCACTGTCTTTAATCCCTTCTGCCCCAGTATGAGGTTTGTATACTTCATTCACTACTGCCTCTCATATAACCACGTTCTCCCATCTTTCGTCTCTTTTTTTCCTCTTTATTTACATGTCAGGTTTTGACTTAATATTAGACTGTGAGCTCTTTGGGGCAAGGACTGTCCTTGTGTGTGTTTGTTTGTAGAACAGTTAATATAATGGGGCTCTCTGATCCTGGATTAGGGTTTTTGGGCACTACAACCAAACCAATATTAATAATTAATACATTTTGATATACTGGCACCAAATACATTATTATGAGCAGAAGGAATCAAAACATTCTTGTCGAAATTTTTTGGATGACAAGCAGGAAAAAAAGTTAATTTGTCATGCTATTTTTTACTTCTTCCCAAAGAAGGCTCTAATTACAAGTACTGTAACAGCTTTCAGATTGGATCTATCCTACAGTCATTTCATCTACAAAAGTCCCATTCAAGTAAATATAATTTTTAAAATTCATACTGATTCGAGGGTGGCTCCTTTATCTCAAAAGATAGAGCTCTTTCTCTGCAAGGACTTAGACCAGCGAGGAAACCCTTAAAGCAAACTAAGGCCAGATCTTCAAAGGGATCAATGGAAGTCAGGCACCTACATAGCTTTGAGGATTCTGAGCCTATGGCTCCTGTTCCACAAGATACTTAAGCCCATGCCTCAGTGGGATTACTTGTGTGCTTACAATGGGACATGCTAAAGGTTCTTGCTGAATTAGGGCCTAAGGGAAAAGCATCATACAAAGGTGACTGATTAAAAAATATTTTATGTAATTTTATAAAGTAACTAAGTGATACATGAGCAATATTTATGAATCATTAAACAATTATTTTAATGAGGGTTAGATCAGGCACTTAGGGTGAAATCCTGACTCCACTGATTTCAGTGGAGCCAGGATTTCACACATAGCATTTACAAACAACAATTCTTAGCAGTGAGGTCTTCTGTTTTTCCACAGAACAGGAATCAGACTAGTACATTATGAACAGGGAAAGTACAATTTTCCCCATAGCACCCTTCCATTGTTTCTGACCTGAAAGGACCACATCTTGGTGTGAGAGAGGAGTTTGTACGTCCAATTAGTCCTAGGCTTTCTGCTAAGATTGTCAAAAACAATACCATCAGTGAACATTATGTTCTATGTGGGGAGGGGAGGTGCTGTACTTCATGCCATTCAATCTTCATTTCTGAAAGGTTTTAATTCTCTTGATAGTGCTAAGCACACTAACCGTGAAATATGTTGCATAGTGATACTGAAGAGGGATTTTTAGTGGGAAAATTTTCAGATAGATCACACTTAAATAATGCAATATATTTACATATCATGTGTTATGCATACTTTTTCTTGACCTTTGTCCAATTATCTATACTGACATTTAAATTAAGCCTTTCTCCCACAATCCATAATTTCCTCCTACTTGAACCAATGGTGAAGTCATCATGCTGAATTCATGGCATCACAATTACCATGATAATACAGTGATATCAAAGCCTCCGCTTTATGCTCTCATTAAACTAGGAGAAGGCGCTTGTTTGATAGCAGAGTTTGGTGAACTGTTCAGTCATTATAGCCTTCTTCCAGTTTGTGAATTGTCTGCAAACATACTAAGATTTTTATTAATTTATTTGCTATTCCAATTTATTTACTGTATTCTTTTTACAAACAAATTTTAGTCTGTGGTTTTGTTTGCCAATTGTTCACTGCAAATATTCCTTAAAATATTCAATATGCACAATTCAACAATCAAATAGTATGATTGGCTGCCTAAGTCACATGAAATAAACCTTTACAAATTAATTCTGCTTCTTCCCAAAAGACATTTTATTTCAGCAATAGTCTTGAAATTTACTTTCTGCAAATGTTTGCAAAAACAAAACTTTATGGCACTTTTAATTTGCTGTTGGCAATTAAATGTGCACAATCAAAATGTCTATTTAGAAGAAAAAGCTCAAGAATAATTTTTCTCTCTATTCTCCCAGCTCTGGTTGTGGGGTAGAATTTTCTTAATGAGACACAAATAGCTGCAACAATAGCAAGGGAGATACAGAAAATTACTACAGGAGAAAGCTACTGTTCATGTTTTTATTTTAAATGTTCTCTTGTAGATTTGCCCCATTGTGAAAGGCTGTCTTTAAAATAATTTTGCATATTGATTTATGCAATAGATTTGTTTATAATGGGACCTCTTGAATTTAAATTTATGCATTGGCTTAACTTCAGCATCTTAAATAAGATATGTAGAATAGAGTACCTGAATTTAAACATACTTAAATACAAATCTTATAGGCTTTAAAGGTCTTACAGTTATTGTTTTATTATGTTGGGTTTTTTTTAAATACTGACCATGTCTCAAATCCTGACATTCAGGATTTTTGCTTGGGAAAAACTTCATTTGTGCAACATCCTGCAATATGCCAAGTACCACCTGAACATCTTAAATTCTAGTTGGGCATGCTCAGCTCTTCAAAGGATCTGTCTCAACAGGAGTTTGCCAGATTTGTCTCTAATTATTTAGAGTGAAATCCTGGCTCCATTGACTTCAATGAGGTCAAGATTTTACCCAAGATTTCTTTCTCACTGTAACACAATAAAAATTATTATGCCACAAGGCAACATCAATATAATTTCATGTACTAGTGCAGGGGTCTCCAAACTATGGCCTGAGGGCCGGATCTGGCCCTCGGCCTCAATTTGTCTGGCTCCTCAACCAACAGGGGAGAAGCAAGCAGGCAAAGGATGCTGCAGCTGAGCTGACAAGCTGAACAGGCAGTGGGAGGGGCTGCTGGCAGCAGCTCACATGTGGGAGCAGCTCAGCTGAGCTGTGCGAAGGGATGAGTGCCCCCGGGAGCCAATGTCCCGCAAAAAGGGGAGCCAACTTAGGGGAGAGTTGCTGCTGCAGCCGACCAGGCATGGATCCCTGCCTTAGCGTAAAAATACAAGCCAGATGCTTAATTACATCTCCAATAAATGGAGTAAAGAAGATGGAAATAAAATTAAAAAATAATGTGAAATTATTTTTAATGTATTGACAAATTTTGTGTGACTTCACAGTACCTGCATTGATTATACAGCTACTTTTATACCTCATTTAGAATGTAATGCAACACTGACACAGTAGAGTAGTGCTGTTTTTTCACAGTTGCATATATTTTGCATATATTAATTTTTCTTACAGTCGCTTTGGCCCGCGAAGCCCCTTCAAAAATCTAATATGGCCCTCGTCTCATAAAGTTTGGAGACCTCTGTACTAATGGGAAGATAAAATGAATTTGGAAGGACAAATGTGTCTGGTTCTCAAAGGTCAAAATACTCAGCGTTGTTTTTATAAATAAAAATACTTCTCGGTGGTTAATCAAAAATAACATACACCAACTTAGTGCTGTTAGAGAATGAGCATACCCCAACACCCACTATCATGCAGACATTCTGAAACGTGCAAAAGCATTTAGTAAAATACAAATTCTAGTAAAATTTGTTTGAGGTGAGTGTCTCAAATGATGTTATCCTGAAATTGTACATTAGATTAAACATAAAATACATAAAAAGACTAAATGAAAAGCCTGTGTGTAAATAACATTGACACTTTATGAGCTGGAAGGAGGGGAATTATAAATGTTGTTGTGAAGTGATTCTGTCCTCTAAACGCTAGGTTTATAATATATCAATAGTAATGTTATAGGACTCTGTGGATGCAGAACAAACTCCTCTCCCACTGGAAAAGAAGAATATATACTTTCTGTGGTTACTATAAAGCTCCAGAGAATTTTCTTAAACATTTTACCACAATCATGGGTTTATATTCCTATCCCTAAGTTTCTTAACTCTTAGGAATATCAATGGTGGCTATGTTTGCATGATGAAAATAAATTAGAGTCCTTATTGTTTTTGTTCTGATAAAATGAAATGTTCTTTCCCCATGTTAAAATTATCTTTTATATTGTTGGTCTGTAATATGGGGAAAGCAGGGCATTCGTGACTAAACGAGTCCCGAATTCTTTTTTTCATTGTATACAGGGCCAAATCCTGCTCCTATTGATATCAGTGGCTAACTCCCATAGATTTCAATTGGAGCAGGAGTGGATGATAAGTTGTCAATCTTGCTAACAGATGACCAATTACATCCATAGTCGGGCTGGATAGAAAATCTTCTCATCTAGTATACCGCCTTGTGCACACTGCATTTATGAGCAACAGTCACCTCATATGCTAATAAACAGTCAAACCCATATGCAGGCAAATTAATATCAGTAAATGCTTATTTAATTTATACTTATAGATATCTAAGGATAAATGAATGTTTCTGTGACAAGCAGCCTTTATCAAAACTGTCTTAACTGATTTGTCCTTAGGTGCCTGTAAGTACAAAATTAAATGGATTTTATCTGGGTATTTGACTAGGTATTTCACATGATCATTATATCATTATCTGTGCATGGATTTATTGTGCATGGGATGCTGAGATGGATTTTACATTATTTGTAGTGGTTTTTGTAGGGCAACTGCTTCTATTTATATCCCACAAATTAATATTTATCTATGACATGGCGTCAGAGACGTAGCTACTGAGATTATTTGATGGACCTTTTGACATTTTTAGAATATGGAATGCTGAATACTAACATTCAACTCAGTTTTAAACATGATTCCGTAAGGGATGATGACATCTAATTAATTGAACTATGGTATTTGTTTGTAAATAGGATCTCCTATGGATTATTACAGTGATAGTGAAGCATTATAACTTAACAGAACACAATGGAGATGCAGCTGTATCTGTTAATGCAGGAGACTCATGAGTTCAGGATGTGTGCTTGCCTATCTTGGTGATGATGTATCAGACAATGGGAAAAGGTGCATGCCTGCTGTTCAAGTGTTTAGAGAGAACTATGGGCATCAGAAAGCTGTTGTTGGACAGATGGCTATTAGAGGATAATTTGATGGAATCCCATTGAATAAAATGCATGCTTTTGCCTGTAAGTTCATAACAGAAGAATTCCTTCTCCAGAAGAAGCATCAATACAGGGTCATGTGACCCATTTTGGTCCAAGGATTTAATTTGTGAGTGTTGCCCCTGAAAATCTAAAGCAGGGGTCTCCAAACTACGGCCTGGGGGCTGGATCCAGCCCACGGCGTCAATTTGTCCAGCCCCCCAGCCCCAGCTAAGCAGGCACATGGAGAAGCCGCTGCTGCCGGCGGCCCCATGTGTGGAGGGGTGAGTGCCCCCGTGGTATGGCTGGAGGAGCAAAGGGAGGTGGGCGCGGCAGCAGCATGGTTGGAGGAGCAAAAAGGGGGTCACGACAGTGACCAGAGGAGCAAAGAGGGGGGTGCGGCAGTGGCCTGCGAAGCCCCTTCAGAAATCTAATATGACCCTCATCTCAAAAAGTTTGGAGACCCCTGATCTAAAGGAAAGAGCAGTAAAATGGCCAGACATGTCTAGGAGGTTCTATGCCCTGTACCAAAGCACTTGGGGGTGGGGGGAGAATGGTTTTATTGGTTTCAGATATGATATCCAATAAAGGAAGTGTTCTTGCATAAGAGCTGGTTATTGCTTTCTGGGCTGGAATAAAGGAAGAAACAATCCAAGCAAGCCCAAATGATGGCACATAGGAAACCAAAGATGAGGAAGATCCACCAGAGCAGAAAACATGTTTTCTTCTACCTTGGCAATGTAGGAGAAGAAATCCCACTTTGCTCATGGATGACCTAAGCAAGGCATCTGTTGGGCCCAACTCACCAATACTATCCACGACCAAGCCAAGCCAAGCCCAGGACCAATAAAGTTTTAGTGAAGCTGGGTAACCTCTGGCTATATACTATGAGAATCAAGCTTCTAGCTGTAGATTAGAAATAGAGAGGCTATGATGATATTTGAACATACAAAGGAATGAATGTAGACTAGATATAAGGAGGGCATCACTTAGGGCTTGGCTACATTTGAAATTTCGAAGTGCTGCCGTGGGAACGCTCCTGCGGTAGAAGTTTGAAGTGCGAGTGTGGCCATGCGCGAGCGCTGGGAGAGAGCTCTCCGAGCACTCCTGGTAATCCACCTCCAAGAGAGGATTAACTCCGAGAACTGGGAGCGTGGCTTCCAGTGCTCGGAGCCTGTCCACACCTGCCCTGCCCTGACCTTGGGTGCCTCACAATGCTTTGCTGCTGTAGCTGTCAACCTGGGCTAAACAGCATTCAGGTCACACCCTGAGTGTCTATAGCTGCAGCCTACCAGCAACACTCCAGTCACACTCTGGCTTCCATTAGCCTTGGTTACCATGTGCAGGGTGATCCCAACACACTCCCAGTCCCAGATTTCCCCCCAAAAAGTGTATTTTGAACTGTGAAATCCTCTCCTGGACAGTTCAGGTATTAGAGCTCCTTGGGCTCTGTTTTCTATTTTAATTGGAGTTGCCAAACAATTCAGTCTAAACAAAACACTGAATTTGTTTAGATTATAGCATAAAACAAGTTTAACTACAAAGAGAGAAATTTTAAGTGAGTCCAAGGCAGTATGGTCAGATATGGTTACAGGAGAAATAAAGATGAAACACTTTTGAGTAGCTAAAATTTAACAAACTAGACTTGGTTCAAGGTAAAATCCTTACCACATGTTCACAAAAATATTGGTAATCAAATTTTCATGTTGGGGTCCCTCCCAAAGTCAAAAGGGTGGTTCCTTTGTCTTCGTAGGTGAGAGAGAGAGAGAAAGAAATTGGAAGAGAAAAATGATCACAGTGGGCTCTTTTTGCCTCTCACTTTTATAGTCCACTCACCCTTTGACATGCATTTTCCTGAGGACTACCCCTAGATAAATTTCCTTCCAGCTGTGAGGATGGAGGCATGGAGTTTTGTAGTGAAAAAAATTCTGTGCTGTTGTTTTTAAAAGGCAGATGTGACCTCTCTGCCAGGTGAAGCCATCAGCAACAAGGGCTGCATTCAGTATCTAGAGGTTCATTTTCAACAATACAGCACAAAACCAGCTCAGACCCCAACCCAGTCACCTGGGACAATTACACATCACCCCTGGGTGCCTCTAACAGGCAATACTTCCCCTCTCACAAGCAGAGTCTGAGTGTAGCAAATAGTTTTAATAAAAGGAGGGAATTAACTCAACATTCATTTGGGAAAACACCACAACTAGGGCTCATAAACACAAACCAGGAGCAAAAGACCCACTCCCAAGTAAGTTGGGCAGTGTCCTTTTCCCCTCGGGGTCTTAAACCCTGCAACCCACAAATCCCTTTAACATGCCCACCCTTCTCTGTACCCCACTCACAGTTGCTGTCTTTGGCCACGCAGCCCCAGAGTTCACAGGTTCATCTGCAGAGTTCACCTCACACCCTGTGTGGAAAGCGAGGGGGAGGGGTGTAAGGAGGCACCTTACACGCTGCACTGCTCAGGCACTTGATTGTTGCCCCAACAGCCGAGTTCCATGCTTCTGCAGGGCTCTTCTCTGGCCCTCTCCACCAGGTTTTCTGCTGGCCACTTGCCATGCCTCTCCACCAGCCCCCCAGCTAGCTGCTTGCCATGGCTCTCTACCAGTCACACCTCTCCACCAGCCATACTGCTAGCCACTCGCCACTCCTCTGCACCAGCTGTCTGCTCACCAAGATGTCTTCGGGCCCCATCCCACTTAACACAGCTCTCAGTAATTTCTGCTATTTCTGGGAGAGCCTCACTACTGCTGTATAGTGGGCAGTTTCTTGCAATATAGACACTATTTCAAAGTAGATCTAATACTTAGATCTAAATATGAGTGATTTCAGCTTAGCAGTATGTAATAAAACTCACAATGAAGTCTAAATTAGCTCTTTTATTATACCATAGGAAGAAAAAGCCAAGGTTAAATAGTGCCAAGAACCTTTGAACAAACCCCATTTACTTTCAAGTCATTGGACTTGGGAACCCATGTCCCCTGCCTAGCAAGTGCTATTCAGTTGAGCACAAGTCCCTCCATTGGGGTATGCCAGGTACAGTTCTGCTACCCTCAGTTCACACAACCAGGATAACAACGCTTTATTACTCCTATCCCAGTAACAAGGAGACTGGGGATCCAATACCAGCCAGAAGTGATCCCACTGAGCACCTAGGCAGGGTGGGTATGTCTATGCAAACGAGATCAACTTTTGAAGTCTTCTTTTCCACAGATCACCACTAGATGTCAGGAGAGAGCTCATCCAGACTGCTTACACAGATTGATCGGTTCCTTCTTCCCTCTGTTGTCAAAGGAAAAGTCACTTGACTGGTGATTGACAATCAGCTTTGATGACATCTGGCTGGGTGCATCATCCTGTCCTTTGTCTTGGAGAAACATGTTTACCACTTCCCTAAACTTGTCTGGTAAGCACATTTCAGTCATAATTTCAGTTTATGTTCATAACTTTGCATGCAATGTTGCTATACATATTTCCCTGTGATATTACTGACCGTGATTTATTATTTTTCAAATGATACCTCACAAGGCATACTTTGTACACATAGAATAGTGTATAGCATGTGAATACAGGGGTGAATTTGGTCACAGAGGACAATGAAATTATCAGTCTAATTTTGGTCTTTGAGAAAGAATTAGGCAAGACCCAGGAGGATTATCAGGAAAGGATCAATGTGATGATAAGAAATTTAATCCAGTTGTTCTCCAGGATGCTCAGGAACCAGCCAATCCAGTCAGAGCAAGCATAAATCAACCAAAACTCTCAGTCATAGCTAAGTATAAATTGTTGTTGCTGTTTTTAGTTTTGAGTAGCATACTAGTACTGTTTTTCAATGAGACATAAAATATTGACCTTGTTTTTCACCAAAGCATTTACCCTACAATTGTAATACACTAGACTGTAGCAATTTTTAGGTGTTCTATTTTCAATATGCCTCAGAGTAGTGTTCCTCATACAGTGAAACAAGCCCCATTGTTGATGTGTAACAATACTTTATAGAAGCTGCAGTGCAAAATCCAATAAGTTCATTGGGCTAGGGTAACAGTTTAGAGAAGTGTGGTTCTTAAGTCCATCGGTCAATAGCTTTTAAGCTTTCAGTTATAGCAAACTTACCCTTCAAACAACAGCTAATGAAATCTCAGCCACAGTACTTGTCTGTTAAACACACACTTTCTCCTTTCACATCTAGTTTTTCTCTGTGATCCCGTGATAACATGTATTAAAATACAATAGATGCTGAAAACTATGGTTTCTATTTAAACAAATGTGGCTGCAATACTGAGGTGGGAAGTTAGTAAATATAGTGGGATAACCTTCCACTCCCTTCTAAATAACAAGTATTGTATGTGTTTTGTAATTGCCAGTGACGCTGTTGTTTACAGGTGAATCAATAAGAAATAGTAACACCGGGATGATCACGACAGTTCTGACCAGATCCTCAAATCTTTCCTCCCTTTTCTTTCCAAAATGATCTTTTACATTCTGTTCAATTCAGGCTCTTATCATATATCCATCACTATAACATCTAAGCATCTTTCAAGAATGAGCTAAACAAAGTGCCTGACATTTGTCATGTGTGGTTACTTCTCCATACCCCTCCGCCTGAGGAAATGTATGTGTTTTAAGATGATATTCTGTTCTGTTTTTGTGAAGCCATGGTAAAAGAAGATCTGTACCGAAAAGTGGTGAGTTCTGAAGTAGTGCTTAGTTCCCATGGAATGAGTTCCAAAGTCTCAGACCTGCTCTTAAAAGGCTCTATTTGCAGCAGGAGTGAGAGTCATCTTCACACTAGACAATTCTATTGTGCCAGTTATTGGGAGTTGCCAAGGACTCAAAGTGTAAAGTGATTTTACCTATCCTGGGCCCAGGCCATTATAGCTGAGCACTTTAAAATAAAGGACTGAGACCTTAAACTTAGGCTATGGGAAGCCAGTGGAATGAGCACAATAAAGGATGATGTGGTTGTGAATGCAATTTACTGTGTTCTGTCATTGTCTAAGGGCTAATACTTTCAGGCCCAGGGACATAGACATGCTATTGCTGAACCAGCCACGTATTATCAAGGGCAGGTCAGCAGCAGCAAGGGTGGGCCCCAGTCTCTTACTTAGTCAGAGACGGTAAATCCATTTCCAATGGATGCTTCTGTGTGAGAACTCAGCATCCAGAAGAACTCCTAAACTGCAGACTGACTTGACAAGTTGCGGGATTTCCTTTAAGTTTCAATTTCTGCCTGGTATTTTCTTGTGTAAGCCCTATGGCTAGAAGCTCCCAAAGAAGAACAAATCACCATAACTACATTTGGACTTGTATTTTTGGGGTAGTGGGCTCTCAGAGGGGGAAAGACCCCTAACTTTATGGCAAAGAGGTCATTTCCAAGTAGCCAGGGCTCTACTCCAGGGTCATAAGACCTCTTTGCTCCCATCCACTGAGGATCTTGCTGCAAGAGACAATGCAGAGGATCTCATAGTGAGGGACAACACACAGTACAGCAACAGAACTTTTCTGAGGCATCACTCACCCAGCACCTTAATAATGCTGAATCACTAAACTGGGTTAGGTGTTGGTGCCAGACAAGCCATTTCTTGGATGGAGACAGACCTTTAAAAAGACACTTGGTCTACTGCTACTCACTGATCCCAACTGTAAGCAGTGTCAGTAATGAGATCTATTCTGACATCTGGTAGTGAATTATGGGAATTGCAGCGAGTTGTGGAAAATATCTTTGGGGCTGATCAATTTGCATAGGCACACCCACCGCGCCTAGCCTGTGCTCACAGCACCCACATGGCCACTTCGGCTGATGTGGGAGCCCCAGTTTCTATGTTATTGGGACACGAATGATAAAGTGATGTTACCCTGATTATGTGAATGAAGGACTATGGACACGTACTTGGCCCTTGTTATGATGGAGGGACTTGCCATCATCTAGGTAGCACTCACTGGGCAAAGGCCAAGTGTTTCAGAGCACTCTGAGAGTGAGAGAGGCTGTAGATAAGTATCTATACCTTTTGGTGAGGGCTTTGTCTGAGGGCCCTACAGGCCTATTGTACCTTGCCTCTCTCCACTGTAGAATGTCAGAGTTAGATTTTGCTTCTATAGGGAGCCTTAGTGCAGGTTGCTGAGTATTACTTGAGGCCCATAGGTGTACTTGCACTAAGGCTCCCCTACTGTATGCTAAAATTGCTTAAGAGCTGAAATCTATTAAGAGCTAAAGAAATCACTGAGCACTGTCTTAAGTTGGGGGGGCTGAAAATAGTGTAGGGTGGCTGGCGCAGCAGAGCTGTCTGTGTGTTGGCTAGCAGGACAGCTAGCAGAGCCATTTGTGCTGCCGGTGGAGTGGCTGGCGCAGCAGAACAGTTTGAGTATCGGCTGGCAGAGCGGTTCGTGGGATGGCAAGTAGAGTGGATTGCGGTGAGGGCTGCAGCGGAACCCATGGAGAGGTGGTGCAGTCGGCCTCGGACCATGTAGGCCCCTTGCTTTACCCTCCATTTCCACCCAGGCTGGGAGGTACGACTCTGCAGATTAACTCTTGAACTCTGCACTGACCAGGAACAGAGACTCTTGGGCTGTTGGACTTTTGGGACTATTGGGTGATTTTTGGGGTTGTGGGACTCAAGAGCCAAACGGAAGGACACAGCCTATTTGCTGGGAGGGGGGCTTCTGGTTCATGGTTTGTTTTTATTAATCCTGTTTGTGGTGTTTCCCCTATATAATGCCACATTTTTTCTCTCTGTTATTAAAAGGCTTTTGGTACACTCAGCCTCTGTGCTTGTGAGAGGGGAAGTATTGTCTCTTAGACGCACCCAGAGGGGTGGTATATGGTTGTCCCAGGTCACTGGGTGGGGGCTCGAGCTGGTTTTGTATTGTGTTATTGGAATGGAACCCCTGGATACTGAACCCGGCCCTTGTTGCTGCCAACTCTGATGGGCAGAAGGGTTACACAACCACAGGTGGGTTTGTTGGATGGGTGAAATGGTGTTGTCAATAGAATTTTATCTGTGGGGCATTCCACTGACAGGAGGGAAGGGCGTTAGAGGGACTACTGCCAAAGTTACTGAGGGAGGGGGGCTAATTTTACTTTTTATTTTCATATATATTCTGTTGCCGTGTTTTCTCATTTATGACTGTGTTCCTGTCCCTTAATAAAGATTTCCTTGTGTGAGTCTCAGACACAAATCTTGGAGCCTTTGAGAGTGGGGGTCAGGGCTGGTTCTATCTTTTTTGCTGCTCCAAGTCCCAAGGGTGCAACTGCCCAAGGGGAGAAAAAAAAGGGTCAGTTGGAATGCTGCTGAAGCAAAAAAAAAGAGAGAGAAAAAAAGAAAGGCCGTACCTTGAAATGTGCTGCCCTAAGCATGTGCTTCCTTTGATGGTGCCTATAGCCAGCCCTGGTGGGTGAAGTTCTGCCTATTAAGAGCACGCAGGAAGAGTTTAGTTTTCTCAGGTTTCTGGGTGATAAATGGGGCGATTATTTGCCAAGAGGTGTGGACTTCGCCCTCTTTGCTTTTATTAATCACTTGGCAGAAGCGTTACATTTGTTCAAGTGAAACAGTACAAAAGATTTTTTATTTCAGAAGTGCTAGCACTCAATTGCTGTGAGCGCCTACCCACAGGTATGTCACTAGAAGCAAAAGTGAGTGTAAATTAGAGTAAAACGAATGAAGCAGTTTTTACATTCCAGGTTGGGGGAAACAGAAAGGTAAACAGTATTGAAGTGAGCCCGAATGTAATTATTTTTATTTTTGTATTTGCAAGAATTAGTCTTATTGTGAGCACAAGGTACAAAAAATCCTACACGATTTTTAACAGATCTTTGAAAATTCACGTATTTGCGGATATATCCGCTGTTCGGTTCTTTCCAGTGCGGTTCCTTTAAGAAGTAAAAAGGAGAAGTGAGTGCGCCCTGGCAAAGCAGTGCGTGAAGAGACTGGGATACTAACCACCACAATGAGCCTGGCCTCCATTTTCCCATGGGGGAGCCAAACATAAACCAGTTGTGCAGGGCGGAACGGTTCACAGTGCACCGCACCTTTCCCCCCGCTCCCAGCCCCCAAGGCATGCAGCGGATTTACAGCCACACGTACAATGGGGCGCAGATACACAGATTCGTTTACAAAGTTTGCGACCCTGCCTGTTTGCTGTAGGATGCTGCTCCCTGCTGGACACGACCTGCAGGCGCCTGGCGTAGGCTGGGATCAGCTGTTTAAAGCGGGGTCTGGCTGCTGCCCTTGTCCCTCCCCCACCCGCCCCCTCAGGGCTGTGATTGGCGGAGACTGTCCGCGGGGGTGCGCGTGACAGGGGTTTCTCCTCCCCCCACACGCGGGGTGGGGCCTGGTGAGTGCTGCGGTGTGTGGGAGCGCGGAGAACCAGGGAGGGGGCAGCGGGGTTCGCCCCCTTCTTGCGGGCCGGGTGGCTTGTGGGATGGGTTTGTGGCTCCCGTGGGCATTGCACGGGGGCGCGGGCGGCTGTCGGGTTATTGAGCGGGCTAGCCCGGTGCGGGAGCGGCGGGGGGTGCTGGGGAGGATGCAGCCGCAGGGCAGGCTACAGAGGGCTTGTAATACTCGGGCCGGGGGGGGGGGGGGGATTGCCCGGAGGGAAGCGCGGGGGGGGGGGACAGGCTGGGGAAGGAAGGAAGGAGATGGCGGCAGGGGGCAGGTAGCTCTGCCTGCCAGAGGGATTTCTAGTAGGATGACCAGATGTCCCGATTTTATAGGGACAGTCCTGATTTTGGGGTCTTTTTCTTCCATAGGCTTCTATTATCCCCCCTCCCGATTTTTCACACATACTGTCTGGTCACCCTAATTTCTAGTAAGAACTTGAGGAAGGAAATGAGTTTGTGCACAATCATGTGAGCCTTAGGCTACATTGGCGGCTTCTTTCAGTGGCCTGTAGAGTATGTTCTCGGGTAGCCCCCCCTCCTCCCCCAGCATGGTTGAAGGAACAGTGTAGGGACTGAGGCTCTACTTAGGCTAAGAAAGAAACGACTGAACCTCATGTACCCAAGAACATACCCTACAGGGCTCTGTACTCAGCCTTTCCTGTTTACACTGTTGTCCTTAGCTGTGGTGCCTCCCTGCTGCTGGAGCCTTGCCCTGTGGAAGGAAAAGACTCCAGCAGGGTGGAAAGGCCCGAGTGGTGGGGAAGCAGCTGGCAAAGACTCGGCCAGCTCCCTGCCACTGGAACCCTTGTTTGCTGCAGGGAAAGGCTCTGGCCATGGGGAAGGGTTCTGGCAGGTGAAAGGTTGCTGCTGAAGCTTTTCCTCACTGCCTCCCCCTTTCCAGAGCCTTTCACTGACATGTGGTGACCCATGACAGTGTGGATGCAGCCCGCTTTTCACTGCGGCGAGTGGCTACGTGTACCTATGCTCAGCTGAAAATGGTGTGTAGTGTAGATGTAGCCTTAGGGTGCCATAGGTGAAAAGATGACCTTGCAGCTAAACCTGTGTAGCCAGGCCAAGGAGATCTGTTCCTGACTCTGCCACAGCTACCCTGTGTGACCTTGGGCAAGTCACATTATCTTTTATAGGGTGAGATAGATTCAATAATCCTTACTTAAACACACATATTTCTGAGGGTTTTTTTCTCCAGGGCAACTGGATCCATTACTCTTTGAGTAGGAGAGGAAAGGTGGCCTTACATGGCTGACCTGATGGTAGGTTTTTGCTGAGGTACACAGGCTCTTGGCAGTCTCCTGTTAATTTCAGCAGCTCAGTTGGGGGACAAAATGCTATTTCTTACAGAGCTGTCTGGGGCACCAGGATGGACTCTGACACAGACATCCTTTGTATTCAGATACATACAGGTCATGTTTTTCTGAGTCTCCAACTGTGACACTTTTTGAGGTTATCTGGTGGGTCTGAAATGAATCCCTGCCACTTGCTTACAGCGTGAGAATCTTGTCTGTGCCCACCAGAGGAAACCTTCCCCATCTACTGGGCTGCTGGCAACTTGAGTACTCCAATCTGGGCTCCACAAGCTCCACTGATTTTACCTAAATCCATTTAGAAATCAGTGTAATTAGTGCAATTTGTGTGTAGATGGAGCAGAAGTTTAATACACTCAGTTTTGGGGGAGTGTATTAAATGAAGCAACTAACTAGCAAACAAGTAAATGATGTTTTGGGGGCAGGAGAGAGATGTTGCAGGAATGGAAAAAAAAATGTTATTTCACAGCCATGGAGTAATTATAAACAGTGAATAAGGACTATGGACCAACCACTAGAGGGCAAATCACTCCTATATTTTCTCTAACATTAGTGTTAGAATGATTAGAATGCCTAATAGCTAGAGTTAATAACTAGAGCTGTTGAAATAACTGGCTGGCTTGCTAGCATTTCCAAAAAGTTTGTTTCAGGTTGACCTGAACTGAATGTTTTGGGATTGTGTGTTGTTTTTTAAAATTTTCAGCTAACTGAAAAGTTGGAAGAAAATTTGTTCCAGGTTGAACAAAATATTTTGCTTGACAAATGAAATGTTTCTTTTTGATTTTGGCCATTTAAACATTAAAACTGTTTTTTAAGATAAAAGCAAAATACTCTGTTCACAAGAGGCATAGGCACCCCTAGCATGCACAAAACCAAGGTAGGAGTGCCATCTGGGATGATGGAGAATCAGCTGTGAATCCTTGCCCAGGAGCAGGGGTTTGGACCCAGGCTTCTCCTCTTTCCAGTGAGTGCCCTAACCAGCAAACTATAGGCCATGGCTCTCGATCTCTCCTGTTGAAACTGTTCCACTTGTGTAAATATTTATCAGACCAGGGACTGGAACCTAGGTGTCCCCCCCAGTGGGTACCCTAGCCACCAGGACAGAAAGACATTCTGTCTCTGACTCTTTCCCACCCACAATGAACTTCAACAGGAGAGACTGAGACCCACCCCAGAACACCCTATAGCCCACTCACCCAGGATGGGAAGGGGGGAAATCTGGATTTCAGCCCTCGTTCTAGAGCAGAATTCAAGCCTCCATCTCCCACCTTCCAGGTGACTGAGTGCCCTAACTACAGTGTAGGGGACATGGAGGGGGCACCACTATTATCACCTCCTCCTTGGTGTTGCGAATCTAGTCTGGAAAAAACGGTTCAGTTAAAATGAACCCCCCAATTAGACATTTCCTAGATTTTTTCCTTTTCTTTGAAATGATTAATCAAAATTGACATAAATTTGTGAAAAGTTTCAATCAACCTGAATGCATTTTTCAGCAAAAAAAAGTTTGGGCTGAAAAATTTTGCCCAGCACTAGTCATAACCTCTCTCTTTTATATATGACATTTGTACAAGTTCAAAGAAATTTAACTGTGTGGAAAGCCTGAATGGGAATAACAAGCCATTTTTGTGCCAGAGGGACTGAAAGAAATTGTGATAAACATTTTATTAATGATCTTATTTTTAAAAAGTATATGAATTTCTTAACATTTTTCCATTTTTTTTAAAAAAAACCTTCCTGCATATTTATTCCTTCAGAATAAATGTAACATTGAGGTCACACGAGTTGTATCTAGATATAGTTATAAGGATGTGTACCTAAATATAAAACCTATAATGGAACCTTGTTGTAAACTTATGTACAGATGGGCTATTATGCCTCAGTATTTTGTACTCCATTAAGAGCAATCGTAAGAACGCTTATCAAATTCAAATTCATCTCTAAATGCTGTGTATGTAGCCATTTGTGATCAAAGCATCATTATGAAGTCCTGTATCTGCTGAGAAAAGTGGCCAGTGACCTGATTTTCCACAAAGATATGGTGATACGAAGCATTATGTCAACATTCCTGGCTGATATGGCACTGCCATTCCTCTCTGTCCTGATGTTTTACAGTACTACCAATGTTGCAGCCAAATGTTTCTTAAAGAGAAGAATCCAGAAGTTGATGTAGGAAGGTCATTTAAAACTATCTGAAGAAGAATCTATCTAGCTATTTTAAAGAAAAAAAAATAAATGGGTGGTTGATAAACTTTTTCTTGTTCCCGAGTTTAGAGAAGTGTCTGATCTAGACAGACTTCCTCCCTGAGAGAGAGCACATTTGAGAAGCTTATGAACCTACTGAATTGCCGGCCTGCAAGCAGCTGAAGCCCATTCAATTAGAGTTTTTGCCATTCTGTGGGTACAAGCAGCTAGCGTTCTCTGTGGAGCTGTGCCAGCAGCTTATCTGGTTATTGCTTAACCAGTTTCCTTGAAATTATTGCTGTACTATGAAGAAATGTTTTGAAGGCTGTGTTTAACAAGAAGCTCCACCCAGTTATTGTGGGTACTGTGACTAACTTCCTACTTGTTGGTGCTTGTAAAGCAAGAAATGGGGTAATCAGTTTAACAGGTAAGAACTCATTGTTAATATCCTTCATTGTAGTTTTGGGTGAGCTATTTATATGCTGTGCACTTAACCCAAGATTAACCAGGAAATGTTGAAATATGTTGCTGATTCTTTTTAATGCTTTGTATGAGTAATGCAGCTGAAGATAAGAATCTCTGTGGTGCGGTTTTGCCTATTAATGAATTTTTGGCTGCTGTGAGTGAGTAATTTACTCAACAAAATTTTTTGGCTCCATGTGTGTTTTGATAGTTGCTGCTAAGAGCGATTGATTTCACTACTTGCTGAAGGGATCATGAGTTTTTGCCAAACAAAATTGGAATGCTGTTCCATTCTGAAGTATTGTACAGAAACATATTCCTTTCTTAACTTGTAATGGTTTAAAATAATTTTACTTTGCAAATTTAGCTTCACTACAATTGAGATACACGTGCACTGTCATGTTAAAACTGTTTGACAAAGCAAAGGACTATGTGCTAGGAATGTTTTGAAATAGAGGAGTTTATTCATCCTTTTCCTTTGCAATTCTAGAGTAACATTTGTGTCCATCACATTTACTTAATTTATAACCAAATCCAGGTTTTTTTTAAACTCTGGGCTCCAGAGGTCAATGATGTACAATAGAGAAACCATTGGAGACTTGTTTAAGAATTAGATTGAGCATCAAGCATAATCTAGTTATCAGGCATACATTGAAACATGGCATTTTGGCTGTCTGCTTCCATTAGTGGTAGTGTAATAACACTTTCCTAGTCTGCCTAGAAATAAAAAGCAACATAATGTGTATGTTTAATACACTCAAGCTCAAAATGAAAGGCTTTCAAATTAAATGACAACTCTAGTTCTTTAAACTTTTTTCGCTTTTAGTATTTATTGAAAACATACACTGTTCAGATTTGATTTCTTTCTATAACTGCTTTAATGTTTCACATAATGCTGAGGTAAATAGGAAAGACTTTCATCAGATAGTCTCAACGCACTCCAAACATTCAATTTTTCTTTATTTATGTAGGAAGTTTTAACAAGTTTACAAATCCTTGTCATGTAAATATCAGAAACAAAACAATCACTACAACAGTTCTCTTGTTTAAACAGACATTACACAGAAAAGAATCAGATCTTTCTGTTTAACAGGTGTTAAGATATTCCAGAATGAGCATCATTACAACACCTTTATTGTTTCCAGTGAATTTGAGTGAAATCTCTATACACACATACAATTCCAGCTATATCTGGCTTGTTCATATTTTTTAAAAAAATGGACAGGAATGTTGTATGTGTTGTGTGGGTGGTTGTTTTTTTTTTTTTTTTTTTTTTTTTTTTTTTTTTTTTTTTTTTTTTTTGCAAATGAACGTACTTTTTCTGAGTGCTGAATAAAAGGTAACCGAATGTTAGCTGTTTTGCTGGTACATAATTAATGTCTTAATTTTTCTGTAATTACAACCGTTCATATTTGTTTGAACCAATAGCCAAGCAGCTACTAGCAGATGAGAGATTAATTCTTCATTTCCTTTTGAGTGAACATTTTCACTAGGAAACCCCTGGAGGATTACTAAAGGATCATTTGGCAATAAATATCCAACAATTCATGCTTTTACTTATGGATTGCATCCTAATATTCTCTAATGGCTGGACATGTCCACCATATATGCATAAAATCTCCTCTTTCACCCCAATTCCTTAAGCATTTTTCTGCATTCAGTCTGTCTCTGTTTTAACCTGTCTGGTGTGAGGCATCATTGAAACAGTATCTTAAAGAATTTTTCTTTTATTGAGCTACAGACTGAGGTTGCTGGTCCTCTCTTTTTTTCCAGATCAATTCCATTCTTTTAGTATAATTTTTTTGCATCTGCATCCTTTTCTCAGTGTGTGATATATGGACGCTTTTTTTTTTTTTGGTTAGGAAAACTGTCTGCAAAGATTGATATAAACTAGTTCGTGGTTTTTTTTGTTTTGTTTCCTAATTGACCAGATGCCATCACTTCTACTGAAGTTAGCTTTCTGTAAAAAAACAGATTTCTAGAAAGTTAAGAGAAACAGTGCCTGATTTGAAAGTACTGGTAGTAGGGGAGAGTGGACCAGTTCAAGTTAGTTTTGATCTCTAAATAAATAAGTTTCTTTACTGAACAGCTGGCCTACTGTGTGTATTCCATGGTCTCCCAATCTTTGAAGATCTCTGGTTTATGCTTTGCATTAAGATCTGGATTATTTGCAATGGGTGTCATTGGTGAACTAAACATTCATCTTTAACATGAAGAAGGTAACTTATCTTTTACAGATTGGGAAAGAGAACTGTGGGGTAAATGAATTACCTGTGGTCATCCAGAAAGTATGTGATGCAGCTCTGAATAGAGCCCATATTGCTGCCACCTCTTAGTCATGTTCCACAAAACCATCCTTCCCTTAAACGATTAATAGCATGTTTGCCCCAGTGAATATGCATGACGGAAGTTTGAATCCTTTTTCACCTCTGAGAAGTAACTTGAAGATCGCTTTAAAGTGCTATTAAACTCCAAAGCTTTGGGTTGTATTATATTCCAGTTCAGTTTTATAAACTGAACTGTATAGTTTAGAACTCTGCCTGTAAATTAACAGAACAGCATTAAAGCAGTGGTCATAAACTGATTCCAGTGTTTCTCCATTTTTCATTGCGAACTATCCATTCTCAGCAGATTTTTCACTAGAAGGTTAAATAATGAATATCCATTTACATGATAAACCAAAGGCTGTTGTATCCAGATATTGTGGCTGGAAAGATAGTATAAAATCTCAAGATTTGTAAATCAGTTTCTTGCAAAAATTCTGCAGTTGCTTTCCTTTATTCACTCAGAAGTGATTTTAGAGTTAATAAAAAATGCTAGACTGACATAGTGATAGCTCTAATTTGAGACATTGTCCAGCTCAGAAAAATGTGAAAATATTTTACTTTGATTCACTTCTCAATCATCCCAGTTCAATTCCACTTACCTTCAAGACACTACTCATTAATTCTCCATATCTACATTTATCTTCTGTATCTCATTCGAATCTTACCTTACCCAAATTTCTCTCCTGACTTCTCCCTTATTTTTTCCTTTGCCCACTCCTGACTTTGTTAGACTCCTTTGTCATTTATGCCAAACAACTGTAACATCCTTGTGTGCCTAATTCTCATTCTCTATTTCCTCAAAGAATTTCTAAAGATCCACCTATTCCAGTCTGTCGATAATGAACTTGCCATTCTCTGTGTGTATATACAATAATAAGCAGAACCACCTTGTGCTTTTAAGAAATGGAATGTGGACTTTTACTTGTTTGGTATAGTTCTCCAGTACGTAACAGTGCACCATGCACCCTTTTAGCACTTAAATCTGAAGCTAAGAATGACACACATCAATGGTGTAGAACTTCTGTAATCACGAAGAAAGAACTCTGTAGGGCAACTTCATCAGTTTCCTATATTGTGGTTTACTTTCCAACAAAGGGCTCCAAAGCAGCAATAGCATTTCAAGGAAGGCACCTGCACTTCTTTGACTAGCCACAGCAGAGGAACTGAAAGGCACTCCTGAAAAGCCATTAATCGAGCCTCCTAAAATGCGACCTAGCCGCCACCACTATTGCTGAGATTTAGGCCATGGTTACACTGGCACTTTATAGCGCTATAAAGCCCCTAGGAGCGCTATAACCTCCTCCCCGTCCACATTGGCAAGTCACGTAGAGCGCTATAACCGCGGAGTTATAGCGCTCCTGGTAATCCACCTCCGCATGGGGAATAAGGGCTGCAGTGCAGCTGCTGTAGCGCTACCGCAAGAATGTGGACACCCACTGCGCATTAATTGGCCTCCAACCTGTCCCATAATTCCCATTCGAGCCACTCTAGTCATCACTTGCAAACTCTTTTGTCCTGTCCTCGGGTGATCACACGTCAGACCCGCCCTTTAAAGTTCCAGGGAAATTTGAAAATCCCCTTCCTGTTTGCTCCAGCCAAGCGTGGCGTGCTCTCAGGGAATCCTTGCAGATGATCATTCTGATTGATCATGACTCCATGTGCCATGCCTCCTCACAATAGGCGATCCCCAGCATGGAGCAATAGCGAGGTGCTGGACCTCATCAGCTGTTGGGGGGGAAGAGGCTGTTCAGTCTCAGCTGCAGTCTAGCCGCAGGAATTATGATACCTATGGGCAGATATCACGGGCCTTGGCGGAAAGAGGCCATGAGTGGGACACTCTGCAGTGCCGTGTTAAGGTAAAGGAGCTTAGGAATGCGTATCGCAAAGCCTGCGAGGCAAACGGCCGCTCCGGGGCAGCCCCGGTGACTTGCAGATTTTATAAGGAGCTGCACGCGATACTTGGTGGTGATCCTACGGTCACTCCATCGACCACCACGGACACTTCCCACCCCACCAGTGAAGGAGGGGGGATGAGGAGGACGAAGAGCAGGAGGATGAAGAAGAGGAGGAGGATGAGGATGAGGCAGCAGTGACCCAGGGCATGGAGGAGTCCTTGGACACATGCAGCCAGGAGCTCTTCTCAAGCCAGGAGGAGGGCAGGGGGGCATGCAGCCAGGAGCTCTCCTCTAAAGCCAGGAGGAGGGCGGCCAGCCACAGCATCCGGCGGTTTCAGGGGACAGCTCAGCAGCGGATTGCAGAGGTAAAGCTGCTTTTCTATTGGGAAGGCAGGCAGCTTGGGTTGGAAAGGGATGCTTGCCTACATGTGGAATAGAGCATTGATGTAGTCTATCACATTGCGGTAATCGTCATCAGTAATCTCTTCAAAGGTCTCAATAAGAGCGCTTGCAATGCACCTGCGCAGGTCTCCCAGGAGAGCCAGCGTGGCCCCCATCCCAGTCACGGTCACTAGTCCCCGCCACTATGCTACAATGGGTGGGGGGAGCATTGCTGCACATAGGCAAGCTGCATATGGCCCTGGGCGGAAGTCGCATCTCATTAAAATCCCTTCCCTTTGTTCCTCAGTGACACGTAGCAGCGAGATATCTTCCAGGAAACACCTACGGAGAATGTTGGAACAGTGTTCAGAGTAGGGCTCCTGCCACTTCCCGGCACTCCCCATCCCCCAGCACAGCTTTTCCGGGCAGGGAAAAAATCCTTCCCCCTGCCTGCTGCTCAGAGTAGGGCTCCTGCAACTTCCTGGCACTCCCCACCCCCTCCCCCAGTACAGCTTTTCAGGGCAGGGAAAAAATCATTTCCCCTGCTTCTGGAGTGCACTCACCATGTCAGGGGCTCCGTTGCTGTCTGTGTGCTCTCTGCGGGACAGGCAAATGGGTAATGTGGGGGAATCATAGGCATGTCTGCTCTTTACAAGGGAGCCACTGTTACATGTATCTTTTTATTTTAGAAGGATCGTCCTTGAGCCCTGTGCCATCTCTCTTATGAACAGCTGAGAGGCTGAGGCGACTGAGGAAGTGGCCACGAAGGAGCAAAGAGGATCTTGTACAGCAAGTAATGCAACAGGCTATAACGGAGATTCGAATTGCACAGAGGTGGAGGGAGGGCCAGAGCAAGTTGAGGGAGAAGGCGTGGCAGGAGAACGCAAGTCACCGCCGGAAAAGTACCGATAAGCTGCTCTCATTACTGCAGCTTCAGTTGGAGACTATGCAGCGGATTGCCATCCTTCAGGAGGAGAAGCACCGCGCTCTGCGCCCCCTTTATCATTTGCTCCAAACCCTTCCCCTTCTGTACCCTCCAGGCTACTATCATCAGCTATATGGTTATCACCATCCACAGCTGCCTCCAACCCCTCTGTCTTCACCGAACAACCCCCCAAACCCCAGACCCTTATCCACGGCAGTCAACCCCTAATAACATGCCTTATTGCCCTCTGCAAATGGGGTTCGGGGGGACATGGCCACTGTGAGGGCACTGGAGACTCAGAGACCCCGACATATTCCAATCTCTGATTGACCCCATGCCACCCCCATTGCACCTCCTCACGCTTCCCCCTCACATGCATCAAAATATTTTCTTTCAGCAACCAAAGTACCTGTTCAATAAATGAATTGTCTTCTTAATAAATGGGTTTCTTTATTCAGTGTACATAGATTATTAGAGGCTACAGAAAAGCAAATGCCTGTTCCTATTAAAAGAATGCACACTCCCTGCCTCCCTCCCTCCCTCTGCACCTCCCTTTAGAACTGGCTTTCAGCCTCAAAATGTTCCCTCAAGGCTTCCCTGATCCTAACAGTCTCGCGCTGGTACCCTCTAAGAGCCCTGCTCTCTGGCTGTGCGTATGTGGCCTCCAGGCGTTGAACCTCTGAGGACCGTGCCTGAGTGAAGCCTTCGCCCTTCCGCTCACAAAGATTATGTAGGGCACAGCATGCGGAAATAACCGCGGAGATACTTCCCTCAGCCAAGTCTAGCGTCCCATAAAGACAGCACCAGTGTGCCTTGAGGCGCCAAAAGCACATTCCACAGTCATTCGACACCGGCTAAGCCTGTAGTTGAACCTTTCCTGACTGCTGTCCAGGCTCCCTGTGTAGGGTTTCATGAGCCAGGGCATTAAAGGGTTAGTGGGGTCGCCAAGAATCACAATGGGCATTTCGACTTCCCCCACGGGGATCTTCTGGTCTGGGAAAAAAGTCCTGGCTTCCAGCTTCATGAATAGTCCAGTGTTGCGGAAGATGCGTGCGTCATGCACCTTTCCAGACCAGCCCGCGTTAATGTCAGTAAAACACCCACGGTGATCCACAAGCACCTGGAGAACCATGAAGAAGTACCCCTTTCAGTTAATGTACTCGTCTGCTAGGTGGGTGGGTGCCAGAATAGGTATATGGGTCCCATCTATCGCCCCTCCACAGTTAGGGAAACCCATTTCTTCAAAGCCAGCAACAATGTCATGCACGTTACCCAGAGTCACGGTTTTTCGTAGCAGGATGCGATTAATGGCCCTGCACACTTGCATCAGCACAACTCCAACGGTCGACTTTCCCACCCCAAAGTGGTTGGCCACTGATCGGTAGCTGTCTGGGGTGGCCAGCTTCCAGATTGCGATAGCCACCCGCTTCTCCACCGGGAGGGCAGCTCTCAATCTGGTGTCCTTGCGCCACAGGGCGGGGGCGAGTTCAGCACACAGTGCCATGAAAGTGGCTTTTCTCATGCGAAAGTTTTGCAGCCACTGCTCGTCGTCCCAGAGTTGCATGACGATGCGATTCCCACCACTCAGTGCTCGTTTCCCGTGCCCAGAAGTGGTGTTCAACGGCCGTGAGCATGTCCGTTAATGACACAAGAAGCTTCGTGTCAAACGCATTCACCGCTTCAATCTCATCTTCAGACTCATCACTGTCATCCTGCATGTCAAGAATTAACTCCACTGCACACAGAGGTGTGCTGGCGACAGTCGTCAGCATGTTCCTCAGCAGTTCTGGATTCATTGCGGCACACGAAAATGGAAGATGGAGCGTGCTTTGCTGAAACTGTTGAAAGATGGCGCCTGAGGTGGACGGAAACATAGGGATTGCTGGGATATGCCACGAAGCATCATGGGTAGTTGAAACAGGATGCAGAATGCCCCGCAAGTGACGCCCCCCTACCACAAGGCATTGCGCCAGATCGGGAAGAGGTGCACTGTGGGATACATGCCCTAATGCGCTGCTCTTAATGCCGCATTAAGTGCCGCAAATGTGGCCATGCTATAACGGTGGTGCATCTCAGTGTGGACAGACAATAGCGCTATACATATTGCTGTATAAGGGGACTGCTATAACCAATAGCGCTATAATCCTGTAAGTGTAACCATACCCTTAGAAATTGAAGTCCTCGTTATTCCGAGAACATGAATAGCAGAAATGCAAATATCTCAACCGTGTTTTGCAGAGTCCACTTCTGTGGTTGAGAAGGAGCACTTAGGTTGAAAATGTTGGGGAATGGGACAATTTTTCAAAAAAGCCTTATTGAGCTGAGGGTGATGTCAGATTAGAGTGAAGGGAGGAATAATGGATTAGCTTTCCTTTCCTAATAGATCTGCCAGTCTTGGTAGGGACTGCTGGGCTAGCATTGCTGCAGATTCATACAGAAATGAGGGTGAGGGCAGGGAAAAGAGGAGGATACAGAAAATAAGTATAGAACTGACTCTTCTGCACTACTTAAAATCCTGGATGTAGTTTGTCAGGTTGATTCCATAGATCCTCTGCTGGGGGGGAAAATGTGTTAAAATTCTGCCACTTGGTCCTACTGAGTAGCACCTTGCTCTGCAAACAGCTCCTTGCAGTTTGGAGGACTGCACACGTAGTAATGCAGCAGTGGTACTATGCATTGTAAAAGTGGCAGAATCTTGGCCCTTAATTGGGAAGTATATTTAGAGCCAAAAGGAAAACCTTTTAAGTTCAATTAAATTAAAAAACACAAAAGTTACGTGTCACTTTTTTTATCCCAAGGTTGAGCATGGGAAAATTGACTTTCTTGCTATTTTCTGATGTGGCTTCTCTGGAAGCAGTACCTCTATCCTGCCAGATGAAGGATGCTAACTCTTTCTCCTGTTTTCCCTAAATCCTGTTTTCTCTTTCTCTTCCCTTTTCATTCACTCCATTTCCCATTGCGATGACATGACTTCATTCTTCTAAATTTGTGGTTTCTTGTTGCAAACCAGGAGGATGCACTATTATACACAATTATTTAAGCAATTATGTCGCTTAAAATACATTTATTCAGATTCTTTTAAAATTTATTATGTTAGAAAATTGTGCATGATGAATTTCTTAGATTGTTTGTTTAACTTGTAATTTGTGTAAACTTTATTTGGATGAAAATTCATGGTCAATCAAAAATGCACAAACAGAATTCAAATATGCTGCATACATAAACTTTTTTTCTTATTAAAACATGTTTTGCTCTTAAAACTGATTTATTTAAAATAAGGAAAGTCTAATCTGTATTTAGTGAATTGAACTGATTATTTTTGATCAATGTGTCCATCTTTCCTAGTTTTTATTATGATAGAAAGAGGAAAACAAGCTTTCCTGCTTTTTCAACTTCCAATTGTTTCTTAATTTTGAATGAGCTAGTCAGTGAACTGAGTTAGTTGAATAAACTGAAATGAAGAAAATGTTTTCTGTACCTGCAGAAGAGGTTACTGTTGTCAAAAGTTGGTTTAAAACATGAACGATTTCTGGTTCCAGGTGCTTAGCCAGTAATTGTCACCAGTTCAGTGATTTGCCTTTTTTTAAAACTTGGCAGCAAATGTGTACTGATTAATATTTTTGTACTTAATTCAAATGTTATTAATAGATTAAAAGACACTTAGGACTTAACATATATTGTCAATTTCAAATTTAAATTTAAATAGGTTTATTTTAAAGTGTATGTAATTTAAATGAAAAAAATCAGTTTTAATATCTTATTTTTTTAAAAAAATTGTTTCCCCCTTGCCTTGCCTTCCATCTTTTCTTCTCTAGACTACATGTCCCAGTTCTTTCAATTTTTGCTCATAGGTCATGTTTTCTAAACCTCTTATTTTTGTTATCCTCCTCTGAACTTTCTCCAGTTTCTTCACATCTTTTTTTATGATGCCCATAACTAGACACTGTACTCCAGCTGAGTCTCACCAGTATTGAATAGAGTAGAAAAATATGACACTCTTGTTAATACATCTGAGTGACATTTTTCTTTTTTGCTGCATCATTCAACTGGTGGTTTCTGTAGCCCATGTGATTTTTTTTGTTTGTTTTTTGCAGTACAGCTGCCTACTCTGCAATTTCACATTTTGCATTTGTGCATTTGATCTTTTTCCTTCCTAAGTGTAGTAGTTTGTACTTTGCACTTGTCTTTATTACATTTCGTCTTCTTGATAACAGACAATTCCTCTGAAATCAAGATAATTTTGAATTCTAATCCTGTCCTCCATGTTTAGCAAATGTGTTGGCTAGCTAGGGTATTGTTAATTAACATGTTGAAAACGCTGCATCACATCCAGTTTAGTCAGGCAGTAGTGTAGTAACTTATTAGCTGCCATGTTTCGTACACACACCTCATTTTCCCAGTGTAGAAAAGATGTTTGAGTCTTCAGACAGCGTGAACCAATAGCTATAACAGGGCTGGGCAAACTTTTTGGCCTGAGGGCTGCATCTGGGTATGGAAATTGTATGGCAGGTCATGAATGCCCAATGGGGAAGGGAGACTCTATGGGAAGTAGTGCGGGGGGGTCGGTGGGGGGCTCTATAAGGGATGTTACTGATGTTGGAGGAGGAGAGGCTGTACAAGCACAGAACAAGAGACAGCCTCTGCCCAAAGAGCTTTCTAGACTCTCTCTGGCGACGTCTTGAAACTCCCATCTCTCTTTTCCCCAGCCCCTCAATCCTCTAAAGAAGTAGCATAGGCTACTGTACAGATTTTTTTTATTAAAAAAATTGAATAACGCTACTGTCCAGTCTGCCGCTCCAAGCGTACTGCAGACTTTTGGATTAGCTGTCCATGGAATGCACTGACTTGGCTGTATTGCACCATACAAAGTTGAATCAGTAGGGGCTGAAGAGTGAAATCGCATTCTGCACAGTCACCCAGGTTGCCTTTTCTCTAGTTTCCATTCCCCAAGATGGGGCTTGCCGGATAACATTGTTTTCCTCATTAAATCCATAAAAGGAAATAACTCATCATGCTAGGCAGTGTATTCGCTAAATGATTGACTGTATGTACGTGTAAGTAGTGTGTGTTTAACTCTATAGTTAAAGTGTAAAGCTTAACTTGGATTTGTTACTTTCAGTTCTTCTTTTTAGTTTGCCTCACATTCTAAGCCTTACAATATAGTCTTGCTGCTACTGAACTATGTAACTGGGATGTTCTTGCACATTGCTAAGAAGTGAAAAAGTTTAAGGAACCATCTACCTACCTGCTTCTTGTACTGCTTGGGTCATGTGCTACGTTGCTGAACTATGCGAAGCTTAAAAAGCACTTAGTTTTATTTCTGTTAAGCACTGTGATCACAATCAATCCATAATAAGCTACTTACTAATTATCAGGAAGAATGGCTATATTTTAGCAGCCATATGGGAACAAGGACTGCAAATTCAAAGTGAAAGAGGAACTGGGCATTACCAGTAAGGTACCCTGGACGCATTAAAACCATGTATCACTGATGTGTCCTTTCTAAAGAGACACTTAATTTCCACATAAATGGGCAGAGTCTGGAGCATAACTCAGCGGCAGAAGGCACTGATAATGGAGAGTGGTGTGTGTGTGTATATGAAAATCTGATTTGAAGTGCAGTTTTGCACCCTCCTGAATCCTTCTGTTCTGTACAAGGCTGCTCTGATTTACTGTACTTTGACAGTAATGGTTTCAAGGGGCTTAAGATGCAGCAGAGGATCATGGTGGAAGGACATCTTGACCCTCTCCTGCAATAACATCCGTTCTTCCTACTACACCTGCAGAATGTGTGTGCATGTACAGGGATAAGAGGCCCCAAGAACCCGTCCATCTGTTACATGCCATGAAAGGATCACCATTACATTGGGGTGATCTTCCTTTGTCTGGTTAAAATACCTTTCAGACTGGATTATGCTTGCAGTGAATTGCGAAGTGGCTGCTCTGCTTTGAAGAATTTGGCCTAAAATAAATTTGTTCTGTCAAAGTAGCTCAACATACTTCTAGATGGAGTTGTCACTGAAAAGTTAATCTTTTTACTGAGCCCTTTAATTTTCTTAAATACGTTTGAAAAGAACATCCGTTTATAAAGAGCTGGAGTTAGGCTAGCTACGTAAACATCAATGTGAGCTGTTACCTCATCTTTATTTTTGACATTGCTGTCTTACAGTGATGTTAAAGTAGCCAATTTGGATCCTAGAAACTACTTGTCTGATGTATTGTGTTGTCCCAAGGCAGCCCTTACTGAGACTCATCTGTCTAAAACAGCTTGCCGGTTATTGATATAAATCCACACCACATGCATGCAACTGGATGCAGTTGGCAAAGTCCTGGTATATTGCTTTTTATAATATCCCAGTAAACTAGGGTTGCCACCTTTCTAATTGCTGGTAACTAGATTCCTGAAGCCCCACACTCTGTCCTGCCTCTTTGTCAGGCCCCACCACTGCGCCACCTCTTCCCCCAAGGCCTTGCCCATGTCACTTACTTCTCTCCCCTCCACCAGCTTGCATGTAGGAGGTAGCCCTGGCTGAGCAGCGGTTGGTGGGGGTTAATGTCCTGGTATCTCCCCATGCCCTGCTGTGATTGGGCTTTTGGTTCAGGTGCCATGTAGGTTTGCCAGGTCCCAAAAAACAGACACCCGGCAACCCTAAAAGGCACCTAAATGCAGATGCCAAAAACTGGATCCATCTGGGTAAAACTCAGACAGGTGGCAACTCTACAATAAACTAGCAGTGGCCTGATAGGGTGTATAGACCCCTCACTGGTGAGGTAGATGCCCTGGGGGCAGGGCTAGTCCTCCAGACTTGTCAGTCATGTGGGAGAAGGCCTTTAAAAGGGAGGAAACTCCAGTCAGCTGGCAGGCGGAAGAAGGAGCAGGAGTGCCTTGCTGGGGAGTCTTCTGGAGCCCAGAGTTGGGAGCCCTTCACCCCAGCCCTACAGAGAGTGCAGAGAACTCCCAGGGTAAGCAAGAGAGATTTATGAAGGACTGCAAAGGGCTAGGGCCCCCTGCAAGTTGTAAGGAGCTGGGGCCTGGGCTGAAGACGCCCAGTGTAAATAACTGGGTGCAGTCAGATTCCCCTACCACCTGGGTGAGAAACCTCGGGGCTCTTTTACAGGGACTATTTGCATGAGTAATACAGTTGTATAACTGGACCCTGATCAGGAGGAGCCTAGAAGGGCTCAACACAGTGTCCAGTTAGCATTAGCTTGACTACTAAATCTCTTAACATGTAAACTGTCCACCTGGCATTCTCTTTCAAAAACAGAGGAGCATTATCACAGGGGGTCACAAGCACTGGAAGTAACTTGGGTAGGAGGACGTTGTACCCTTTGGCACTTCAGACTTGTCATTCTGAGCCTTTGATGCACACTGGAAGCTTTCTCAGTCACAGGCATTTTTTAATGCTCCCTTTCTGTAAAGAGTGGAGTGCAGTTAATGTTAAACCAATTGTAAGAGATACTGCTGACTTTTCTACTTTGTAATAGATTTTTCAGTAGGATCTATGAACTTGTTTAACACTGGGAAAATTTGACGTGTGCTTAAATGTTCTTAAATTCTGAGGCCAGCCTGTGTGTTATGATTAGTGGGGCTTTTTTATTGGTGTTTGCCTTGCAGGAAGGTCACAAGAACATTGAAGGACATGTATATTAAAACAGATATATTAGAGTCTTTGAATGAATGACTTAAAATAGTGAAGAAAAACTTGAATTGAAGCAGCTACAAAAATCCAAGCAAAACCAGCAGTTTTCTTCTGCAATCATTTTCTCCAGGGCTTAAACTGGAAAGAAGGATAAGAGGAAACATTCTCAGGTCATTCTGTTCTTAGCAGAGATGTGTGTGACAGTAAAGGTTCATATGTCATAAATCTGCAATACAAGAAAATCAATTTAGAGCTAGAGCAAATAAATGCTCCAACTTCTTTTGCGTTAGAGAGCAGTTCTGTTGCTGCATGATCTCTGAACACAACTGGAATTATCATTGATTTACTTTGGTCTCTTAAGCCTAGTGTGTATTTACAGATGGCCTATGTAAGGAAGCAATATCTCTTGCTATTTTAAACTGCTGCTTCTAACATGGCTCCAGCCCCAATGCGGAAGGGGCCCTAAATGTAACAGCTTGTGTAAATATGTATATCTTTACATGTGTATTAACTTTTCAGTAAAACTGAGACAGCGGGCTGAAATGTTTGCACTTCCTTATGTTTTGTTTCTTATGTGATGTGTCTGTGAAATAACACTGCTTTTAATTCCAAGGGATACTCTGTGTGTGTGTGGGGAGGGACTGTTGAATGGCACTCCTGAGGTACACTATATGCTTGTAAGAGTGTTGCTGCCTCTGCGTAATCTGTTTAAACTGCCTCAGTTTCCCCGTTGTATATAACAGCATGCCACAAATCTTAGTAACATATAAGATCTTCCTTCTGGGTCTTCAAATACCCTTCAAAATGGCCCCCACCCTTTACGTAGCAGGGTTTCTCAAATCTTTCTCCTAGGTCCTATAGCCCTTAATGCGAGAGTTCCAGGCAGCTAGTTCACTGCTCAGCTACAAGGGTTCACACTGTCTCCAGGCTGTCCATGGCTTGCTCACTAGCTTCTTGCCCCAGCTCTGTTTGGACTCACTCTGTTTTATTGGACCCCCAGTGAGCTCACGCAGCTCTTTTTCCTTTTTGGTCACAGGGATTTAGTCCTTGGCCCAGCCTCTCTTCAGCTCTTTCCCTGGGCTCTGCCATGAGGGAAGTAACAGCTCCACCCCAGTCTTCCCCAGAGAGAGGCTTTCAAGCAGCCCCTGCTTCTCACACAGGCCCTCTCCCAGACTGGGCAACTGGGCTTGATTTTTATTGTCTGCCTTGCTTACGTGATCCCAGGACACTCCGGTTAGTCCTGGGGGACTACATCCCTCAGAATCCCCAGCTGTGCTGGACCATACCTGTACTTCCAGCACCTAGTGCCCTGGTACAGTGCTGTACAGATAAAATCCCCAAATCCTCAATGTGTAGGCTTGACAAGTACAAATATACTATACAAATAACAGTTGAAAATTCTCTCTCTCTCTCTCTCTCTGACCTATGAATTGCTCCCTTCTCCTCCAATGGCTGATGTCAGAAACACCACAAGGAAGTATTAGAATGATTCATTAATATTACAGTAGTGCCTGGAGGTCCAGATTAGGGATTGGTGCTCCTTTCACACATAAGGAAAACGTCTCCACACCAAAAAGCTTAAGTATTTAAGTATTCTGCTTTCTGTGTTTGGTGTTTTATTTCTTGCTTTTGTGGTTTTTGTACTTACAGCCATTGAAGGAGAAACAATATTGAATGCTGCACATAAGACATGTATGTAGGTTGTTTTTAAAATGCAAAAATCATTTTTTAACTCTGGTTTGGGCTTGAGCCAATATCCCAAAGGGAAACAACTCCAAAGTTCATGATACTAAACAGCAAGACTTGTACTTGTGGACTAATTAGTTTGGGCTGTTCTCTGGTTTAATAATAATATTACTGAAGTAATAAGAATGTTTGTGAAAGCTTTCTGGTTCCATCTCAGTTGTGCAAGTTGTCTGCTTTGTGCTTGTAAGACAGCATCTCTACTTCTACTTTATTGGTGGGGAAGCGAGAACAACTGAACGAAGTGAAACTGGTTTGAGAACAACTTAAAGAAGTGAAAGTGGTTTGTTCTGCATTAGATATTTGATAATGGATGCCTAGAGGATTCCTAATACGTGTGTTAAGATGGGGATAAAACTCCATGACATAACAAACCATTAAGCAAAACAAAGTGATTTGCAGCAAATTCCTTTTTGTGTCTGTCTTGTGGTACACTTTCTTTTCTAGGGTGATTAAATGACAAAATGTGGAAGGCGACTGTTCTGCTGACTTTGCTGAGCCTGAGTGTGACCTTCCAGCTAGGTCGGGCTCATAAACAATGGAGTCCCTTTCGCAACATGTTTAAAAGGATCAAGTGTTCCACACCATCAAGAGGAGACCCAGGGAACCCACTCTTCCTTACCCCTTATATTGAAAGTGGGAGAACTGAGGAAGGTAAGAAGTTTACAAATTACTTGCCTAGAAAACCTCCTTCTTTCTAAACTTTCTGTAGAACCTTACTAACTTGCACTAATGACTGGGAACAGCTGTCGATTACTGAAGCGTGGAAGCTACAGGATATGTCACGCAGAGACAAATAAACCTGTGGCGGGCTCAGGTCAGCTGACTTGGGTTCTGGGGCTGAAAAATTGCTGTGTAGATGTTGAGCTTGGGCTAGTGCCTGAGCTCTGTGAGGATGGAGGGTCCCAGAGCTTGGGATAAAGCCTGCACCTGAATTTCTACACAGAAAATTTTAGCCCAGCATCCCAAGTGCAAGTCAGCTGACCTGGAGCTGTGCTGCGGGGCTTTTATCCCCACGAAGACATTGAACAATAAGGAGATGGTGCAGCATAATGAGCTGTTCACTTGGCAAGTGCAGATTTAGTTAGCTGTGATGCTACATAAAATACTACTAAACATAATATAAAATAGTCTTTTAAAAGTAATGAGGTATTGTAAACTGAAGGCCTAACTATAGCCCTCTGCTATGGAAGTGCCTTGAGAAGTACGGAGATAGAAGAATAAGAATTTTGATGAGTAAAATCTCACTAGTTAATGTGCAATCTCATTTTAACATCTCCAAGTTTGTGCACTTGGTACAAACATGGCAAACAACATGGATGTAGGAACTGACTGAGCTGGTTCAGATGTTGCATCTTAAACAAGAAAAGTTGCACCCTAGAGAGGGCCCAGTTGATGAGAGAAACCCCATTGCTTTTCTTCTATCTGTTTTACTTGTTGCTTTTTAGCAAGGGGATCAGCGTTCTTTCCCTTTCCCTGACTGCTGTATGTGTATGTTTGTAGTCAAAGTAGAATTGAGATAAATGTAAATTCTAAGTTCAGGCCCATCTCTCGACCTGGCACACAGAAGCTGAACCATCCCAGCCTTTGGGAAGTTTCAGCTTGGAGCTTTGCATCTTAGAATCCACTAATATCCTTAACGCTGAGGGAGAGGGAGGCATTTCTGTATTCAGGCTGTGGAAATTTTGAGAACCAGAAGTGCTCTTGGATGTTGCCTCCCATTCACAGTTGAGATCTTCAAAGTGATGAATTCCCATTCCAGATCCTGTTTAAACTGCCTCAGTTTCCCCATTGTATATAACAACATGCCACAAATCTTAGTAACATATAAGAGAAGGGGTAGGGTCCAGGAAGTATGGCTGCTTGAGGGGTGGTATTTGCTGCGGGAGGGGAGTGGATAGTTGGCTGTTCCCTCCCTGTTGTCGTCTTCTCTGGTCAGTAAGGGATCTGCGTGTCCCTGGGTTTATTCCTTGTAATGACAGACATGCTAACCTGAATACCCCTCTCTTTATTAATGCTTGTTTGAATCTTTTTTTGTCTCTCTCTAGGAAGGCAGTTAAGTTTGGTTGGGCCTCTCCAAGGAGTAAATGTGAAGAGTTACTCTGGCTATCTCACAGTGAACAAGACTCACAACAGCAATCTCTTCTTCTGGTTCTTCCCTGCTGAGGTAAACATATTATTGAGAAGAAATACTCCTGTGCCATTTAAAAAACAAAACAGCCCCTCCCCCTCATACTTTATGGCATTGCGTAGTGTATTTAGTACAGAAAGCTGACACTACAGAATAGCAGTACTTTACCTTGAAAGCTAGGCATAACACAAGCCAGACATGAACATCTATTTAATAAGGGTGAACTTCTATTTAATGATAGCCAGACAACACAATAAATTCCTCTTGAAAGGATTGTGTGTACTTTGCCTCCTTTTTCATCCCAGCCACAACATTCTGGTTGGCTGCAGGTTTCTTGAAATGGCTGTAGACTGACTTGAGAAGTCCAAAATTGATCCCAGATCAGTTTTTTTTTCTGTATGTGTATCAAACTTGTGTAGGGAAGTTGCATCTAGAGGGGTTTTCCTAATTAAAGCAACTTTATAGAAACAGGCAACAGTGAGAATGAAATGGTTATCATTTTCGTTATGGCTAATTCATTTCTTGTATCTTTACCCACACTGTGCTATTCTCTTCCTTGTGCTTGATCTCACTAGCCTTCTTGTTTGTAACCTTCTGCCTCTTCCTTCTTATGGCTCCTGTATAGATTGGACTTTTGTCAATCTGTTCCTTAGCTGAGAATTATCCCAATCTCTAATTATGCCCATTTCATCATGTATGAGATAGAAAGCTTGTCATTGTAACTTTGTCTTAAAAATAAATCTTGGATGACTAACACTATTTTCCCACTTTTTTAAAAAAACTTTCTAATCTTGGCCTCCAGTGGTGCTCTATTAGATTGCAGAGGGATTTATTTAATATTCTGAAATTACTAGAGAATGTAGGGACTTGTGATGGTTGGTTGGTGGTTGTAGGGATTTGACTGATTTCCAAAAGTTTGCTTATCTAGACTTTTGCCACTGTTGAAAAGAAGTTAGTGTCTACAACTATTCAGAATCTTCCATTTTATTTATTTCTCTAATCACTAGGCTCCGTGCACTGATGTAACTGAGTACTCTGACTCTTGCATACTATGTTTGGCCTTGTGCATTTTGGCTGTTTTTCTCTAGCTGCCCTTGTTGTGCTATATAGCTGGGTCTTCACAAAATAGTATCTAGCTGTTTTGACTTTTTCAGGTGGTTGATCAGACATCTGATCTCTGTCTCAAGAACTTACGTAAATAAAACTTACTTAGAGAGTTATGCTCCTTAGGTTCAGGTGTACCAAGTGGTGTATGTTAAGAGCTTTCCTATCCCCAAGAAAACATTGTCAAGAGGGTGATGTATCAAAGGAATGTCCTGTTGGAACAAAGAAAATATTCTGGAGGAACTGAGGAAAAAATTCACAGAATAGTTGACTTCACTAAAGTTAGGAAGAGTGCTATCTAAATGCTTTGCCTTACATATTTATAAACTTTGCCTTTCAGGATGTAACCTGTTCTCTTCCCATCCCAAAATCTTCAATCAAAAATCTTCAGCAAACTATTCTTCCTCTGGCATTTCCCTTTCTCTTATCTTTCCCCACCCTGTACTTAATTTAATTTCTTGCTGTGCCAACTAATAGTCCCTGTTCTGTTATTGGACCTCATGAAGACTTAAATGCCTGCCAGTTTTCCTCACCCCTTGGGTATTTACTGTGCAATTAAATGGGCCGTTATGCCAACACCTCTAAAATGCTATACTAATATACTATTACTCCTGGGATATTAGGAAGTGTAGAAGGAATGTGTTATCTCAAAATTACTAAACAGCCATTCAAGTGTTGTAAGGCTTCTCACCATCACTAAGAGAAACCTCTTTTCTGAAGAGGTAACATAGAATGTGGCCGAAAAAAGCTAAAAAGTTCGTGCATGGATCAGTAGCTGATAACGAGGGGTATTTGGTCTAATGCAAGCCAATTAATCTTAAATTGGCAAATTGTACTTTCTGTTATTTTTCACATATGATTCTTCAAAAGGATATGGGGGGAGTTGCAAAGAGACTCTGGAATAGAATGGGTCTCACTGTGAAAGAAAGTTCCAGCATAAATTGTTGCACAATCAACACCCACTCACTGGGTAAAATCCTGAGTTGAATTAATGGCAGTTTTGACATGGTCTTTAGTGGGGACAAGATTTTGCCCTAAGTCTTCAGGGAAACCAGCTTTTCCCAAACTAACTTTCTGATTTTAGAGGCACTATCCAGTTATACAAACTAGGGGCCAAGTCCTCAGATGATGTAAATTTGAAATGCTCCATTGACTGCCATGGCATGAAGACAATTTATAGCAGCTGAGAATTGGGCCTGAATATCTATAAAATGGGGCATTAAGAAGCTCTGATAAGCATTACCAATGACTCCTCAAAATATTTTACAGAAAGACAATTCTGTATAATACAAGAAAAATGGCTTGTGGGTCATCAGCAGGCCCCTGTCGGGAGGGATTTCAGAAAACAGTACAAATAATGAAATCTCAGAACAGTGAACTTAAATGGAGATAAAGTTGAGGCCATTAGGCCGACAAGTCCCATTACATCATGTTTTTAAGCCTTTATTAGTAAGAGTTAACTTCTGAATATCTTGGGGAAAGAGAACTTTACTCTTTGAACAATAACAGACAACTTCTAAGAAGGATGTGCTCTAACAGTATTAACTTGTAAAATGGCTTTTTCATTGTGACAGCCCCACTGTTTCTATATTTAATATTCTTGTTAAATAACCTGCCATATTCGTGATTGTCCTACTTGGGTAGCATTATTTTTACAGAACTGACTTGAGAAAGAGTCTCTAACAGAGGGTTTCAGGGTATTAGCCGTGTTAGTCTGTATCCGCAAAAAGAGCGAGGAGTACTTGTGACACCTAGGGGACTAACAAATTTATCTGGGCATAAGCTAAGACTGGAGAAACCAGTTAACAGTTCTTTATATCTGTTACATAAAAGAAGCAAATTAGTGCTACAGAGTGAAAGAAAAATATACTAAGTGTGTTTTTTTTAAACCATCTAAACTTTTTTTTTTCTTTCAGCACATTAAAACGGCCTGTAGGGGGCACCAGAAGAATTCAGTGGACAGCTACCACAGAAGTCCAACTGAATATATACTTATTAATATAATCAGTAGCTGTCCTTAAATTATGTTTTTTCTGTTGGTAGAAGACACTTTATTAAAAGAGATTTATGTCTTTGGCACTTCATAGTGCTTCTAGGTTCTTCTGGCCTTCTTGCTAAAGAAATGGTAGACTTAGGCACTTTTTTGACTATTTTTTGCCCTACATCCTATTTTCCAAAAAGGCACTTTTGAAGTAGCAGGACTTAGGCTCCTAGGTTTAAGTCACTTTTGAAAATGGGGCTTAGACACTTTTGAAAAATTTGTTCTTAATGATTTGGGTCTGGTGAAATCAAGAAAACTTTTTCAGCAAGCCTGTTTCTATTAAATTGAGATGATCCGCTATAAACCATTCAAAAACACAGAACGGGGAGTGGGACCTTATGATACCTTCTGTTTTGAAAGTTTTGCGTAAAGGAAAAAAAATTTAAAACCCTAGTGAAAATAGCTTAAACATTTCCCTGCAGTACTGTGAGCCGAAATATTCTGCTAGTGTGAATAAAATGAAATCATTAGGAACAGTTAAGTGAAACTAACAATGAGCATTTTTCAGTTCCCATCACCTGCTCCTCTGTGCCATACCACTGACTACATTTTTTTTTTATTGTTATCTTGTACTCCCCTTGTCTTGATCTGTTGTGTTATACTTGGATATGAAGCCCTTTGAGGCCGGGACTGACTTTTTCTTATGTTTGTACAATGGGGCCCTGATCCATGAATAGAGTCACTAGGCAGGATTGCAGTACAAATCGTAAATAATCATAACTACTCTCAATTCTCTCTCCCCCAACTCCATGTTTTTCTGCAACCCACTATATCCTTATATACTTATCAAGTCTCTGTTTCTTCCATCTGCTCCCAACATAAGTCCTAATCATTCTTTACTTCTGGAATGGGAGACTTTGACACCTGCCTCTTCCTCTTCACCATTTCTGAAGTTTGCCCATGAGTGTTGGTAGAGACTGTCTGGCTCTCTCTAGCAGTAGCTATTTTTGGGGCAAGCATCCGCTATGGACAAATCATGCATACAAGAATGAAACGTCAGAGAGATTTGTAAGGCACTCAGGATATATCAGTATTGCAGCTGGGAGGTATGATTCCCAGCCCGAGTAGACAGACTCATGCTAGCTTAGCTGTAGCTAGACTTCTAAAAATAGCAGTGTGGACATTGTGGCATTGGTGGTGGCTTGCACTAGCCAACTGAGTCATGCTTGCCCAACATCTTGGATTTGAGTTCGGGTGGCTTGCCCAAGATGCTGCCAGTGCTATTACATCCACACTACTGTATTCTCAGTTTGCTAGCATGAGCTAAGCTAGTGCAAGTCTGTTTACCTGCATGGGAAATCGCAGCTGCAACGTAGACAGACCCTTAATGATTCTAAAAAGCTAAAACCGATTCTTGTCAATGAGGGTAACAGATAATGTGTATCTCTCTTCACATAGGGCAAGCCTACACTACGGTGCTGCATAGGTGCAGCTGCACCAATGTGGTGCGTCTGGTGAAGATGAATTAAGCTGAGGGGAGAGCACTGAGGGCTTGACTACACTGGCGCTTTATAGTGCTCTAATTTGCTGGCTCAGGAGTGTGAAAAATCACTCCTCTGAGTACAGCAAGTCTGAGTGCTTTAAAGTGCTAGTGTGGACAGCCTTCGAGCACTGGGTGCTGATCCCCTTGTGGAGGTGGATTACCAGGAGTGCTGGGAGAGCTCTCTCCCAGTGCTCACACATGACCACACTCGCACTTCAAAGTGTTCCCGCAACAGCACTTTAAAGTTTCCAATGTAGCCATGCCCTAAGTTACAATGAATTGAGCGGTAGTGTAGATTAGCCCATAGTATAATGATGTCTGTTTCTCTTGTCTCTTCTTTAAACAGGTGCAGCCAGAGAATGCCCCAGTCCTTCTTTGGCTCCAAGGTGGACCAGGAGGAACATCAATGTTTGGGATTTTTGTTGAACATGGCCCATATGTTGTCGACAAGAATCTCAGATGTAAGTGTTCCTTGTGTTCTGTGAATTCTGAAGAGTCTTTTTTCCTTTTACTTAAGCTTGGTCTATGCTTAAAATTTAAATTGGTATAGCTGTCTGGTCAAGGGTATGAAAAAATCTACAACCCTGACTGACAAAGCTATGCTAACAAAACTCCCAGTGTGCATGCAGCTGTGCCAACAGAAGAATGCTTCTCTTAGAGTAACTATCATCATTTAGGGAGGTGGTGTTCCAACACCGGTAGAACAAACTATTTCTGTTGATATATTCTACTGGTATATACTGTGTCTATATTTGCCAGCATAGGCTCTGTAGTGTAGACATAGCCTTTGCTTTACACCTTGCAGTGAAGAGTTTTAACATACTTATAGGCATGGAATTATTTTATCTTTTCTGTATTCTGATCGATGTGCAGAGCAATTTTTAATTTTATCCTTTTGAGACAATTTGAAAACAATTTGGTTTATCTTCCGATACTATTTGTTTTGTGCATATTTTGGAATGTATTTTATTTCAACACAGGAAGCTAACTAAAGCTTTAAGGAACATTAAGAATTTTTTTTTTAAATGTGAGGCTTTCTGATCACCTTGCTACCAAAATAAGCCTTCTCTTTTAATTCAGCATGAAAATAACCATTATTTTGTGAAAAGAGTGGGAAGTAGAAACTGAACTATTTTTTTTTTTTTAAAGGAAAGGGCTTAGATTTCAGCATGATATGTGAAAAGTTGCGTTGAGCTTAGCTCCTGAACATACAAAAGTAATGGGAGTGTATGCAATTGTCCTTCTTTGGAAGGATGAGGGTAGAAGATGGTTAAATAGACCCTGATCAAGCAACATATGTGCATGATCCGGTTGAAGCCAATGGAGTTAAGTGTGTATTTTGCTGGGTCAGGGACAGAAGACCTGTATGCTTTGGAGATCTGTTTGACAAGAAAGCTGGGCAGTTAGAGCCCAGCTGTCCCCTGGTTCCCCACTCCCAGACAAGCTGCTGCCTATATGTCCCCTGCTCAGGGAAGGGGCTGCCCTCCCAGCTAGGAGCAGGTAGCCCAGGAGGGCATCTGGGCTTCTGGCAGGGAGCTATGCAGAGCTGAGAAGCCCTGGTTGTCAGCCCCCGACACTGCCGTTCTTCAGTTAGTGGAAGTGCTGCTGGTGAGGACGCGCACCACCTACAGAAGGAGGGTAATATGAACATCAGTGGCTGCAGTAATTACTGCAGTGTCTGTAAATTGATCTTACCTAATACTGTAGACATGCCTCATGTCTCCTTCCCTGGGATCCTCACCCAATGTTCATCTCCCCATTCCCAGCTCCTTTGCCAAGTCTTTCCCCACATCCCTCTTCCTAGCATCGTCTTTTCCAAGCCTATCCTCTTTCTCCCTGCCACACTCCAGCTCCTTGTAAGATCTGTCTCTTCCCCTTAAGTCAACTGGCTCCCAGCTTCCTCCTCCTTTGCTCCCCATCTCCCAGTCGCAGACTGCTTGGCCCTCAGTTTCTCTCTCCCTCTCCAGTCCCAGTCTCACCAGGCTTCTTGTCCCAGTGTGTGTCTTTCCCTTCTCCTGGTCTGGTGTTTGCCCCCTCCACATTCAGATCTGACTGGTGCCACCTCCTCGCTGCTTGGGTGCCAGCAGGGAGGTCACCAAGAACACAGGAGAGAGAAGCTCTGTGCTCTCAGTGCCAGTCCCTGGCCCCAGAACAGCCATTAATGGGAAAGTCCAGCTTCACCCTTGTATCCCTGTGCTGGAGCATGCTCAGTTGCTCTATGGGGATGGTGCATGTGGAGTCTGGTCAGCTCTAGATACTGTGAGAGCTTTGAGCATGTCTTAGCTGCTAAAATCTTCTGAGCATGTGTGAGCTGTGGTGTGTGTGTGTGTGTGTGTGTGTGTGTGTGTGTGGCAGATTAAGAGGCAGATTGTCACAGAGATGACAAAGACACATTCCTGACACACTCGCCACTTCCTTCCAAATTTCAGGTTCCCATTCCAAAGCATGTGGGTGCTAGAGCTGGTCAAAGAATAGGTTGTCAGAATTTTTTAACATGGACAAAACCATGTATTTTTCCGTGCCTCATTCTCGGAAAAATACATGGTTTTGTCCATGTTAAAAAATTCTGACAACCTATTCTTTGACCATGTTTGTCCAGTTTTGTCTCAAAGTTTAGATGGATTGTTTAAAAAAAAATCTTTTCTGTCATCAGCCTGAGGCAGAGATAGGGCATGAAAATTTCAGCCAGAATGGATATTCTGGCAAAGTGATAAGCAACTGAAAACATGGACTTATAATGGGGAACTGTCAGGCAATCTTAATAATACGTGTTGCTACCAGCCCCATCTATAATATGGAACCTATTGGCAAAATACAATAGCCTGTTTAGTTTTTTCACAGACATATTAATATCTGGTATTATGGCTGTTTCCCACCCATGCCATTGAAATGAGTTATAGGAACATGTTTATCTTTATCTGGGATGGAGATGAATAGTGAGAACTTTGTTTTGCTATTTGCTAGTCCTTTTCATAGCATAACTCCTTGATTATATAAGTTAAGTGTTGATGACTGACAGCAATGCCTTTTCTATTAACAGTGTATAAACGGAAGTTTCCTTGGACATCTAAATTTTCTATGCTTTACATTGACAATCCAGTAAGTACAAAATATGAAAGTGTGCATGTTAGGTGTATTGTCTATTTTATATTGTAAAGTTAACTATGTATACTTCTAAAATGTTGTCTTGGTAATTCTGCTTTCAAGGTCCATTCTTTAATCTTTTTTTGTGGTAATCAGCTCCTTAGGCATGTAGAAGAAGAGAGACTGAACTACATGTGACAAATGCTACTTGCATCACCTTGTCGCATCTCTTCATTCTACAGTGTGATGAGTGTCATATAGACTTGTGCTTTACAAATTACTAACAATGAGTACTTAAAAGCAACTTTGCTTTTTATAAAAGGATCAAGATGAAAGTTTGGGTTTATTTTGCACCACGGGGTGAGATCTCCGTCTCAGAAAACAGAGCAGAGAATGTCGTCTATCTTGAGTGCAAAAATAGAATTTCTTAGCTTTTTAAATGCCCTAATTAGTTTTAACATAATTTACAGATTTTTAATTGAGAGAAACTATATACTTTACAGAATCTTATTTTGCCACATGGCAAAAAAAAATTTTAAGGAGCTTGAAGCAATTTTGTTCTCAAATCCCATGATTTTTCATTTCATTATCAGGTTGGCACTGGCTTTAGTTTTACTGATGACACGGGATATGCAGTAAGCCAAGATGATGTAGGAAGAGATCTATACAGGTAAATTGTATAAATTGTATCCATTTCTTTCTTTTCATTCCTGTTCATCTTTATGTCCCCAAATCTAGCACTGCTGACATCTTCTGGCCAGCTTCTAAAACCATTTTAATTAACATTTATAGAAAATAATTGTTTTCTTCCTTTTTATTTCAAGGAGTTTTTTCATGATATTAGGATCATATGTAGTGGATATACTTACAGTTCATACTTGTTCTAGAGAGATTCCCAGTTTGAGCACATATGGGGAATATTGCTGCACTCACTAACCTCTCTAGGGCCGGAATGAACTTTAAGTGCATTCAGTTATTTGTTTCAGTAACCAGTATATTTAACGAAATAATAAAAAAATAACAAGCACCTAAGGAGAAATTAGCAGAGGGGGAGGGATAGGGACTCAAAAAGATGAGGAAAAATTGCCAGCCTGAGTATGCTTCTGTATCTTGTCCTGATCCTTGTAATGCCTAGATGTAGGAAGTATGGGCCATAACAGAATTTCTTGAGCTTTATTTGTTCTTCATGTCTTGCTCCATTCCTTTGCGCCCTATACCTTCTATAGCCACTTTTGGTTAAATGTTTCCTTGATTTCTGCTCATGCTCTTTAAAATGGCCTCCCCACCCCTCTTCTTCAGACTGCTGGTTTCCAAATGTCAGTCTTAAAAAAGTGACAAAGAGTCCTGTGGCACCTTAAAGACTAACTGAAATTTTTTCAGAGCATGAGCTTTCGTGGGCTAATACCCACTTCGTCGGATGCATGTTAGGTGTATTGTGTTGCATCCGACGAAGTGGGTATTAGCCCACAAAAGCTCATGCTCTGAAAAAATTTCAGTCTTTAAGGTGCCACAGGACTCTTTGTCACTTCTGCAATTCCAGACTAACACGGCTACCCCTCTGAGTCTTAAAAAATTCCTCTTGCTAGGCAGCCTCTTGTTCTTGTTGTCCCCAGCCCTTCCTCAGCAAACTGTTGCCAGAGGTTCCTCCTGTTCTTCAGTCAATACACATCTCTAAAGAGATCAAAGTAAATGAACATTCTGGCTGTGATCTCACACTGAGAGCTGTAGAGGGGAACCCCAGTGGGGGTCCATGAAACAATGGGGCTCTGCTTGCATGGGTTTCAGTTCTGGAACAGAGCTTGAAAATCTTAATAATTCATTCAGAATGGGTGGCCTGCCTCTTTAGAGAAGGACCTATTGCTGAGATGTTTTTTTTGTTTGTTTTTATGTCCTACACAGAGTAAAAAATTAATCCTCCCCTTCCACTGGTCCTTTTGCAGGACAGAATCTTTAGAAGGGCGGAGGGCCACACGAATACCTTGTATTAGGAATATTTGCTTTACCACAAAATCTATTGAGGGATGCATGTCTCTCTCTGTTTCTAAGCATTAGAATTTGATCCTAGAGGGTGTGAAGCACATAAGCACACACTTTGCTGTTCCAGGCTGAAGTGCTCTGCTGAGTTGGGCCAGAGTGCTTAGCACCTGGCATGATGGAGCTGCAGCTCTTTCTTTTCCTCTGGAGCACCAAATGTTCAAACAGACTCACCCTTTTGTTTGTGTTACTCCCACAGTAAATATTTTACTTGTTTAATTGGCTGACATCTCCGCTTTATTATGGAATTCAAGAAGTAAATTCACAAGTTTTGGAATTGCTTTTTGTTGTTAGCTTTTTCTCTAGGACTTTGTTACAAATTCCAGCTGACCTTCTATGTGGCTATTTACTTCAGGCATGAGAGGCATCTCCTTTTGCATGACATGTATAATTCAAAGCGTCCATTGTTTATAGCTATTTTTTAGTTCTTTTAGCTTCAGGGTTTCCAAGCTGAAGAACAGCTAATCAAAGGGTAGTGCAGAAAACTGATTTCAGCTGTCCCTTTATAGGTTTCGCATTTTTCATGCATCCCACCCCCTTTCCTGCAATTCAGAGGGGAAGGAAGGAAAGTCTAAAATCAGAATTTGGGTCTAGTTACAGGAAATTGAGCAGTAGTGGTCAATTTTTTAGCCACTTGTGAAACCTCAACCCTCTCATTTTTTAAATTTATTTGTTGCTGGTGGTTGTCTACTGTGTTAGCAACTCGGCTCACTCTTATAATCTTAATAATGGTTGTTTGTACCTTCAAAGTGTTGGGTGCCTACTTATGATCATAGTGGTGTCTGTAGGTTATTCCGGGGCACCACTTCAGAGAGAAGATAGCACCCTTCTTAGCTTGGGCATAAGTCAAAGGCAATTGCAGTTTCCTCTTTCTGCCTTTTTTTGAAAGGACAGCTTTGTTTCCTTTGACAGTACGGTTTATAGCTTCACCAGTTGAAACTGTCAAAATGCAGTTCCACTGAGACCGAAGTAAGAAAACAAAAGTTAATTAAACTTTAATGCATGGGCGGACATTATGCAAACTTCTCTCAAATGATTCAGGAATTTCTAAATATCATGGTGTTTCAAAAACTTTTACTCTGTAAGGGTCAATTTAAAAATGCCATGACCTGTGATCTCTAAATCTGCTGCATTTTCCAGAAAATCTGTGAACACTGGAGCAGAAGATTACTCAGTCCAGAACGACATATTTGACATGCTCATTAAATGAAGAGTAGGTTTTAAAAACAAACAAACCAACAAATCCCATAAACATATGATATGAGTTTTCTAATGGAGAGAGTATTAATTCTAACAAATGTATCCTATAAAACTCCATATGGGATTCCGCTATGTATTTGGAGTAAATCTACTTTAAAACAATGTTGCTTAATTGGGGTGAGATTAATTTTCATGTAATCCTGATTTATTTATATTTCAGTGCTCTCACCCAGTTTTTCCAGCTGTTTCCAGACTATCAGAAAAATGACTTCTATGTTACAGGAGAAGTGAGTTCAGATAACTTTTTTTATTATTTTCAAGAAAACTTTCTTACTTAATAATTACTTGTAAGCATGAAGAATAAATCTTCATTGCCCTTACTCTGACAGCAGAGTACTTAGAGGCCGGTGAGCAGAATGATGGGGGTGGAAGGGAAAGAAAACATTGACTCTTCTCAGAAGAGGAGTGAAGTGGAGCAATTACTCTTTCTCATGTAAAGCTTGCAGTCTTTCTTAGTGGATTATAAACTATTTGAAATATAATATAGTTTTTTATGTATACCAATATCTGTGTCTTAACTTTTATACTGGCATATTTCACTCTTAAATGTACACTTCTCACTTTCTGTCCTTACTGCTTCAGAATGATCAAATAGTAACTAGAAAGCTGTATATCTCTCCTTTATGTATATCCAGGGAACAGTAGTCACATATATCCTTTTCCTAATTTTATATATCCCTTTCCAGACACTGTTCTGAAAAGCAGTCTGTTAATGTGATCTTTCTCTTGGAAGTATATGGAAACAGGTAATCAACCAATTTCCCCAAACATACTGGAGCTAACTTTTGGATGGAAAAGCTTTGGTTTATTGTTTCCATACACACTGGATTTATACTATTAAGATTAGGATCCTGCAAGGATCTGATCTTTCTGACTGCAGTGCTTTCCTACGACATATTTTGCATTAACTCCATGAAAAATTACGGAGAATTTTTGCAACACCTTCAGTTTCATAACAGTAGTTTCCCATTTTTGCAGCAGGAACTTTTAATTGCTCCATTGAGACAAGTTTCAGTCTTGAATGGAAGCATCTAGTGAACTTTATTTTCAGATGATGCTTTTTGACAATCTAATGTACAATTTTAAAACGCAGAAAAAACAGCTTTGAAAATGACATGGGAGGGGTCCATGTTTAAGTTCCCTTGAGGACTTCATAATAGATTTACTCAGACCACAAATAAAAATATGGCTTTCATAGCTTTCAGCCCTGAACACTCCACAAGGGAGCTAAAAGCCCTGCTTGCTTTCTTTGGGTTTATGCATAACCAAAAGAAACAATAATTGGTATGTAACTATTAGTTCAGATGCATGAGCCAGAAAGCTTGAGCATGAGCTCACCCTCCTCTAGATGTCTAGGCTCTGCAGTGCCCAGAAGTAAATATCAAAAGCTTTCTTCATCAGAAAGGTGTGTAGAATGAAGTCCTATCCTGTGTCCCCATGCACTTCAGTCTGGCACCACTATGTGCCAGCTGAGTATTCCAAAGGGTAGTTAGAGGAACAAATATGGCCTCTGGCTTTCTTTGTCCTGTAACTTCAAAATCAGGCAAAACCTGATCAACGACGGGTTTTATTGCTGTGGGACTCAAACAGCAATTTCTATCTGTTGTTAACAAAGATGCACGTACAAACCAGTATTGTGTATATAATTGATGGCATGAACTCTGCAGATTGGATATGACACCCAATGAGTTGCCAGTGCAGCCACTCGCTGTGTCAAAATTTATTTGCCTTTGGGCTATGTTAAAGAAACCTTATTTATTATTATTTTTATAACAGCCTAAAATGTAAGAAATAGGTCAAGAAAATAAAATGTGTCTATGCCTAGTTCAGCTGCTAAGAAAGTGTGTGTTTGTGTAACAGTTTTTTTTTTTCTTTGGGATTACCTATTTCTATCCATTGAACTAAAAAGTTCATAGTCTTTTTTTTCAAAAACCTTTATATATTTTGATATATGACCCATGAAGATACACATACCAGAACTTTAATTGGTGCATGCCTCTAAGCTGTATGACTAAGAGTGAATAAATGTGTCTGTCTTCTTAGTCTTTTCCTCTACCTTGACTTTTTGAGAGCACCAGCTGGCTTTAATGTCACTAGAGAGAGAAATGTCTGCTAACACAGGGCTCAAAACCAAAACCTACTTAAAAAGAGTTCAATCTGCATTTAATTAATCTGCAAGAATCATTGTTTCAAATGTGCTTGTGAATCACTGCCTCTCCATGGCGAAGATTCTCAGAAGCACTTTACAGTGTAGTTGAAAATGTGAAATACAGTGAAAGCCTACTGCATATCAAAAGATCACCTTCATACAATTCAAAATGACTGAAATTGAGGGAGGGGAATGGTTTGCTCTAAGAAAAAGGGCAAGAGTGCTTAGGGCTGTGACATGCAGCAGGAAAGGGTCTAAACTCTTTATATATTTTTATTTGTAAAACTGAAAAGATGCATATGTCCTGCCTCAAGGTTCAAACACAAATACAGGAGGAGTCTCTTAGCCAGAATGGAGATAAAAGTATAAGAAAGGCAAAAGTCTGGCTCATCTCATTCAGGTTCCAGACTGGAAGAGAACCAGCTCTATCATCCTTTCCTCCTTTCTTTAGTGAGTTTAGCTCCAGCTGTTTCCCAACAGAGCCTTCCCAGTTCTTGCTACCAGAATCCAGCCCCAACTCTTTAGTATGTGTCTGTGTGGTATGTCTCAGGATATGGGCCGCCAGCAATAGATTGCCAGAGGATTCTGTCCTGGGCCATTCTCCAGGAAGTTGATCTCTGAATTATCTATTGCTTGCGTTTCAGTAGCGGGTAAATTTTTACGGGATGGGGTTGCTAGCCCCACACCCAACCCTCCTCCTTTTTCATCCGGGCTTGGGACCGGCATTGGCGGAGTTCCCTTTTCTTTGCTTGGACAGAAATTTTCAAACTAAATTTAGGCACAAAAATCCACACTTGGGCACCAGTCCATGGCATGATGACTGAGCATGTGAAACTCCTATTAAGCTTGATAGAGGCTGAGGGTGTTCAGTAGGTAGAATCATACAATAGAATCAGGATTGGAAGGGACCTCAGGAGGTCATCTAGTCCAACCCCCTGCTCAAAGCAGAACCAATCCCCAACTAAATCATCCCAGCCAGGGCTTTGTCAAGCCTGACCTTAAACATCTCTAAGAAAGGAGATTCCACTACCTCCCTAGGTAACCCATTCCAGTGCTTCACCGCCCTCCTAGTGAAAGACTTTTTCCTAATATTCAACCTAAACTTCCCCCACTGCAACTTGAGACCACTACTCCTTGTTCTGTCATCTGCCACCACTGAGAACACCCTAGCTCCATCCTCTTTGGAACCCCCTTTCAGATAGTTGAAAGCAGCTATCAAATCCCCTCCTCATTCTTCTCTTCTGCAGACTAAATAATCCCAGTTCCCTCAACCTCTCCCCATAAGTCATGTGCTCCAGAGCCTTAGTCATTTTTGTTGCCCTCCTCTGGACTTCTTTTCAATTTTTCCACATCCTTCTTGTAGTGTGGGGCTCAAAACTGGACGCATGCCCCTTTTTTTTTCTGTTTGTTGTTAGGTTTTTCCAACAGCCCTTGTCATTTCAGCATCTCCCTGATAAATTAGGTCTGCATGGGGAAGTTCTGTGGGCTGAGTCTTCTGCTGTTGTCTCTTCCCTGACTAAGGAGTCTCTATGTGGGATATATTTGACTGTAGTTTTACATTGTGTTCAAATATGGCTTTAGGTATCTGAACTTGGGTGGCTAAAGATAAAAGTTTTGACCCTGGTCCCTAACAGTGGCTATTTCCTTCAGCAAAAAATCTGGTTACACACTTCTTGACTGGCTTTTGTGAAATGAGAAAATGGCTGAAGTCCAGTTCCTATTAGTCTGACATTGCAAAATGAACTATGGTATTTTGCATTCCTGTTGACCACCTGGATCCATATTCCAAAAGCTGAGTACATCTGATACAAGCAATCATCTATCGCCTTTGAAGTTCCTAGGTGAGGAATGAGAGATTCAATACCACCATTGCCTGTATTATACATGTGGACTGTATAATATGCTGTTACTTTCGCACCTTTATCAAGAAGCACTCAATGAACTTTTAATATTGTACTGTTTCTCCGTTCCTTCTGATTGGCCTTGGCCTTGATTCTCTTTAAGTCATAAAGCTTGAGGCATCCTGTAAGGAGAATAGTGTTTCAAACTACTTGCAGACTCTGAATCCTTTCTGAGAGCTGTTTAAGTCTTTATTCAGCCACTTAAGGACTTGACTTTTAAATTAAATAGATTCAGAAAGCTGTCTCTACACATGAGCCTATGACAGATTGCTGTGTTGTGTTAAATTTGGTTGTGCTTGCCAAGCTTTATTAACTATTGCTAGAATCTGATTTTAAAATTCTGTACTAAAGTCCACTTTAAATTTAAAAGGACAAAATTCTGTTTTTATTGTGGATTATTGTCTCTGTGCATTAGATATGAAGTAGGTAAAAACAAACTGGTAAAGTGTGCGGTGGGACATAAAAAGGAGTGTCATTTCTGGGTCAGATTTTCAAAACGAGGCAGTCTGAGCTATTAACTTATATGAGCAGTTTTTCGTGCTTATATTTTTGCACATGCAAATTGAGTAGCCGGATGCCTAAAACTTCACAGAATTGCAACTTACATATAATTTTATGCTATAAATATAATGCTCATATAAATTTGAAGTTATAGCCTTTTGAAAATGGGACTAAATAAATAGTGGAGAGTATCTACAATATGAGTTACTGGAGTACTTTGTAGTCATTGGCATTATAGAAAAAAGCTAAGTGCTGATCTCTGGAGACACCAGTTTTGCTTGGAACAGTTGTGCCATAGGATAAGTTAGTTGCTGATTGCTGTAATATTTTTTGGCATTTAAGGGGAGCTTTCAATTTTATTTGTAAAAAATTGCCAATAACTTCTAAAATTCCCATAATGTCATAGACTTTTAAGGTCAGAAGGGACCATCATGATCATTTATTCTGCCCTTTTGTGCATTGTAGGCCTCAGAATCTTTACAGTTTATTTTCACTATAAGTGCTGGCGTCCTTTTCACAGTAACTTTATAACAGGAAATAAACATATCACACTTCAATTAGTCCTGCTTTAAAAAAAAAAGAAGTAAAAGCCGTGGGCTTAAGAGGTATAGGAATAATGGGATGAAAGTTAAAAAGGGTCCTGGAAAGGTGTTTTCATTAGTGGGGGAAGAGGAATACAAAAAGCCAAAATGAATCTTGTGCTATAACAAGTCAATCTTCAAATTAACCACAGTCAGGTGGATGAGGAGCTCTCTGCTTGTTCCTTCTCTTATCTGTTTAGGCATGCACAGAGCAGAGAGTGCCTTTAGGGCTTTTGCAAGACATGTGCCTGTGAACATGCGATCACTCACCTCCTTGAAAAGGGGATATTTCAAACAAAACTGTTGGCAACATAAATTTAGAGAGATTCTCTATGGGGAAAATAAGAAAAAGCCCCAAAAATCAGGACTGTCCCTACAAAATCGGGACATCTGGTCACCCTACCCCCAGCTGAGCAGGCACATGGAGAAGCTGCCGCTGCCCCCTGCACGAGCTGCTGCCGGCGGCCCCATGTGCGGAGCGGCAAGTGCCCCTGCGGTGCGGCTGGAGGAGCAAAGCGGAGGGTCACAGTAGCAGAGTGGCTGGAGGAGCAAAGGGATGAGTGCCCCTGCAGCATGGCCAGAGGAACAAAGGGAGAGGCCAGGGCAGCGGCCTGTGAAGCCCCTTCAAAAATCTAATATGGCCCTTGTCTCAAAAAGTTTGGAGACCCCTGGTATAGATTATAGCTCTGGGAACCATTCTTCAGCCAGCAGGAGGAGCACTGTTCATCTGGCTTTTCAATAAACGAGCACAATATATTTTAAGGTCCTTCTAGAAGAAGCAATGTGGTAGCTATTATGTCTGCTTCATTTAACTTTTAATTGAAGAATTTGATTGACATTTCATGCCAAATAGTCTGGGCCCAAACTTTGTTGACAGTGTGGCTTTTCAGATTATAAAGCTGTAAAGTTATAAATTTCTCTGTCTAAAGTTTCTCTATTTTTAATTACATCTCTCTCTGCTCCCCTCACCCATTTTCCTCAGTGTCTGCCTGGTCTTAAAGATCTGAAGTGAAATCCTGGCTTTTCTGAAGTCAGTGGCAAAATTCCCATTTAGTTGAATAGAGCCAAGATTTCACTCTTGGCCTAAACATAAAGTTGAATCTCTTTGACTAAATTGGTTTAAATATAATACTTAGAGGTAAGCTTGCCCTCATTATAGGGGCAGGCTAAAGTGATATAACCAGATTTAAGCAGATGTGTGTTGTGACAGAGTCAGTTCAGAAGGGTGTAAGAGAGTGCTGAAAGGCAGGTATATCAGCCTCGGGATGTGCAGGTCTCTGTTCCCTGGATAGCCAAACAAAGGCTACTCCAGGCCAATCAAGACACCTGGGACCAATTAAGAAGTTTCTAGAAAGCAGCAGAAATAGCTAGCCTGATTGGGACACCTGAAGTCAATCAGGGGCTGGCTGAAACCAGTTTAAAACCCTCCCAGTTAGTCATGTGGTGTGGATGTCAGGAGCTGTGGGAAGAAGTTGTGCTGTTGGTGAGACTGAGTGGTAGACATATCATACGTAAAGAAGGAGGCCCTGAGGTAAGGGTGAAGTGGAGTTTGAAGAAGCAGGGACTGCTGTGGGGAAGTAGCCCAGGGAATTGTGTTGTGGCTAAAAGGTCAGCTATCTTAGCTGATACTATTAGGGTCCCTGGGCTGGAGTCCAGAGTAGAGGGCGGGCCCAGGCTCCCCCCTTTCTGCCTCCCCTAATTAATTATTGAGAAAGGGAGGTCACCCTGGGGCCTAGATGAGTTTCTGAGGCCCCTAAATCTGCCAGGAAGCGCAGGACCCACAAATACAGACTCGGAACTTTGTCACAGTGTCCATGCAAGGATTTGCATTGGCGTAATTCACGAGGGCAAGTCTGGGTCCTTGGGCTCTCTCCTTTATTTTTTTTTTTTAAAAAATTCCATTATGTAGGGAAGTAATATTTAGAGATTGCTCTTTTGTCTAGCAAAACATAAATAAACAACATGGCAACTAACCGTACCTAAGAGCTGTGGCAGAGTAAATCCTCTAGCAATAGTAACTGCTAATGCACATGTAATGCTGCTCAAAGGACATAGTTTTCATTATACTTTTGTTCTCGGGAACTACTTTGTCTCTTAAGGAGCAGATTCTAGCTTGTCTGGAAAAGCCATTTCTTTGCTAATAACAATTGTCAAGGGCATAATAAATCTGCAGAAGTTTGTTTAAAAAAATCACAAGATAGTGTGGGTGAGACCGTGCCAGACACTATCCTCAGGAAGGCTAGTTTTATTATTCTTTGCACTTCAGGATGGTCTGTTTTCCAGTTTTCATAGGAATAGGTGAAAAATACAGCCGAAGACACCGAGGACACTTAAACAAGTGCACTCTCTGGAAAAACGAAGATATTCTGTCAGTCCACTTGCCTACCCCATTACTCACCATGTGCTGTCAGTTTCATTGGGTTAACGTAAATTAGACTTCAGTCTTGTTGGATCAGGAACCTTATCTCATTTGCCTGCAGAGCACTGTACACCCTTCTGGCACTATATAAATATGTTACCACTGTAACTTATACAAAATAGTCCATATTTTATAATCTATCTGAAACTGTGCTACAGGAACTTGCAGTGTTAGGTTTATATGAATAAGTAAACTTCCGACTAATACATTCATAGATTTGAGAGACATTCTCTCTCTTCCTTCCTCTGAAGGTAGGATGGAATTTAAATTTTTGCTTGTACTTCATGGGCTCTTCTGTTCTCTCCTTCCCTAGCATTATGGTATTAAATATACCCATACAATCTTGATATAGTTGAAAAACTTTATCCAAAAGAAGGCCATAAAGCATGCCTTACAGGTAGCCAGATTCCGATTTAGCCTCACCTCTAGGTGCTTGTTCCACAGCCAAACTCTTTCAACAGAGTAAATACCTTCTTTGAACCTTGCATGCATAGCCCATTGCTTTGTCAGTTGTGTTGTCACAGAGGAGCCTTGTCAGATTATGGATGAAGATCGAATAGCTGATGTCGCTGGGGAATGACTTGGTGGTGGGCTTTGGTGATCTGGCTTTGGGACACAAAATAAGTTGAAGCCAATGGATGATATGTTTGCCTGAGGGGGAAGGCTACTGCCTTTGCATTGCTTCCAGTGTCAGACCCGATTTGTGATCAGATTCTTGTCTGAGAGGAAGGGATGAGGTTTCTTAGCAAGCTGAAGGCAAAAGGCTTTTCTATTTTTTTTTGCAGCTGATCATGCTAATTATTGCTTAAACCTAGAGATGAGTCTAGTATGATTTAGAGTCCTCTCACACTTCTGAACAGGGGATAGATGCTTATGATGGAAGGTTCGGGAGAGGGCAGAGGAAAGAGTGGTTAGAGTGCCAGGAATTATTATTAAACATGTATACCTTTCCTGAAGGTATTGTCACTTGGAATCAAAGTTCATGATAGACAGATCTTGCAGTTGCTCTATGATTGGTGTCTATTTTAATCTAATTATGATTGAGCCTATTGGTAATGGTTTCCCTGTCAGATGAACTCAGAGGTCAAATTGAGAGGAAAAGAACTGTGGAATTCTTCCAAACTCCACTTACAAAATAAGCCATTTGTGACTCTCCAAAACGAGATGCCACTCACAGTAGATTGTGCAAAGCTTCAAAGTATGATTGCGCATCCTATGAACTCTACTAGGCTAGCAGCTCGGCTCTCCCTAGATGGGGCTTGAGTATGACCAACGGTTCTGCTGGAATCCTTGGCCTTAGTTTCTTCTTGAAAGAGAAAGTAGATCTCTCAAACACCCCCTGTTTGTGGCACCAAATGGCTCATCACTCTCACTAAATCGTGCAAATCTGTGACCTTGTCTACACTACACTGGTAACATTCTACCAGGAAAATCCTCTGGTGTGGTTGTAATTATACTACTCTAAGCATTTTCATATCAGTATATCTTATACCATGTCTTTGAACTGGCATATGTACTGTGATACACCAGTATAACTACCTCCACCTAAAGCTTTTACTGGCAGAGCTATGTTGGTTTAAAAAAAATCACACCCCTGATTGATATAGCTGTGCCTGTTAAATTTAAGTGTATATCAGCCCTTCAAACGTAAACATCAGTATTAACTCAGAGGAGATCAAGATTAACATCTATGTTAGCACATTACCTACCGCCCTGTACCAGTCCAGTCCAACCCAAAGATAAATCTGACCAGGGACAGGTATGAGATCATTAGCCAAACTATTTTAAGGTGGGATTTCTATGGGATTTGGACATGCATGATAAGTAATGGAAACGGGTGATTTCAACCCTTTGGGTATCTGACTATTTCAACCTTAAATCACTTCTGATAATGAATTTATTTAAACTATGCATTCATCAGGAATAAATTAGCTGCATATCAGTGAGGGGTAGGAAATGATGAATGGAAACCTATGAAAGTGAAATAAAATATTGCTAGTCTATCTAATTTAGAAATACTCAAATGGTAATATATAATAAAGCAATATTATTTCAAATGGAATCACCTACCATTTCATTCTCTCCAGTCTTATGCAGGGAAGTATGTGCCTGCTATTGGTTACTACATCCATACCCATAGTGCCAAAGCCAAAGTTAAGATCAACTTCAAAGGAGTTGCTATTGGTGATGGTTTCTGTGACCCTGAAATGGTAAACTTTACATATTTTTCTATTCTTTTTGTACTTAATTAAATGGAGTGCTTTTCTCATATTACAGTCCTATCTAGATAAATTGTCATTTCCCAAGTGACTTCCAAATCTCTTTAAACCTTTAATATTTGCCAAATGTTTCCAAACATTGTTACTAGATCAATTTTTTTTAATTGAAATTTTACTCAGTTGAATTGAGTGACTGATTTAGAATTTTTAAAAGGCGATCTTGGAAAAGTAAAATATGCCTACCTAACCTATCAGCTTCTTTTCTTACGTGCCTGTCTGGTAGATGCTGGGTGGCTATGCACAATTCCTGTACCAAATTGGCTTGGTGGATGAGAAGCAGAGGGAATATGTCCAGCAGCAGACTGACCTGGGAGTAATTTATATCCAGAAGAAGAAGTGGCTGAAAGCCTTTGAAGTACGTATCAGAGGCCATCATGTTGGCCTTTAGCAATTAAAACCATCTGAACTGAGTAAGGGGTCAGAAGGAAGCTTAATGAAGATCAGAAGTTTGATGCTGGAGAAGGTGCCCATTATAACATGGCTGGGGGTAGGGGAAAGGAGGAAAGAAAAGGACTGTCCATATAATTTGCTTTGGCCTCATTTAAAACAGAGAGGCTTTAGAATATGTTTATATAGTCCTGTCTTTCATTAACTCTTTTTGTTTCTTTAACTAAATGCTTGTATGCCCTGAAGGTTTAACTTCCCATGGAACTTAGACGAAATGTCTAGAGAGCTGTTGCATATACTTGAACATGCTGTTAAACCTTTTATATTCAAAAATAGTGGCTGCATTTCATAGATGCAATTAATCAGTGTCTGCAAAGAGTATTGCTTAGTGGCTCGTAGATGCCCATGTTGCCCAAGATTACAGTACACAGACATTTTCTCTACGTGAAGTAACTCATTGGAAGTGCCTTATAGTAACTGTTCTGAGTTTATAATCTCTGTTGTGTTTTTTAAATAGGTAACCTCTTTTTTATCATTTAAGCATAATAATAGGAGAATATGCATCATATTTATTATAGGGATATTTTGTGGTTAGACACTTTTAATATACAGATAACACTTACCAAAGTGTTTGCAAAAATTGAAATCAGAAAATTGTTGCAGTTTTAGGGAAAAGGTTTCCCCAGAGGTTGGGTTAGTAGGTTGGCCGTGGGATACTCATGGGATATTCAGACACTACAATAGTGAGGGCCATATAAGTGCCTAAGATTGATAGTTAATCACCATAATCAATATTTAGGCATGTAAATAGAAGTGACCTGACACTTAAAGATGAACATCTGCAGCCCCCTTGATTTCAGTGAAAGGGATTGTTAAGCACTTCTGAAAATAAGCACCCTAATATTTTGGTTGCTAAATATGGAAGTCTTGTACTGTGTAGTTACTAGAGTTTCAAATTTTGAATAATCTTTGGTCCCAAGCTACCAATTTCCAACTTGTGACTAGTGGAAATTTGCTGTATCACCATTCAGAATCAGCTAGCTTTGTTCGGTATATCTGGCTCATGAATGAAGAACACTGTGTGGGGAAACTGGCACAATGGTCATAAAGCCAGAAAAGGTACCAAATATAAAAGTTTGAACCTGTTTCTCAACCCCACAAAAATAAAATGTTTGAATCATAATATTTATAAGCTCCTTTATCTTAGCCTGGATTATAAGCTTTCTTCAACACCTCAGAGGCCGGTTTTACTCTTCTACGGAACAAGTAAGCTACCCAAACAGTTCCAATCTGAAGCCCTGGCCCAACTGGCTTCCGGATTTCTAGACTGATGTCAATAGGGCCAGGATTTCACCTCTGGACACTAAAGACCTGGTCCTGTGAGGTTCTGCATACTATCCATTTCCATTGTGGGATAAAGAGTCATGTGTATTTTGTATTCAGGCCATAATACAGATGAACTAAATATGTTGAATAACAGGGTGTCATATAAGCTTGTGTATTTGTCATAGAATAATCTTTGAAGATAACTTTTGTAACCTTGCAGTAAAAAGTTATTAGGCCATGAAGCTATTTATACCATCTGGGTATCCGGCCCATTAATTTTTGTCTCAGTGAAAATGAAGAAACGTGTCAACTCCCAAAGTGAAAGAAGAGGTTTAATCTATCCACTTCAATATGTCTGAAATATTTCTGCATATTCCACTTGCATATTGTGTCTATACAAGGAATACAAGTTACTACAACAGTTCATACAATCACTTTAAGAGTACCATGACCTGTTTGTTCAGGGCAGATGTTTATCATAAACCCATCTCATTAACAGATATTTGAGCTTGTTCCTGCTGGCTGCCATCTTAAAGTGGCCTTATTTGTGACACTAGTAATTTGGGAGAAATGCGAGATGTTGTAAACTGGTTTTCTGCCTGTTTTTGATTGTTGAAACAAGCTTTAACTTTGGTCTTTAAAAACAAGTTAGCATGAAGGACTGGCTCTGGGAGCAAAAGTGAAAGACTGAACATTTTGTAATGATAAATGTGTTTACAGTATATTACTAGAATAACTTACACTTCCACTCAACTTGAATTTCGGAGAAGTAAAAATACAAAAGTTAAAAGACAAAGGGGCAGATTTCAAAGAAATGCATTTCTTCAGGATACCTTTCAGTTGGTACAGATTTCAAACCTTTTTTTTTTTTAAAAAAAGAATCCTCAAAGTCAAGAATAATTTTGCTTCTATAGTGTATCCTTCATGCAAACAGTAATTCAGCACTTATGGTTAACTCTTGTTTGATTAAAATATTAAAATTAATTTGAATTCAAAGTATGATAGTTAGTATGACATGACAGTTATGTTTATAACACAATAGAGGGATGCCAACATGATTTATAAAATAACAGTTCAAATTCATTTCTGTTGGAATGGGCCAGTAGTTCTTGTTCTGTACATGTGAATCTTGCCTTAGTTTCTTTACATTTATGTACATTAATGTTTCCACTTCAGGGAGTCAGTGGTGGTGGTTGAGGGTTGGGCAGAGTGGTGTCTGAACTATCTTCAATAATCTCAATCTCTCTCTCTCAGATGCATATGTAGTTACCTTTATTATACATTCAACTATTTAACGCTTTAGTATATGCTTCTAAGACAGAAAATAGCTTTGCTTTACATAAGGATGCATGCTGAAATGGCTAAACCTTTCATAAAAAAGATCAAGCTAAGTATTAAAGGTTTTTCTATGGATTTTTAATGGGAGTTAGAACAAGCCCCATGAATAGTCTGGTAAGTATCCAGATTGCAAAATTCCCAAGGTTCTAATTTCCCTTTTTTTTTTTTTTTTTTTAAGCTAATGGGATTAACTGGTTTCTAAGCAAAAGATCTTAGAATAAAATAAGTTCTTGTTGTATCTTTTTAATTGTTGGTAATATCACAGAGTTAATAAAAAAGGTCCATAAGCTTCAAAACCTAAAGACCCTTTCCAGTCAACCTGCTATCCCACCCACCATTGGGTGACTATAAGGGCAACCAACTCAACTTGTTGAACCAAGGTAAAGGGCAAATTCCAAATCAGAAGGCCTCTTTGAGAACACTCTGACCATGGACACATAAATCAGGGGCAATTGGTCTGATGATTCCAGCTGCCTAAAGTGGTAAAGTCATGAAGAGCTTAATATTTCAAAGAAACACCTTGAATTGTACCCAGAAACCATCTGGAAGCCAGTGCAGTCTGTGGAGGATAAATGTATAAATGAGAAGGCAGAATGCATCCGTCTCAGACTGAGATTTTTTGAGTGGTTTTCAGATGTAACCCATATTCCAATCTGAAATCATCAGATAGCAAATTAACAGTAAAACTGAGGTTTAGAAACCATAAATAAATGTACAAGTAATCATAAATATATAGAGAGAAGCCCATTCACTGAATAAATAGCAATGAATTTTTTTCATCATCGGATGGATAACCTTTGGACTTCCCTGTGCAATACACATAGACAAAAGTGTAGACTGCAAAGCTATTTAGATTATTTAGAGACAAATTTAGGTTCATGAATCATGAAAGTATATTTCTGAAATTGTCTGAAAAAGATTCTGTTCTCTTATAATTGTGGTTTTAGCTTTAGAAACTTAAATAGCTTTCTAATATTAATACATGGAATTAAATTCATATTTAAACTTCATTAAGAACATGACATAAAGAGCGAGTATAATTGAGAAGCAGTTTTGATTTTATGTTTTGTACTTTAACTACATATGTTTATCTTGGTGTCTCCCTGCAGATATTTGATACTCTATTAAATGGTGATGAAACAAGTTCTTCATACACTCAGAATGTTACAGGATGTAGCAACTACTTTAACTTTTTGCAGTGTCAGGTAAACTTACTATTGCAATAACCAAAAGCCCCCAAACAAAAGAAATGTACTGTCTAACATAAGCAAATGTCTTATTCTGTATGTCAGAGTTAGGAAATTGCCTGAATGTAGTAACGGTGTGTTTAAATGTAATTTGCCTGCCAGTCTATCCATGCACATAAGCACGTGCTTAGGTCAAAGTATGAGTTGTTACACTGACTTCAAAGAAAATATTCACATGCTTAAAGTTAAGCACTTAAATACTTTAGCTGATCATGGTTTTACTTAGGTTAAACACTTAGTCTGTAAGCCATGTTTTGTAGAATGCACTTTGCAATGTTAAAGAACTGCTATGTATTTCACAAATTCAAGCTTGATCATGTTGGGTAATAGAATGATCTCTGATGGGAGTTGAATTCCTTTCCATATACAGCAGAAATAGAACAGTATGACATCTAAAATATCTGGTAATAAGTCAGTTTAGATCTCCCCCTCCATTTTCTCTTTAGGCTCAAGAGGAGGCGGTGGGGAGAAGGGAGACCTTCCCCTTTATTGTAGTGTATTTTAGAGTATCAGTGGACTCACTGGCAAATGTCTTGAATAAACAAGAGCTGGCAGGGATCGAGGGTTTAGATCTTGATGTACATGGTCACACTGCTGAAAATTGATAGGCAGTTTCTCGACATTTTAGATATTCAGATTTGATACTGTACATGAACTGAGATACCTGTTTAAAATAATTTAGGAAATCCCTTCTGAAGCCAGAATCTTTTTGAATTCTAACTATTACTGGTTTATGATCCTAAATAGCTGGTAAATGTGAGTTGCACTTGAATGCTTTCCCACATGTGAAATCTCACTTACTAAAATTGTGAAGATGGTTAGGAAGGTGTTCCCTAATCTGAAACGAATACGATCAACCATGTCAAATTACTTCAGTACTTCAGAGTTAAAATTGGAAGTGTGGAGTCAGTAAACACATTCCTCCTTTACGTGGCACTTTGCATGCTTGGATACAGAGCTGCTGAGGTGTAAACTGAGAAATGTAGGAATAAAATTTTGTTTAATGCAGCTTTCCCACCCAAATTTTTCCTTGTAACAGGAGCCTGCTGACCAGGAATATTTTGGAGTGTTTTTGTCACTCTCAGAAGTGAGGAAAGCTATCCATGTGGGAAACCTTACCTTCCATGATGGGTCCACAGTTGAGAAGCATTTGCTTGAAGATGTGATGAAGACAATAAAGCCATGGTTGGCTGTAATTATGGATAATTACAGGGTAAGAAAGTAATAGCTTCTGACTTCCAACTTTGGGGGTATACCTTCACTACTGAATTAACCCAGGCTCTTACCCCTAACCTGATCCAGTGTGTGCACACAAACCTCACACCTGAGTTTGGTGTTTTCATCCCGGGCTAACTGGTCCATCCTGGGGTCTAAGCTAATGCTCCAGGTGCTATTATCACTTCAGGCAGTAACCCACCCACTTTGCAGGCAGGATGTAGTCTATCTAGTGCTGGTAGCCTATGAAAACCATCGCTGGAAGTAATAAAAAATAGCTTGGTATCAGGAATGAATAGATGATAGTTGTAGCAGTAAATTTTTGATAAACAAGATTGTGTCATGGTAGGTGTTCACCTACTATCTGAGCTCTGAGATGGCTGACTTGTAATAAAGTGAGCAATAATGCACTTAGAAATACAGTTGGGGGTTAACACATCATAATTTATTGTAGGGGATATGTGAAGAAAAAAGAATGTGGTGATGGGAATGGGGCCAGCAGAGCATAATAACGTATAGATTAAGAGCTACGTACTTGGTGTTTTCCCACTGGATGCTTAGAATTGTATCAAGAAGGCACACAACCATTATTTGTAGCACCCACTTTATTCTTAGTTAAACCATTATCATTTTTCTTTTGACAACGTGGCATTAATAACTAATAATTTGATTTGAAAAAAACATGAAAATCAAACTTTTAATGTTCTGTTTAGCCTGTTGAAAAGTTGAGGGCCCAGATCATCCACTATGGCTGAGGGGGATGGCCAGTGCAGTTTGGGAGAGGTCAGGGTGAAAAGATGGCCTTTATGTTCCTCAATCCTGGGCGAGTCCTGTACTGGGTTCAGTCCTCTGGCCTAATATATCTGATTTGAAGGCTGCCCTGAAGTTGCACTGGCTGCTGGAAGCCCCAAAGGTACAATATGGCAGCCAGGGATCAGCATTGCATAGGCAAGTTCTGGCCATATTTGCGATGTTGGGAGCAAAACAGCGTCATGACATCCGAGGATCTGGGACAAGACTCTTAAATGTAGCTGTGATGCAAGCTCAGAAAAAAGTGTAGATTTCTTGTTATGAAACCGCAGTAGTCATTTACTCAACTCAGTGGTCCGAGGTAAGAAGTTCTTGTTACAAAACTTGTGAGTTTATTTCAGTTTTTAAATCTCTCCTCCTCTGAAAGTTTTTCATGTCTGATCTATTTTGCTCATCTATGGCTATGTTTTTTTCTATATATCTCTTGAGAACTTAATACTATTTAGGGTATACAGCTGATTATATAATGATTCAATACTTTCTATCTCATTCTTTATAGACTATATACCTTGTTTACTTATTTGATAAATTGCTGTGTACTTAGCAGATATTTTTATTGAGTTATCCACAGTAACATCCAACAGGTGTTGGTTGTTACAACTTATTTAGAACCTAGCACAATTTATGCTTTATTTTCCATTTGTCAAAACTGAATTTCATCTGTTGTTAATGTTGCCTGGTTGCCTATTTGTGTGTGTTCTCTCTGAAGTTCCTCAATTTTCTCCAGTTTCAACTAAGTAATAATTTTGTATCCATGGGGAAATTTTGCCACCTCGCTCTTCATCCCTCTTCTGGATCACTAATGCATATATTCAGCACAGTTTCCTTTAGCTATCTCTGGGGTGCTCCACTAGGATTTTTTTTTCCATACTGAAAACAGGCTGTTCATTACTTGTTTTCTACCTCTTGGCCAGTTTTTTATACATTACAGTACTTTGATCATTCATTAGCTGCTTAGCTTCTTCAAATTCCTTCTTACTCTCTTAATTCCCATCTTCCATTTTTCTTGCCATGTTTTGTTCCTTTCACTTGGGCTGAATTTCTATTTTCTGAAGGATACCCATGTCTCACTCAACTAACCTCCAGATGGTTTGCCATTAAACCAAACCTAGAGTTGTTTGCTTCCTTTTTTGTTTAGTTGTATGCCTACCTTCTGTAATGCTCTTACAGAAGCAGCGCTTGTGGTTATATAATTGATCTTACATTTCTTAAGCAAAACGAAATGATCTGTTGCCTAAGAACTATGCAACAGGAAGAGCGGGGCAAGCACAACTGATGGGAAAAGTGCAGTTTTAGTGGGTGGGGAAAGTGGAGGTCAGGATCTAGGGAAGCTGTCCAGTATGTTGTGGCTGCTTTGTGCTTATCTAGACTGGGGTGCAGCACCCAGAGTTTACTGGTGAATCATACCATGCAAGTTACAATTCAAGGAGAAAAAGGTTGTAATGTTCATGCTACATATCTCTAAATAATTAAATAGCATGTTGTAACATTTTCTTTAGGATTCTACACGTATGAAATATTTCATTCTAAAAACAAAGGAATTCCCAGAAAAACTACATTAAATTGGAGTTACGGTTGTGAATATATCAGTAATTTCAGTTAAAATTTTATAGTGATATGATTGTACAAGAAACAAGTATTAAAAACCACAAAATTCAGAGTTCAGGTTCAAATTAAAAGAAATTCATGTTAAGATATGAAAATACATAAAGTACTCAAACAACCTTAACTCTGCCTTGTAGTGTCACTGGGTAGGGGTAGGAGATAGCCAATAGACACAGGGAAAAAAAACTGTCTTTTTGAAAAATCAGTTTAATCTGTGAATAAGAACTCTAAAAGATAACACTAATCGTATGCTTATTGCATGGCATCAAAACAGGACAGAGTTAAGATTATTGAAGTATGATATTCTTTTACAAAATGAGATATCAGAGGATCTCTGTAGAAGTCTGGAGCATTAGCAACGTACATATTTCTTTACTATGTAGGAGTGCAACATGATTATAGTAATGTATGAAAGGTTTTCTGGGGGAAAAAAATCCCGTGTTCGATATAATTGTTGCTTCAGAAAGGTCACTGGAATTACCAGTAAAAAGTGGAAGGAAAGCAAAGTGAGTGATTTTAAATGGACAGTTTCTCTTCATACTATATTCCTGCTGGAACACCAGGCGGGTAATTTCTGTCAACGTATTTATTTTGGTGAATTGCTAGTACAAGAGGGGTAGTTCAGATGCATTGGGAAGGCTCTTGGCTAGCACAGCTTAGACTAGTAAAGTAGAAAGCATCCTCATGGGAAGCAGAACTTCATAAATCTCTTTCTGTTTCCTCTTTTCGGATTCCTCTCAGATATTTAGAATGTTCCAGAAGACCGAAAAGGGTTTTGACTGCTGTTTCCTATTTTTAACTGAAGACAAAGGCTGCAAAATCTTATCTAAAATATTTTCACTACTTGCAAACTAGACAAGCGTTTGATTTGTGTGTGTGCACACGTGCTTGTCTATTCATTTGGGTTTTTGGCTCTAATTCCCCACACTGCTTCCAAATAGTGGGATTTTATCAAGCCCCTTTGCTTAAATTTAGGTAACCTTTTTCCCCTCTTGCAGCTGCCAAAGAACTTTATTGAAATGTTTGCAGACTTCTATCAAGCTTTTGCCAGAAGATGTTTTATCTTGTCACTTTTAAGGAAATATTTTACCAGCAGGGTCAGACAGCAAGTAAAACAAGGCACATGTGCAACTTGGCCAAATTTCAGTACTCTCCTATAACATTGGCTCTATTGTTCTTTGCGAAACCAGGGAAAGACCTCAGGAACTAATGCATGCATATTTGGTCTTCAAGATGTTGGCTGCTGTTTTCTTAATTGAAATAAGAGATGCACTGTACACTCTATTTTTCAAAACCCTATCACTGCATGAGATGGACGCTTCTTAGAGTGACATTCATTTAGCAAATTGTCCTGTTAAGCAAGATTTTGTAGATTACACTGTTAGCACTTGTTGATATTGGCAGAGGGATAGGATAATCAAGACACAGTGTAGCACAGTTGCTATGTTGCATAAGAGGCAAATCATGCTTGTCTCATGGTGTTGCAGTGGCTGTGAATCATTTGAATCAGGTGTTTGTGCGCCAAAGAATTATGGCGGGCTACTTTTGGCTCTCTGGTCTCTTGGCAAACTGTCTCTTTGCCTGTTGCAGCAGCTATTTGGGATGGATTAGATATTATCGTTACTGGCACTTCATTTTCTGGTCTTCGCTTTCTATCTTGATTTATCCAGTTGGGACATCAGGTGACTGTTGAAATCATTTGTCATGTTTGGATGCTGTCCACCATTTTCTTAATAGAGCCATTTTGCAGATGATGCAGTGCTTTTGCGTGCACTTGAGTACAGATGTGCAAATAAATAGGAATAAAGTAAATAATTAACTTTCATTTTGGTGAATATGTAGCTCTGGGAAGCTGTTGTACTAAAGGGAGGGAAATGTGAATGAAAAAGCTCATAGTTTAGTAGTAGTAATCTTAAATGTCAGAATATACATATGCTCCCATCCCCTCGCATAACAAATTGCACTGCAGAAAGATCTTTTTCAGGGAAAGTAGCTGTGTCCCCTCTCCAGGAAAATACTACTGCCTCTGCGTAATAAGAGTTTCATCCACTGATCTGAAAGCACTCGGAAAGGTGGGTAAGCTTTATTGTCCTCATTTTGCAGTTGAGGAAACTAAAACAGAGATGTTGTGACATGCCTAAGGTCCTGCAGCTACTCAGTGGTAGGGTAATAAACAGAATGTAGCTTTACTGAATTCCCAGTTTGGTGCCTCAAAAGGAACACTTAAAGCCCAGGAAATGCCAAAACTAAGGCTGCCTACATGGCCTTAATTCTACCTCATGTGCATGCCTATGTTCTTTAATTGCATGATCTCATTCATTACACATTCTGCTCTACAGAGGGCTCAGATGTGGTCAACTGAACAGCAGCATAAATTCATATTTATCCTGTGGTAACTGCAAATAGAATATGGCCAAAAATAAAGCACAGGTCTTCATGACTCCTGTCCAGTCTGTGCACTGAATAAGGCCGGGGGTCTGCAGAAGGAAACTGTATGTAACCACACAAGTATAGACCAGTGGTCTTCAAACTGGGGTGCATGCACCCCCGGGGGTGTGCGGCCCCTGCAGCTGGAGGAGCCAGGCGGCTCCTATGCAAGAGCTGCAGCGGCCCCGGCGGCAGAAGGAGCTGGGCGGCTCCTGCTGCCGGGGCCACCTCAGCACTTGCAGAGGAGCTGCCGGGACAGCCCGGCTCTTCCTGTCTTATTGGAAACCCACGAGGTTTCCAATAAGGTAGGAGGAGCCGGGCTGTCCCAGCAGCTCCTCTGCAAGAGCCGCAGCAGCCCCGGCCGGAGGAGCCAAGCGCTGCGGCTGCAGCCCCGCTGAGACCTGGCCCCGGGAGCCGCAGCAGAGGCTGGGCGCCATGGCTGAGACCCAGTGCTGGGCCCCGGGCGCCACAGCGGGGACCAGCCCCAGGGGGCAGTTAGGGGACAAGGAGGGAGGATTTTGTGGGGGGGAAGTGGGAGGGAGTAGATGGATGGGGCGGGGCTTCTCCCCTGGAGTCCCTGCTCAAAAACTTTTTTCTACTAAGGGGTGCGTGGTCAAAAAAGTTTGGAGACCCCTGGTATAGACTATCGTAATTCATATACCCAAGGAGGCAGAATTAAGATTCTGTGGGCAACAGTAACTTGGTTTATTTCTGAAAGCAGTAGTAATCCAGCAGTGCTTCTCATCCCATAGCCCTCGTAAGCATTAACTACTCCTTATTTCAGTGGTGGAGGCTTTTCCCCACTTTCGGATTAGGTGTGGGAGTGAGGCAGAGAGGTTGTGACTTGGAGATTTTGACATGGAAGGCTGTGGCAAGACAGATTAAAGATACACTCTCTCTCTCTCTCTCCCTCTCTCTCTCCCTCTCTCTTCCCCACTCCTCACCCCTCAATCTCTTGATTCCCAGGCTTATGCTTTAACCAGAATACTTTTTTTCTTGATGTTTGTGAATGCTACAAATATCATTTTTCCAGTGTTGAGATTTACTTTCTTTCAAGGTTCATTCATCCAGTTTGTATGAGATGTTTTTAAATAGGTGTTCTTTATAGATGCACCCTTCTCGTCATCCAGATTTTATTTGCTATGACTGCTGATTGTTGGATACCCTAGATCGGGGTCAGCAACCTTTGAGAAGAGGTGTGCCGAGTCTCCTTTAATTTAAGGTTTCGCGTGCCGGTAGTACATTTTACAGTTATAGGGGCCAATGGAGGGAACCTGAGATTTGCAGCGTGGGGGGCAGATGGGAAGGAGTAGAAGGGGGTGGGGAAGGCAGTGGAGCAGATGGGAATGATTGTGAGGGGGTCAGACATGATGCAGGTATAAAGGAGTGGGGGAGGCAGTGTGAGGGGCCAACAGGAAGGGAGGGGATGTGGGGGCAGATGGGAAGGGGCAAGATAGTGGAGGAGGTAGTGGGGCAGATGGGAAGGGAGAGACAATGGTGGGTAGAAGGGAGTGAGGGGGGCGGTGGGGCAGACACAAAGATGGAGTTGAAGGGAGGGGGTGTCCGGGACAGATGAGGTGGGGTAGGGCGCAGATGGCAATGGAAGATGCGGGAGGCAGTGGGGCAGACAGGAAGGGGATGGAAGGGAGGCAGTATAGTGAGTAGATGGGAAGGGAGTGGGACAGTGGAGTGGGGGGTAGACAGGAAGGGGTGGGAGGGTGGTGTGAGGGGTAGACAGGAAGGGGTAAGGGAGTGGGGAGGTAGACAGGAAGGGGTAAGGGAATGGGGAGAGGCGGGCGGGTGGCTGCAAGGATTCGGGGGAGAGTGAGTGGCGGGTTTTCAGGGACAGGACGCTGCTCCTCTTGTGAACAGGAGGACCTGGGGGCGCAGCTGAAGAGCGAGGGAAGCAGGTTTCCCCTGGCCCCGAAGGGCTGAACGTGAAGTGCGGCTGAAAGGACGGGTGCTCCGGTGGGCCCTCCTGCATATTTTGGCAGTGGCAGAGAGGGGAATTTTCCCTGCGCATAGCTCTGCGCCACTGTAACTCTGCATGCTCCCTCCCCCGTGTTGTCTCTGGGCACCGCACCGACACCCACCAATAGGGGCAGCGGGCAGAGCGAGCGGGTGGGAAACCCAGCAGCAGCCTCCTCCACTGCACTCCCCACGTAGCATGGAGGCATCGCTCAGCAGCTCCCAGTCTCTCGGTGGCTCAGGGGAGGGTTTGGGCGGCGGCGGCAGCCTGCAAAGAGCTGCTTGCCCTGCTGCACACGTGCCCCTTCCTGTGTGGGAGGCGGAGGACAATGCTAAAGAGGTTCTGTCCTCCCACGGCCCTAGCTCTGTACATCACCCTGCGCCCCCTCCTGCCCTGAGGCAGAGGTGCCCCAGGACTTGATCCGGCAGGTGGGGGATTATCTCCTGCTAGATACGCAGGGTCAATGCTGCGCTCCCCAGGCTAGAAGAGGGTGCACCGCTGCCGGTCTAGGGTTCCCAATGCTGGCTCCTGCCAGCGGGAGTCCCAGCCACCTACCCTGCTCAGCCTGCTGCGTGCCATTGAAAAGGAGCTTGCGTGCCGCCTTTGGCACGAGTGCCGCAGGTTGCCGACCCCTGCCCTGGATATTGAATTCCACTTGTGGTGGCTACTCAGAAGAGTCTCTTTTCAGCAGATGAACCATGCATCTAATAAACTGGATCATCATGAACTGAAAAATGTTGAGGTTAGAATGGAAAATGATGCTTGCTCTAATTGGAGCTAAGATTACGAAGAAACCATAGGCATTTCCATTGTGTTGGTCTCTGAAAACTCTGTAGGCCAGCATTGGAATGTTGTTGATCACCTCTGAACGGTTACTTTGGACAGGTTAATTTGCCTTGGGGGTAGGGCTTAGTACTGTGGTGTTTAAGAGGTCATCTAGTCAGGAAATTGTGAATGTAAAGTTACATAGCTCTGCCACTTATCATTACACAGCTCGTTAAATCACAGCTAATTGCATCTTCACTGGCCCCCAGTATTCAAGTCTTAATGTTTCTCTGCCTAATTAGTACAATGAAAGCTTAAAATCCATACCATTATGTTTATTTTACTTATTCTACACTAAACAATAAAATTTGGATGTCAAATTTGTTCTGATTAAAGGAAAACTGCTTTCAGCTTATTCAATTCAGTAGCCTGAAAGTTTACGAGGTAGATGCTTGTCACTTAATGATTAATCTGAAGTGTATTTGAACTTCGATTTTTTTAAGCCGCTGTGCACTAGTTTAGTTTGCTAAACATTTGCCTCTTTATCCTTTTTGCTACATGTTGCAGTTCTCACTCTCTCTCATTCATACATTGTCTATTTAGACTGTAAGTTCTTTGGTGCAGGAACACCTATCATTGTTTGGCACCGTATCAATAGACAGGAAACAGTCAAGCTATGTCTCTTGTGACAATGGAAGAGACATTTTAGATGTATATGATAAAACCGTATGGGTAATTGATCAAAATGGGAATTCACTTTGAGGATTACATCCATATAGTTCATTAGAATTCAAAAAGTAATCTTCCAAATCCAGAAAGGTCTTTTGCCAACTCCTAAACTCAAAACCACACTGTAACACATAGTGCATTCAGTTTAAAAGAATAGCATCTAACTTGGACTTTTAGTAGAACTATTTTATTACGTACAAGGATTGCAGAGTAAAAGCAAAGAATCATTGAGTTAATCATAATTACATGTTTATTTGCTACAGCAACAGTATATAAACCAGAATGGGTCACCATTTTATTTTGTTTATTGTAGTGAGGGCTTTTTAAGATGTGAATTTAAGTACACCACAGTTACTTTTGTCTTAGCTTGATGTCTTAGCATCTGCTTTCCCTTTAAGGAAATGGATATCTTTTAGTCATGTCTGAATGAGAATGAAGCAGATAAAAGTATCCTTCTTACTCTCTCTCATCCATCCTTTTAAACTGACAGTATTTTTTAAATATAAAAACCATTAGAATTGAAAAAAGCAGACACAGATCTGCTATACAAATTTTCTTAGGAATTAATTTATTCTGCACACTTGAAATTGCTATTTGCACTTAAATTGCATAACTGCTCTTTTTGGCCCTAGGGGTTCTGTAACTGTCTGCTTTTCAATGACCATTATTCAAATTTGATCTGCACGACCCAAAACTTCTTTTTAATGAATTTCCATTTGGTACATTTCTTATCTGAACTTTGTCTGCTAGTTTTCAATGTAACCTTGAAATTTTCTTTGAAAGAATAAGTACACATTTGTAGCATATGCTTTATTTCATGTTTTTTACTAAATATTGTTACTGGTTAAAATAGATACATTGTGTTCAGAATATCCTGCCTACAAAATAGCTATCTTTTAGACCACTCTCTGTGCTCAAATAAAGTATTCTGGATCAGTGCTAGGGGAAAAAACCTTAATATAAAATTACAGCTCAAACCAATCAAGTAACAGACAGATATAAAAAATTGTAGTTAGAGAGCATGCATAAGGCAATTCAGACTTGTTGAATTAAGTCTTTGATGAGGATCTCATTTGGTATGAATTTAGAATAATTCCTGTGAGGTCAAATAATCTGATGCACTTTGAGCTCTGGTTGAGTCATATAACTTGGGATGGTCATTAAGTGGTCTTGGATTCAGGTAAAGTATACAAAAATTGAAAGTCTACCTTCCAGCAGGATGAGGAGTTCACTAGAGAGAGAGAGAGAGAGAGCTCTATCTGTCCATAGCAGTTTAAATCCATTCCCTTAAGATTTAACCTGGTGGGATGTTTTTGGAGCTCAGTATTTCATGGCTATATTCTGGGTAATGAAAAAGATGGAGGCTATGGGAACCAGAAATACGCTAATTTGGAAGACAGAAACTCAATAGAGTTTGGGGATATTATAAAAATCTACTAGATGCGAGAGGCTGACCACTTGGCTATTACTTTTATTTTAGCCTTCCCTTAAAACTACCCATAGACTGAATCTCTAATAGAATATGGCAATTTACACATGCAAGTTGGTAATGCCAGTTGTTGATGGCTGGATAGGAATTATTGATTGTCCCAGGATGATCTTGGTACAGTTCTTCCTGCTGAGGTCTTGGACCCCTGGAACACTCTTCCCCTGGGTTCTGTTGTAGTGCATTATTGGATTCTTGCAAGGCAGAAATGAAGGCATTTTAAAATTATTCCTGTGTTTTGTTATCCTGATTTGTATTGTAGGTGTACTAAGAGTGGGTTTTTTTCTCCATGTGGGATTTATTTCCGTGGTTGTTTTATCTGTCAAACTTTTGTAAATTTACAAAATGTTTCAAAATTTAAAATGTCTAATTATTGTTCCCTGTGGTATATCACCACATAAGCTGAAGATGTTTCTGGGTCCTGGCTGGGGGTGAGTTGAATCAAACTTCCATCTTTTTAAGGAAGGCCATATCTTTCCCTTGTAAAATCTTGTTCACATGACTATCTTATTACTTAAAAGACTAAATTCGGCTTCTGTTGACTGGCCATCAAGTATGGCTGAATTATATTTGTCTGTTTGTTAATTCTTCTGTCTCAAATGTTAATGAATTAGACTCATAATACCCTAGTGAGATAGGTATTATCTGCATTTGCATGGGACAATGAAGGGTCAAAGAAGTTAAAGGATCTTGGGCAATGTCCCATAGAGTCCCAGGAGAACTCTGAATGTTTTCCTGATGTACATAAGAATTGCTTAGTCAAAATCAGACTTCCACTGCCTTAGCATTCTTGTTCTGATATAAAACAAGATAGTTTTGTGAAGTCTGATCCTAGAGCTCCTGCTTAGTATTGTGAATAGTACTTGCACGACAGTTCTATTTTTAACATCTGGTCACTTAGTATTTGAGACACACATTAAGTATCATTATCTGGGCATCAGCAAAACAAATGAGACTTCTAGATTACATCTGGAATGAATCAGGCTGTGTTCCAAAATCTTAGGGAAAAGCTAAGATAGCTTCATTTGGCTGTTTTGTACTGTAGCCCTGTTGAAATCCTTTTCCCTTCCTCTGTTGATTGATAATGAGGAATTGTATTCCTGTCTAGCTTTGCACAAGAATACAAATATTCTGCTCTGTTTTTGCAGTTAATCACAGATAGATTGTTAATTTGCATTAATTTATCAGATACTAGAGGTCAAAATCATCTTTCAGACCTATTTATTTCATTTATTTATTGTTATAATCCTAAAGAAAAAGAGGTGTGGAGTGGAGAAAGGACCATTTAATATAATGAGGGAGAAGAATGATAGTCTTTCAGAGACCCATTTTTTTCATAAGACTAAAATGTGCTCTTTGGACCCATTTTGTAATGCTTATATTGGTGTGGTCCCAGCATGGTTCCGTGTTTACTTATTGAGAATTCTGCAGCAGATTATTCTTAGGCCTTGCTTTGTGAATGGAAAATCTGAAGATGCTGGCTCTGTCTTGCTTTAATTATTTTACCAAAAAAACAGTTAACTCCTGTGGCAGCTTGAGAATATGTCTGAGTCAAACTATGCTCTCCTTATTGTTTGGATGAACCCTATTTTTTCCAGGGTTCTGCTTCGTGCTGTAACCTCCTTTATGGATTATAGCGTCTATTTTGTAACAGGCTTAATACTTAGGTTCTCAGACAGTCTTTTCACTATGACAGAGCTACCATAGATGTCAATGACTCTCCCCTACCGGAATAATGCATTTTTTACTGGTAGAGCAATTGACTTTGAGTGATTCTACATAGAAACTGAAGGGTAGGGGAGTGTGGCTGAAGCCCATAACTCCCCCATCTGAAGCACATGAGCGAAATGGGGAAAGAGACTGTTTTATAAGGTGGTTGGTTCTCTGTGCAAGGGGGCTGACCACCACCACATGCAAGAAGATAGAAATAAGGAAGTTAGTAGTTAATAGTATAGTATAGCCAGCATGGAGTAGGAGGTGCTGGGCGTATCTCTGCAGTAGGCTAGAGTGAGGGTCTAGGAGAGCTTGAAAGCATTTAGTTGGGAGGAGCTGCAGGCACTATTGCCAATCCCAAAGGTTCAGAAATGATGTCAGACCCCAAAAAATTATGAGACTTTTTGAAAAAAAGATTGTTTTGTGTTTTTGGTATATCTTTTGGTTTTTGAACTCCCCTTGCTGTGTGTGTGTGTGTGAGAGAGAGAGACAATTAGTGTTGTCAACATTCTCACATTTATCAATGCAGTCAATTCTGCTCAGTCCCCTATCTGTTCTTACCTCCCAGTCTCACCTCTATTCCTCCTGCAGCTGCAGGGTGTTTTCCCTGGCCAGGTATTGCAGGGATGAGGATGGGGGGAAGAGAAGTGAAGGGAGTAACGCTGCTTTGGGCTGCTTTAAAGTTTCTGCTCCCTGTTTCCCCTTCCCTCATGTGGTAATGATGTCTGCTTCTGAGGAGAAGAGAGCGAGCTTTGCCTGCTTCTTTTAGCAGCGTTGATTAGTTGTTCTTCACCCAGGAGGCAGGGTAGTGGGGAAGGCAGCTAGTCAGAGGAGGCTTTCCCCGAGGTAAAGCTGAAATTTCAGAGAGCTGATCCTTCTTGCATCTGGCTCCATTGCCGGCCAAAATCCTGCGATTCCCGAAAAAATCATGAGAGTTGGCAACACTGCAAAGAGGCCAAGCAGGTGGCCTGGGTTGGAGCTCCATTAAGGGAGCTGGAGAAACAGCCTGGAGGGATGGACTGAGCTTTGTGGCCTGTGTCATCAGGACAAAGGAACTGATGGGAGATTGGGCCTGGCCAAGAAACAACTGAACCCAGGCATGGCTAATGATAGTTATTGAGAGAGAGAGGTGCTACAGGCACTCTGCATTGGTACAGTAACTAATGACCTATACTGAGCCTCATGGAAAGGGGAAGATTATTTCTGTTTGGAGAATGGGGAAGACAGACCTCCAGGAGTAGTCTGAAAACCAGCAAAAGAAGCTGAGTGGAATTTGGATTTGGGGGGAGGGTGTACCCCAGAATGTGATGAAGCCAATTGCAACCATACTATGTGCATTTTGCTACCATGAATTAATGAAATAGAACATCGCATAGTTAAGGGTTAATTTGGAGACAGGCTTTTAGAAGCAAGGTCATATCTAGCTGGCAGTTTCAGCTATCGCAGGGGTGGGCAAACTTTTTGGCTCGAGGGCCCCGTTGGGATTCAAAATTGTGTGGAGGGCCGGGTAGGGAAGGTGGTGCCTCGCCAAACAGCCTGGCCACGCCCCCCATCTGACTTCCTCTCACTTCCCACCCCCTGAATGCCCCCCTCAGAACCTCCGACCCATCCAACCTCCCCCCGATTCCTTGTCCACTGATTGCCCCCTCTGGAGATCCCACCACCCTAACTTCCCACCCTGTTCTTGTCCCGTGGTCACCCCTTCTGGTGACTCCCCACTCTAACTGCCCCTCCCACCCCTCATCTAAGCGCCCATGCTCCTTTTTCCCTTACTGCTCCCTCCTGAAACCCACCCACACTAACCACCACCCCAGGAACCCCACCCCCTATCTAAGCCCCCTGCACTTTGTTCCCTGACCGCCCCCTCCCGAGACCCCCCACTCACCCTAACCACCACCCAAGTTGCCCCTGCCCCGTTCTTACCTTGGTCAGCTGGCCTGGCCTGGGCAGTTAGGTCGGCAACCCAGAACTTCAGGGCCCCCGTGGCTCCACCAGGCATCTCCCGCGGGAACTCGAGGCCCCGCGGCTCCCCCAAAGGGAACTCGGGGCCCGCAGCTCTGGGCGGGGAGAGTCGGGACTGCGGCTTGGCCCAGCGCGCCGGGCTGGGAGTGCGGGGCCCCATGGCTCCCCCCGGCTGGGGCCGGCAGGTGGGGCGGGGAGTGCGGGGCCCACGGCTCGGCCGGCACGCCAGGCTGGGAGCATGTGAAGCCACGGCTCCCCCCACCTGGGCCCGGTGCATTGAGCGCAGGGGCTCGCGGCTCAGCCAGTGGTGGCCTGGGAGCACGTGGCGCTGCTCCCCCTCCTCGGCTGGGCCTGACGAGTGGGACGCGCGGACCCCCGCGGCTCAGCCTGGCACCCCAGGCGGGGAGTGTGGGCTGCGCAGCTCAGCCTGGCACTCCGAGCGGGAGCGCGGGGCCCCTCACCGTGCTTGCCCGGCCCCTGGGCAGGGAGGAGGGGGCCACTGGCACCGCTCCCCCCGCTGAGCGCACACAGGCCGTATAAAAATGGCCAGCGGGCCACAGTTTTTCCACCCCGAGCTATCAGAATGGGAGGAGGGGACAGACAAGTAAACAACTGAGACTGAAAACCTTGAATCTAGACGCCTCTGATGTTAAAAGTTAATTGAAAGTTAGAAAAGTGATGATCCAGTAGGGAGTCATTATGACCTATGTGTTTTGTAGAAGTTAATTATAAAAGATTAATTAATAGTGTTTACCTTGGAACAGTCCTCTGAAACCATTGTGGGAGATCTTTTCCTGACATCTCTTCTCCCCAGTGGGTGAGCAACTGTCCACTGTTAATTACTCAATACCATTCCAATACCATGTTGGGTAAATATCTCGGATATCTAATAAACTGCAATGTTATATAAGTACACGCTTATTTGCATTAATCTTATTAGATGGAATTGCTGTGTTCCTATTGATTTATTCCTGACACCGCCTGGAGTGAAATAGTTAAGTTCTGAGTTCTAATAATCTCAAGTAACAGAAGGACTGTGTGTGTTTTGTTTGGATTTTGTTCCAACATAGAGGGGGTGGACTTTTGTGTTAGATTGCAGAGTCAAAGTCCCACAGCAGTTTACAAGCCTTAGGGAAAATTCAGCTGATGTGCCTAATGCCAGATCAGTTAAGCCACTTTTACAGCCACTACTTAAAGCTTTTTCCTTCCTTTGTTGCTGTTCTTTAGGTATAAACTTTTAAATGTTAAAGGTGTTTCACAGCAACCTTGCTCATTACTTGGAGAGAAAATAACCTTCTGATGTGCAACAGACTGGGACTGTATTTTTCCTGGGACTGTACATTTCCCTTCAAACTTGTCACTGTTCTGGAATTCTATTTTGTTGTCCTGTCATTGGGCAACAATTAGGAGACAGGTTCTTCCTTCCAGTTAGTTAAACCGTTATGACATCCCATTCCACACATTTGGAGCACTTGTGCATCTTATTTTAACTATCAATAAATTAGCTAAAACTTTAAAACCTAACTTAGAAAAGGATAGGCACAAATTTAACTGTTCCAAAGTATATACAAATATTGTAGGATATTTTTTGGAAATTTTGTGGAACATGGCCTATTTATTTGATTAAAAAATCTTAACTGTGAAGTTCTGTTTTACTGTGTGGGAGTTCCCGCCATTTAAGAGAGTCTTGTGTGAAAACCTCTTTCTTCCTCTTTGAAAATATTGTTCCAAGTCAAGAGAGAACATTGTGAATGGAGCTGCAAATACTTAAATCAACTTGTTTAAAACTGATTTTTTATGTACATTAGAGAGAGGAATCACACTGCAGCACTCTTGCATAACTTTCATGAGATTGGTATTATTCAGTATTACTTTTCATAGTTAGGACGCTGCCTCCGTATCAGTTTGTGCATCCAGATATAAGCAGAAAATGAGCTTTGATTGTACTATTTTTACTGACTGACTGACTGATCATTTTTATTATGGTAGTGCCTAAGGGCCAACCAAAACCAGGGCCCATTGTGCTAGGCACAGAGCAGTTTGCCCCAAACTGCAGATAATCTAAATGGACAAGACAGAAAAGAGAGAGGGGTATAACACACCAGCAGAATGATCTACATGATGTGGCAAATGGCATGTTAGATCCATGATTTTATTTTTATTGGTTGATTTACTTAGGAGGGGCTAAGCTAAATGGAAAAAGGGAAGGGAGAGGGGACAGTGAGAGGTGTGGGTGTCTGGAAGACAGAGCAGGGGAGAAGAGAGTAAGGAATAGGTATAGAATAAAGCTGCAATTGAGGGACTATGAAGAGAGAGGGGGTTGTGAGGATTGGAGCAAAAACCCAACGAGCAGGGCAGAGAAAGTCCAGTCAAAACTGTAGAAATATTCCTTTTCCTCAAAGGAGAAAAAGGGGTTGGGGGAATTGTTTGTTTTGCTTCTTTCCGTTTTTCTGGAACTAGCTTATTTGTTAAGATAAGGAGCAAGAGATGCCTTGTGGCTTGTTGTATAGAGCCCCGGACTGGGTGCCAAGACACTTGAATTCTGTTCCTCTCTCTTGCCCAAGGTTGCTCAGTGGGTCTATGCTAGTTTTCCCTCCTATTCTTCCCTGTGCCTCTGTTTTCCCTCCCACCCTTTGGCTGTCTCGTCTATTCGGACTGCAAGTTCTTTCTGGCAGGGGCTGACTTTTATTGGCATTACCATAATACAAGTAACAAATGTCCCTCCATTTCTGTGATTCTTCTGCCTGTTCATTCAGACAATAGAGGACTTTCACTCTCTTCATAGGTATTTGTTTTCCGTTAGTCTTCAAATGCCTCTGAGGAACTGGTAATGTGTGGTGTGTATCTGGATCAGTATTTACATTTACAGGCAGCTGGGTTTCTTCTCGTCCAGAGACGAAATAGGAGTGTACTCTGCTAGTTACTCACATGAAGGGGCACTGGCATCAGATGATGTGGAGACTACTGGATTTAGGGCTTCAGAAGCACAGACATGATTATACCAAATTCTCTAGAGTAGACTGATCTTGGCTCTCTTTCCCCAGACCAGTGGAGAGCAGCAGGAGTATTGGGAAAGTGACCTTTGTTTTTCTAGAGCAGGGGTGGGCAAACTACGGCCTAGGAGCTGCATCTGGTCCTGCAGATGTTTTAATCTGGCCCTTGAGCTCCCGCTGGGGAACGGAGTCCGGGGCTTGCCCCACTCCGGCACTCCAGCCAGGGAGCCAGGTCAGGGGCTTTCCCCACTCCACGTGGCTCCTGGAAGCAGCAGCATGTCTGGTCCCCAGCTCCTACATGTAGGGGCAGTCAGCGGGCTTCACACACTGCCCCCATCCCAAGCCCCTTAGGACAGAGCAGCGTGCAGAGCTGCCTGACTGCATCTCCACGTAGTAGCAGGAGGGGACATGCTGCTGCTGCTGCTTCTGGGAGCTGCTTGAGGTAAGCTCTGACCAGAGCCTGCACCCTGATCCCCCTCCCATCCTCTGAACCCCTCGATCCCAGCCCAGATCATTCTCCTGCACCCTCAACCCCGTACCCACAGTGGGAGCCCACCCATATCCCAGTCCCCTCCCGCACCCTGAACTCCTCATTTCTGGCCCCACCCTTGAGCCTGCACCCCCAGCCAGAGACTGCACCCCAACTCCCAATTTCATGAGCGTTCATGGCCTGCCATACAATTTCCATACCCAGATGTGGCCCCTGAGCCAAAAAATTTGCCCACCCCTGTTCAAGAGGAAGCATAAGTAGAGCTTGTTGCCCATGGCTTCTCTCAGAAGACACTGCATCCAGTCTTCCCTAGATGGAGCTACTATAACGTGGGTGCATAATTGGTTGGAAAATCTTCCCCAGAGACTAGTTATTAGTGGTTCACAGTCATGCTGAACGGGCGTAAGAGTGAGGCCCCGCACGGATCAGTTCTGGGTTGAGTTCTATTCAGTATCTTCATCAATAATTTAGATAATGGCATAGAAAGTACATTTATATTGTTTGTGGATGATACCAAGCTGGGAGGGGTTGCAAGTGCTTTGGAGGATAGGATTAAAATTCAAAATGATCTGGACCAACTGGAGAAATGGTCTGAAGTAAATAGGATGAAATTCAATAAGGACAAATGCAAAGTACTCCACTCAAGAAAGAACAATCAGTTGCACGCATACAAAATGGAAAAGGACTGCCTATAAAGGAGTGCTGCGGATAGGGATCTGTGGGTCATAGTGGATCACAAGCTAAATATGAGTCAACAGTGTAACTGTTGCAAATGTAACCCTTCTGCCCATCAGAGTTGGCAACAACAAGGGCCGGGTTCAGTATCCAGGGGTTCCATTCCAATAGCACAATACAAAAACCAGCTCGAGCCCCCACCCAGTGACCTGGGACAACCATATACCACTCCTCTGGGCGTCTGTAAGAGACAATACTTCCCCTCTCGCAAGCGCAGAGTCTGAGTGTACCAAAGCCTTTTAATAACAGGGAGAAACAATGTGGCATTATATTGGGGAAACACCACAAACAAGGTTAATAAACCAAACCATGAACCAGAAGCCCCCCTCCCAGCAACTAGGCCGTGGCCTTCCCTTTGGCTCTTGAGTTCCACAACCCCAAAAGTCACTCAATAGTCCCAAAAGTCCAACAGCTCAAGAGTCTCTGTTCTTGGTCAGTGCAGAGTTGAAAAGTCATTTGGCAGAGTCTTACCTCCAGCCTGGGTGGAATTGGAGGGTAGGGCACGGGGCACCTTACGTGGTCCGAGGCCAACTGCGCCGCCTCTCCGTGAGGTTCCGCTGCAGCTCTCACCGCAATCGGCTCTGCTCCGCTGGCTGTCCCACGAACCGCTCTGCCCGTTGATGCGCTAGCTGCTCTGCTAGCTGACACACAGACAGCTCTGCCGCACCGGTCACTCTGCCCGCAGCACCAACAACTCCGCTAGCCGTCCTGCTAGCCGACACATAGACTGCGCTGCTGCACCAGCCACTCTGCACTTTTTTCAGGCCCCCCTACTTAAGACAGTGCTCAGTGATTTCTTTAGCTCTTAAGTGATTTCAGCATACAGTAGGGGAACCTTAGTGCAGGTGCACCAGTGAGCCCAAAGCAATTTTCAGCTCAGCAACCTGAAACCAGGCTCCTAATGGAAGCAAAATTCAATTCTGACATTCCACAGTGGAGAGAGGCAGGGTGCAATAGGCCTGGGAGGCCCTCAGACAGAGCCCTCACCAAAAGGTATAGGTGCTTGTCTACCACCTCTCTCAATCTCACAGTGTTCTGAAACGCATGGCCCTTGCCCAGTGAGTGCTACCTAGATGATGGCGAGTCCCTCCATCATAACAAGGGCCAAGTACATGTCCATAGTCCTTCACTCACATAATCACAGTAACATCACTTTATCATTCCTGCCCCAATAACATAGAAACTGGGGCTCCCTCATCAGCCGAAGTGGCCATGTGGGCTGCTGTGGGCTCAGGCTAGGCGCAGTGGGTGTGTCTATGCAAATTGA
>ML677349.1:46361018-46436027 GCA_007922305.1 Dermatemys mawii | reverse complement strand
TGGCTTGCATCCGACAAAGTGGGTATTAGCCCACGAAAGCTTATGCTCTAATACTTTAGCTAGTCTTTAAGGTGCCACAGGACTCTGTCACTTCTGCAGTTCCAGACTAACATGGCTACCTCTCTGATTTTTTGTAAATAGGAGTATTCAGGAAAATGTGAGTTGTATTAATGATTTGCCAATTACTTGCCTCCTCCTCAAGAAGGGTTCCCAACATTGCTTGGACAAATTCCTGGAGATTTCATCACATGACATAATCTTTAATTCCTGGAGACACCTGGACAATCCTGGAGAGTTGAGACCCTATCCCCGAAGCTAAAAATTAGAAGGGAATCTAATGTTTTTCTGTTGCCAACCATGTTTAAGTATTGAGAGGAGAATCATGCCTTTCAGTTTTGATGACTAAACTGCTATTTATTCCAGTGATTAAGAAGTTCTAAAATTTCATTGCCTATATTTAAAGAAGATAAAGATTACATTTTCTGCAATTTTACAGTCTAAAATTTATTCTGTCATTCAAGGTAAAATCACTCAGTGAAGTTTTTCCATCACCCTCATTTTTAAAGTAAGTGAAAAATGTATATTGGCAAGGGGTCTTTCCCCTCCCCTAATCTCTGTCCTACACTTTAAGGAGAGCCATGTACAAAGTTGATATAGCCTAAATTGATAATCTAGCCGCCTGTGCATGGGTGACAGGTGGACCCCACCTTTGGGGAGACTAGCCCCATGGTTCTGCCCCTTCTGCACAAGGCCCCGTCCCCTACAGCTGGAGAAGCCCCAGGCCAGCCTTCTCCCCACGCTGCCAGAGAAGCCTGGGCTGGACTCAGTCCTGGGCCAGCCCCAGGTGGCTGGCCAACCTGAGCCCTGGCCGGAGCAGCCTTGGCTGGCCCTGAGCGGCCCCAGCTCCGGCTGATCTACAGCAGTGGCTTGTTATACCCGCCGTATGCTCCTGTGAATCCCCAAGGTGTATGCCATCAAGCATTCCATGCTCCTGTGAATCCCCAAGGTGTATGCCATCAAGCATTCAAAATATTGTAATTGGTTTAAAAATCATGAGACTTTCTGAAACAAAATAAATTCATTGTTCTTTTAACTTGTGTCTTGTGTCTGAGCCTTTAAAGTTCATTTTCAAGCTTTTCTTTGCAAACATGAGGCTAGGAACTTTTTAAAGTGGATGCTGTGATTCTCATGATTCCAGGAGCTGGTTCTTTAAGAAACAAATCTGAATATTGTGATACTGGATCCTCCCGTAGTTTGGGAGCCAAACCATTGGCTTTTCTGTTGGGGTGAGGACAAATGCATTTCCTCTCTACTGCACCCATCAATGGAACAACTTTGGGGAAAACTTTGTGAGGGAAAACAGTTTTCCCGTCCTCTAAAGAGAGGATCACAGGCCTCTGGTTAGCCATTTCTTCCTTGATTCTGTGGCCACATGGTAAGTTTCTACTGCAAAAGTCTGGAATAAATCTCTCTTGCTTCAGCTAGCCAAACTCCTAAATGAATTTAACATTAAGTACCTGGCATCAGTCAGCGTGCAGTCTGAACATGTCTTCAATCAGACTTTATTTCTGTAAACTGAAGAAGACTGTCTTGACTTCTTGCCAGTCTGCCTCAGAGCTGACTTTCACAGGGAGGACTTGAATGGACTCTCAACATTCTCTACAGAGTCAAGCTGACATCCTCACTAGAGGCTATATGCCCTAAACAGCTAGTGATGCAGGAAAATTGTAAGGCTGAGATGGGGCAGGGCCATAGTGTTGGATATAGCATATCTCTACCACCATTAAAATGTCTTCTGAAATTTGGGAATCTGATGGAGTTTCTGTGGCTCAACACCTAACTGTCTAGATTAGTACCTGTTTGTGTAATTGGGCCCAAAATAATGGGACTAATAATCACGGGGAACCAATTCCGAGAAATATAAGGAAAGAGCAAAAGGAGAAATTATAACAGCTTTTTAGAGGAGTGAAATTGTGTTAAAAAGCAAGCATTTAAAAAGCAAGCTATGACCTATGAATTAAGTGTCATTTGTGATAGAGAAAAGTTATTCCCCGCTGTGGTTTTGCCTCAGCATTACTTATATTGCTCTTTATTCTGGTTTCCACATAACTTTAGAAATAGATTATTTCTCTCTTGGAAGAAAATCATAAGCAATTTTACTATATTAGGAACTACACATAAAAGTAGCAATTAATCTTCCCTCTCCTGCAAGTTATTTTTTTATATAGAGTAACTTGACTAGAAGAATCATTGAGAAATGCCATTTTAAGTAATGATTTGTAGGCAGCCTAAAGACTTGGTATTTGTACTACAAAAGTTCATTTTGCTGTTTTTTTTATGTAGATAAAGCTATATAAACTTTATTTCTCTCTAGAAGTAGATTTGTCAGTAACAAGCGAATGCTAGTTTAGATTGTATGTAACTTCTGCGTTAGAAATTCCATAAAGAGAATTTTATAGAAGATTTACCAGAGTTGTTTAAAGCATAATCTTGTCTGTATAATACTGTTCTGTGTTCTAGCCTATACTCGGGAGCACAACACAGATATAATTGTTCCCATATTGTTGAATGTAACAGCTGCAGAAAATTTTGCAGTGGCCATGAGGAATCAAGGTCTTTGAGACAAAGCTCCTTTATATAAACAATGCAATTATTTTCTTAAACTAGTTTGGATGAGCCTTATAGAAAAAGCTTTTAACTTCAGCAGGATTTTTGGTAACAAGGAATAAATAGCACACAGGAAATGTGTTCATATTCTTGATATACAAAGGTCTTTGTTAGTTTGAGCACAACCAGACTGCTGTTGTATCCTGATTGATACAAAATGTAAATACTACTTAAATATGGGATTTATAAAGAAACTTACTCTGGAGTGAGGAAACTTTTTTTTTTTAATACAGATAATACACTTTTCCCCTTTTGTTCCTAAAGTGATATGCACACTTAATTTGAAGATTCAGCCAATTTTCTTTACTCTGGCATGTGGCAAAGTAAAAAGCCTAGATCCCCTCTGTCAGAGTTCAAAGCAACTGTACCTTACTTCTCATGTATGGTACAGCAAGGGCACCTATTCCCAGGCTTCCAGTTCACTAGCCCATCACCTTTCTTTGATAAAGAGACACATCTGTCTCCCTTCTGATCCCGGGTATCTCCAGACTGAAGAGTTCCCTGCCTTTACTGTATTATTGCCAACAAAGACAGGCTGTTTAAGCAGGCTTCTTGTGCCTTCTCTTCCGAAAGAGTAATAACAGAATAATTGCCACAGTTATAAGTTGACACACAGCTCTTTCTGTGCAAGCTTATTTATTCTTAAGGTAAAAGTGTTGTAGAGAAAACATATTAAAAACAATAAAAGAGCCTACATGCATGCTCAGAAGCTTACTAGAGGCTACCACAATTCTGACATGGGCTCTGAATAGTCCTTCAGACCCCACAAAGGAGGTCTTTTCTAGGGGCACAAGTTCATAACAGCCTCATCTTAGAACTATCACACAGTCCTATGGGGCATCAGTAGGCCAAGGCCTTCCAACCTTTCCTTAAGGATTGGGACCCTCCATGGACCAAAAGTCCTGTCCATTTGCTGGATTAGGAGGACGGTCCTGAGTCACCTCAAACTCGTGGTATTTGTTCAAAAGTCCTTTCTAGTCTCTTGGTCCCCGGAGAATCCAGATTAGGTCATTGAACTGTCATCTGGTAACCGGTGATCAGCAGACAAATGGTCCCCCACCTCAGGGAAAAGCTTTAAAAGTTGTTTGTATTTGGGGGTTTGCATCCAGTTCTACCCTATACTTCCTAGGAATTCCACTGTACGTATTTTCCCAAAAGATCAAACATTGTTCATCATAGTCTTTTGAAGTTGACATTAGCTCCTGAAGATTGCATTAATCCTTCCTCCTCCTAAAGAAGTCCCACAATAGTACAAAAAGATTTGCATTTCAAAACGATGGACCACAGAGGTATTAAATGTAATTAAATAAAGTTTAGTTTAATTCCATAAGGTTTGCCTGGGAGATTGTCATAGGTGTCACGCTCCTGCACAGAAAAACTTTGCCCCATCAGAGACAGTCCGAAGACATCCACTGACTTGAACACCTACCTATGTGTAGTTTGTTGCTTTGTGGTTAGTAGTGCTCCCATCATGATCCACTTTCTGAATACGCTCAGGCCCAATGTCAAAAGGCTAATGGCATTTATTAATATGTCAAACTTTTTATGTACGCAGTATTTAAGGAAACACTAAATCTTAGACTAAACATATTTTAACTAAGTTCTCATCCTGATTTTATTTATATACCACTATATTTATACCATACTTTGTATTATATGAAGTCAAATCACTTTTTTGCTATTCTTGTGAAAATGGTACCTTTTTGCCTGAATAGAAGTGTTAAGTGCATCAGAGAAATGTCTGATGTGGTAATTCTTAATCACTGTTAACACACTGTTGCTTCCACAGAAGTGAGTTATAATGGCCGGTAGGATTTTTATTAAAGTCCTGATTCAGCTACAGTTTTTTGAGAATGTTAAATAAGATCTGCTTAATCCCTGGCTGCCTTGGATTATCTGCTTTTCTAAACTTCAATCATAGATTGAGATTTTGCATTGTCTTTCAGTAATTACAATACAAAATGCATATATAGCAGATATAAACATTCATAGTCAAATAACATGCTATCAGTATGCCTTCTTAAGGAGCAGAGAGCCTTCAGTTTTGATTGACTCTTGGAAAACTATTGATACAGTTGTGCAAAAACAAATCTTGCAATATCTGGATTTCTCAGGTCATTTGGGCATAGTATGGGTACTGTAATGCTGATGTTGGTAGTTGATATCATCCTGGAAAAAGAGAGAGAATGTGGCTGAAATTCTGCTCAGCCCAGAAAGCGCATGCAGGGGCCAGTTGTGGGAGGCAAAGATGGCTTTAAGTCATGTTTGTGTCTTTGAAATTTTAGACTACTCTACTCCAGAGGTTCATGTGGCCACCCAGGCCCTAATGTGCTGAATCTAAAGTAATGCATAGCTAAATTTTGTTTAACTGAGCTTTACAGTTTCTTTAATTTTGACTGCTTTGCCTTCTTCCAGGTTCTGTTATACAACGGGCAGCTTGATATCATAGTAGCAGCTCCACTGACGGAACGCTTTCTGCCTACTGTGCCATGGAGCAAAGTGGAAGAATACAAAAATGCTGAAAGACTCATATGGAGGATCCATCCCCTTGACAAAGAAGTAGCTGGTTATGTGCGCCAAGCTGGTGAATTCTATCAGGTAAGGAAAGGAAGCTCTCGAGATATGGCCTCTATATAAGCAGTCATTTGCCTGTGCTGCGGATATTACCTTATTATATATTTAGGTTCCTTCAGGTTAGGTTTTTATTAGCCTGGTACAATAATGGCAGTAGATGATACCACCTGTGATTGACAACCTCAGGAAGTGCCAACGGCTTTGGGTGAATGAACACTTTAGGAGGATAGTGGCATCCTAGGTGGAGGAAATGTCATTGAAAGGTGGAAGAGTTAAACCACAGTTTAACCAGTGGTAACCGCAAACCTGTGGGAAGGCAGTAAGAAACCACCCTCTGTATTTTTTCCCAATGAGAACTATCAATGAAGAACAAAGATAACACAATCCATATGTGGTGCTGGACGGTGAGACCACCACATTCCACAGACCTGAAGGTGTAACAAATTATATGGGGAGGAAGTTCCAGCAGGTAAGAGTAGTGGTTGAAGTTATAATGGTGCTGCAACAAATCCTTTAAGAATATAAGAATTGAGACAGTTGTGCAAAAACAAATCTTGCAGTATCTGGATTTCTCAGGTCATTTGAGCATAGTTAATAATGACAATTGCACCAAGGAAAAGAATGATATGAGCCTTCATAAATAAATTATCGCAGTGAGAACATGGAATGTGAGGAGTATGTGTGAAGGGAAGGTTATCCTTGTGACCAATGAATTGGAAATATGTAAGATCAATGTATGTGGAATCTGAAAGCTGTGATGGAATGGTAGGGTTCAATTTCATGGAAATGGGTGGATATGTGGTGTACTACTCAGGATCCAAGACTGTGAGGAAAAAATAGGGTTGCGTGTATCTTATCCAAGGAGAGATCAGAGTGTGTTCTTGAATATAATTCAATCAGAGATGGAATCATTACGATTCACCTTCAAGTAAACCTAATTAACAAGTGGATCATACAGGTTTATCCCCCTGTGAAAGCAGCTCATGCCACCACAGTTGAGTTCTATGAACAGTTTGAAGAGAGACTCATTAAAACACCAAGCAAAGACATCATCCTTGTGTTTGGAGACCTGCACCTGAAAGTTGGAGCTGCAAGCGCTCATAAAGAAGTAATGGGAAACAATGGTCTGGATTTACAAAATGAGAGAAAAATGTGTTTAGTTGAATTCTGCTGCTCTAATCATCTGGTCATTACAAACACAATCTTACCCACCATTTTAGATGTATATTTACATAGAGGCCATCTGACAGCATGACCAATAACCAAATGGACTGTGTAATGATACAGGGATGCTGGAGATTGTGTGCAATGAATAAACACTTTCCCAAGTGCAGACTGACGGTTAGGTTATCAACTATTATCCTGAAGCCCTGAAACCTAAAATTACAACTTAAAAAGATAAGATGTTCAACAAGTCCACAACACCTGGACTTGTGCAAAATCAGCAAACAGTACATGACTGCTGTACAGATCAAGATTGAGTCATTGTCATAAGTGAAAGAAGAGAACAACACGAATGAACTTTGGAATCAAATGAAGTTATCATGCTCAAAGCTACCAAAGCACACATTTTCAAAAGTCAGGGTTGGATTGCACCATGATTAACAGAAAGTGTTTTGAACTGTCAAAGAAACAATGCAGAGTGAAAGAGGGTGGCTTTGGGGACTAAAGAATATAGGAGAGAATACAAGGTATTGAGCAGACAGATTCAGAAGCAGACTACATGAGTGAATGCATGAGGGCAAAATTCAAGAAACTTGAAAATCATAGAGAGTAATAATACAGAAGGTACGTTCACAGTGGTCAGACTTATTACACGAAAAGTTTTCCCTGCAGCCAAGCATAGTAAAAGACATGAAGGCAGAGTTCTTACTGAAAGTGATATCAAATGCCGATAGAGATTGGCACAATAATCTTCATACCTCATCAGAGCCACTTATGACACAGGATTACAGAAGAGAGTACAGAGCCAGAGTCATCAATCCTGTAAGAGGAAATGGGGCATGCTGTTATGAAAATGAAGCCTGGGAAAGCACCAGGGGTACATAGTGTAGCAGCAGGATTGCTAAAAGTGATCGGTGACCATGGTATTGATCTTGTGGAAAATACGCAGTGACATATGGATTACTAGAAATTGGCCAGATCCCTGGACAAAGGGAATATTTTTGTCCTAGCCAAACAAATGGGATGTAGCAGACTGCAGCAATTATCATACCAGCTCCCTGATACTGAATGCAAATAAAGTGCCGCTCTAAGTAATTCAGGATTGAATGAAGCAGAACTACCACCACCACAAGTATAATCGCCCACTGACTGTGATTCATTGACTGCTTCCAAGTGTTTGATCTATTTGTGGAGTATACTAACAGACATGCAGAGCACCATACTTATGCATTCAATCTCTACTGTCAACAACAGACCACAGTGCAAACAGAAGTGCATGATGGTGAGTGGTTTTTCACTGAGTGTGAGACAAGTGTGCATTCTGTCCCAAGTCTTTTCAACATCTATGCAAATGTATTAAGATACAAGCCCTGGAAGATTTGGATAAAGTGAAAGGAACTGGGATTTCCATGGGTGGACACTTCTCAACCAACCTCAGATGTGCTGATGATATGACACACTTTACTGCAACCACCAGTGTAATACAACAAATGCGGAAGTCTCTAAAAACTGTTAGTGAGGAATGTGAACTACTCCTTAATGTGTTGCAAAAATGAAATGCATTTTACATCGACACAATGAGTAACAACAGGATGCAAGCAGATATCACGATTAATATTTAAGTTGAAGAAGCAGTAGGTGAACTTAGTTATCTGGATCATACACATCCATCCAAAAAAATTGGAAGATGACTTGGGATGTCTCTTACAAAAGGGTGGAAAAACTGTGGCATCTCAAAATGCATGAAGGTTTGACTGATTTAAAAAGCATAATTTTTTCCGTAATGACTTTATGAATGTGACTCCTAGGAAATTAATGCTACTGACAAGAAGAAAATCAAAGCCTTTAAACTGTGGTGCTGGCATAGGATCTTCTGCATCTTCTTTTCCAACCAGGAGATAAAGCTTATGTTAGAAATATTACTGGAGAGAAGTGGACTCTGTTTTCAGAAATCAACAAGCATAAACATATGTACTTTGGTCACATCCATGCATTGAGATGGAAATAACCTTGAGAAAATTATCATGGAAAGATTGGTGGTGGGTCATGGTAGCAGGGGATGACCTGCATGGAGATGGGTAGATGGTGTGTGACAGATCGTGGGAGTTTAGCTGCTTAGTGTGCAAAGTTAGCAATAGATTGGGACAACTTCCAAAAATTCTGCTATAACATCACCAGTATCCAGGCATGAATCAATTAACTCTACTTACTTGTCTATTTAGTTTTCCTAACCCTAAAGAAGGATGCATTGTATGGTCAATTTTTTGATGGATAAGTCTGTACAATGCAGTGATATAGCTGCAGTGAAAAGCGGAAAGGCCAGGAAAAAATAAACTGGCATGTTGTTTGTTTTGAAGTTTTTGTCATTGATGCTTCAGTAACCTTCTGCACAAAGAGCAATTTTTATGGTGTTACATTCATTTTTTGGAGTTTGGTTTTTATAAGCATAGTAAGTAGTACTATGGAGAACTAAAGGACATGGAAGCTAAAATCTCATCCATCCCCAACTAGACTAATGGGCTGCCTAGGAAGCTAGTAGAAAGTAAGAGCTCAGTGATGACACTACAGCAGCACGAAGGACCATACCAACAGATCTTCAGTGAGAGCTTGAAGTCCCATAAGAAACAATGATTGCTTGCCCCTACTCTGAGGTTAAAAACTTCTTTAAGGCCCCAATTATAAAGGTACTTCATTGGGACTGTTTGCGAACTTAAAGTTTAGGCATGTGCTTAAGCCACACTTTGAAAAAGTATCTAAAGGTGGAGATCCAAGTTATGTTTGCAAAGGTTGATTTGAGTCCTTTATAGCATCTCCCATGTTCATAACTGTTATTGCAGCACTACAGATGGAACCAGATACCATGTTTAAAGCATATCTGTAGTTATTTTTGCTTTTCAAACATAACATCCCATGACCCTCATTTAAAAAGTGAGTTGGCCAAACAATAGCTCTATATAATATATATAATATTGTGTATATATATTAGCCATATTGTGGTACAATATTATATATATAACTCTTGCAGTGAGATCACAGGCATCAGATATTGGACCCTGGATGTTGGTGACAAATGCTGACACTTCTTTGTAGTGGATTTTGTTGTACTTTGCGTTTCAAAATTGGAAATTTGCCAGTATATAAGCACATGCTAGTTCTGAAGTATAGCTATGAAATATGAGCGTTTAAGACCACTTTGGGTAATATTAAAGTTGGCAAAATGTTCAAATAAATGTCCTGATATATAAAGAATATTTATAAGCAAAGTCAAGTCTGTGGAACTAGTTGACAGCCTCTGTACTTCCTGGTACCATCACAATTGGTACCCTGTTAATAACCTCACCAGGGAGACCAAACCCTAAATGGTAGCTTGGGGTAGGGACACATATGGGTTTAAGATTGTTGGAGTGTAAGAAAATAAGGGTATTCTTCCAAATAATACCTGAAGTAGCTTTTTGTAGAGACTCTTCCACCCATCTTTCATACTTCAATTGTTCTCTCAATTATTTTTAGCAACTTCTTGGTCTTATTAGGAAAAGAAAAACTTATTTAGAATGAAATTGACTTGAATCTCTTCTGCCTGAACAAGAAACAGTTAAAACAAAAAGAACGAGAACACATACACACACTCTCTCTCCACACACTATTAGGGACACACATTGATGCTGCTATTAGGGACAAGAATAATTTCATCAACAACTTCAAGGATCCAATTCAGAGGGTTGTACATAAGAATGATGGCTCTGGAGAACACAGACATCCCCCATATTTGTTAATTATTCAGTCTGAATTTGCTATGTGTTTTTTCTTCTAAAAATTGTCTTTTCCCAGAACATTACATCATGGGCAGCAGCCCTGCAGGCTTCTCAGCATATCTATGCTCTTGTTCTCCTCTCACCCTTAATGCAGCTGCCAATAAAAGTGCCTTTTTAATTGTTTTTTGTTGACCCTGTCCAGTAGGAAGTATTGAGATCTACGTCTCGTTTCACATATAGCAGTGAACAGCTGATCAGAGTTGCCATAAAAACAATGAGGAATCTGGTGGCACTAACAGATTTATTTCGGCATAAGCTTTTGTGGGTAAAAACCCACTTCTTCAGATACATGGAGTTAAAATTACAGATACAAGCATAAATATACTGGCACATGAAGAGAAGGGAGTTGCCTGACAAGTAGAGAACCAGTGTTGACAAGGCCAATTCAGTCAGCATGGATGTGGTCCATTCCCAGTAATTGATGAGGAGGTGTCAATACCCACAGTATGCCAACATTTTTATGGCCAACTTAGAACAACGCTTCCTCAGCTCTCGTCCCCTAGTATCCCTCCTATACTTTCACTGTGTTGATGACATCTTCATCATATGAACCCACAGAAAGGAGGCCCTTGAAGAATTCCACCTGGATTTCAATCATTTCTACCCTACCATCAACCTCATCCTGGACCAGTCCACAGAAGAGATCCACTTCTTGCATGCTAAGGGGCAAATAAGTGATGGTCACATAAACACCACCCTATAGCAGAAACCTACGGACCCACTATACTTCCATCCAGGACACATCACACTATCTGTTGTCTACAGCCAAGCACTAAGATACAACCGCATTTGCTCCAGTCCCTCAGACAGAGACAAACACCTACAAGATCTTTATCAAATATTCTTAAAATTACAATATCCACCAGGGCAGATGTCCGGGCTCAGGCTCTGGGACTCTGTTAGGGGTGAGGATCCTAATGTCTGGGCTTCAGCCTGAGCCTGGATGTCTACGCTGCAATTTTATGACCTTGTGAGACCCAGTCTACGGGTACAAGCAAACTGTGAGGATTTATTGAAGTATAGACATTCCTGGAGAGAGCAGGTGCTGCATGTGGGATGGCAGATGCATGCACACGTTACAGAGAGTAAGAAGGCTCCTCCAGGGCCCTGAGTCAGAGGGGTAAAGACACCAGCAGGAATGAGATCTGTGGAAAATGCAGAGAATGTCAAACTCCAGGGAAGAAACACTGGGAAAGCAGGAAGACAGGGCCCAGTTTGAAATTGTGGGAAGACTGGAGCTTTTGAAAGACTTTGTGCAGGACTTAATAAATTGGTTGCCAGAAATGGGGTTGGTTTTGAATATCTGGATGGTGTTTTTAATGGACCCTAAGCAGAAGGGGAAGCTAAGGCAAGACACTGCAGAGCTACCTATAGCCAGCAAGGGGCACTCCAGAGAGGCACATTCTTATGCATGCTGAATTGTGTTAAGGAGACTTGTAGGTTTGCCCTGTGTTCATGCTAGCACTGTTCTGGGAGATTTTGAAAGATGCACAATGGGACAACAATAGGAGGGCTAGATGAACTGTTCAGCCAGTGTGCATGTACACTAGCACTGAAATACTTCAGGGTGAAACAATATTTCACTGAAGTTTAGTCTACCCCAAATGGCATCTAACATATTTTGAAAGTATTTGAATTGCTTTTGTGTGTGGATGTGTTTTAGCTGGAACAGATGGTATTTGGCACAGTACATTTCTGTAGATTAGGCCTTAGAATGTCTTCTGTTCTCTTTTCTGTACTTTTTTTTTTTTTGGTATATGTTTCTGACCCTGTGCTGTGTGTTTTCTCAGGCTCCACGATGTGATGTATATTTTCAGAAAGGCCACTGTACTGGAAGTCTCATCTAATTTAGACCATAATTAAAGGAGAAAAGGGCACTTAAAAGTAGCTTATTGAATCATAGAATATCAGGGTTGGAAGGGACATCAGGAGGTCATCTAGTCCAACCCCCTGCTCAAAGGAGGACCAATCCCACTGTCCCTGACAGATTTCTGCCCCAGATCCCTAAATGGCTTCCTCAAGGATTGGGGGTTTAGCAGGCCATTGCTCAAACCACTGAGCTATCCTTCCCCCCCCCCCAAATAAAAGCCCTTTTGCAAACTTCAGCACATGATTTGCTCTTCCCATGAATATCAAATAAATCTAGGATTAAAAAATATTCTAACATTCTATAATAGGCAGTGAAAGAAATGAGAATCACGTGTTTGCGATAAGTAAGAGATGTTTAAACTCTGCATCCAGGTCTTTGCATTTTATGTAGGTGATTTTAAAACTCTGGGCAAAGATCCTCTCCTCTTACTGCTCAACTATAAAATACAATTGTTCTGCAGTAGCAAAAGCATTCTCTGTGGAACTTGGATCTGTAGGCTACATATAACAAGTGTGTGGTAATGGAAAAAATGGACTATAATCATGATGGACTTTCGCTTTGGTATTAGTCACATGAAACAGCAGCATATGTCTCTGACAAAAATGAAACCTTATTTTCTGCCAAGCTCTCTGATTCTTAACTTAAACTAGACTGTTCTTAACTTAAACTAGATTGTTAGACTACATTGTGAATCCTTTCTATTAATTAGAAAGGAGGAAAACCCACCAGTTTAACTAACTAAATATATTTTTAAAAATAAATCTGATTTAAACTAATGGAATCCCCTAATTTAAAAAGACCAATTTTAAGACTTACCAATTCAAACTAGTTGCTTAGTCAATTTAGCTTAAATATGTACGTCTACATGTTTGCATCAGTTTAACTAGATTTTAAAATAGATTTAGTTAATCTAATTAAACTAATACATTTTTTTAGTATGGTCCTGGACAAGGAAAGGAGGGATGAAGATCTAAGGACAATAGACTTTATAAATTAGTTTCACTCTTATAGTTATCTTTTAAAAATATTTTTTTAAAAAAAAAAACGTATTTAGGTTTCACCAAACACCAAAGCTTTAACTCAATGAAGATGTGAGATTAGCACATTGTGGTGTGGTGTTTGGAACAGAACAAATAACTTTCCTTAACATTCATATTGAGTGCTGGAACTCATTGATACATGCAAGAATATAGATCTGCTCGCATTTGGTGAGTCTGCACACATCTTAAGTATCTGCTTTTTTATAGTATTTTTAAAGACTGGCTACAGGAATCTCATGGCAATCCCAATCCAGGACACAGCAGAGATGGGGAATAGTTGCAATTTTATCATATGCTGATGTGTTTCTTGATGTAGATAAATGTAAAAATAAAAATAAATATAAAAATAAAATGGCAATAATGCTTTTAAAATCTAAATCTAAATTTTAATAGTTTACTACAGAAGCAACACACATGCTAAAGTCCGTTTTTAGTCTGTGGAAATTATACAACTATACTTGGAAAATGTAATCCTAATTTCCTTCCAAATTCTAGTTCACTAAATATAGCTGTTCTTAGCAGTAGTTTTAAATCTACTAAACCAAAGAGCAAAAACCAAAAATGAGTTCCACATGGGGAATCACGTCCTCGTGATTTCAGAGGCTCTGTCCCATCATTTAAAAAAAAATTATGAGCCCTAATGAAACCATTTGTAACAACTTCAGAGGGAACATCATTATCCAGTTGGACAATTTACATCCCAACGTCCTGCCCTTTATCTCCATTGTCAAGGCAAAACTTCACAAGTCCTTAGTGTATTTGCCAGTAATTTTTACTCAGAGGTTAAAATGTCTATTGGCCAGAACTTGGATAAAATCCAAGCCGGTACCCTTGGTTTTATCCAAGTCCTACAGGAAAAATTATTTAATCAGAATAATTAAAAATATAAGAGCTCTACCAATGGAACAGACTGTTTGATATGACTTTAAAGTATTTGGCCTCTGTTCAGCAAAGTACTTAAGTCTTGTGACCCATTGTACTCGATCAACTTTTGCTGAAGCATGTTACTGAATCTGGGATCCTTGTGAGGATTTTATAGATGGCTGTAGCTGTATTGCGGTAAGCAATATCAGTAAACATGCAAAAAAATGGAGGTTGTTTTTGATGGAAGAAAGAAACTGCTAAATAGGTTTGGGATAATTAAAAACTGCTAAATAGGTTTGGGATAGTTAAAGACAGCTAGTTCTCAGGAAGTAAAACTTGTCTTTGTTATGGCAATTGTTAAACTGCAGACAACACTTGATTCCTGTCATGAAGAACAACTGAACTAGGTTCCTGATTGGAGCTAGGTGAAATTTTTTTGGATAAAACTCTTTTTGAGGAACAAAATGCAGGTTCAGCAACACTGAAATGTGTTGCAGATTCATGTCTGCTTTGCCTAATTCGTGTTGGGAGTGGTGGAAGAAAGAAAAATGATAACAAGTCAAAATGCTTTCTTTGAACTTTTTTGAAATGAAATATTTCAATTTACTGTTCCAAATCACTTTTCATTTAGAAATTTCCTTCTGTTTTATTTTTAAAATGTTCAAAAATGTTAAGCTTGAAATTGAAATGAACTGTTTTGTTCAATCCAAAATTGAAGTATAGATTTTTATTTTATTTTTTTTAAAATGCTAGTGAACCAAAAAATCTGTTACCAGCATATCTGTGTTCTTGATATCAGGCACAGGGACAACTCTTCATGGAAAAAAAAATCTGCAGAGAAGCTGGATTTTAGTATCTGCATTGTGCAATCCCTTTGAATAGTTGATGTTGATCCTTCTTAAATCTGTGCCCATGCACATACATGATACATTGATGTATACATGTTTGGTACTGATTAGAATCTAGTTTTCAGTAACTTTTCTTTCAACTCGAATGCACAGCATACATTTGTTTTATGAATTCACTACTAAGAAACTCTGTTATCTGTTCTACAGAGTGTGATTAGACTGGGCCTAATTGAGCAATGTAATTCTTTGTTCAGGTAATACAATATACATTGAATCCGCAGTTCTAGAAAAATCTTTCCTAAAATAAGAAACCAGTGAGCTTAATCCTCCCCCTCGCCCCTTTTTAAACTAAATTTAAAAATATCACTAGTGGCCTATTCCAGTCTGTGAAATCTATTTCACAGAAGAAGTGACTCCCATATAACCAAAACAAAATAGTATTTATCCTCTTAATGTAAAAATCAAATGTGACAAATGATTTGTAGCTTTATCTGTAGATTCACAGATTTATTTAAGACTAGAGCGTTGTGATAATCTAGTTTGACTGTCTACCGTAGACCTTCCCTGAATTAATTCCTGTTTGAATTTGAGAATATTTTTAGAAAAACATCTGATCTGTACAAATAAATCCAATCAAAATCCAGTACACTTCTTTTGAGTTAAATTCTGCTTATACATCTGCAACCCCAGTAATTTCTGAGAGATTGCACAAATGTTGCTGGGTAGCAACTTGCCTTTTTGTTGTGTATTGTGCTGTCACCAAAGACCATAATATTTGAGGCTTCTTGGACTATCCTAAAATTGAGCGACACAACATTGTGCATTGTTCTTAACACCCTTTGAAGTGCAACAGTATTAGTGCTGAGTGAATAATTTGCAGTGAACATATTTTACTAATTAATTTAGTCTTTCTATTTTGGAATCTGCATAAACAAGTTGCAATATCTTTTACTCTTTTATTTTTCAAATTTTTCATTTCATTTCAGATTTCACTGATTCTGAGTATTCTATTTTAGCTGTTTCCTAACTGCAGTTTCACAGACTTTTGCAGTTTCTGTGTTGAGTGAGCATGCAAGCAAATACTAAAATTAACTTCAAAATGTGCTTTCACAAATAACTGTGCTGGTTGGCAGGATCACTGGAATGTTCATGGAATTAATACAAAAAAAATGTGCACATTTTTAATATATATTTCAAAGTATCTCCCTCTCAACCTACTGTTCACCTTAGGCTGCAAGCAAGAACCACATCAACTTATGTTTGTAGCGCTCCTAGTACAATGAAGCCTCAATCTTGATTGGAGCTCTTAGTCACAAGTGTCTCATAAATATTTTTGATGATAAAGTGGGTATGCTCATGGGTGAAATGAATTAAATTAATTAGTTTTAGAAGTCAACCAGTATTTTGTGTAAAATATATTATTTATCCAACTATAATTCATTGATAGGCTGTCATATGAGTAGATTAAGCCTACACAGGATTTTTGTTTGCTGTTTAATATTGATGGATTTAAATCACAAATACAGTTCTTGGTAACCCTCAGTTTATTTAGGCCATGTCTACACTAGAGACCTTACAGCAGCACAGCTGTACCACTTCAGCTGCTCCACTGTAAAGTTTCCGGTATAGCCACTTTACGCCAAGGGGAGAAACCTCTCCCCTTGACGTAAATTAAACTACCCCCAATGGGCGGCAGTAGCTATGTTGGTGGGAGAGCGTCTCCTGCTGATGCAGCACTGTCCACACCCGCACATCTCTTGGGGTAACTTATGTCTGTCAAGGTGGCTGAGCAACATTTGTTTTACTGACAAAAGAGCTAGTATAGACATAGCCTTAGAAACTCCAGATTCCCATGACCCATAGGCCCAATAATCAGGAAATCTTCTGCTCCTGGAACGTTGGTTGTACTGGAATGCAAGCAATGCAGCTGATGACTAATCTATAAAATACAAGTGTAGCCACAACAAATAGCTTATTTAATAACATATATAATATGCACTGTGCTTAGTATTTGTAGTGCGTAGAACTGCTCCAGTGACCTCTACTGGGAGGAGGGGTCAAACTGGCCAGCCATGAATTCCCTTGTTCTAAAATTAATGGAGAAGACTGTGTGTATTTTTGTGTGTGTGTGTGTGTGTGTGTGAGAGAGAGAGAGAGAGAGAGAGAAACAAACTGGATTGCTAAAGTTTTGAATTTTTTAACAGTTGAAAATAGCAGCAAGATTCAAATACAAATGGTATTTATATCAATAGCTAGGGTCCATTAATGCTGGTATAGTGTAGACGCTGCTTTTGATACCATTGACCTTGAGATATGACGACTTTGGTTATCTGTCTTTCCTTATTTCCTTGCCTTTATTTATATAAATCTTCTTTTCTTTTCTTTTCTTTTTTTTGAGAGAGAGAGAGAGAGAGAGAGAGAGAGCCACCACCAGAGAGAACCTGGTGATATGGGTGATCTCCCCAACTCAAGCCTGAACATCTACACTGCAATTTTTAGCCCATACCATGAGCCCTGCGAGCCTGAGTCAGTTGACTCAGGCTCTGAGACTTTCTGCTGAAGGTCCTTTTTTTTTTTTTTTTTTTTTTTTTTTATGGCGCAGTGCAGACATACCCACAGTGTCCTGTTGTTTGGTCTATTACTCCATCTTTTCCTATTAGGTACAGGCTGAAATGTGGTAGTTTAAATTGGAACTTGATACTTTTTTTCTATAGCTGTGAAAACGTTCTTGTTTTAGCTGACTGTGAAAGATTCATGCCATTTTGAGGTTAGTGGCAGAACAAAGAGTTAATAGAAAGTGCTGTAGACTTTGAATTTTGAATCAAAGTGAACCAAAATATGCTACCTGGAATATTTTACACAGTCTTAGCTAAAATATTAATCTTTCATTGAGTTAGTGGCTAGCTGATGATAAATAAGATACTACAGCAGGTGAGAAGTGAGTTTTAAGGTAGCTACCAGAATTCAATATGAGGAGCAAACAAATGACTCAGCCAGTAGCTGGGATCTTGGAGTGTAGGATATAGGTATCAATATTTATTTACTAATATTTGATATTTTTACTTGTGTGGGGTGTTGTTGTTTTTTTGTGGCAGCTGTATGCCAGGCATGAGAACCTGAGCTCAGACGCTCTTCTCATCCCTCACCTTTCCCTATTGGTCCAGATTCAAAATTTGTGAATTCCCTTCCTTTGTAGTACTGTTTTTTACTCACCCACTCTTTTACTCTTGGTGTTCTTGTTTCCCCCTGATTTTAATTCCTTCATTTTCCATATGTTTACCAGCCTTCTGTTTGAGGACTGAAGAAGTCTCTTTTCAAAGCCTAGCTTTGCCAATTCATAGTAAGCACTATCACAGGGGTGGCCAAACTTACTGACCCTCTGAGCCACTTATGAGAATCTTCAGAAGTTCAAGAGCAGCAAGACAGGGACAACCTTTACACATGCATTTTTTAAAATATTGACATTTGACTTAATGTATGATAGCTAATTACTGCTAGATTTAGAGGTCTTTGGAAATCCAGTAGATATGTTGCCAAGGCACTACAGAGAAGCTTAGTCTGATGTTGATTTGTAAGGATTGCACAATGCTTTGATTTTTTAATGAACTTTTTCATGGAGTGCAGTGATGCACAGCAGTATGTTGTGCCAAAAGCTGAAATAAGTCGCAGGCTAGTCTAATTGAGTTGAATATACTTTGTTCCTGGCACTTGCTTCTAGAACTCGATTGTAGACTCTGATTTCTGCATAGTCTTTAGAACCTGGTCCTCCTGGAGTTCCAGTAGTTCCATTTCTACAGTAGATGGTTCCGTATCCATGATTTTGGGAATTGGACAGCTGTTGTTGATCACATCAACCATGAATGGGCTTACAAGAAAGGCAAAGCAGGATCCCAAATTCTGCAAATCTTCAAACCTGACCTGGAAGTCATCAAACAGTCCTTGTAATCTATCTCTGTATTCCTCAAGTTTGTGATCTTCTACTTCAATTTCAGGGAATGTGTTTACCCTACTCTTGAGATGAGAAGTGGTTGGAGTCTCTTGACTCTATATCTCTTTGCAGACTCTTTAACTTGTTCTGGAAGCTGAAGACTGAGTAAGGTCAGAAATAATTTTATCATCTTCTTGGAGTGCCAAGTTGAGAGTTTGCAGATGCTGCATAGTATCAATGAAAAACATCATATTCTGCATCCAGTTGTGGATAGGACTTTTTCTTTTCTTCAGAGAAAGCATTGATAGGTTCCAGTAATTCTACAAATCTATTGCTGGTTGATAACCACCTCACAGTAGAAAGTGACATCATTAAGTTGGTCTTTAAGATCCAGCTCTTCGATAAAAGTTTTGAACTGTTGACGAGTTTTCCCATTAGAACAGATGAAATTGATGATTTCTAGGACCATTTTCGTAACATTGTCGTACTTGAAATATCTGCCGGCAGAATGTTCATGATAGATAATTCAATGAAGAGGGAGAAACTCTGGACATTTTGGATCACTTTTCAGTAGTCTGAAAAGGCCTACTCTTTTCCGCATCATTGCAGGTGCTCCAGCTGTTATAACACTGATAAATTTATACACTGGTACATTGGCATTTGTTGATGCTTTGTCAAGTGTATTCTTTACATCAACACTTTTAGCGCCACTAAGTCCAACATTTCTTTTTTCACAATTATATCTGCAGAAATATAGCAAACAAATGTCACTAGTTGTGGTTTATCCTGTATATGTGTGGATTTGCTGACAGCTAGGCTGAATGTTAGATAATTCTTTATATCGTTTTGCATCTTGCTTGCAACATCAGCTCTGCTCTGGGAGATGCACTTCTCCGTAGTGTGATGTGAAATAGCAATTTTCTTGGTCATTGAAGTTTTGTGTTACTTGGATCTAAAATTGCAACCACTTCTGCAATAATCTTCTTAACAAATTCTCCATCACAGTATGAACATTTAGCACAATATTCCATGCAATACTCCATGACACAAAATAACTAGCTTCAGTCATTGTGTCAGTTTCCTTATTGAACACTGAAAGTAGTGTCTGTTTACTGTTTAGGTGTAATTTTAATGTGGTTAACTTGTTTTTCCTTAATTCTAATTCAGGAGAGTAATTAGATAAAAAGTTATAGTAATTCGTTTCATATTGACGTTGCTCGTTTTGTAGTGAGTGAGCAGTGCATCGCGGATAAGGCACAGAGGTTTGCTACCTGTAGCAGAGAATGCAAAATCTTCCTCCCATTGTGGCATAAAACTTTGGTTGTCTTCTTCATATTTGCGTTTTTTACAATTTGAAGATGTCAGTGTGATCCACATAATTAACGTAAGGTTACCACTTAAATCTAAAACTAGTCAAATGTGACTTGTGAACAGTAAACACAGCCTGTATTCTGCAGAATGCAGGGAGATCACGAACTCATGATGTCTGCACAGCACAATGGCTGAATACAGAATGTTACAATTTCCTGATATAATGCACGTGTGCGAGCTTCTCTTTTTATAGTCTCATTCTCTGCCCAATGGGGAGGGGTCTTGGGGCTTCTGCCCTATGGGGAAGGAGCACTGGGTCTAAAGCCCCAAGATCCCTTTCCCTGCAGCGGAGAAGCCCCTATCCTCACTATCCCACTGCAGTGCAGTAGCCCTGAGCTCTTTTCCCACCCTCCCCCCAGTCTAGTAGTCAGAGAATGAGGTGGTATGGGGGAGCTCCGTGACTTTTTCACTGTAAAAGAGCTGTAGTTTGGCCACACCTGCAGTGTGGGTTCTGTCTGAGATACTGATAACACAGAGCAGGCTGCTTCTGCAGTACAGCCCAGCCAGGGAAAAATAAATCAACATAAGGAATTCAGTTGGTCTCCTGCATGACACTGCAGAGAATTACCAAAAAGCCACAGGGCTTCTTGAAAAAACAACTATTAGCCAACTGTGCTGCCTTGCCAGAGATCTGAAAGCAAGAAAAGATTTGGCTTTCTGTGCTTGCTTGGTGCTTCCTGCAGATTACCCACCCAATTATGTCTAGGGCTGTTCACATCTGTTTTGCAGTACTTCCCTCACTGGCTTAATTGTACATGTTTATTGATATCCTAGACTAAGCCACAAAGAACCACTTGTCTAAATTCAACTAGCTACTAGCCAACAAAGAAAGTAGCAAAGAATAAAATGGAGCAAAAGCAATTGGGACATTTTAACACAAGAGTCTCTGGAGGACAGAGTTTTTATTTCTGTATCACAGTGATAGCCAGGATACTAATTTTGTCACTACAGATGTTGGTAAAATCTGGGAAACAAATCAAAGGGTAACTCATTTCCTTTTAACTTCTTTCAAAACAATTCTGCCGTCTTCACTCTCTCTGAGCCCTGGAATTACTTCCAGTAAGGAGGACTTGGGAAATGGCTCCTTCCCCATCCCCAACCCCAAACAAGTTACAAGGCTCAGCCAGTGATTCCTTGACTTCTGGAAGCCCAGGGCACACTTACTACCCTATTGAAAACCAATGAGTTTAATTCTTTAAAACAATTTTGTGGGAAACAGAATAAATATATCAAATAAGCATTCTAAAACCTGCTCTAAATGTGTAGATGCACTAAACAATGTATTTCTCCATTTTAAAAATTAGGCTAGTGATGATAAAGCTCTGTGGAGACCCATATTTCAAAAGTGTTCAGTCTTACTCTCTGAATTTTGGTTGCCTACCTTGAACATATAGGGTAAATCTGACTGTGTTGCACAAGTATGGTAGGGAAGGAAGAGGACACCTGCATTTTCCAGCAGAATCTCATGAATACTAAGAGGCTTAATTAAGCCTTCATGGCAGCATGCCACTAACCCAAGGAACTGTGATGAGCTATCCATTCCTTAGCTGAGCAAAGTACACTAGTTGGATCCTTCCCTGTACCCCCCCACTCCCACCCTAAGCCCTCAAGTGCTTGTCCCTCCCATAAGGTCTGCTCTGTAACCCCCAACAAATCAAATGCACCAACCCTCACAAGAACAAGGTTTTGCTGGAGGTACTGAAAAGGTCCAGCCAGAGGAGGGTAATTAAGATTGTCAGATCTGATGGGGTGCTGATATGGAGTGATGGAAAGCTTAATCAGAGGGGACTTCACCAAGGTGTTGGAGATAGGAGTAGATAGGAAGAAGCTCAGTCTTTCATTTTATGTTGTCCCACTTTTTTTTAAAAAAAAGGCGGAGTGTCATTTTTAATGGGAAGTAAATATAAAGGAAAAAGGATCACCAGTTCACGCAGCAGTCAGCCAGCCTTTGAAATTCATTATGGCAGGTTGTCGGTCAAATGTTGTAGCTGGATTTAAAGAGAATCTGAACAATCTGAAGACCAATGCTGCTGTTTCAAGTACTGTCCCTATGGGTGCTCCACTTTAGGTGTCTTTGTGCCTCTGCACCTCTAATCGGAGATTTTTGGTAGCAGTGTCCCATTCAGCCCACGCATGTTCTCTCCTTCCTTTGTGATCTGCCTCTAGGCTACCGGCAAACCCCCGCTCTCTTCCTTTTCTGCCGCCTTTGGCCTCTAACAGAAGGAGCAGTCATCCCTTCCTTATCTGTATCATTAGCATAAGTAGTGTTTGTTTTGTTATCTTTGTTCCCCTTAAAAGTAATTAGGCTAGTGTTTCTTTACTTTATTTTATTCCTTTTGTGTGTTTTTTTTTTTGAAGAGAGAGAGAGAAAAGAACTACAGTTTCCTGCCCTGTCTGGGGCATTCCTCCCCCAGACATCTAGTAGATCATAATTTTTTTATTTTTCAGCAAAAAAAAAAAAAAAAAAAAAAAAAAGCGAAGAGGACGTTCTTCTGCATTCCTCCCTGCTAGAGGATGCCAACTCCCTGCCCAGGGGCTTGCCTGGCTTTCTCTGCTCCAAGCGGTGCCTCTCCTGCCAGGAGTCAGTTCCTGTAGTGGCCAGACACTCACTGTGTCTGGGAGAGCTTCATGAAAGTGCTTTACCTGCCACACCTAAAACTGCGGCCTCAGAGGAGCTTTGAGCTGAAATAAAAATTTCTCCCTTTGGAGAAAATACTTCAGCCTGAAGGGGACTCCGGTGGGTGTTGACCCCAGATTATCCCCGCAGCCTTCACTTCAAAAAGGGTCAAGTCGTGAAGAGAAGAAGAGAGAGGAAAAAAAGCAACCAGCAGACTCCCCCTGGAAAGGTTCCTCCAAGCTACTGGCCAGCCAGTGGGACGCCCCAGAGTGGCCACCTCGGTAGGATAGTAACAGCAGAGGAACCGCCTGCTGTGAGCTCAGCTACCTCTGCACCTGTGGTGCAGAGAAGGGGCTTCCTGTTGGGAGCTCTGTGCTGCTCTGCTTTTACCACACTGAGAGGGGACAATTACTGTACCATCTCTAAAAGAGCTGCACAGAGGAACCCTTTGGTACCAGGTGTAACAAAACTCCCATCTAGGAAGTGTTCTGCACCTTCCCAGTCATCAATACTGATTACAGACACTCCTCTGTGGTTGCACGTGAGCCCATGGTAACACATATGCTCTGATACTCTGGAGACCTGTGGCCTCAGTACCTAGGGAGAGACAATTACTGTACCATCTCAAAAAAAGTGGCACCAACAAACTTTCCGTACTGGGACAAACTCTTCATTTAGGGAGTGCTCTCCCCAACTATCAGTACTGATAATGTACGTACCATGGACACTCCTCTGAGGTACCAGATGAATCCATGTTACTGCATGAGCTCTGGTACCCGGTAGAGACCTGATGATTGGGGAAGAACCACAATCCCCATTACTTGGAACCAGGACCCTGGTATCGAGCACATCCTGGCACCCAGAATTGGCACCGAGCTGTATACTGCCAATACCCCAGTCAGCAGCACCTTTACACACTGACTAATCTGACACTGGCCGGGAGGAGATGATTCTCTGGCCTCTCATCATGGCCTACAATCGAGGTACGGGCCCCCCGAGGTAAGCCCAACGCCCATGCCCGCCTTCCTCCTCCTCCCTCCCAAGGCCATATTGTAACTCTTCAGTGATGTACACACACATCGTGACCAACTCCAGTGTCTCTCAGGGAGAGTCCACCAGATGGCTTACTACAGCCTGGCACAAGAGCCATGGCAGGACAAAGGTTTTTCAGAACAGGGGGAAGATGATGATGAAGAGGAGAAAAAAACACACCCACTAAAAAAAAAAAATGACCACCTGAAGAGGAAGCTACATCTCTCAGCACACTTCTCCTCCTCTCTTCCAGATAAGGCTGTGCTGCCCACCCCTCATCACAAGGTGAAGATTTAAGAATTTTTTGGATCTTACCAGGAGGGCGGCTTATGAGCTGCAGATTCCCCTACAGCAGATGGCAGATACTTATCACAAGTTGGTGAAAATTCTGCACACTACCTTCACATCTAGAATTGTCCTCCCAATTAATGAGCTGATTCTAGATCCTACCAAAATCATCTGGCAGATACCAGCCTCCATCGCACCAACCAGCAGCAAAGTGTAAACAAAAACAACTCTACCTCTCTACCTCAAAGAGGCAGACTTTGTTTTCAGCATCCGCGAAACAACTCCATCATAGTGGATGTGGTTAATGCACAAAGCAAGCAACATAATCCCAAGTCAAGTCCGTATTATCAGGCTTCCCAAGATGGTATATTCATCTACAACATTACTGTTTTGAGTAGTACATTTACCAACTGTCATGGCCACATACAATTTTATTAATCATGGGAAACCCAGTATGTTTCTGGAATATTACTGGAAACACAAAAAGAACAGATTCAGACCATTCTTAGAGACGGACAGTTAATAGCCAGACTGGTCCTACATACACTGCTGGATGTAGCTGTTATAGCTACCCGACCAGTCTCCATTACAGTGGTACTGAGGTGGGTTGTGGGGGTTTTTTTGGCTACACCTCTCTAGATTGCCCAAAGAGCTACAGACTTCCAGTTTGAAGGGCCAAATTCTTTGTGGAGAAGACAGATTCTCTCTCCACATCCTGAAGGATTCTTGGACCACACTACACTCCTTAGGACAGAAGAGAAGAGATATCTCAACCATACCACAGGTCACAATCTTCTCAATACCCCCATTACAGTGTTGTTATGATCCACAGTGTAAGGGTACTGGATCGGTAGGTAGTGATCAATCTATTGGGGATTGATTTATCGCATCTAGTGCAGACACAATAAATCGATCCCCAATCGCTCTGCCTTCGACTCCTGTAATCCACCAAGACAAGAGGCAGAAGCGGAGTTGACAGGCGAGCAGCGGCAGTTGACCCTGCACCTTAAGGATGCGAGGTAAGTCAACCTGAGATACATCAACTTCTGCTATGCTATTCTCGTAGCTGAAGATGCGTAGCTTAGGTCGAACTCCCCCGCCCCCCCAGTGTAGACCAGGGCTAAGAGGCCCAGGGCTCAGAAATGATAACAGTCTGCACCCCAGTCCGTGACCTCTCAAACTGCCTCTAAAAGCATTTTTGATGAGCTGGTCGAGGGCCTGAACAATATCTTACAGCATCAGCTGCCATCTGTACACCTGTCACGCCACTCAGAAGTTACCTTACCTTACTTCACAGCAGTTAAGACAGGCTCTAGAGCAGAGAGATTGCTTTCTAGCCCTGAACCTACAGTGTGCCTACTTCTATATCTCAATACAATCATCGTACAGGAGATTTCCTACTGCTTACGTCTGGAACAGGATCATTATTGGTACAGACTGCTCCACACAGGGTATTCTCCAAGATTCTCTTCACTGTAGTGGCATACTAACCCCGGTATAGTGACTGGGCTTTATCAGCACCAATCTGATACAGTACAAGCAAGGTGCTCCTCTCTCTATCCACATTCATCACTGTGGGGACACGTCTCCCTAACATGCTGGGGAGCTCACCTACACAACAACAAAGTTCAGGACAAATGGCCTTCCACACGAATGGCCTTCCATATCACTCTTTTGGGGCTAAGAGCTGTCAGGAGTGCATGTGCGCAAACTCTGCCTTTCATCAAAAATAACACACAAAGGTCATGATGGACTTAATGTGACCTGTATGTTTTGTATAAACTGCCAAGGAGCTGTCAGATCTCCTTCCCTCCACAAGATAGCACTTAAACTTTGGAATTGATGCACCCATCACAATGTGCTCATCTCAGCTGTCTGTCTACAAGGGATACAGAATGTGACAACCAACAGTCTGTTGGATTTTTCTCATGACAATGAATGTATACTGAATTCAGAGGTGCTTCCAGATATAGCCATGCTTTGGGGAACCTGGCCCAGGGATCTCTTCGCTACTTATCGGAACAAGAAAGGTCCTTGTTACTGCTCCAGGGCCGGCCTGGGGAAACATTCACCGGTAGTTGCCTCATCTTCCCATGGGACAGAGCCCACTTGTATGTCTTTTCCCAGATTCTGTTGAAAATTCAATGAAGCAAAGCGAGAGTTATTCTGATTGCCCCTCTTGATTATGACAAGTCTGGATCCTTTACCTGACGCAGATGGCAATATGCCCTCCTGTTTCTCTGACTTCAGCCTATTCCTCACCCAGTCTCTCAAAACAATGAGCTGCCCCTTCACCCCAACCCGTGAGTCCTCTGCCTCCAAGCTTGGCTCTTTCTTAGTTCCAAGGCTTAGAAGCAGAATGCTCTGACAAGCTTAAAGATGTGTTGCAACATAACCACAAGTTGACCACTCAGCATACTTATCTACAAAATGGAAACAATTTCGTGCCGTTCCAAACACACAGACCAGACCTCATCTTTCCTCCCTCTGATTTTGCACTATGTTTTAAACTCTGACTCAGCTCCCTTTGATACATCTCATGGTGAAAATGGCTTCCCACTTGGTGTTTGTTCACCCACTAATGTGTAGATTCTTTAAGGGCATTGGGAATCTCTTCCCTCATGTAACACCACCGGCCTGGGACTTTAACCTAGTTCTCAGAGTTTTGACTACACCTCCCTCTGAGTCCAGGGCAACTTATTCTCTCTTATACCTGTCCATGATGACAGCATTTCTAATTACCATCACCTCAGCTAGGCACATAGGAGAAACAATGGCCCTGATGGCATACCCATCATTCACGGCCTTTTTCTTTTAAAGACAAAGTAACTCTAAGGCCATATCCCAAGTTTCTCCGTACTTCTTCTGCACCTTCCATATGAATTAACAGATCCATTTCCCTGTTTTTTTTCCCAGAACCACATTGTGACAACTGGCAGACAGTTGTGCGTGTGCTAGATATTAGAAGGACATTAGCATTCTACTTGGACAGGATTAAGGACTTTAGGAAATCCCCTAGGGAATCCCCTCAGGAAATCCTTTTGTCCACAGAAAGATCCAAAAGCTCTGTGATACCGCCTCAAAGACTATACAAATGAGTCTCTAGTTGCATTAATCTCTTTTCAAGGGTGCAACTTGCTTCTGTCTATACACACTCCATGAGATCAGTTTCTCCCTCAATCACATTCCATAGGGATGCCCCTATCAACGACTTGGGCCTCTGTTCATACTTTCACAGAACATTATGCGATCACTGAAGATTTGGCCGCTGACACCATTTTTGACTCCACAGTACTCTCTGTAGTAAAAGACTTCACACCGAAGTCCCAGCCTCCAGTGGTGGGTACTGCTCAGGAGTCACCTAAAGTGGAGCACCCATAGGGATACTACTCAAAGAAGAAGAGGAAGTTATTCACCTTGTGCAGTAATGATGTTTCTTCAAGATGTGCGTCCCTGTGGGTGCTCCACAACCCACTCTCCTCCCCTCTACTTTGGAGTTCTCTATAGGGCTCTGTGGTAGAAAAGGAAGTCAGGAGGGTTCACTGTGCAGTGCTAAATAGCCTCCAGGCAGACCACAAGGGAGGGAGAGCACATGTGCAGGCTCAGCAGGACACTGCTACCAAAAGTCTCTGATTAGAGGTGCAGGGGCACACAGACACCTAAAGTGTGTGTCCCTATGGGTGCTCCATCTCGAAGAACCATTGTTAGTGCACAATGTCAGTAACTTCCTCTTGTACTTATATGTGTTAAGATGGGTGTATAAGTACTGGAGGTGGCAACTGTTTGCATCTATATTGCACTCTCCACTCAAGGAATCTCTATACACAATCTCCTAGTGTGATTGCAGCTCAACTAGATGTACCTGAGGCTCGTTTTAATCTAGCAGTGAATAATGAAGCCAAAGCGGTGCACACACCAGCATGGACTGTACAAAGCCACCCAGAGCCCTGTGTAATTCAGCATGGTCTAGCTCCATGAGTAAGTATGCGCTGCTCAGCTTTGCTGCTCCAGTATCCAAGCTAGACTGATTCAGGATAGCTCAAATATGTCTACTCAAGCTGCAGTTATACCGTATAATAGCCTTATAGATGTAAAATGTCATGATTCAGGATATCTGTTAACTGAGTCACCCAAGTACAATAGAGGAATAAAACTACAACTGAGTGAGGATTTTTTTTTTTTTAAATCATACTTCTAACAAACATGAACAAAACAAATTGCATGCATACTAGTAATATGGTTAAACAAACGCGAGTCCAGCCTGACTTGAAGAGCAACTTTCTCTATGCTTGAGAGGTCAGCTTTACTGGAATTCCTGAACATCCGCATCCAGACAGGGCAGTGACATCCTGCGGCCACAGTCCTCCTTACTAATAACACTGAGGTCAAAAAGGAAGTTTGGGTCACAGTAAATGTAAGCAGAGCCCCTGCATCCTACTGTTACTTTTGTTTCTTGCAAGAGTGTCAGAGTTGAAGCCCGTGAACTCTGCTGGTTTACTTTCCCCAAGAGTGTTTATCTCTTTGAAGCAGAGTAGGAGGGAGGAGGATGCAGCTGTTTACTCATTTTACTGAACCAGCTCTTGTTTTGAGATTTAAGATTTTGCAGTTCTTTGTTTAAGACAGAAATCCGGAACAGCATTGCAGGTCTCTGTGACACTGCTAGCAGCTTCTGGTCATGGTAGTGATTGGATTAGGGAACAGAGAGCTATCTGGAATAGAGCATTGGCAGCTCTTGAGATTTAAACAACCCCAAAGCCAAAATATAATGAATGTGGTGGTTGAATGGCTGGGGCTTTGTTCAGTTAACATTATCTTATAATGTATGTCCTAGATAATTTGTCATAGCTGGCAGTCCCTATTTGGGTAAGATCCAGGACTGGTTTAGCATGAAGAGTGAACTCTCTCTGATGAGCCTGTGGAAGGCTGGTCTTTCCTGGTCAGGGCTGAGAAGTAGTGACAGAATAATATGCTTAAATATATATTCCTGCCTTTTCTTCTTGTCTGGTATAAATGTTAGAATTCCTAGAAACTGGAACTTTTCCAGTATTTATACCTCTTCTTCTCATAAAAATAAATGCAAAACTAAATCTGTTCCTATATAAAGTAGAATCCTTGACTAAAAAAATCAGATACAAGAAAATAATTGTCCTAGCTTAACTGAATACACCAAACAGATTAATATCCACTTTTTTGTTTTTTAAAAAAGCTGAACTCTTCAGCATTAAAGCTGAAACTCTAGATTGATAGAGACTTTTATTTCCCCTTGTGTGCTAAAGAATTATAGTGCATATGGTATCAAATGAAGTGTCACAGAGTTCTAAGATTGCGGCACAACAGGGTGGGTTAAAGATGAGCTATCATTCCAGGCTCTAAGTGAGACATTTGATACTGATTTTAACCTGGTGGTTTCTGCTTTCCTTGTAAAGTGCAACAGTGAAAGTGACTGATCATAAAGACAACTTTCCTCACTACTTTGTAGAAAGCTGTGGAATCTTTCAGTCCACATTTGGTACTTAGCAATGCATTTAATTATGCCGCAACTGTGTGCAATCTTGCTTACTTAATGCTTCATAATTGTTGCTGTGCCTTTACTAGCTATTGTGTTTAATGTTGAAATTGTATGGGGGCTGTTATGGTTTAATTTGTAAAAACTGAAAAAAATGATTAGGCAGTGCATGTCTGAGTAAATGTAAAACTTTCAAAAGCCCCTTAATCTTGTTTTCAAAAGTAATTTAGATACTTAGCAGCTTAAGTCACTAGGCAGTTTTTGAAAATCTTACCCACTATGGGCAACTCACTGAAATTCAGAAGCTTCAAGCCAGGCCACCTTGTGCTTTGCTCTAGTCAGATCTTTCAAATTAAGCAGGGTCTGGGCCTGGTGGTTCTTTAATAAATATCAGACATGCATAGCCAGGTTCTGCAAGAAGTGCAATCTACTGATTTAACGGTATTCTGCCCTCTCATTAGTACTGAACAGTGCTTCTGCAGGATGTTGGGAGATTCTGAACTACTGGAGATGCAGTCTTCCTAATGAAATGTGAAACAGGTCTTGAGACCACTTATGGTCTGTAAAGAACATGCGACTCTTATTCTGAAAGGACGGGGCTGTATAGGCCAAAATTGTATTTGGATCATTACCTTCTGCCTACGTCTGAAACTACAAAGGGATTTTTCTGAAATGGGGAGGGTGGAATTCTTCACTTCTTGTTGAGCTGATCTTTAGGGTAGCAAAGTGCTATTAAGCTGTTGCTGTATTTCAGTGGCGGATCCCTGTGTAGTTGATAAACTGGCTTCTAAAGTGCACTGGGGTCCTTTGGGGATAAAAGGAATATGAATGTAATTGTTAATCATCATTTAATATGCCTATTTATTCAAACCATATGTGCTGGTTCTATGAACCATGCTGCAGATTTCTATATCTAAATGATGATGATCATGAAAGGGAAGGGCTTAATAGATATATTGATGGATCTTTTAACTCTAGCCATACTAGTGGTGCAGTGGAGGTATCGAGGGTACAATGGAACATATATGAGACTGTGACCTTTAGCTGTTATATATTCTGAGATATAGTCCAGATAGCTGCTGATTGCCAAACATTTTTTTAAACTCAACAGCTGTATTTTTCTCATACAAATAACTCATGTAGATGTCCTCGGTCCAGCTATGTGTCTGCACAGAAGTCATTTTTGTCAGAAAATAGTCAAGATGGAACTCCGATTACTACTTTCTGTTTGACTACTATAGACTGGGATTGTGGGTACCCATAAAAGGTCATCTTTGGAATGACTTCAAGATGTTGTCAAACACTTGTTTACTTTTAGCATTTCATAAGGGAGGGGCTGAGGGAGAAAGGAAATACTCCATGAACTGGAACAAGCTTCATACACTGAAAAAGGAATGTCTTAAAATTTGTACACAGGAAAATTGGGAATGCCCTATAAAGTAAGATGCTTTTGAAAAACAGAATCATATCAACAGTTTCACACTTCAGTTATATGAGAATAATTCAATTCAGAATAAAGTAACGTGTACTCCCCCCTGAATTTCAGCAAAAATTGCAATACACAAGAGGGGAAAGACGTTTAATGAGAAGTCAAAAAGTAGAGGACTATAAACTAACATGAAAATAATCTATCATCATCTGTTTGCATAAAATAAATTATTCTAATATTGCACTTATTATTTTAGGACCTGAAGTTTCCTAATAAATTCAGTTTCCAAAACAAGTTCACACAATATAGACTTGTGCTTTTCTTTTAAACATTTGCTGATAGGATGAATATTTGACTAGTCAATTTAAAGCACAGACAATGTAGTGGTGATGCTGCTGCTAGTTTCCCTGTGGAGACTCAAAGCATCCAAATCAAAGCATGGTGTAAAGTCATCTGTGTTAGGTCTCTCTAAATATCAACGATTACCAATTAGGCTTGTTAGTTATTTGATCCTATTATTAACTGGTCTAAGATCACGTCTTTGGATATGTTTGTTTATATTTTACTGACTAGACTAAAAGTCATCCTTCTGACTCAGCATGAACGTGAGGATCTCTGTACATGAGAGAACCCAGTTTTAATTAATTTCTGCTGGCAAAATTGGCTTTTCTTGCTCAGGATTTACTACTAATCTATTTTTTCTTTGCACTCTGAAGGTAATTGTTCGAGGTGGAGGACATATTTTACCTTATGACCAACCTGAAAGATCATTGGACATGATTGGCCGATTTATCTCTGGAGAAGGATGGAAGACCAATGGATTCTAAAATAAAACTTAAAATGCAGTGCACATGTACTACCTTGCCAAGTGCTTCGAATGTACTATAGTGAAAGTATTGCCATATGGAAAAATCATGAAATTGAGGATGAACGTAATAAAATGGATATAAATGTTCCTAGCTGATGGTCTGTCTTTTATTGAAAATGTTCTGTTGGTAAAATGCTGTGATAAAATAACATGGATCTAACTTTCTGAAGTCATCTAAGCTTCTCTACCCCCTTCCTCCCCCCCGTCCCCATCTACCCCAGGAAAATCCTTAGAATTTGTTTGAAAAATGTTAGCAACTTAATCCCTCGACTAGTGAAATAACCAGAGTTTTAATGTATTCTATTAGAAGTCGGGGAAAGGCGCGCTCAGGAAATGGAGAGAAGAGGCACGGGTAGGGCTTGGAGAGGGGGGGAAAGAGGCATGAGCAGCAGGGGAGGCCTCAGGGGAAGAGGGGAAAAGATGTGGATGGGGGAGGCCGTGGGGGAAGGGGCAGAGAGGCACAGATGGGAGAGGAGGCTGAGTAGAAGCAGGGCCTGAGGGGGCGTTGAGAATGGGGGAGGTCTCAGGGGGAGGAGGCTGAGTAGGGGCAGGCCTTGAGACAGAAGGGGGTGGGGCCAAGGTCAGGCGCTTGTGCCCCCCACACTTCTAGGGACCGTCCAGTGCTCGTGCCCAGTCTCCCCAAATGTGCGAATCACACACTGCCCCTGAACATACAGAAATTGGGACAACATGCAGCCATGCAAGGCCTGACCAAGCTTCTAAATCAGCCATTTAAAAATTAGTTCAGTAAAGGTTTCCATACAGCCACTCTGATATGTACTGCTGTACAGCTGAAGTCCTTACCTCAGACCAACAAGAAACAAGCTCTATACCTTGCTGCTTGTGAAAACAAAAGCTGGATTTCTGAATGAGCCCTGAGGATGCAGCACGTGCAGCCTAGACTGAAATTTAGACCATCACTGAAGCTTCTTGGGATAACATCTTTTATCAAAACATCATCTGCAGATGATCTTTGTCCAGTTTAAATTCCCTGGCTCTTGGTTATCTCCGCTCATATGATCCAGAGGCCCCAGGGCCAAAGTAAATAAGTTTTCCTTTCCTAACTAAAATTCATTTAATTGAACAGCATTAACAAGGCAGGCTCAATGGTTTCAATATTTTTTTTTAAGATTATGGCCCATCTAAGACAAGACATCTCTTCCCAGTCCAATACCTTTCCTGCAGCAAATCGTTTGCAAGTTACATGAAAAGCAATATAAGGACAATAAGATGCAGACAAGGTGAAAATATCCTAACTTTTATATGCAGGATGTGGCTGGTTATGTTTCTCTCTCTGTCTTTTATAGTAGTTTACTACTACTTGTTGGATGTAGGATGCAGGGAATCTCTGCTCATCATTTTGCAGTTTTTCTCTCCTCCTGTGTGTATTTTCTACCTCTCCAACCCAGTAGTAGAAGAGAGGTTTTTTTGTTTAGGTGGTCAAGGTCTCTGAAAACAGAGTCCTGATGTTTGCTTCAATTATCAGGAAGTTTCACTGTGTTGAAAAGTGAGGTGCTCCACTACTGAGACAAGAATACACTGGCTTACTAGGAAGTGGTTCAAAGGCAAGTTTGTGAGGATCAATGTCCTAGAGCTATAATGCACAACAGCTATCCGTTGGATCAAACTTTCCTCCAGTCATCTTCAGTTCTGTTGCCTTTTTGAATCTGAAATGAAAACCAACTTAAGATGACTTCAGGTTCAAGCCCTGTATTTCAGAACAGATTATTTTAAAGTAGGACTACTAGTCTAAACCTTTGCAGAAGTCAAGCTTTTGATACGGTCTCCCACAGTATTCTTGCCAGCAAGTTACAAATCTATGGATTAGATGAATGGACAATAAGGTGGATAGAAAGATGGCTAGATTGCCAGGCTCAGTGGGTAATAATCAACGGCTTGATGTCTCATTGGCAGCTGGTACCAAGTGGAGTACACCATGTGTCAATCCTGGGGCCGGTTTTGTCCTACTTGTTTATTAACGATCTGGATGATGGGATGCATTGCACCTTCAGCAAGTTCGCAGATGACATCAAGCTGTGGGGAGAGGTAGATATGCTGGAGGGTAGAGATAGGGTCCAGAGTGACTTGGACAAATTGGAGAATTGGGCCAAAAGAAATCTGAGGTTCAACAAGGACAAGTGCAGAGTCCTGCACTTAGGACAGAAGAATCCCATGCACAGCTACAGGTTGGGGACCAACTGGCTAAGCAGTTGTTCTGCAGAAAAGGAACTGGGGATTACAATGGATGAGAAGCTGAATATGAGTCAGCGGTGTGCCCTTGTTGCCAGAAAGCTAATAGCATATTGGGCTGCATTAGTAGGAGTATTGCCAGCAGATTGAGGGAAGCGATTATTCTCCTCTATTCGGCACTGGTAAGGCAACATCTGGAGTATTGTGTCCAGTTTTGGGCCTCCCACTACAGAAAGGATGTGGACAAATTGGAGAGTCCAGTGGAGGGCAACAAATATTATTAGAGGGCACATGACTTATGAGGAGAGCCTGAGGGAACTAAGTTTGCTTACTCTGCAGAAGAGTGTGTGTGTGGCGGGGGGCGTAATTTGATAGCAGCCTTCAACTACCTGGAGGGGGCTTCCAAAGAGGATGGAACTCGGCTATTCTCAGTGGTGGCAGATGACAGAACAAGGAGTAATGGTCTCAAATTGCAGTGGGGGAGGTCTAGGTTGGATATTAGTAGGAGGGTGGTGAAGCACTAGAATGAGTTACGTAGGGAGGTGGTGGAATCTCCATCCTTAGAGGTTTTTAAGGCCCAGCTTGAGAAAGTCCTGGCTGGGATGATTTGGTTGGTGTTAGTCCTGCTTTGAGCAGTGGATTGGGCTAGATGACCTTCTGAGGTCTCTTCAAACCCTAATCTTCTATGATTCTAGGACTACCAGCCTGTTGTACTAGAGAAGAAGGACACTCCTAATAGCCCACTATAAAAAGGCTGAATTGGCTGACTTTATTCTCTAATGTATTTCTCTCAACAGAATAAGTCACCCTATTAAGCACTGTTTCAACCTTGAACTGCAATGCGTTTCTTTAAAACTTTGTGCATGAAATATGCCGTGATGAAAGTGAATAGCCATCTTAAAAGCTCCGTGCATGAACTACTAAAGATCAATACAGTTGCATTTCTTTAATACAGGCTGATCCTATGAAATCCAGCGCAGGCTCGCCTATAGACATTGCCAGTGAGTTACAGTGTGTCTGAGATGAAATTTCCATGTTTCTTCCATTTAACAGTTTTTAACCAATTTTCTGTAAATGATGATTCCATTTGTTCCATTATGGAACTAATCTGTGAATGTGGCTGTCAGTTATATTAAAGCTATTCAAAATATTGTTTATCTTGGACACTGGCTGTTTCATAGAACCTACAGTACATAACATTTAGTTAAATACAGTAAAAGGAACAAAGCACAACTGTTACATGTGATCTGGGTATAAAAAAGTTAAAAGTTCACATTCTTAATTTCCTGTACTTTTCTTGTATTTTTCACTTGGGTATTTGGAAAATTGATACACAGATATCCTGAATGATTCAGCATGAAATGTAAATCAAATTCAATAAGATCTGACTTTCAAAGAGACTGTGTAAACTTACAGTCACTTACAGATTTTTTGTTTGCTCTATCTAAGTCACTTTGTAGGTTTAGTAGTTTTGCTTAAATGAGGAAAATATAACAGTGGCTAACCACTAAGATGGATTTTTTTCCCATTTGGTCCCCTTCTAATCTACATATTTTCAGTGGCATGGCCATGAATGCCAGGGAGTAGGACAAGAATGACAAAGAGCACTCCTGAAACAGAAATGGATACTTGGAAATTCATGCCAAACCCATACTGGTTTAGCTGTTTGCCTATGCTCATGTATTCTGTTCACGCACCTTGGTAACTGAAGTGTCTGCTTGAAAAAAGGCATCCGCTCAAGTTGAGATTCTAAGCTTGGGAGTTGGCATGACAACGTAAGCAAGTAGTCAGTGCAGGCAGCAACAGAAAGGAAGAGTTGGAAGAGAACACTAGAATCGTGTGAAAACCATAAGCTCAGAGGAAATTGGCAAGAGAAATGAAATGATGAAGTGTGAACATCACAGAGCTTCAGAGGTGTGGCAGTAGTAAAAATAGTGAAAAATATATTCAAGTCTAGTAGAAGGCAGAGTATCTGATTGCTGAGGTAGTGGCTAGCTCTGTCTCCAGTGGATAAGAAGATTGTGCTACTCTGGGCAATACTCCAGCATTGTTGTGTGCCAATAGAAATACCTAAGCAGGCTGAACAAGAGTAGTTTTATAGTAAACTTCTAGTGGTGGTGCAGAATGCTTTCTGATTTTTCTTTGCTTTAGGGACAATTTAAATTTCTAGAAAGTAGCAATTTTTACCACAGGGAAATATTTGGGCAAAATGCAACAGTTCTGAAAATCCAGTGGAAAAGGTCTAGTGGTCAGAAAGACTGAGTGCTATCCATCCTGGGTGCAGGAGTCATACCCTCACCAGATCTTTACTGGAGGGGGGATGGCATGATGCAGAGTTTATATTCAAATGAAATAATTAGCAAGACTTGGAGGGATTGGACATCTACGTGAACAACAATGTCCAGAGTTTACAGTTCATGCCAAATTTTTTTGATAGGAATATAAAATTTTGTGCTTCACACATGAAACACAAGGTTTAGAGAGTATGATGAGGCCTTCATTAGAATGTGGAGAGAAGCTTATCCCTACTGCAGTGTTTCTTGCACCTTCCTTTGGGCATCAGCCATTTCTTTCTTTGACCTGAGACATATTAGATTGTTTTCTATGTCCAGGTATCATGAAAGCTGTTGACATTATTTTATAAAACTTTATTTGGTTTGGGAACTGCCTATCTAAGAAACCACCTCTCTCTTCATATGCTATTGCCACCACCGTTTGAGGACAAGTTGAGTGCTTTGACCAGCAGGCCTTAGAGTTGAAAGGCTCTAGCCTGGAGGGATTTTATAATCCCTAATTCAAGTAAAATTCTTAAAATATTTTGTGTCCTTTTGTTTAGCCATTTCAAATGCAACTGTGACAAAAGGTATAGTTGGACACAATGGACAGCATGACACTATCTTACTGCTCCCAATGTTTTATAGTTTCAAAACTAAGTCACCATTTTCAACAATGGTTTGGAATTTTCTAGTTGAGTAAATTCTGTACATTTAAAACCATTCTCCTCATCCCATCTAAGTTTATTTTTTTCCATAGCTAGCTCTGATAACTTTACATGTGCTGTCACTAAGATAAACAAGAGGTGACAAGACATACTTATCATGTTCCCTGCGTAGAACTGAGGCTCTTCCATTGCACAACACTGACCACTGGATACATGTAGCTCCCAATGCTGCCAATTTGAAGCCAAAACGTAAATATAGGTTCAGAATTTCATTTAAAAGAATCTCATCCTATTCTTGTCTCAAGTATCTTTTCTGTAATCAGAGGCATCTCAATTACAGGGTATTTAATCTCCTTCTTAAATGTAAATACAGTTCTAAAGTTTGCTGATGTGTATGTTTTTCTTTTAACAAACTACCTACCAAAGCGTGGAGTATTATCTCAATTCATTTTGTGAAAAATGTGATTTTAAAAAAGAATTTATAATTAAAATGATGCAAGAACTGAAGGCCTCTGTCATTTTTAGTGATCAAGAGACTGAAGTCCATGTCTAATAGACTGCCGTATTCCTTACTTCAGCTTCCAAGAAAATGGAGTAGAATGGGGATTTTTTTTTCTAAACTTTTAGTAGAACTCTGCCATTATCCTATTTACAGACTTGATAGCCTCATCCAGCCCGGAGATTTCCTCCACTGAAACAGACAAATTCCAAAGTTTCTAAATCTTTTTCAATTACTGCAGGCTCCAATGCACAGATGGTATATGGCAACAACAAAAATCTTCCCGAACTTCTATTTCAGATATTTTTCTTCTTTGCTATTGTCACGTTACTGAAATTATCTGGGACCATATAGATCATTGGTACAACGAAGGTCCTGTAGGGGCACCAAATCTTAGGTAAAGGGGGTCATATAAGGTATCTACAACCAGGTTATGGTCAGCATAATCATAATCAGCAATCTGTATGTGTGTATCTTGTTTGTAGCTAAAGTTATGAAGATTGGCTGTATATTGTCTGTATTTCAAACTTATGCTTGCTTTTGGGTGTAATGTCAAACAAAGTTACTGTTGGCCTGGCCTTCCTGATGGCCCATCATGTTCCAATTAAGCTAACAATGAACTTTGTAGATGCCTGTCCACACCCGAGCTTCCCTAGGAATGTGGCCTGGCTGTTCAGGTGCTGAATCTTGAAGAGTCATGTAACTGGACCACATGGTTCTGAAACTCCATTTTACAACTGGACTCTGATTATCCAGAAGGAGGCGGTCTTCACCCACAAGAGGAAGTCTATATAAACCTGGGAGAAAGATCTCCATTTTGTCTTTAATCTCCAGCCTCCAGGCTGGCTCCTACTTCTGGATGGGACTTTGCCACAAACGGGCGGTCTGGCCAAAGGATTAATGACCCATTCCTCCTGGGAATGTATTCCAGAGACTCTGATTTGAACCTGCAGTTACTCTACAACTGATGCAAGCCATTACTGCATGTATTTGATTTCCTTTAACTATTCCTAACCCTCACCTATATCTTTTTCCTTGTATAATAAACCTTTAGATTTTAGATTCTAAAGGATTGGCTACAGCGTGATTTATGGGTAAGATCTGATTTGTATATTGACCTGGGTCTGGGGCCTGATTCTTTGGAATTGGGGAGAACCGTTTTGTTTATTTGGGGTATTGGTTTTCATAACCATTTGTCCCCAGGACAGGTGGCTGCTTGTGGTGATACTGGAAACTGGAGTGTCTAAGGGAATTGCTTGTGTGACTTGTGGCTAGCCAGTGGGGCGAAACCAAAGTCTTTTCTGTTGGGCTGGTTTGGTTTGCCTTTAGAGTAGAGAAACCCCAACTTTGGGCTGTAATTGCCCCTTTTGGAAGCAATTTGTCCTGATCTGACACTCTCAGTGGGTCACACCAGGTACAGCACCGTCACAGCTATCACTCTGAATTGTCCCTCAGAGACTGACATTTGAGTTAGTCAGTCAATAACTTGCCTCTTTTCTATGTATACTGTGTCCACATTTTAATTATGGTATTATTATTTAATATCATAACATGGATAGTTCTTTACAAGCAGGTAAAGACAAGGATGCACTTCTGAAGATATCAGTCTCTAATGTAGACTATACAGTGATCACTGTACAGATTAAGGTTTCACAAGAGAAGTATGTTTTAGAGAGGAAGAGAGCACTTGCACACAGGAAGGGCAAAGCTGTTCTAAAAGTAAGAGGTAGTTTTGAAGAAAAGTGCAAAGCTGAGAGGGGGACACACTAAGTGACTAGTCAGAGGAGCAGCTACAAAGATAAATTGTATTCTGTTTTTTAAATAAAGTTAACAAATTATGAGATAAGATTGTGACGGTGTACCCCATAAGACTTTATGGGGGATACTTATAAATGTATATATGCTATAACTGGAATATGGTTTTTCTACATATGCCATATAACGTATCTCTGTAAAGGTTATGATCTACTGGTTATGTTCATCCTATTTGTATGTATGTGTCATTTTTGTACTCGAAGCTATAAGTATTGGCTATGTACTCGGTTAATTTTAAATAGTCTCAGTGTGGCAGCTGGCCAACTTTCTGAGAGAAAACTATTCTCAGTAAGGGGCCAATAAAGAAACAATCAAGCTAACAAAGAACTTTGGAGACACCAATCCACATCTGAGCTTCCTCAGGAATGTGGCTTGGCTGGTGAGGAACTGAGTCTTGCAGAGACATGTGACTTGCCCATGTGGCTCTGAAACTCCATTTTGCAACTGGACTCTGCATAGGAAGAAGGAGGAGGGTCTCCACCCACAAAGGAAAGTCTATATAAATGCCTGGGAGACTCCTTCATTTTGTCTTCAGCTGGCTCAAGGAATAGCCTCTCTGCCCCCACAAGGAAGTCTGAAGGAAACTGGAATAGAGGGCAGTGACTGTGGGGTGTGTGTGGGGGTCATAGCTGGACCCAGACTAAAAGGGAGTTTAGTCTGAAAGAAGAAATTCACTGAAACATCTGAGAGTGAGGCTTGTTACTGTATTAGTGATAAATCTGCATGTTCTATTTTATTTTATTTGGTAATTCACTTTGTTCTGTCTGTTACTATTTTGAACCACTTAAATCCTACTTTTTGTACCTAATAAAATCATTTCTTACTTATTAATTCATCTGGAGTATGTATTAGTACGGGGGGGGCAACAGCTGTGCATATCTCTCTATAATTGTTATAGAGGGCGAACAATCTATGAGTTTGCCCTGTATAAGTTTTATACAGGATAAAATGTATTTATTTAAGGTTTGGACCCCATTGGGAGTTCAGCATCTGAGTGCTAAAGACAGGAACACTTCCTAACCTGTTTCCAGGCAAGCCCACAGCTGTTGGGGGATGTGACTCAGACCTGAGTCTGGATTTGCAGCAGGCTAGTGAGTCTGACTCAAACCAGGCAGCGTACTGATGTCCTAAGCTGTTTGGACAGGAAAACAGAAGCAGGAGTGGCCTTGGAATATCAGTTGGCAGCTTCTAAGGGGGTTTCTGTGATCCCAACCCATCACAAAGATCACTCATATTTATTCATTCTAAATCCCAAGAGCTTAAATGCTGCTATACTGTGTGCTCAGACTCATGCAAAGCCAAACATACCCAATGAAGTCAGTGCACGGATGCTGGTTTAACAGCATGTAGAAAACTGACCCTCTCACTTTCAGTTTACACTGTTTATCTTGCTTATTCTTGTCCAGTTTGAGCAATCTATAGCAGAGCCACTGTTACTGACAAAACTGCATTTATTTTGTTGAACATAATCTTCCATTTCATTTGATTCTTCTTTGAGCTCATACCTGTTGCAATGTACAAGAATTAACCTCCATAGTTTGTGGAAATTTTGTCAATGTTAAAAGTAGAGAGTGATTGGAAACCTCTGGGTGTCACTAGACCAGCTTCTCAGGTGATATAAATCTGCATAACTATCAGAGCAATAGGGCTACACTGATTTATACCAGATGAGAAGGTGGAGTGAGGTTAAAAAAAAAAATCAAAGCGGGAGAGCATTTTATGCTTACTAGAGAGAAAGTAGCAATCCTTTCCCTCAAGAAGACATTCACATTTGGAAATTGACATAAGCATTTGACTTTTTAAGAGATGTGAGCTGAACACAGCTTTTATTTAAGCGCAATCTCCATATTTTCAGATTGGATAGGAATGCTTTGTGCTAAGAAATTAGTCCTGAGCACTCATGGCTGCAAGTGAAGTTAATGAGAGCTGTACATTGAATAGAGTACTATACTCCTAGATATCAGGTGGGAGGCATCTCAAGATAAGCACCCAAAATTGCTGGACATTTGACAATTTTGGCCTTAATCTCTCTGTGCCTGAGTTCCCTATCTGTACTATGGCGACAATACCTTCCTATCTCACTAGGGTGTTAAAATAAGTTAATGTTTGTGAATATTACAATGATGAGTACCACAGAAATGTACACAAGGAAACAGCGTTTCATGCAGGGTTTAGATAGTGAGCAGTAAATAAGGCATTAGGCCACACAGTGAATAAGGACAATAAAGAGAATATCAACAGCTGCCCTGTCAGTGAGCGTGGTCCATGCAGTGGATTGGATGAGGTAGGGGTACTATGGAAAAATGCTATGATTATGTAATTAGACAATCATAATGGATACACAAAAAGAGGCTGAATTAAATTTCACAGGCAACCTAAATATTGGCATTTCTTAACTTACTGAGTGCTTGATTTTGCAACTTTAGTGTTCTTAATATGTGTTTTGTTTTGCTACCATCTCTACCTACAATGCTTGGTACTACTGTTTTTGTTTTTTTGTTTTTTTGTTTTTTGTTTTTTTTAAGGCAGGCAACAATGGTATTTCACTTTAGTTTGAAGACTTGGATGAGAAGACTTGTTTCTAGATTTTTATCTTACTGAAACATCCTTCTGAGGTCATTTGTGGTGTAACACTGTTAAACACACTGGAATACCATTAATATTAAGATCAGCCTTTTAAGTAGAGCTCTCCTATAGTGTGGCCAGCAGCTTTGATCCAATACCACATTTCATCATGTGGTACTAAGTAGTACAGTATAATCAAAGTACAAATATTTATAAAGAAATAAAGAATGCAAGGAGCATAATGATACTGTATTCATTTAATTTTCCAGGCCTTTTGGCTTCAATTATCAAATGTTTTGAAGAAGTCTGCAAACATTTTTTTATCAGCAAACTTATATAAATGAATTGGCTGACTAGAACTATTTCCATTACAGGATTTAAAAAAAAAGTCTCCCTACCTTGCAAGGCTTACTGACCATAGTAATAAGAGACAAAGGATGTTTAAGTTCACCACCACAAATGTGTACAGGTTTGTAAATCAGTTTACTTAAAACTTTATAGACTACTCAGTGATTAAGACAGACGGATGATTTTATAACATATCCTGGTCCTTTAAAACTATAGTCTTTAATTTTACATAGATGGTATTATAATGTGTACACAGGGAGAAATGGCGACAGTTTTCAGAAATAAATTATGCTTCATTCAGAAGAGTCTTTCTAGATCCAGAATATGACAGTTCAGCAGAGTGCCTTCTCTTGCAGATTTTTCAGGTAAGTATAGTACTATCACTTTGTTGGAAATAAGCAGTTGATCTTGTTATTCATGACAAGCAAAGTACTCATCACAGCAATGGGCAGTGCTTAGAAGCCCTGATTCAGCAAAATACTCCAACACAAGCTTAACTTAAAGTACAGGAGGAACTCCTGACACATTGCTGTATCAGAACTATTGAGACAGCTCCTCAGATGATGTAAGTCTTCATAGTTTTACAGTAGACTCTCAGTCATCCGGGAGCTGGTTAACGGGGTTATGGATTAACTGGGATGTAAAAAAAAAATACTGATAATTCTGGCTTTGTTGCTGCCCCTGCGGGGTGGGGGGAGGAGAGAATAAAACAGCGTGCATTGAGGCCAGGAAACACTCCCACCCCTTGGCGCAGGGTGGCTGGTGAACCAGAAAAAAAATAACAGGGCGCAGGGCAGCAGCCGAACCAATCCCTTCCTCCTCCGCACGGTGCAGGGCAGCCAGCGAACCAACCCACACCGGCGCAGGGTGGCCAATGAACCAACCAGTGAACCAAACCCCTTTCCACACACACCCCCTGCCATGCTGGCGCAGGGCAGCTGGCGAACCAACTCCCCCAACCCTTATTTCCGGGATTTACCAGAATTTAATTCAACCGGGATTAAACTTTAACCGGGATTAAACTTTTCCCTATCATCCTGGATAATCGAGAGTCTACTGTACTTAATTCATTGGAGCAATGATGATTTACACCAAATAAGGATCTAGCCACTCTCACCACTTAAGTCTCATGCAAACTCGTTATGTGGCAGATTTTATGATTCCAAAGGTCTTCCTTGGACACTTATTCAGAATTAAAAGATTTTATTCAACAGCATTCTATAACCACTCTTCAAATAAAGGCAGCTAAAATTGATCAAGCTACAGAGGGAGTTATTTTTAATAGTAGTTTAATCTTCACTACTGTGTAATTTAATTAAAGGCACTTCCACGAAGATAAAGTATAAAGCAGATACATTAAATACATTTTGTTTTCAATGGATTCTAAACCTTTTATCTTTACAGCATATGTTTAACAGATTGTATTTAACAATTTAGTTGCAGTTTGATGCAAAAGGAGGAGTCCTGCCTGAGCCATATTTTGTTTCAAGGTCTTTCTCCTATGGATTCTCTACCTATTACAGTCACCCATACATTATAAAGTTGATCGAGAGTAATGAAGAATGCCCCAATACACCAAAAATGGATGTCATTGTAAAAGGATAATACATCAGTTGCCATGATCACAAGTATCCTGATATGGAGAAAGCACCCAATTCAATTAATGGCTATGGAAAAACTGCTCTAACACACTACTGCAAAGATTGAATGCATAAACAGATAACCATACAAGAGGATTGCAGCCACAGCTACAATTAATTTGTCCTTCCTGAATAAGCATTTGTTTTACATAACCTATGCCTCTCTCTGTTCCTGATGGGAGTAGTGTTCTCCACTCACTTATAGACACACATGTTGGACTACTGAGAAACCATGTACTTATCTGAAGTTCTGTATTTATCTCCCATGAAATAGAAGTGTCTGATAGTACACAAACATTAATAACTGGGTTGGCCTTTACTAACATGTAACCAGTCAATGTAATTGACAAACGCCTGTTAATAACTGCTTTGTAATGGCAAAGATCACTGAGTAAGTGAACTCTGAAAGGTAAAATTTGGTACATAATCCTCCCCTTTATTTTTATGGATATTTATGCTCGTAACAGTATCCATACTCTGATTTTGTAGTTAGATTAATTATGTTATTTTGCTTTAGTTAAATTTAATCTAGCAATAGTTATTTAGGTGTGAGTATACACATGAATCACATCATTGACGTTTACAATGGTATTGATTATATAGTTGAAGTATGCAGCTAAAGAAACAGGCTGGCACTTCTTGGACATTATGCATTTGTTCAACACTAGGGCATGACTTGCTATCATCCATATGAAACCTAACACTAAGCACAAGGGTGTTTTAAGACGCGAACTGGCTGTACCCTAGTAAAATAACACAACTACAGTCAGCATTTTGCAGAAATTCAGTGGCTTTTGGTTATGTTTCTGAAGGAAAACAAACAATTATAAGAGAATGTTTTAGCTAGTGCCACATGTTAAATAATCCTTGTACATCCTTTACTCGAAAATTTAATTCTTTAAAGATTTAAAAGATATTTGTAACTGGTAGACCATGCTTTACAGTCTGGAATCCCCATAGGAAAACATCCAGATATCTATTAAACATCTGGTAGCCTCTATTTCATTGAGCAGACAAGGTTTATAACATTAACTGCGAATCTGGGAATCATGCTTTCTTTCTGAAGGGGAGTTGGGGGTCTCAAGTGACATTCCCTTCTTAAATGAAAGCAAGCCATCACACCAGAAAAAGAGGTTTAACCTTGTTTAAAATGTCTGGCGGTGTGGTAATTTCAACCAATATAAACTACATATGGTAGATGAATTGCTTCCACAGGGAAACCAAAAAGTTTTAAAGAAAAAAAAATTATTTATCACATTTGGCATCAGCGTGCTCACATCACCCTGCTTTATGGTATCTGCAGTATTGGCACTGGTGTTGAACACTGACTTACTCACTAGCAAAGAAAACAATTGACCGCGCAAGGCGTGCTTTAATTGGTGAGCTTTGGGAATATTTAACCAGGAAACTCACATTGTACTGATTAGTCTGTCAGATATGTTCATGCTTTTCAGCAAATTCGAGGATCTCTTTAAAACGCATGGAGCTTGTGCATAATTAAGTTTGGAAGGATTAGATTTATTGGTAAATGTCGATATCACTACAGATATACAAACAGATGAAAAAATATTTCCATCGATAACTGAAATTTACAGATAGCCTTTTTCTTACTTTGCCTATTTGAGAACCTATGAATTTGATTTAAGGACACTTTGTATATTCTCACGTGATGATGACAATTTGTGTTTTAACAGTTAAAGTTTTCCTTTTTGAATCTCAATGTCTCTTTTCATGAAACAATTATTGCCTGACCCTGCTCCAAGTTTTTCACAACTGTGAAAATTTAAATAAATAAAAAGGTACTTTAAAAAATCAATCAAAATTATAAAACCTAAAAATTGAATTCTGCCAAGCATATGTATAACAATATAATGCTTGACTGTTCAGGAGAATTGAATAAGAAAGTTATTTACTCCTTCACATAACAAGAAATAGAAATCACCCAATGAAATTAATAAGCAGGTTTAAAACAAACAAAATGAAGTATTTCTTCACACAACACACAGTCAATCTGTGGAACTTGCTACCAGCGGATGTTGAGAAGGCCAAAACTATAAGAGAGTTAAAAAAAGAACTAGGTAAGTTAATGGAGGGTAGATCCATCAATGGCTATTAGCCACAAAGGGCAATGATGCAACACCATGCTCTGAGTGTCCCTAGTCTTGGATTGCTAGAAGCTGGGAGTGGACAACAAGGAGTGGATCACTCGACAATTGCCTGTTCTGGTCATTCTCCCTGAAGCACCCGGCATTAGCCACTGTTATAAGATAGGTTACTGGGCTAGATGGACCATTGGTCTGACTAGTATGGCCATTCTTATGTTCTAGCTCCAAAAAGGAACAGTAAAGTTGGCATCTTTTACCTCAACAGATGTGCCCCTAAAATGCATTTAATCATAATTGCTTGTTTGTGGGGAAAAATAAATTTACCCCTTTTCTTTTACCCCTCTTGGCAGTGTAGAGCCCATATGCATAAGGAGGACTATGATTGATTCGTTTCCTTCTTGAGCATCACCAATAAATTGTTTACTAAATTCCAGCCAGTCACATCTCTGCAAACCCACTGAAAACAATACCTGGCTAGATGTCAGAAGGCATAGGAAGAAAGCAAATGCACTGCACTAAGCATAGCCTGATCTTTATTACTTGTGATGATGTATGAAGATGAAAGGAACTACAGTGAGTCTGTAGGGATGATAATTAGTCAAGTGAGGCTTCCCCCCTCTTTTGTAAATTGAGCACCTTAGGGATGGAAATCCTTAAGGGATAGATAAACATGTAATTTCACAGAGTCACTTTTCTGAGTAATTTTTCTAAATAAACTGTATAATGACTCAATTTGAGTTAAAAGAAATCCATCCACCAGCTGACTCGGTTCTGCCTCAAAATAAATAATCATAATAATAAAAAAACCCTTCAGAGGCAGAGTAATAGAACTGACAACCCGGAAAGAATGTCTCAAACACTGCAGTCTTTATGGGCCAACTTTTCATATTGTTTGAGATGACTATTAAAGACTTTGAAATAAAATACATCCAATGTGAGGTCAAAACTAAGTTGGAAAACTGGGATGGAACTCTTCCTTGGGGATGTTAGGAATCAAGAGTGTTATTCTCTACAACCTGGGAAAACAAACAAAAAAAATCACCGTTTTATTAAATGAAACAGATCATATTCACTCTGTAAGCATATTAATTCTTCAAACAGAGCTTGGAATTCTGTAAGTAAAATACAAGACTCCCACCTCACTTAGGCAGACAAGCCTCTTGTTTCCATCCTTAAATATTGATAATATTACAAATGTAAAAGCGACAAAGAGTCTTGTAGCATCTTATAGACAAACAGGTGTTTAGGAGCATAAGCTTTCGTGGGTGAAGACCCACTTCATCAGATGAATGGTGTGGAAATCTCCAGAGACAGGTATAAATATGCAAACTAGAGATAACAAGGTAAATTCAATCAGGGAGGATGAGGCCAACTTCCAGCAGCTGATCTGGCTGTGTGAACACCAAGAGAGGAGAAACCGCTTTTGTAGTTGGTGAGCCATTCACAGTCTTTGTTTAATCCCGAGCTGATGGTGTCAAATTTGCAGATGAACTGTAGCTCAGCAGTTTCTCTTTGAAGTCTGGTCTTGAAGTTTTTTTGCTGCAGGATGGCTGTCTTTAAATCAGCTGTTGTGTCTCTAGTGAGGTTGAAGTGTTCTCCTACAGGTTTTTGTATATTGCCATTCCTAATATCTGATATGTCCATTTATCCTTTTATGTAGGGATTGTCCATTTTGGCTGATGCATAGAGCGGGGAGGCATTACTGGCACATGATGGAGTATATTACATTAGTAGACATGTAGATGAATGAACCAGTGATGGTGTGGCTGATCTGATTAGGTCCTGTGATGGTGTTGCTGGTGTAGATATGTGGGCAGAGTTGGCATCGAGGTTTGTTGCATGGATTGGTTCCTGAGTTTTAGTTACTATGGAATGTAAATGCTTTTTAATATCTATTATGAAGTTTCAACCAAATTAATTCAAGTGTGCTAAAACCATGCTTGACTGATGACTTAGATTGATAGACATGAGTACATACCTTTGAAAAGTTGGCAAAGTTCTGAATTCAGCTATTCTGACTTCTGACGTTTATTTTCACAGTGCTCCTTTCTGAAGCAACATGTGACAATCTTCTTTGCAAACAGATTTTTGAGGAAAAATCTGGGTCTTCAGTTTTAAAATGCTAGAAAAGGAAGGAACGGATATAAGAGGATATAATCTGAACATTATATCCCATCAGAGCTATTTCACCTTGTTAGGTAAAAATCAGCTTGTCCTACTCACTGTTCCAACACTCAGGTAGTGCGGAGTTGGACCTGTAGGTCAAACTGTCAGAGACCATATAAGAAACACACTGAGGCCAAGTAGCTTTGATCAAAGGGCACGCACCCTCCTCAGGCCAAGTAGCTTCAGAGCCATGCGGCAGTTTATTAGACACACACATCAGTATTTATAGGTTTAAGACAGACAAAGGAAAGATACTAGGTACCTGTTGTCTTCTGTATCATCTCAGGCTGACCTTGTGCAAACTGGTTTCTATGGTTACTCAATCAAGCAGAGAAAGAGCAGGAAGGGGAACAAGGCAAGAATATTTGTACAAAATAAGGAAGTTAAGCAAGGCCAGGAGGAATTTATTGCAGGGGGCCCCTTTTATCAAATAACCTGATTCTTTCTGTTCCAGTATCAGTTGACTGGATTTGTACTTGAGACCAATCATGTGGGCTAAAAGTGTTTCATATCTTCTCTGAATTTTTTCCTTTATTTCATCCTTGTGATTCCAGTTCTTTTTGGCTTTCCAAGATTGGCACGTGGAAGAAGAACAGCTAGTGAAAATTAATCTGGATGTAACTGAAGTGATGCTAGTAGGAAGTGAAAGGTGCCCTGAATTCTTCTATTCCATGATTTCTATTGGGAGCCATTGCAGACAGCAATGCATCAGGGTTATATGTTTTTGGCATCCTACGTTGCTGGACAGCCAAGCTGCTTATTCTGAGCAAGCTGAAGATTTTTAATGGAATGGAGCTTTATTCCCTGAGGAAGAGAGTTGAAGTATTCCAGCTTAGATATTAAAAATCTATGGATCATTTTGGCTAGATCTGTCTCCCATAGGATTGGAGGCTTCTTCTAGCCAATTGCAGATGATAGTGAATATTTTTTTCTGCTGTAGTTATTTGGGTCTCCAAATGCTGTGTAGCAGGTCAGATGATCATATGAGGACTGATTTAACTATATGAATGCAGACTTATGGGATTGTTATAGAATGGGTTGCAAACTCTCCAGGATTGGCCTGAAGTTTCCCAGAACTGGCATCGATCTCCTAGTGACTATTGAAAGCAATCTTGGAGATTTTAATAGGATATTTTAAGAAAATGACATTACATCATGTTGGGGGAAAAAAGTCTCCTGGAATAGTTTCAGTCGGAGATGGCAACCCTAGAAAATATTGCCATGTTGACTTTCAAAGTCTTACACAGAACTGGTCCTGGTCACCTGAAAGATCATCTCTGCTCTCTCAACTGTGATCTCCTATGACAGTTATATTCCATTGCAACAGCAAAATCATTGACTGATAAGGAGTATGCAGATGTGGATTACGGTATTGTGAGGTCCTAGGCCACAACAAGTAGGGCCACTCCTTCTGCCTGTAATGTCCTTTCCCGCCCTTCACAGCCTCCTCAGTGCTCCTGCTGGGGAAAAGGGGTTGGAGTGCAGGGGCGCGATAGGGGAGTGGGGGCTTCCTGCCAGAAGAAATAAGAATCATTAACCTTGCTGAAAAGTTAAAAGCAACAGCTACCTCATCTTCACTCAAGCCTTCCCCTCTTTCTCATGAATTGATTAAAAACACACAACAAACAAAAACTCTCAAGCAGGGTGACCAGAGAGCAAGTGTGAAAAATTGGGATGGGAGAGGGGGTAATAGGAGCGTACACAAGAAAGAGACCGAAAAATTGGGACTGTCCCTATAAAATTGGAACATCTGTTCACCCTACTCTCAAGCAACCCCTCACCGTCTGCCTCTGGGTAGCAGAGAAGGAAGAGTGTGCCACATACCACTCTCCACAGCCACCTGACTTCACTGAAATCATCTCCCCTTTCCTGCTCCTATTTCCTGTCTTACTCCACCTGCTTTGGATCCTCCTCTCAGCACCAAGCTGCCATGTACCCTCTCTCTTCTATATGCCTGCCTTGAACATGCATTCAGAGTGACCAAGTGGCCCATGTGAAAAATCGGGACCGGTTGGGGGAAAATCAGTGCCTATAAAAGAAAAAGCCCCAAATGTCCGGACAGCTGGTCAATCTATATTCATGTCTTTCTTCAAAACCTAATCTCCACACACCTCCTCTGACTTCCCTCCTAGCACATGCTCACAAAAATTAGGGAACTAACCAATCACTGCACCTTACTTTGATGTTCAAGGACAGGGTGACCAGATGTTCCGATTTTACAGGGACAGTCCAGATTTTTAGTCTTTTTCTTATATAGGCTCCTATTACCCTCCATCCCCAGTCCCAATATCGCTGTCTGGCCACCCTATTCAGGGATGTGGCTTTTTATCGTCTTCTTCCTATCGCCCTGCACTGGTAAATCGCCTACCGACAAGGTCAACTCTTTGCGGGGCAGGGACCGGGCGGTGTTACCCTTCTAAGGAGTCTGGCGTGGTGTGGACGCTGCACGGCCACCCCCCACACGCCCCCCCCCCCCGCGGCGCCCCGGGGCGGGGGGGGGGGTTAGTCCTCTCATAAACATTTGTTTCATAGAGACTTAATCTGCGCTACACCCCGATTAGCGCCTGTGGCAGGTTTCTAAATACAACTAGAAGGGGCCCGTTTACTTCGCCCCCCCCCCCACCGCTCCTTCAATTGAAACCACGGCGCTTCATCTGCCGCCCATGTGTTGCCTTAGCGCTCCCAGGGGGGCGGGGAGCGGAGCGAGAAGAGGCGGCGGGGAGAGGAGCCGCGGGGGCAGAGGAGGAGCCGGAGCGGGGCCGCGGGGGCAGAGGGCGGGTGGGGCCACGCGGCTCCGGCACTCCAAAGAGGCGCGTGCGCCCCGCCGCGTCCTGGTTTTGCCTCTTTATCCCCGCGGCCGCCCCCGTCCCCTCCCCGCCCTTTGGCGAGGTCCGGCCTCCCGCTCTGCATCCGCCCCGCTCCCCGGGGACGACGTGTGGGAAGTCCGAGTTTCCGCGCGGGTCTCTCCCCGCCCCGCCCGTGCCGGAGCCGAGAGGAGCGGGAGCGGCGCGGGGCTCGGGGCTGCAGCCGCTTTCGCCCGCCCGAGGGACCCGTCCCGAGCCCCGCCGGGCAGGGAGAGCGGCCGGCGAGGCGGGCTTGAGAGGGGCTGCGGCGGCGGCTCCTGCCCGGGGATCCCGAGTCGAGCTACCGCTCCCCCTGCTCGGCCAGTGCAACAAGTAGCCCCGGCGCTGGGCTGGGCGCGCTGCAGCCGCTGCCGGCGACGCTCAGCCCTTGTCCCGCGGCGCGGAGGAGGGGCCGAGTAGCCGCCGCCGGGAAGCGGGGTGGGATGCTGGAGAGACACAAAGCCGGCGCGGGAAGCAGCCGGCCGCAGCTCTTCCCGGGATGGGGGCGCCTCGCGGGCTCGGCTTGATGCTGCTGCCGGGGGTGGTTTGCGGCTGCCTCGCCCTCCTCTTCCTGCCTCCCCCCGTGGAGTCCGTGTGCCCGGAGCCATGCGACTGCCAGCTGCAGCAGCACCTCCTGTGCACCAACCGGGGGCTGCGGGCCGTGCCCAGAACTGCCGACCCCCAGGGCATCCTGACCTACAGCCTGGGCGGCAACTTCATCGCCAACATCTCGGCCTTCGACTTCCACCGCCTGGCGGGGCTGCAGCGCCTGGATCTGCAGTACAACCGCATCCGCTGGCTGCACCCCAAGGCCTTTGAGCGCCTGGCGCTGCTGGAGGAGCTCTACCTGGGCAACAACCGGCTGGTGGCGCTGGCGCCGGGCACCCTCCGCCCGCTGGCCAAGCTGCGCATCCTCTACGTGAACGCTAATGAGATCGGCCGCCTGAGCACTGCCTCCTTCGCCGGCCTGGGCAGCCTGGTCAAGCTGCGGCTGGACGGCAACGCGCTGGCCTCGCTGGGCGAAGCCACCTTCTCGGGGCTGCCCAACCTGCTCTACTTGCACCTGGAGTCCAACCACATCCGCTGGCTGAGCCGTGGCGCCTTCGCTGGCCTGGCCAAACTGCGCTTCCTTGACCTGTCGGGGAACCAGCAGAGTTCGCTGCGTCACCCAGAAACCTTTGGGCCGCTGCGCTCGCTCAGCACGCTGCTCCTCTCCGGCAACAGCCTGCAGCAGCTGGGGGGGGGCCTCTTTCAGCACCTGCCCAGCCTGGCCAAGCTCTCGCTCAGCGGCAACCGGCTGGCTCAGCTGGCGCCGGATGCCTTCGCCGGGCTGGGGGCACTGAGGGAGCTGCAACTGGATGGGAACCTGCTGAGTCACCTGCCCGCCACCTTGCTGGAGCCGCTGCGCAGCCTGGAAGTGTTGGACCTGAGCCGCAACGTGCTAGCTGCCCTGCACCCTGCCGCTTTCGGCCCCCTGCCCAAGTTGCGGGAGCTCAGCCTGCGTGACAACGCGCTGGCCGTGCTGCCGGGAGAGCTCTTCACCTCTAGCCCGGCTCTTCAGCGCCTGGAGCTGGACGGCAACGCCTGGAGCTGCGACTGCCGCCTGCGGGGCCTGAAGAGCTGGCTGGGCACGCGGCATTCACAGGGCCGGCTGCTCACCGTCTTTGTGCAGTGCCGTCTGCCACCTGCCCTGGCTGGCAAGTACCTCGACTACCTTCAGGATGCGCAACTGCTACCACCTGACGGTGCCGACTGCCATGGTGGGGCCTCCCCATCTCCCTCCTCACCACCTGCAACAGGGCAGTGGCCCAGGGAGCAACACTGGCAGTTGATCCCGGCCCCTCAGGGGTTTGGGGGCAACAGCAGCCGCAGTCCGGCCCAAGGGGGACCTCGATCCCTGCCCTCTGCCTCCACCATGCGCCTGCTGGGTGCTCAGGGGGGGCCTGTTTCGGCCCGAGGCAGCGGGAGAGCTGAGCCCACCCCTACAGCCTCCCTACCTTACCTGCTGGCCAGCTCCAGGCCATCTCCGCCTCTGGCTGGCCCCGCGTGGCCTCGGCGGGCAAGGAAGCACCACCTAGCCCCCTCTGTGGCTGGGGCCCCGCTGGTGTCCGACCCTTGCGACTTCAACAAGCTCTTCCTGTGCAACCTGTCGGTAGAGGCAGTGGGCACTAGCTCGGTGTCCGTGCGCTGGTGGGTGCGGCCTCACCGCACTCCCCGCCTGCTGGGCCCTGTGCGGTTCAGGCTCCTCTTCGACCGCTTTGGGGCCGCTGTGAAGTTCCAGCGCTTCGTTTACCTGGCGGAGAGGAGCGAGCCATTTGCCACCCTTCGGGAGCTGCGCTCTGACACCCCTTACCTGGTCTGTGTGGAGGGGGTGCTGGGCGGCCGCGTCTGCCCAGTGGCGCCCCGGGACCACTGCGTGGGGCTGGTCACCCTGCCCAACGGGGGCATGGCTGGTGGCCCAGACCAGCAGCTCCTCACACTGGTTTTGCTGGCGGTGAATGCACTACTGCTCTTTGCGGCCCTGGTGGCCTGGGTATCCCGCCTGGTGCGGAGGAAAATACAGGGGCGGCGGCAAGCAGCGCCAGTGCACGTGCGGCAGATGTACTCAACCCGCCGGCCGCTCCGCTCCATGGGCACTGGCGTCTCTGCCGATTTTTCTGGCTTCCAGTCCCGCCGCCCACCTCGCGGCGCTGTCACTTGTGCCCTCAGCGAGACTGACCTCATCGAGTTCCCCTGCGAGCGCTTCGCCGACAGCAGCAGTGCCCGGCGCGGGGAGGACCTCCTGCAGCAGCGATTCGCTGACTAGCAGTGTGGCCTGTGGAAACTACAACTCCCAGCTGGCCCTACGCTGGCCTCATGGTTCAGCGGGGCTGGCTGGGAGTTGTAGTCCCCCCACCCCGTTCCCTGGTTGCCTCAGCGAGGGTGGGACTGCGTGGAACTTAAGGCTGTTGCCAGGCAGAGTGGGAGTGGGTTGAGATGGGGCACCTGGAGTAAAGACCTGGGAGTTCCATGAGAGTGAGTCTAACAGATGGGACCCAAGCTTCTTACATAATCGCATCACTGAAGTCTCAAAATATCAGTGTTCCTTTCTGCAGGTAGGAGGGAGCTGGAGTTTTCCTCATGGGCACATTTACCTGGAGGGGTTATGTGGGGCTGGGTTTCGTCTGGTCATCTATTATAAAGAAGTCCTTAAAAATATTAATATTTTCTTGAAGATCTTAAAAAAATCACTACCCTAAGAAAGTAACTGCATTTTAAAATAATTGTTGTCAAGAGAAGAAGAGTATTGGAGCTAGTGCACATAGCAGCAGGGTGGACTCTGTCCTCAGAGCCAGAAGTTTATGTACTGGGTCTTTCAGGATAATCTTCTTGCACTGTGTTTAAGAAGGCCCAGGTTACCTTTTACTGATCAAACAAATAATCCAAATCACTGATGTGATACAAAAAGTATGTTTGAAGTGTACTGAACACTGACTTTTTAAACCCATCATCACTTCCTATGCATATTGGTGAAATAAGACTTTTAGGAACAGCATCAATACCTAATTCTGTAACATTCAAGTAATCTGAACAGTATGGAATATGGAGTGTTTGAATGATGTGGTTGTTTTAACTCAAATAGAGCGCAAGCCAACTGTGTGTATGTATGTGTGTTTTATATCTTTTTATATAAAAACAGTAATGTAATTGATTTTAGTTTTGCAGGAGTATATTGCTGACACCACTAGGGAAAACTAACACAAGTTTTGTAACATGTTTACAGGGAATTATTTCAAAATTGTGTTTTAAATAAATGCTGTTTGGTACTCCTACACTTTAATGTGTGTTTTAGTTGTTTGGGTATATGGCTGGTCAGTGGATCACTGACCTTCAAATAATGCATCTTCGTAGCTACCTGAGTGCATACTAAGGTGAATTATTGATTGATAGGTAGCTAAGATGCATTCCTTCTTTAACAATAATAGGTGGAGGATATTCAGAAATGTGAAACAAACTTATGCCAATAAGTAATTCTCTTAGTTTTACTGTACTAAAATTAGTTTTATATGTACTTGTACCTCACTGTGAAATCTATTAATTTTTTATGTTAATCTGTGTTTCTTAGTGTTTTGCTCAGCTAATTGAGTAATGATAAAGTTAAATCTTTATCTTGAGTTAATCTCTTGAAGTAGTATATTACTTTTATTTGAATGCATTTTTTTTTGAGTAGTGTTAGTCATTTTACGATTGGCTGCTCTACTTTCTGGGAGTTTTGCTTCCCTAAATATTTACAAAAAAGTGCTTCTGCCACTTTTAAACATGGTGGTTTAGTTTACATTAGTTCTTTTTGTGTGGTCTAGAAATGGGCTAATTTTTTAAAAAAATTCAAACTGTGGTTGCAGTTATATGCAAATATTTTAGAAGGCGTTCATTGTGTTCCTAGACCTTTGGTGTTACTTCTGCTCTTATTCATTTTACCTAGAGCTTCAAATGAACTCTTCAGAACTGAATGGCTCAGGAGTTTGATGATATATGGAGGCATCGGTCTCTATGTCACTGGTTCACATTTGACCTAGGTTGGTGCTGGCCAGAAAGTTTTTTGTTTATGGTCTGATGATTGTTCGGTAGCCCAAATTAAGTCATGTGGTGGTGTCTGTTTGCTTTTAATGAGCAAATATTTACAAAAGATACCATAGTAATTGTTACCCTTGTTCAGAGTCCCAGTGACTGAATGGAAATGAGCCTTTTATTCTCTGGAAATGGCTTCTTAATATTAAGATCCAATTACAGTGAAGAGGGATTGTTAGGAGAATTTGTCTTAACACTTACCAATTATGTGCAGAGAGGATTTCAAAGTGAAATATTGTTCCTATTGAAGTCAATAAGAATTTTTCTGTTGATTTCAGTGGGGCTAGGATTTCACTGTCAGTGTAAAGTTTCATAAAGCTGAATCTTTCAGGGACAAAGTCTTGTAGACCATATGCAGGAAAATTTTCACTTAAAATAATAAAATGCAGACTGAATGAAATTTGGATTGAAGAAATGCAGGCTCAGTCCTTAAATTGAGTTAATTTTTTAAGTGTCTTAAACTCTTGGTTTGTTTACTTTCAGATATCTATATAGCTATGGGTCCCATGTGATTAAGTAATTATCTGTGGACAACACCATTGATATTGCTAGAAATTAATGAGGATTGCATAGCATTAAGCTGTATATCACATTTAGTTTAGCTCTATCACTGGGTAGTCTTCTAATAGGAGATGCATACATGCTGTACACAGTTATGATCAGTTATGTCAATAAACCCATTTGCTAAAAGAAAAACAGTGTCTCCAGATTGATTTTAAAATGATACCGTATAAAATACACAGTTTGGTTTTATTAGTTTATAACTGCTTTTACATTACCCAAGGCTGCACCTTGTCTGTTACTTCATTCCTGTCATCTTTTCTCAACATATTTTTCCAATATACCATACTTTTGTTTTATGTTGGGTTAGTCTAGGATTATTTTGATTTAAAGGAAAATATTTTAATATCTGTAAAGAAACGCATTAAGTATGCCAGGGATGCAAGTACTGATGATTATACTTGTTAGAGGTTTTCCTGGGTTGGTGCAGATCATGTTGGACCTCTGCCGATAATGTATTATCAGATCAGTATACAAATGGTCATCTCTAATGTTGATATCTCATGAACTGTTAGGGTTAACAACCAATACTTTTACTAAATTAGACGAGGAAGACTTTGTAGCACCTTAGAGACTAACCAGTTTATTTCAGCAAAAGCTTTAGTGGGCTATAGCTTATTGGTTAGTCTCTAAGGTGCTACAAAATCTTCCTCGTCTTATTTACGGATATAGACTAACACGGCTGCTAATCTTAATACTTTTACTGTTGGGGAAATATGGGTCCCAGCTTCACAGAGGTAGAAGGCATTTATTTATATTACTGGCAGATCCTATTGGACCCTAAAATACTTGTCACTCAATTTTATTTGTTCTTCTTGAATTTTGATAATGGCCTGTCCCAGAGAATTGCTAGAGATGGTAATGAACAGTTCATACCTTCTAAAATTCTGGACTTATATAAATCTGTATTAATCAGTCTTTAATTCTGACAGTTCATGTCAAATCCATAGTGGAAGTCATGGGTAAAAAAGAAAGATGGTTAGCAGAATGATACAGGTGATTTTTAAAGGCTAATGTTTCTTAACTTTGGGCTGGAAACAGGTTAGCAGAGCCATACAAATTCTTTCAGGATCAGTAAACATTTTTGTGCCATGTGTCTGGACTAACAACTGGAGAGGAATGTCAGTTCCTGAATTATGGGAACGTTATTACACAGTTCTTGTTTCACCAGTAAAATAATAGCATTTCCATCTGCCTTTTTTTCTCCACTGCAGTTCTTCTCTAGAAACAGAGGATGTAAAATAGAACCTTATAACTGAATTGATCTGTTCTCAATATGTATTCAGAGTTGTCTCTGCTTCTTTTAGTGACAAAAATAAATTTTGATTGACCTTTGCTGTTCTTTGTCGTGCAGGAACCCACACTCTCAAAGAGAGTTGAGCTGGATGTTATTCTTACTTGCCAATAAATCATCAGAATTGTTTAAAGAGTTTTAAATACTGGTGAAATCAGTTACCACTATGTAAAGTCATTAACTACAACAGATGTTGCAAATGCATCCCGGAGGGCACAGTCTGAAAGGAATAGGTTTTTACAGGTATAACTGAGAACCGAATTTGTTCTGTTAAACTGATTTTACAGAAAACAACCACAACTGAGTTTGACTTTTGGAGCCTGATTGAGTTTGCTAGACTGGCAGAAAATAACACTTGTATACTGAGGTCATTGTGATATGGAAATTGAGACACAATAAACACGGAATCCCACAATGCCATTTGTAAAGTGACTTCAGAGTAGAAACAAAGTTTAAACTATTAAAGGGTTTTTTATACATCTCAGTCCCCCTAAAAAGCCCAATAAATAAACCCAAGGTTTATCTCCCTAAATCATGTCATTTGCAGTTTCATCAGCATAACCTTTTTAATTACTGATTATTAAAGTCAGATCAAAGTTAAATAAAGTAGATACAATGGGTCTGAATCAGCATGTTGATAGAGTTAAGAAGAAGTCAACTTTACACTTTAGGTTACAATAGGTGCACCCCAAAAAATTCCCATATATCCAGTGTGTTTGCAATAAATGTAATAGGAAATGTAATGGGCAGGTAGAAGGAAAGCTACTCAGTTTGCCTGTTCAAACATTTAGCTGCACACAAAATTCAGGATTTGTCCGTACAGTGGATATAGGCTTATCTTGTGAGGTAGATGGAGCTTCATGAAAAAGTTGGCCAAAAAAAATAAATAACACCCGAAATTTAACAAATATGCATCAACACACATTAACATTTATTCTTTGTTTGGACATCTTTTTTTAGAAGAGTTGCTGCAGATGAAATGGTGATCTATAATTTGTTATGTATCTTAATTGAGTGAATAAATGTAAGGCCGCATTTTGCATACCTTTTGAAAGCAGAGATTTGTTATTTATTGTTGTACCATAAATATAACATCGTTTTGGCAGAATGTCCCTAGACACATTTTTTTTTTACTGCTGTTTGTTTTTCTCAAATGTTTATTTTCCTCAGGCATGCACATTAATCCCTATAGAAGAAAAGTCTGTTATCTTTGAATTGCTAACATTTATTATGTAATTGTCCATGAATGTATTGCTATAACTACTCCTTGAGCTCTTTTATCAAAACAAATCTGTCATTTGTTTTTTCAAAAAAGCTATAAAAATTCAGTGTGTGATTGGTCCAATATGAATAAATAATCATTCGAAGAAAACTGCTTTTTTAAAGCATGTGAAAATGTTAACAAACTTTTTGATAAAGTAGGTTTTTGGAGTGAATTGGTAAAAGTATCCAGTATGATATCATTTTATAGGCCTTAGGCATTATCATTTTATAGGCCTTAAGCATTGATAAGCCAATATTATTACCAATTGTGGACAAATGCCTGGTGTGGATCAGACCGAAAATGACTAATTCAGGGCAGACACATGCCAAACTGCTGATTATTCTGTTAGAATTCACCCAGTCACTACCAAGATAAGCCCAGTATTTATCACCATACTCATTAACAAGAAGCTAAAAACAGTCTCCTTAGGCAGTCCGGGCCTTATCACCATGCAGACATCAGTTTATGATGGGAGGTTACTGAAAAACAGATTCATCATATATAAAGTTTTTCCAATCCCCAAGGATCAATCACTTCCCTAGGTCAATATATAATTCAGATCTTACCCCAAAATCATGCTCGTAGCTAATCCTTTAGTAACTACAAACTAAAAGTTTTATTAGTAAAAGGAGAGAGTTATTAAATGGTTAAGGAATCATATACATTACAATTGATTTTCTGAGTTTGCAGGTCAGGATGATAAATCTGCTAACTTGGCGTATGTCTCTCAATATATTAGCATACGTCTTTCATTCTGGCATATGTCTGGCATTCTGGCATACGTCATTGGCATACGTCTCTCATTCAATACATTGGCATACGTCTCTCATTCAATAACTTTGTTCAAAGTTTTCCTAGATAATCCCAGTCCGGGGAGGAGAAGCAGGAATGAAGACAAAGCAGTGATGTCACAGCTTGTAATTTATAGCCCAGCTCATGCGTCTGGAAAGTTCCTGGGCACTATGGAGTCCTGGGTCACATGTGCATGGAAAGTTACTGGTAAAAGATGGAGCTTTAGGTCACATGACCTCGTCACATATCCTTGCATGCTTTTCTGAACAATAGGGGGAGCCATTGGCTCCGTGCTGTCTGAAGTGTCCTCAAGAAGGGCTCACTGAAGAGCTGATTCCCTTCAATGGCCAATCACCATATGGATGGTTTATAAACCAGTGATGGCTAGTCTGAATGTAAATTTGTCTGGGGAGGTATCATCCAGGAACAACATGTCTGAGATACAAATACATAGCAAATATCCATAACTTCCGATACAAAGATAATACATGCATGTAAACAGGATTATCATATTTAGCAGATTACACTTTTCCATTGACACCTTACATGACATACTCTATCAGATTTAGTGCAATTGGGCAACAATAATGATACATTAGTGATTGTAACAGTAGTGTACACTTGGTTGTCATTCTTTTTATAAAGTATCACACCAGTTACTATGGTAATTATGTGAGGTATTTTATAGGGTAGAAATAAATTAGTAGTCATGTTTTTTTCCATTGTAATATATATTCGGTTCTTTTACTTTAATCAAGTTAGATATGTTTGAAAGGGAACTAATAGTCTGCCTACAAACAAAACCACTCTATGTCAGTAAATTACTTTTATTGACTGTTCCTTAGGGCTGGTCTATACTAGGCAGTTTATGTCAACCTAATTATGTCATTGTCTACACTACAGCCTTCCAATCCTGCCGATGCAAGTACCTTACTACACCAGCATAACTCACCTCCATGAGAGGCATAAGTCTTATGTCTGTGTAGTTAGGGCGACATTGCCTGTGTAGACACTGCACCCTTACATTGACTGTCTTGTCAATTTTATTGATGGAGCTATGAAATCGACAAGAAAGCCAGGCAGCTAGAGCCCAGCTGCCCCTGCACCTGGCTGAGAGCCAGGGGGAGAATGGACCTGCTCCCAGTTGGGAGTCAGGGTGAGAAGCCCTGGTGACTTTGGACCCAGCTGAGAAGCCCTGGTAGCTTCAGACCCCTCTCCCTTCTGGGAGCTGGGCAGCCTTGTCAATTGCATGGCTTGGGAGCTGCCAAGGGAGCTCCCCACGCTGCTCTTCTTAGGCTGGAGGTAGTTCTCCCGGTGAGGATGCTGCAGTAATTAACTAGTTGCTATAAGCTGATCTAATACAGGTTGACTTGCATTTCTAGTGTAGACATACCCTAAGACTGTTGCTTTTGTGTTCCAATACTCAAATCAAATTGCTTCCAGGTACAATAGTCCTATAATTAGCCTAATTTATAGTGTTCTTAGGCACCAAATAAATACAATAAAACACTGGTGCTTACTTTAAGATCTTTTTCTTCTGGAATATGTTTGTGCAAAAATAAGTTGTATCTTCCCTTCCACCTGTTTATTCCTTCATTCTTTAGAGATCCACCCATGGAGAGGGCATGTAGACCTTTGTGTCCATGCAATCCCACCAAAATCATTGATACTCCACCCATGTGCCAGAGTCCATGTGGGCATGTCACTTTGCAGGAGCGGAGGCTTTTATTAGTAATATTGCTGCTTAGAGGTGCTGTGAGAGAGAAGTTTGTTTACTTTTTTAAAATTAACTTGTGAGGGGAGCAATTAAATAGTATTGTGTATATATAGGGCTATATTTTTGCCCTTTCTCTATGAATAACTTCTAACTGGTGTGAAGAGGAATTTCAGGCTCAAGAGTATAGCTCTGAATCTTCATTATTTGAGAATGGAAAATTTTATAAGATTTGATTATGGCCACTTAATTCTTCATTTCATTATAAGACATTGGGTGAAAACTTGGCCCCCCTGAAACTGATAACAAAACTCCCATTGACTCAGTATCTCTAATCAGCTGACAAGATGTTGTCCCCTATTGTCTGTTGTTCATTTAGTTATTAAAATAATTATCTAAGTACAAACTTTGCACTGTAGCTTATTTAGATAATAAGACACAAGTATGGTTTTGTGACATAAATAATTCCCACAGCCGCCATTGGCTGTTCCAGGCCAAAGGGGACTGTGGGAAGCGGTGCAGGCTGAGGGATATGCTGCTGCCACTTCCCGCAGCCCCCATTGGCCTGGAACAGAAAATCACGGCCAGTTGGAGCTGCGATTGGCCAAACCTGCGGATGCTGCAGGTAAACAAACGTTCTGGCTTGCCAGCGGATTTCCCTGATGGGCTGTGGGCCAAATGTTGCCGATCCCTGTATTAATAAATGTGGTACAGAGAAAGTTTTATCCAGTTAAAATATTTGTTTATGGTTTGTTCATATTTAAAACATTTTGCAGTTTGAAAATAACAATGAATTCCAAAGTGATGGTTTATAATGAAACAGACCTAATTGTTGGATTCTGGATGCATCTGGTGTTTAGCCTTGTGTTTGTTAATGTCTCTGAGACATTCATACATCTCATCTGATTTATATGGCTATCTTTATTGATGTAACAGATTACAAATATGTCTCCCATTCCCATTCCTATTAATAGGATATGATTTGAAACATTCCTGTCAAGTTCACTTCCAGCTTTTTCTTTTTTTTTTACTTCCAGACACTTCTCTTGTATGAAGGCGAAAAAAGAAGAAGAAAAAAACGCGGGGGAAGGGGGGCATTTTAACCTGCTTGCTCCTTAACTATATTGTATGTGGGTGTTTGTGGAATGGGATAGTTGATGGTTCATCAGCCTCCCAAATGGGGCCAATTCATTTAACCATAAGTAGGTTTTCACTATTTCACACCAGAGAAGCCGATGCCAAGCCATGAAAAATTGTATGACACAGAAGTAGCACTACTTTTGCTTCATTGGGGCCTTAAAGATTATTTTTTACTGTTTTTGTTTGTTTGTTTTACAGGGTGTTCTTTGGTTCCCCCACTCTATTTTTTCTCTCTCTATCAGAGGGGGTCTTTCCAGACAGGGAAGAAGCACTAGTCACGCTTCACAGTAAGGTAATATGCTGCCTATATATTTTAATGCTCAATTTGACAGCCACTCTTATTGTTTTCTGTTGAATCTTTAGTTGGGAATCATCCTCCATATATAATCTTATACACACAATTTTATTAACATTGAAGTAAAGTTGCCATGATCTATAAAACATGATCCCAAACTTAGATTACGAAGAGTGGCTGAAGGATGTTTTCTGTTGTTTAGAAAAGCTTATGTTAATTGATGATCTATTAGTGGTTGTTCTAAATTTGGTATTTTTATACAGACCATATATCTGTGTACACATATGGTCAAAACTTAGAGATCCTTCTTGGTTTTTCCAGGCCTAGGATGGAAATGTGTGGGCTGATGACTGGAGTAGTACTTTAACTGCTTATTTTGTTTTATTTTGGGGGGATATGTTGCCTAGCCATCTTAACTCAGAGTTAATGAAAATTTGTGTGGGAAATTTCCTGGTTAGTTTTTAAGTAGTATGTATAAATGTTAATGATTATGCACCTGGATAGCTGTCCACTTTGATATGTATATTCTCCTGTAATGGGTACAGAGCTAGTTGCATCTCTATTTCCTCTCCCTGCCCTTTCTGGTCTCTCTGAGTGCATTCCCTCAGGCATCTCTCTCCTGGAGTGGAATTAGACTATGCCCTGGGCTACAGCACCCTAAGAGTCAACCGTGCCTTCCCAGAGGTCCAACTGCATTTGGCCGTCTGTGGTTCTTCCCATCAGGATTCTGGGAATAGTGGTGTACTTAGTGACCAAACAGCCTTCTTAGACCAAAGAATTAGTTATTTCTCAGTAGGAATAAAGCATAAGAGGGAAATTAATTTTAATACAAGTAGCCTACACTTATGTCCATCTTCCCTGATGGTAAGCAGGTCTAACTTATTCAGACATCCCCAGTGAGGACCTGTGTCTAGTCTGGTCTGCCCAAACAACGAGCAATTCCTGCCTGGGTTCTTTAGTTCTGTGTTTGTGGACCTTTTCCTGCCCATGTCAAAACCAGTTTTATAGATTGTCTGGAGATGGAGACAAAATCGTCAGAGCTAAAGCTAATCATTGTGGCACTGCCCTTGTGTTTGCTGAGAGGGATCTAACTCGAGTCATTCTTTTCCTACCTGCCTATTTTTCAGCCAGTCCCCCCATGGAGCTAAGATAATATATTCATACAGTAAAAATCCAAATAACCAGGCTAATATACGTTATTCATAAACTATTACAGAGCAACTCCAAATCCATTACATTCTGCCATGAAGACCTGATGTCTACCATCGCATTCAGCACATTTCTCTTTCCCTTCCTGGCCCCATGCAGAGCTGCATTCCTTCTCCCATAGAGCTCCATTTCTTCTTCCAACATCCCACTCCTTTATGCGCAGCTGGGATTGCCCCATGTTCCCCTGCACCCCAATCCTATTTTTGTTCCCTACCATGCTCCCTACTTTTCTACCACATTCAGATTTTAAACACTTATACCTGTACAGTTAGCGTATTATGCCTTTCTTTAGGAAAACACTTTCTCAGCCTTAAAATGACCTTTGGAGGCAAGAATTACAATGTACAATTTTACTTTCATGCCAAAACACACAATTTATATCCTTCTCTGTTAACCCCTAAAAGGAAACTCAGTATGTGAACTGAAGACAAGAACAGAACAGAGGGGATCTTCTCTGGATAGCACTAACACACCTCTTCCATAGATGACTTTGTCCTTGACTCATGAAGATGTACTTCCAAAAAGCAAATACATGTAATTTGGTCTATTTAATCTGAAATAGACCAAATTACGTGTATTTTTCCCCAGGAAGGGAACTCCCAAGTGACTCAAAGAAGACTTTGTTGCCCACCAATTTAAAATTGCTTAAACTTATATATCACTGAGTAAAAGAGACTGTTTTGGAGAACAGACAGCTGTAGTGTAGTTGGGACTGTTTATATTATCAAACAAATTAGACTGGAAGAGTGGAACAGACATAAAAACATGATGTAACTGTTTATACACCAAATTAAATTGTTACTTTTAGTAATTTAGTTAATCAATGTAACTAACATAACATTAGGCCAAATTCATCCCTGGGGTAGCACTATTGACTTCAAATGCAAGCCAACGTTCACTAATTTCAGTGGAATTATATCTGGACTGAGTCTGGCCTGTTCTTTCTAATTCCCTGCTTTATTTCCAGAGTAAGTACTATGTGTTAGGAAGGAATGATTGTCTACTTTAAAAAATGAGTACATTTAAACAGACCAGTTATTGGTTTCTTTCCTGTAACTGAGAAGATATGCTTTCATTATCTGTGACACACTGTGAAATTAATTAGTCTCTGGAACATACTCATTTTTGATTCAGCGAGATCTAGGATATATCTTGGATTATCACATGGAAAATGAGGCTACCAAAAGGAAACATCTGCTTGCATCCTTGTGAACTAACATTTCAGTAATAACATGCATCCTTCTTGGAGTTGTTGCCTATTGTATCCAGAGCTAGAGATAATAACAAAAGGATACTTGAGGTGATCCTTATGTATTGGATGAAACAAAATGGAAAAACACTTGGCAATCACACATCCTTCATGAGGCATGGGAAACAGTAAAGCAGAGCGACGGTTCTAGCAGAAACGTGTTGAGTCACTGTAATTAACTTTAGAAGAACCCAGCAATCAAAGGAGAGCTAACTGAGGAAAATCCCCAGGTATCTTTCTAGGTTTGAATGTCTCTTCATAGAATCTTTGTCTAGATTCTCATGACAAAGAGCAGCCTGCCAGGCAATGGAAAAAGAGGGTGAGAAGGAAAAACAAATGACCAGTAAATAATACAATGGGAATACTTGTTTCTCTATTTTCATGTTAATTTTGCACACCACTGCTCAGCAAGAAAATGTCTAGGTGACAATATTTTTGCATTTGTGCCCATGGAGGATGTTAACTTGTTTGTCTTATGTACAGACTCATTATTTCATGAACGCAGTATGTTGGCTGCAGAATTTACCTTGTTGGGTTAATTTTGTGGCTTTTCTCTTCACAGCTGCCTTGTGGAGGCTTGGTGTGTGCAGAAAGTGAGAGCACTGTTGCCAGTTCTGTATTTGCAGCCCATGCTGAGGGACCTGCTGGTGAAGGTCATGAATCCGTGCTCTGCTTGTTTGGGTCTGAGTTTGAGGCAGTGCCAGTCACAGCAGCGCTTCCAGCTGTATTAAACAAAGTGTGGAGCTGTGAGCAAATGCCCCCAGTCATATGGAAGCTGCTGCTGAGTCCCGCACATGGAAAAGGGAGAGAAAAGGATGCTCCTAGCCTCTCACTGGGCCACTGGCAACCGAGTCTAGGGAAAGACAGGAGGAAGAGAGCATGTGATCTCATCCCACCCTCTTGAAGAGGAATAGGCCCACAAAGCCAGGGCCCAGGCCATAGGGATTTTTGAAAGGCTGAGCTTGGAAAGTTAGCCTAATAGCGAGAAGAGGAGAGGGCAGCAAAGGATCTCTGAGGAGAAGATGGTTTGCTGGCACCTGGGACTGGGCAGCAAGCCATGGCAGGAACTGTAGCACCAAGAAAGACCATGCACAGTAGTGGAGATGTGTTCTAGCCAGTGGGTGGGAAGGATGAGAGGAAGGCCTGGAGGAGAAACTGCAGAGCCAGGCACAGGCTCTGTGAAAAGAGTGTTTCCAGCATGGTGAAAGTACTGTAATCCTTTGATTGGGTTAAGAACATTTTAAGACACAGCTGCTCATTGGGCTGCCTGGCCTATTGGATTGTTCCTCCCTCCTGGCTGCTGGTGAGTGTATCTTTCTTGTTTCTCTCCCAAGAGGAAGGAATGTGAGTTCAATACTTGAGGGGGCCATTTAGGGATCTGGGGCAGAAATCTCTGGGTGAGACTGTGGCATTGTGCAGAAGGTCAGACTAGATGATCATAATGGTCCCTTCTAACCTTAATGTCTATGAGTCTAATAAGAGCATTTCATCTGTTTCCCTCCATCCTTGCACCTGCAGGTTGGGTTGCCAGAGGCACAGTGGCTTTTTCTTTCCCCTCTCCAAAGTGAAGGACATGTCCATATCACTCGCTCACCTGCTCAGTTTCTCTCGTGTTCACCTTTCCTCTACACTAATTTCATGATAATGGTAAAAATGTGTAAAACCAGTCTATGTAAGTGCTCAGCTGGTGCAGCTGTAGTGCAGTGGGCTAATCTACGCTACCAGGCTACCTCGGCACAGCTGCATAATTACTCCACCTCAAAGAGAGGCAGAAGCTTTGTTGGCAGGAGAGCGGCTCCTACCGACATAACGTAGTGTGGACACTGCTTTAAGTCGATGTAACTTATGTCACTCAGGGGGATGGCTTTTTCACACCTCTGAGCAATGTAAGTTGCATCAATTTAAGCGGTAGTGTAGACACACCCAGGAGCACAACTTTCTCCTTTGCTGCACCCTTTGTAAACGAGCAGCCATGTTGGTTTCGGGATTGATCATTCTGCTCTGAGCATAGCTCAGTGCGTCCCTTTGGACACCAGGTTCTGACCACCCTCTGATGGGTGAGAACCTGATTTTTTAGAGTTGTTGTTGCTGGCAATGTAATAAGCCATAGACAGCTGTAAAATGTACCTCCCTCCTAATCATCCAACAGTTATTAAAAAAAAGTTGGTTATTTAAAAGCTCCCCAGATTTGCAGGAAACCTGCATCAATGAGTGAGACGTATGCCTCCCAAGGGCATAAATATAATGCTGACTGTGAGTCCTAAGATAACCGTTAACAAACATGGACAGGCTCAGAAAGAAGAAGTTGTTCTTTCTTCTAGAAGTGAGATACTAGGATCTGGGGAATTGAGGGGGAGAATATGTTGAAAGGATAAGAATTGATTATTATTCTAACTTCTCACCCAAGAAACATGGAAGGTACAGAAGCCCCGCTAGGAAGTAGTTGTGTTGCTATCCAGGAGAGGATGGAGCATTTTACCTCTCTTTTGGCTCTTCCTGAAGTCTTCTCTGCCAGTGCATCCGAGTAACTCTCATCAGAGAGAAATTTAGCATCATGGCTCACGCAGTTAGAGAGAGACGAGAAAAAGCTGCTGCCTTTAGACTCGGCGGTTCCTTGTCTGAGCTGTGGTGATGTACAGGATGTACCCAGGACAAGTTCTGACTCAGCGAAGGGCTAGGGAAAGAAGCACTCTGTCTGCTGGACAAGTCCATTTAACTGCCTGGCCATTAACTTCAGGCACAGCACAATCTCCGATACAATCGGCTTGTGTATCAAAATTTTCACTGTATAACCACCAAGCATGGTAACAATCAGACATGGTCATGAACCAAAACCCTAGATCTTGAACACTGAGACCGTAGTTGAATTTGATGAAGGTTTAGAATCCCATACTCTGGGTGACAGAAGATAGTCTGAGATCCTCCCCTGAATATTCCTTTATGGTTTTGGGGTCATTTTATTTCTCAAAGAAATGACATCAGCCTCATTTTCCTCTGTTGTCATTCAGTTTTTACTCTTCCTCATCTTTCCTTTGTTTTAATTCTGGTTCCCTCTCATTTCTCCTTGTATTGTTTCTCTCTCTTTCACCTTTCCTGTCTGCTTACCTCTCCAGGTTTCTTTCCACGGTCTCTCACTGGCTTTCTCTCTTTTCCCCTGCTCTGCTCCACTAACTCTCTGTTCCCGACCTTCCAACTGCACATGAAAATCTCTTAAAACTGGAAAGTGCCTTAGTGTCGGATTGGTGTACACTGGGACTTTTAGCCACTGACATAGCTACACATGTGGGATTTGTATTCCTGTAGCTGTGGTGCTTCAGTGTAAACTGTGATGCACACTAGTGCTGCCTTTAGTGAATAATGAAGCATTTGAGCTGAAAAATCAGAGTGTGGTGGTATCACTGGGCGGGGGGGCGGGCCTTGGAACCAGGGTGGGCTGGCAGCCTCCCATCAGCTCCTTGCTCCCCTAAATTCCCTGTGCAGCAGCCCGTCCAGCAGACTGTCAATTGCTGGCCGTTCAGCTGTCCCTCCCCCACTGCTGTGCGCTGCTCCTGCCCTCTGCCTTGGAACTGCTCCCAGGACCCTCCTGCTTGCTGTGCAGGGAGAGGGAAAAGGAGGGACTAATGTCAGGGTGTCCCCCTCCTCCTGCACCCCGCTTACCCCAGAGAGAAACAGAGAGAGCTTGGGGCAGCAGCTGCTGTCTCAATTTCTTGATCCACTTAAAAAGATAATGTACTTAAGAGTGGGGTCAGTGTACTTAAAGGGGCAATGAGCATTTCTCTCTCTCTCTCTCACACACACACACAAACACACACACGCACAGTCTCTGTCTGCCATGCTGTCTCCCTCTCCTGCCATTCATGCTGCCTTGTAGAGTGTGAGGCTACATTAACAACAATGTGTTAACCCTTGAGGGCTCAGCCAATTGCTAGTTCATCAATTAGCAGAAAGGCATTTCCTGAGAAATATGCCACCCTCTAACTTCATGAACTCAACCAAGCTTCACAATCATCATCACTGTGTATAGTATTAAATTGTTTGTTTAAAACTTATACTCTGTGTGTGTGCATACTATATATATATATATATATATATATATATATATATATATATACAGTAATATAATACTATAATAATATAGTTTATAGTTTTTTGTCTGATGAAAAAAATTCCCTGGAACCTACTCCCCACTATTTGCATTAATTCTTATGGAGAAATTGGATTCGCTTAACATCGTTTCGCTTAAAGTTGCATTTTTCAGGAACATAACTACAACATTAAGCGAGGAGTTACTGTAGCTGTAATTATGGTTTAAAATTCTCATCCAGTTCTTCTTGAAGATCCAAGTGCAATGATGCCATTTTTTTCAAAGTGCTTTAAATATTTTAAATGTATTTTTAGCCATGTTTTCTGTCAACACAGTTTATCTCATCTCTAACATACACTGAAGTGTCTTTGCATGTTTTCAATAAGGAAGTTATACAAGATAGTTAATGATGAGCAGACTTGTATGTGTTTCAGCCTGGGTCATTCATAATGTAAAAGTAGTATCTGAGGCAGTTCCACTTTAGCTTGAGATGATAGTCTAAATAGAGTCAAGGCTGGTAACTGAGAGCCTCCAAGGAAAATCTTATGATGTTACAGGAACTATTGATGGTTCAGAGGGCATTGCTTTTTCCTTTCAATTCATATATCAGTGTTAGTGCTGCTACCAGGTATATCTTTTGGCTGGGTTTAAAAAACAAAAGTCCTCCATCAATTGTGTGCCTTAGGATCTCTTAATGTTTTGTGCGCAAATAGGGCTGCTACCTTCTCTGTCTTTGTTGAATTACAACCCGGGTGATTGTTATAGCTGGCCTGGTCATTTTCAATAAGCAACATATTCAGTAAATTCAGCCTTTATGTCTGCTTTGTGGACTGTCCATGAACAGATTGCAATTTTAAATCATTCAATGGAAGTTTGTTGTGGCCAAATTTCAACCTGGGGAGTGCTCACAGATTAGTTGCTATATTGCTGTATTCATGATTCAATGTTCAAGTGTTAGCATTAAAATCAGATGGGATTTTTTGTTTCTTGACTGGATGACCTAACCTTATGGACTACTGCTTCTTCCATGAACTTCATTTTTTTTTTTTTATAATTGCAAAAACTACGTTCACTTTCTGGGAATGCTCATTTGTATAGAACCTCCAGGGAGCATCCTACCTAGAAGTCACCAATACACCTGCAGATAATTTGCCCAGCTGTAGTCAGAACCACTTTTCTTACTCAATTCTCTGTGCAGTTTCACTTAGATTCTTTGTCACTTCCTTTTCCAAACTGTTGTACAGTATTGTTAAGTTCTTTTAGTTGCCCTATTTCATTTTAGAAGTGGTTGTACTGGTGAATAAAGTAGTTCCTGTAAACGTAGGAGTGAGGGGGATAGAAGGACTCTGGGGCCTGGTTCTTATTTACAATAAAGCCCTTTTATAATTCTCTGGCAGTGAATGAGATATCCACTTTAAGTCCTCTGAAGCTTTAGCACTATTGCCAATCCCAATGTGACAGTGCTGTTCCTGGTGGGATGCATCTGAGAGTGCCAAGTCAGGACAAATTGCTCCAAACTGGACATTTACAATGCAAAGCTGGGGTTTCTGCACCCTAAAGGCAAACCAAACCAGACAGACAGAAAAGATTTTGGTTTCACCTCACTGGCTAGCCACAAGTCACACAAGCAATTCCCTTAGATGCTCCAGCTTCCCAGTATCACCACCAGCAGCCACCTGTCCTGGGGACAAATGGTTATGAAAACCAGTACCCCAAATAAAGAAAATGGTTCTCCCCAATTCCAAAGAATCAGGCCCCAGATCCAGGTCAATATACTAATCAGATCTTACCCACAAATCACTCTGTTGGCAGTCCTTTAGAATCTAAAATCTAAAGGTTTATTATACAAGGAAAAGATATAGGTGAGGGTTAGCAATGGTTAAAAGAAATCAGTTACATGCAGTAATGGCAAATTCTTTGGTTCAGGCTTGCATCAGTTGTAGAGTAAATTGCAGATTCAAATCAAAGTCTCTGGAATACACTCCTCCAGGGATGGGTCATGAATCCTTTGGCCAGAATTCCTCCAGAGTAAGAATGACAGATTGAAGACAAGATGGAGGTCTCTTTCCCTCTCTTATATAGACTTCCTCTTGTGGGTGGAGACCACCTCCTTCTAGCTATGCAGTGTCCAGTTGTAACATGAAGTTTCAGAGCCATGTGATCCAGTTACATAAGTCTCCAAGATTCAGTTCCTGACCAACTAGGCCACATTCCTGGGGAAGCTCGGGTGTGGACGGGCATCTATAAAGTTCATTGTTAGCTTGATTGGAACTTGATGGGCCATCAAGATGGCCAGGCCGAGCTAACAGTAACTTTGTCTGGGTTTTCACCCAAAAGCAAGCAAAAGTTTGAAATACAGACAATATACAGCCAATCTTCATAACTTTAGCTACAAACAAGATACACACATACAGATAGCATAATCATAATCAGCAGACCATAACCTGGTTGTAGATACCTTATATGACCCCCTTTACCTAAGATTTGGTGCCCCTACAGGACCTTGGTTGCACCAATGATCTTTATGATCCGAGATAATTTCAGTAACGTGACACCCAAGCATTCAAAAATCATTAGTTAAACCAATCTTATAAGCTGGGGAGGTCTAAAGACAATGACATTTAAAAAAAAACACAAATAACAGATTTGGGGTTCTCTTTATTTGCCTTCTATTATTTTTGAGTCTTTACAGTTCCTGGTTGTTGAGAGATGTTTGAAACCATGAAGCCTGGAAACATACTTAACCCGCCCTGCTCCCCCAATAATTGTAAGTAATCCTATTACTCCAGGAGCTGGATCTTTAAAAAACACCAAATATTGTGAGATTTGCGGTAAAATTGCAGGAGTTGGAAACATCATAATGAAAATTGCACCATGGCTCTGCACCCAGAAGACCTCACTATGGAAGGTTTTGGGGATGGCTGTTTCTGTTGAGGGAAATTCTTGAATTTGAGTTTTAGCATTTACCTTTATGGTCAAAATCTAGGTCCCAATGCTGCCACTTATAACATGCAGACTTAAGTCAATGGGATTCCACACAGATGCAGCATTCTGCAGATGCCTTGCAGAATCAGGGCCCAAGGGAGTTTTAGATGACAGTCTTCTTCTGTGAGTAACTTAGTGTGTATTTAGTTATTTTAATAAACCCTTGTGAATAATCATTTTTTTGTAAGTGAAGGCCTGGAAGAAGTGACCAAGTTGTATCGCATGGGAAGGGGGGCGGAAAGTGTTTTCCCGGGAATTAACATTCTAAAGTAATTTTGCATGTACATTTGTGCTTCAGTAAAAAGTTTAGCTGTCTTGAAAAATCATGTTAAAACATAAAACATTTGAGGTAACTCAATAGTTGGCACTTAAAGTAACTTCAATTTGATGTTCAATTCAAACCAGATGTTTGTTTTTTGCAAGGAGTATTTTCTATTGTCAGGGGAATTAAAAAGACATTCAAGGTTATGGAGCAGACATTTCTTACTACAGTTGATTAGAACAAATTACCAAGAGCTATGCTTCAGATTTGAAACTCTAAGGCGTTTATGACCTCAGGCCCCAACAATTAAAGAAAACAAAAATAAAGGGATTAGAAGTATACATAGTGAGAGCAGTAAAACTGCAAGAGCGCTCATGGATCCTAACCAGCTGGATTTCATTTGAACTTGAAAATTTAATAGCATAAGCTTGCACATCCTCTTTTCCAGTTCAGAGGATCATCTGCCAGAGGGAGAAGTGCTACCCCTTTATTTTAAGTCTTGCACTGTAGGATTTTCTATTAGAATAAAAGGAATTGGTGTGCTTGAGCAGAATCTGTGGTTTTCAACCCGAGCAAAATAAATACTTTTTAGAGAAAGTTGGCTTGATGTAAAGGAAACTGAAGTGATAAAATAGCCAGCATCTCTAATTAACTTTTTATAAAGCATTTATTTATTTCCCCATTTTATTCTGGCACTGAGCTTTGTCTGACAACACTGATGTCATGCTGGAAGCTCTGCATTCTTACAGAAGCTACTGTATTACTGAGGCCACACTGAATGGGGAGATTAATGTATGCCAAAAAATTATTTACTGTTTATTTTAATGATCCATGGAGCTCGTGTTACCATGCTGATTGGGCACTTAAAAAACCATCCTCTTCCCATTGCCTAGGCTGAGCCCTGGGGATCATCCTGGGTGGAAGGGGTAGGAGCAGAAGGAATCTCTATTCCAGGCAGGGAATCTGCTCTGGAGCTGGTACTCCAGCATGTGGGTTGGAGAAGTGCCTTTAGCTCTCATGGACCTACTCTCCAAGGAACAAGAGACACTGATTCCATAAAGGGATGGATCCACAAATCCTGCTGCCAAAGAGCCTCTCGATGAAGTCATAAAGAGCCCCTATGGAGCTGGTCTTTGTGGTTTAAAGGGGAACGTACAACCCTGTGTACTTTCAAAGCCTGCCTCTCAGTATTACTCTACTTCAACTGTGTATGGGACACTTTGTACACATGAAAAAGGGGATAAGGATGTTGCCCCTTACTACAAAATTCAACACTACTAACTAACTAAAGACCCACCGAGGGTAGCATTAATTATAGCCCTGCTGGCTGTCCTTTTGTCAGGGAACAAAGCAATCAAAGAGATGCCAAATCACATAAATGCATCTTAAATCATGCCCTGGAACCCTACCAGCTCTAGCTCTAGTAGTAACTCAAGAGAAGAGAGAGTCTGCTGCTGGCCCTCAATATTTCAAACAATGTTACTGACAGCAAGTGTCTCCCAGCCAGTCTACTCTGCTGAAGGGGTTATAGAACAAGGCATGGCTTTTAAATAACCAGTTTCTAGTTATTTAAAGAAAGAAAGAAAGAAAGAAAGAAAACATGCAGGTATTTGAAGATTATCACTAGTGTTCAGAGATGAACAGGGAGTCAGAAGCAGAGAGATGATCACAGGTTTTCTGTGTGCATAGCAGACTGCTTCGTGCAGCGTGGATGCATTCTGCAGTGTAGCCAAAGCCTGCAAGTGTCTGGGGGCCTTACAGCCTTAGAAAGCTCACAAAGCTAGAGCAATGTTTTGTAAAAGGACTACACCTTCTCTAGAGATCAGGGTCCTTGTTTCTGCAAAGTTCTGGGTGCTCTCAATACCCATCCACTTCTGTAGGGATTAACAGTACTCAGCACATCTCAGGACTGTGCTGTAATGTCACTAATAGGGATATGATTTCTGTTGAAGTAATGTGTAAATTGTTGACAGTGAGGATAATGAACCATTGGAGCAATTTACCAAGGGCTGTGGTGGATTCTCTCTTACTGACCACTTTTAAATCAAGGTTGGATGTTTTTCTAAAAGATGCTCTACAAATTATTTTGTGGGGGGAAGTTCTATGTTATGCAGAAGATCAAACTAGATGATCACAATGGTCCCTTCTGGCCTTGAAATCTGTTAATATAAATGTTTGCCTGTTTTAAAGGACTTAATTGGAGACACAGACAAGCCCCTTATCTATTGTGTTTCAATGGTTCAATCTCATGTTTGCTCAGCTTACTAGTAAACACAGTCTACCCACATTCCTTTTGCAACTGATAGCCCTGAAAGACAGCCTGTGCTCTGAGTTTGAAGCTAGGTTCTTTCTGGCTCATACATTACCAGTAATGAGGATTCTGCAAGCTAAATGTGCTCTTAGTTACATTTGTGCAAGCCTGTTAGCTTCACTGAGGTTGCACAGGTATGACGCCCAGATTGCAAAAGTGCAATTGAAAGCATAGAATCAGAGGGGTAGCCGTGTTAGTCTGGAATTGCAGAAGTGACAAAGAGTCCTGTGGCACCTTAAAGACTAACTAAA
>ML677349.1:46239638-46360618 GCA_007922305.1 Dermatemys mawii | reverse complement strand
TTTTAGTTAGTCTTTAAGGTGCCACAGGACTCTTTGTCACTATTGAAAGCATAATTTGTCTTGCCAAATCTCTCTAAGTGGTGCTGATGCATGAGACCCTGCTTTATTACTACATTCCAGAATAAATGTGCAGAGCCGGCATTTAGCAAAATAAGCTTTTTTTCTCTTGCTTGCAAGCTGACTTCCCTCCACCTCAATGGAAACCATTTGGACTTTGTCTACATTATGCAGCTTCTAGCGATGCCATTGTGCCACTACAGCCATGCTGCTAAAAGACACACAAGTGTAGCTGCTGTTTGTCTCCCGCTGACAAAAAACTTCCACCCACAAAGAGCAGCGCGGTGGTAGCTTTGTTGGCAGGAGAGCGCTCCTGCGACAAAGCACTGTTCACACCAGTGCTTTTCCTCAACAAAACTTTTGTCTTTTGGGGGGTAGGAGTGTTTTTTTAACCTTTGAACAACAAGAGTTTTGTCCTTCAGGCTTTGTCTATACTGGCAACTAAGTCAATAAAGATGGAACCCATGCAATGCCATTTTCAGCCCCTTTTAGACTAAATGGACATTTGTGTTACTGTAGCAGATCTGCGAATAGCAAGAGAATATTTTGTTCTCTAAATGAGCTGTGACCATCTAGTAAATTATGGTCCCAGAAAACCTCAGTGTGCTGTTCATAAGATAAAGTATTTCTAAGTTATAAAGTTACCACTACAACACTGGCCTCTGGTGGAGCACGTGCATATTAATACAATGGTCCTTAGTCTTTCATTGTGGGCAAACTTTGTTTACTGCTATTTCACCTCAGTATAGCTATGGAAGACCATCCTTTAGGCCTTGTTTGTACTTCACCTGAAGAAAGCTAGTGCCACCGTGTGGTTTTTGGAAGTATTTCATGTGTTGAAACAACTTTTAGCTCATTTTTCTTATACATTTATTTTTTTATTTATTTCGTATAATGTGGCGTTACCTTTGGTAGTGAAGAACAGATGAGAAATCTTGCCAAGAATATAGTAGCAGAAATAATGTAGGCTTTCAGCTGCTAAATGTTTTTTCAGTGCTGAAATCAGTGAAAGCAAAATAGAGAAAGAGATGTATGGTATTATTCACTCTATTTTTGTATAGAGGTGAGTCAAGCCATTAGTTTTGTCTTTATGAGCATTCATGCAAAATGTGACTTTTTCACATGCCCAAGCATCTGCAAATTGGAATTTTTATGGATATTTTCAAATTTCATTCACGTTAAATCATTCCCATTTCCCCCAGTGAATGCAACTTTTCCGCTCTGAATGTGGCCTGGCAAAATTTTTCAAAGGGCAAAATACTAACACATTTTCCCAGATTGTAGAAAAAAGCTTGAACTGAAGGGAAAATATATTTCAATATTTTGTGTTTTATGGTGTTTGGTAAGAGTTATTTTAAAAAAAATTGTGAAAAAAATTTGAACCAGACTGAGAATCAAAGAGAAAGAAAACAGTAAATATTCATGCACTGTAGCAACTGCTTTTCACTGATTGAAATATATTCCTATTTTATTTTGTAGGGAGAGTTTCATTGTGTGAGGGATGTTACTCTGAGCCCTGCAACCCGATGCTATTGCTTCCTTTTTTATGTCAGGGACACATGGGACTCAGGCCAGAAAAAGGACCATATTTTTTCCCACTTCCTGTTTTAAAAGGATGGTATACATTCACATTTGGGCTCAGATTTAGGTTTTAAAGATAAAAAGTGTTACTGAAACTGATACAAACCAAAATATTTTCATGTAACATTTTAAGAATTCCAAGAGAAAAAAATAACTACATATCCTATGCAGTTGTTGCAGGGCTGTACTCGTGCATGAGAACTAGAAAGTGAAACAGATTAGAAATAAAACTGACTATTTATTTTGCAAGGTGAGAGAAATGTAAAAAGGAAACAACATAAACAATACATTCTAAGCATGCTTTTCACTTTATATGATCTTGTGTTCTTAGTAACATACAGAAGGAATTAATTAAATCTATTCAGCAACGTCTTCAGTGTATTCTAAATGTAAAAACCTTCAAAACTGATGAACTAAAGTCTCTTTTTTGTGTGTTATATAAAACAGAATTGAACAAAGCACTGGAGAACACTCTGAAGGGAATGTCCTGCACCAGCAGGGTGGTGGACTAAGTGATCTAATGTGATTTTTCCATCTCTAATTTTTAATGGCTCTGTGATATATTTTGTCTTAAGTATTTAAACTTATCCATGCCCCTTAGCCGTCACTTGGGAGCTAACATATGCAGTTCTGGAAGACGTATTGCATTTCTGCAGGCACTTATTCCATTTTTTTTTAATGTCAGTGACCACCTCCCAGTCCATTGTGGTGTAATATTTTAAATTTAATTTGAATTTTCCACTCATCTGGAAACGCAAATGGGGGAGCGGAGAGGAGAGGCACCACTGAGCCAACATGAAAGATGTCTAGAGACTTTTTCCCTTGAACTCTTTCTAAAAAGAGGCTCAAAATGTTTTGAGGTACTTGGTTTTTACTTCATCTTATTAAAAAAAACACATTTTCCTTGAAGTTTTATGAAGCCATTTAGTCCAAAATCTCATGAAGTGTATGCTCTGGAAGGTATTCATTTTGATCATATAAACAATACAAGTTAAACGTCATTCTGAGTGGTGGTGATGATGGTGTTTTTGTTTGTTTTTTTAGGATCTATTGAATCTTCTGTGCCTTGACAACAAAGCTTTTACATTCATTCTTCTTTTTTTTTTTTTTTTTGCTAAGTTTTCAGAAGGTTTGTGTGTCACAGGAGTCAAAGCTTAAAACACTGACCTGATACCTCAGAGTGCTGGCCCTGTGGGGCCTATCAGGTTTAAAGGTAACCTCCACAAGAATGTAACCAAATTCCTTCACCTTTAGAACTATTTGCGAAATGCTCCTTAAATAACTGCAGATAGAGGTTTCTAGAAAATGATTTGCTTAAAGCCCCTACCTTTCTTTTTTAGCTTCTTTGATGTCTAGTCCCACACATTGGTGCCAGTAGGTATTATGCCACAGCGATGAAGCATCCACCACAAGCCTCTACTGGAGAGTGGAGCCAGGCAGTCAGCCTTTGGGATCTCTAATATGTGAGGCCAAGAAACAGAAAGGAGAATCTCTGCTTTCGTTTTGTTTTTTAAAAGTAAGTGTTTAGCCATTTTTAAAAATAGATTTGGAAAATGTAACTGATGCAAACAAATCACCAGGATTGAAAGCTTGTATTTGCTTCTCCCCTTTCAAGATCACAAATTATTCAGTTCCCTCACAACCACTCATGGCTGGGGTTTGGGGTTTGAAAAAAGCCATAGATCTCACCCTCTTTTTCCAAATCCTCTTAACTTGTTACTCCAAGTTTTACTATTATTCTCTTCTGCAGTATCCCCTCAGTCTTTCCCTTCTCTCATCCCCTAATCTATTCAGTCTTGACCCAACCACATCTCTCATCTCTGCAGCCATCCTCTCATCCACATATAAATCATTTTGTTTCAAATCCTATGTAATTATAAGTGTATGTATGTAGGGTTTTTTTTATTTTAGAACAGATGTTCTTTATTTCTGAAAGCAAACAAACTTCATTGCTGGCATGCCAGCACTTTTGAACAACCCTACAAAAACAAATTAGAACTAGTATGCATATATTTTAAGGGAAACAAATTTTGATAAGGAAATAGATTTCCATTTAAAGCTTCAACATGATTATATTGTAATCACAGCAAAGAAAACAGGATGAAAACTAACTTGAGTGTTTCTGCAACCAGAGAGAATTAATCTTTTATACATAGTGATTGTGCATGGGTGTGACTGAAAGCATCCTTGTATTCACACCTTACACACCAGTGTAAAAATCTTTGCCTAAAATATGCTTTGTTGAGGTATCTTTTGAAGATTAATAACTCACTGGTCAAAACTCACCTATCCCGGTGAAATGATGTAGCAACATTATACATAAAGTTGTTAATTTCCCCAGTATGATGATATTAGGACATATTCAAAACCAGACAGCCCTGCCTAGGCAAAAGTTGTTAAACAGGCCTATTCTAAACAAAGGAATGTGTGTTTACATCTATTTACATATAAGTAGTAAATAGAGTCTTCAGAAAAGAAGGAGGAGATGCTGGCAGGAAATAGAACAATTTGCATTTTAGTAAAGGCATGTGGAGAAAGAAAGAGCGTGGTGCTTCCTTCACTATCATACTCCATATCACCTTCCTCACTGATTGGATAAACTTCCAAGGGTAACCTTCTGAAGTATTTACATCAAAGGTTCACTGGACTATAAAAGAACTTGGAGTGTCTGCCCCTTTATCTCTTTCACCTAAGAAGACAAAGGCACCAGCACCTTTGGGCCTCTGTGAGACATCCTGACCAAGGAAAGAGTCAGTCACCATCTTGTTGGAAGACTGTCGGTGAGAAAGACCGTCTTAAACAAAGCCTTGAACCAAAACTTGCTACATTAGTTTTAGACTTTTAGATGCGTTTTCACTGTTATTTGCTTGTCACTGTTTTAACTTTATCTCTTTGGATTTGAAGTGAACTCAAGTATATCTTCTTTGTTAATAAATGTATTTTATTTTTAATTGAAATGAATCCAGTTCTGTGTTTAAACTGAATGGTTTGGTAACTCTAGTTAAAGTAACAAAGTGTTGAATATTAACTCATTACAGGAGGAATGAACCTTTATATCTGAACTGTCCAGGAGAGGGCTGGACATTGCAGAACACGTTTTTGGGAAAATCCAGGATTGGGAGTGTGTTGGGGTCACCCTGCAGTTACTAATCATGGTGGGTGAAGCCAAAGTGGGGCTGTAGACAGGCTGCTGGGATCAGAGCAGCTGAACAAGAACCATCTAGCATGCAGACACTGAACAAGAACAATCTAGCATACAGATACTTGATGTGATCTGTATCCTGTCTTGCTAGTTGTGAGTGGTCCAGGTTGGGAGCTTATAACAGCAAAGCATTGTGAGGCACCCATGGTTATGGGACAGGTGGTAACACAGCCTCTTGCTAGTCTGATCCCCAGAATGTGGAAGTAGGCAAGACAAGCAAGGTTAGGTATAGAAACAAACAAAAACCCAGCAAAAGAGTCTTGAGCCAGTCAGTGGCTTCTGAATCAGCAATATTCCACTTGATAGGAACTCCAGGGAACCCAACACAAAAAGAGCAAACCACCCCGCGTGTCTGCAGCATGCTTCACAGTAACACAGATGAACAGTGGGGTCCCAGGCGTGGATGGTCATAACACAGCAAACCGAACGACCCTTGAACCTGTTAAGCGAGCTGGTAGTTGTATGTGAACATATAATCTAGGACAGGGATCTCAAACTCAAATGACCATGAGGGCCGCATGAGGACTAGTTCATTGGCCCAAGGGCCGCATCACTGACACGCCCCTGTCACTGTTCCCGGCCCCGCCCCCACACCTTCCATGAAGTTACACCCCTGCCCCACCTCCTCCCCTGAGCACACAGCTCCCAGCTCTCCTCCCTCCCTCCTGGAAAGTACTAAGTGACTGGAGGTAGGCAGGGAGGAGGCGGGGGCTCAGGGAGCTTGGAGGTTGCAGGAAATTAAGTGGGGGGAGAGAAGGGGCACGGGGAGCTTGGCTGGCCACAGAAAATAACCCCACGGGTCACGTGTTTGAGACCCCTGCCTTAGGTGAACTACTCCATCACTTAACAAATCTGAGCCTCATACTCAGCCTCAGTGTTACACATATTTTTGTATCATTGTATAGTAAAAAATATTTTTCACAGTGCATCCAGCAGTAGTGCCAACGCACATTATATTCCTTGGGAACAGCAATCGTTTGCTGACAAATAAGGCACTGAATTTTATCTTTTACCTCTGTGAAAAAATATAAATTCTCCAATTTGTCTTGGAAAACTCTTTCTTTCCATGAATGTTCGTTTTAGTGATGAAGTCATTTCCAAGTAGTTTTAATAAAATATAGTCACTTAATAATGCACCTCACTCAAAGGACCAAACAGGAACTTAGATTTACTTCTATTACAGCACCCTCCTGGACTGGGCTGCACTCACACTCCACTCTTGCTCTGCCTCTTCCAACCCCTTCCCTGTCCCCTTCAAACCCCTTCCACAAAGTTCCCACTCCAACTCTGCCCCCTTGTTCAACCCCTTCATCAAAGTTCCCACCTCAACTCCACCCCCTCCCCGCCCCTAGTCCAACTCCTTCCCCAAATTCCTGCCCCTTTCTCCCTCTCCTCCCCGTGCACAAGGCTTCCCACTCCTGGCCCCTCCCTCCCAGAAACCGCTAAGCCGCCAGAGAACTACCTGGAGATAAGTGGAGCACCGGGAAGCAGCAGCGTGGGAGAGAAGCATGTGGGGGGAGCGGGGCGGGGGCGTGCGGGGAGCTTGGCGGAGGGGATGGGGGGGCCTGGGGGAGCTTGGCGGGGGACAGGGGGCAGAGGGAGCATCACGAGCCACAGGGAAGGGCTTGGCGGGCCACGTGCGCCCTGCGGGCCGCATGTTTGAGACCCCTGATCTAGAGTGTCCCCTAGATGCACTGACTTGGATTGTGTACCAACTGCTGGCCATTCACGCTGATGTTAAACTCTGAGCATCTCTCAGTGTAAGTGCAGTGTGCCCATCCATTTGATATCATCATCATCCAGATGAAGAGGTAGTAGCTCATAACTGAAGTAAGTCAGTGGGCACTCATCAAGGATATATGACATAGGTTGAAGTTGACTGCATCTACAGTGTGGGTTCTTAGAGAAACCCTGTTTGAAGAGATTGGCCTCACAATTGGCCTGTCCTGTTCAAAACTGGTTCAGGTATAACCACAGTTCCTTGGCAGGTCAAAACCTAGTCGGCAGATGGTTGGGTCAGTGATGAGAGAAAATGATTAATGACTGTTGTCACTGATCACTTGTTACACCAAACAGATTCCACCATCATGTCCTGTGGTGGCATAAATGACCATAAAGGGCCTTTAGAAGACAGGTGAACAGGTGGGTAGTTGAAGAGGTCTGAGTACAGAGGCAAGTCACTGTTCTCATGGATCTTGGCCAGGAGCATGATGGAGGCCTCATCATGGCAAATATGGGGTGGTGCTATGTTAAGTATTGGCAGCCCCGATAATGCGTATAGCTTTGTATTGACCAGCCTAGTGTGAAACGAATGCCACCAGACAGGAACACAATACTATGCTGTTGAATAGCAGAGGGCAAGGGCTGATGTTCTAAGCATCTGGGTTAATCTGGAAGTGTCAGATTAACAATCTTTCTTGAGGTTCAGTTTTTACCAATACTGCTCAATGTATGCATCGATGACTTGCCAGCAACACTCTTGTGCAAGTTTGTCTATGATGATGATGACGACATCCACTGCAGTTATCAAGCTCAGTCTTTCTCAGAAATTGAATGATGATATGAAGCTCATGGCAGACTACGGTAGTCAATGGCACCTACAATTGAGCTTTTCCAAGATGGTTTCTAGGATATTTCATCCGCATAATGCAAGCACAAGCCACAAGTTAAATATTTTCTTAAACAGCTCACGCCTGCAGCATGACCCAAACCCAATTTACGTCAATGTTACATTGGACAGGTCATTGATGTACCATGACCACTTGAAGAAAACAGCAGCCCAAATTAGCTATCAGAACAAAATGCTCAGAAAACTGGCTGGCTCAACTTGGGGTGGGAGTGCCTGGATTCTCAGAGGATGATATAAGTGGAAGCATGTTGACATGGTCTTTTATTTACTTGGCTTCAGTTAAGGTACATAGATAAGGCTTTCCAGAACACAGTAGAGCAGTCCCATCCCCAGTCTGACAGCCTCTGTGCTGTTGAGGAGGATGAAAGTCTCAGGGAAGGGGAACATCAAAGTGGAGCAGAGGTGAACAATACCATAGTTGGGACCCTCCTGCCAGATGATGTCATGATATCCTCTTGCACTAAGGATACCTCTCTGGGGGAGGGAATCCCAGTTATTAGGAAGAGATAGGTAACAGTCATGGGGGATTTGATTATTAGAAATATATATAGTTGTTTTTGTGATGAGCAGGAGATCCACAAGGTGAATTGCCCACCAGGTGCAAAGATTGCAGATCTCTCGAGACATCTAGACAGGCACATGTGCAGTGCTGGGGATGAGCTAGAGGTCATGATTCAAGTAGATACCAATGACATAGGTAAAGATAGGAGAGAGGTCCTGGGAGCCAAATTTTGGCTGTCAGGTAAGAGATTGAAGTCCAGGATCTCCATACTAGCATTGTCTGAAATGCTTCAAGTTTCATGCACAGGGCCAGTTAGACAAGCAGAACTGAAGAGTCTGAATGAGTGGATGAGACGATGGTATGAGGAAGAGGAGTTTAGATTTGTTAGGACCGGGAAACCTTTTGAGAAAGGAGGAACCTATATAGGAAGGCTTTATCTAAACCAAAAGAGATGGCCAAACCAAATAGGTGGCATATGTACATTTAAAAAGGTGGTAGAGCATTTTTTAAACTAAGAAATGGGGAAAAGCCAACATATGCAGAGGATCACATAGTTCAGACAGAGACATCCCTTAGGGGAGGATCTATTAACAGGGATTCTCTATATCATAGTAAACAGGAATGGATAGAACTTGATAAAGCGCAGGTAGGAACTGAATAGAAACAGTCAAATGCAAAAGAAAACCATTGAATTACATCACATAATGGCAGGCAGCTAAAAAGTGACAAATTTAATAAATGTATGTACATAAATACAAGACATCTAAATACTAAGGTGAGTGGACTTGAATGTCTGGTAGTAAATGAGGATACTGATAGGCATCACAAAAACTTGGTGGAATTATGATAATTGGGACATAGTGGTGGTAGTAGGGTACAAAATATATAGAAATAATGGTAGGTCCTGCTGGTGGGGGAGTGGCATCATATGCAAAAGAAAGCATAGAGTCAAATATAGTAAAAATCTTTTAATGACTCAAACGGTACCATAGAATTTTATGAATAGAAATTCCATGCTTGAATAATAAGAATATAGTTGTAAGGGTATACTATTGACCTCCTGACCAGAATGGTGATTAGTGATTGTGAAATGCTCAGGGAGATTAGAGAAGCTATAACAATATTAATAATTAATAATTAATAATAATGAGGGATTTCAACTATTCCCGTATTGAGTGGGTACATGTCACTTCAGGACGGCATGCAGAGATAAAATTTCTTGACACTATAAATGTCTGCTTCTTCGAGCAGTTAGGCCTGGAATGCACAAGAGGAGAGGAGTAGTGTTTAACTTCAGAAAGGGGAACTACACAAAAATGAGGAAGTTAGTTAAACAGAAATTAAAAGCTACAAGTGCCAAAAGTGAAATGCCTGCAAGCTGTATGGACCTTTAAAGAACACCCACCATAATGGAGGCTCAAATTAAATGTAATCTCTTGTGATGGGGCGCCCATACCCTGCACTGCTACTGTGAGGGTTAATGCCATTCTCTAGACCGAGGAGGCCATGCTCCCACGGCTCTGCTGGCCATGCTCCAGCTGGAGCAGCTAGGTATAAAAGGGAGCTGCTCAGCTCATTCAGGGCTGGCTGCCAGAGGAGAAGGACTTTGACGGAGGGTCTAGCTGAAAACCTGTCCTAGCCCTTGCCTGTGGAAGCCGGAGATCTTGAGAGTTAGACTGGTTGTCCGAGCTAAGGAGCCTGGAGACCCGATATCCCGTGGACTGCGGCTTTTGGAAACCCGGTACAAAGTGACTTAGAGAGGGTAAGCCCCAGAGGATCCTTGACCTCTTGAAGGAGACCTGGGAAGAGCAAGGATCCCAGGTCATGAGATCAGTTCCCTAAAAGAAGTGGTTAGAGTAAAAAAGCCATCCTTTAAAAGCTGGATGTCAGATTCTACCAAGGAAAATAGAATGGAGCATAATCTCTGGCAAGTCAAGGGTAAAAGTATAATTAGGAAGGCCAAAAAAGAATTTGAAGAGCTACTAGCAAGAGTTAAAACTAAAAGTTTTTTTTTTTTTTTTTTTTTTTTTTTTAAGTACATCAAGAGCAGGAAGCCTACAAAGCCACTGGGCAACTGAGGTGCTAAAGGAGCACTCAAGGTAGATGAGGCAATTGCAGAGAATCTAAATGAATTGTTTCCATCAATTTTCACTGCAGAGGTTATGAAGGAGCCATTCTTTTTAGGTGAAAAATCTGAGGAACTGTCCCAGATTAAGGTGTCATTAGTGGAGGTTTGGAACAAGTTATTAAATTAAATAGTAATAAGTCACCAGGACTAAAGGGTAATCACCTAAGAGTTCTGAAGAAACTCAAATATTAAACTGCAGAATCACTAACAGTGGTATGTAACCTATCATTTAAATCAGCTTCTGTACCAGATGACAGAAGGATAGCTAATGTGACACCAATTTTTAAAAGAGGTTCCGAAGGTGACCCTGGCAATTACAGCCATTATGTCTAACTTCAGTACCAAGTAAATTGGTTGAAACTATAGCAAAGAACAGAATTGTCAGACATATAGATAAACATGATTTGTTGGGGAAGTGTCAACATGTATTTTTGTAAAGGGAAATCATGCCTCACCAATCTATTGAAATTCTTTGCCGGGGGCGGGGGGGGGGAGGCGGGTCAACAAACATAGGGACAAGGATTATCCACTGGATATAGTGTACTTGAATGCTCAGAAAGACTTTGACAAGGCTCCTCACTAAAGGCTCTTAAGCAAAGCAAGCAGTCATGGACTAAGATGGAAGGTCCTTTCATGGACCAGTAACTGGTTAAAAGACAGGAAACAAAGGGTAGGAATAAATGGTCAGTTTTCAGACTGGAGAAAGGTAAATAGTGTTGTCCCTCAGGATCTGTACTGGGAACAGTGCTGTTCAACATATTCATAAATGATGTGGGGAAAAGGGATAAACAGTGAGGAGGCAAAATTTGCAGATGATATTAAATTACTCAAAGTGGTTAAATCCAAAGCATACTGTGAAGAGTTACAAATGGATCTCACAAAACTGGGTGACTGGGCAACAAAATGGCAGATTAAATTCAGTGTTGATAAATGCAAAGTAATGCACATTGGAAAACATAATTCCAACTATACATACAAAATGATGGGGTCCAAATTAGCTGTTACCACATAAAGAGATCTTGGGGTCATTGTGGATAGTTCTCTGAATACATCCGCTCAGTGTGCAGTGGTAGTCAAAAAAGCTAACGGAATGTTACAAACCATTAGGAAAGGGGTAGATAATAAGAAAAAAATTATAATGCCACTATATAAATTCACGGTATGGCCATACCTTGAATACTGCTTGCCGTTTTGGTCACCCTGTCTCAAAAAAAGATATTTTAGAAATGGAAAAGGTACAGAGAAAGGCAATAAAAATGATCAAGGGTATGGAACTGTTTCTGTGTGAGGAGATATTAAAAAGACTGGGACTTTTCTGCTCAGAAAAGAGATGACTAAAGGGAGATATGACAGAGATCTATAAAATTGTGACTAGTGTGGAGAAAGTGAATAAGAAAGTGGTGTTATTTGCTTTTTCACCTAACACAAGAACCAGGGTCACGTGATGAAATTAATAAGCAGCAGATTTAAAACAAACATAAAGAACAATTCCCAATATCCTCTAGCAAAGAGTTCCACAGGTTGATTGTGTGCTGTGTGAAGAAGTACAGTAGAAGTTTTGTTATCCAGCCTTTACTGTTCTACTTCACACAGCACACAGACAACCTGCGGAACTTTTTGCCAGGGGATGTTGTGAAGGCCAAAACTATAACAGGGCTAAAAAAAAGAACTAGATAAAGGGTAGGTCCATCAATAGCTATTAGCCACGATGATCACGGATGCAACTCTGTGTTTTGGGTGTCCCTAGCCTCTGATTGCCTGGGAGTGGGCAACAGAGGATGGATCACTTGATGATTGCTTGTTCTGATCGTTCCCTCTGAAGCACCTTGCACTGGCTACCATCAGAAGACAGGCTACTGGGCTAGACTGATCATTCGTCTGACCCAGTATGCTCATTCTTATATTCTTAACCTCCATATCTTGCAATAGTCACCTATGGCATTGATATCATTGTTCAGGTGATATAAGATTGTTCTACAATCTTTTGGAAGTCACAGTTGCTTTAGGCCCAGCCAATATCATTGCATACATGAACCATCTGGAGATGGTGTTTGGTAGATCATTGGTGAACACATAAAATGAAATTGATGCCAGTATTGAGCCTTGCAGGGGTCCATCCTTCTGGAAACTCTGGGCGCTGGTTTTGCCCTGCAGAGCAATCTGAAAATGTCTGCTTCGGAGCATCGGCTTGTTTACCGCAGTCAACCCAGCTAGGACGAACTCTTGACATCTTGTAAAATGCAAGCACATTCTTGTCGTGTGCCCTATGATTAGGCCTGTTAAACAGCAGGGTGTTCTAAACAAAGGAATGTGTTTACCTCAATTACTTAGAAGTAATAAACAGGGTCCTCAAAACAGCAGCGGGAAGAGATGACAGGAAACAGAACAGCAAACTGAATCTATTGGGTGCTGGTTATTGTGGACCCAGACAAGGAAATGCTATGAACCCTTTTCTTAAGATGCTACGGTTGAGTGTTGAAGGACGGACTACTACAAAACTCTCTGTTCCTGAAAACATTGCTTCCTGACACGGTGTTGATGTCACCTGTCTTCAGGAAACACATGTTAATTCCCTGATTGCCATTCAGTTCATAAACTCTGGTATTGATTTCATAAACTACAGCTGACATGAAAAATATGGGCAAGCCACTAACATAAGATCCAATTAGTTAATGAAAGAACTGATTTTAATTTCTCAGGGCCAAAACCTTTATGGGGAGACAAAAATTCTGTGCTAAATAGTTTCTTAAACTGCCATAAAGGAGACCTGTCAATTATAGAAGCAAACCTCAGTGATAGACAGTGTTGCCAGCTCCACCCATAATAGCATGTACCATACATAAATATCTAGATAAGCTTATAGGCTTGTTCAGGTTAATATATAGACTTCATTACTGTAGTGTCTGAGCATCTTCCAGAAGCATTAGTGATATGACTAATGTCTGTCACATGGGCTTCTACTGCACAGACTAGCTTTTACCCTTTTCAGTAGACAGCTTTGTGCCATAGGAGAGGACGTGTCAATAACCATCCTCCTCCTAGAGCTTTAGGCAGTGATGTAGGGATCCTGAGCCCATGCCATTGAAGATAATGAGTAAAGCCTTGAATTTGGCTCCATTTTCTGCTGGAGGACAGGCCTGATGTGCTTGCAGTAGCCTATGTTGCTGAGGAGATGCTTGGCAGCATGCTGTACTGATTGGAGTTTCCTGAGGATTTATGGATTCACACCTAAATAGCTTGCAAGACGGTTGTCCCATGTAGGAGGTGAGAGATGCACGTATTCCTGACGTCAGGTCACTTTGTGCCAGAGTGTGATGTTGTCTCCTAGTCAGCTAATTAAAGAATGCATTACTTGTGAGTGCTGCTATATGAGAACTTAGCATCAATGGGGAATGCAGAAGCCCTCCTATAATGAAAGTGTTTTTGACCAGTTATGGATGTGCATCTTTAACCAAATGATTATTGTGATGACATCTAACAATAGAAATTGCAGTGAAGCTTTGATTTCAGAGACAACTACTAAAATCCTTTTTTAAAAATGTACATTCTGTTTGTACTATGCCTACCACAATGCAGCCCTAATTTTGGTAGGAAACTTTAGGTGCTACTATAACACAAATAAATAATAATTCATTCTCAGCAGCAGTCCTTTTTTACTTTTATTAATGACTCTTTCTCTAGAGATTTCTGCCTGTCATTCTTTCATCCAAATTACTTCTTTTCTGAGCTATGTGAAGAGTGGTTTGGAAGCTGTGAATGTAATCGGTATAAATGCTTGGACAAAATGAAAATTTAAAAAAGATGATTAAAGATTAAAAAAGAGGTCATACATTTTAAAGATTTATAGGATGATACTAGTAGCTATTCTTAAAATTCACTGACTTAGGCTTAGTATTTCATTTCAAAGATATTTCTCATACTTTTATGGCCTTCTTTATCATGAATGTGTTATAGAGGACTTGTAGAGAGAGAAGGTGGGTGAGGTAAGATCTTTTATTGGACCAACTTCTGTTGGTGAAAGAGACAAGCTTTCAGGCTACACAGAGTTCTTCTTTAGGTCTGGCTTGTTTCTTTAAGAGCAGCTGGGTCTATGCTGTTTTTGTTTTTAGGTTCCAAGTTGACAAGTTTTTGTTTTTAGGTTCCATTAACTGTCAGTTTAGATTTGGTAAAGATTCTTCTTGGGTCAGCAAAGAAGAAACAGTACGTTTGGTTTCCCTTTTATCCTCTTACAGTAGGTCTCCATGCTCAAAAGTTTCCTTTGGAGGGTGGGCTGTTGTGTGCTAAAGTAGTCTTTCTGAGAGGGTCAGAGAAAGTTCAGTAGCCCCTTGTGTCTGGCCCTTTTTTGTTTGGCTGTATAAATGGATGCGCGAAGGAACAATTTAAAATACTTATTTTGGTGACCGAAATATGAAATATTGCAATAAATATATGCAATGTCTGCTGATCCAGTCCTGCTTCCTGCAAAGCAATGGCAAAATGTCCTTTGACTTCCATAAGAACCAGGCCTGTGGTTACATGTGTTGAATGTCCCTGGAGTTCATAGCCATGACTGGCAGAAAAGGGCATAAAACCTTGGGGATTATGAAGAAAATGATGGTGCATTTGTCACATGTGCCACATAAGTGCTGTCTTATGTGGCACATGCCATGTTTAAATTTAGTGCCAAAAAAGAAGGTTTTTTTTTCCCACCCTCTCCCTCCATCCCCCAGATAAACTATGTGAGGCCAGATCCTGCAATTCTCCTCATGAGAATTGTCTCTTGTTACCTGAGTAGACCCATTGGCCTCAGCTGAGCCACTCAGAATGTGTGCCTTTGTGGTATGTATAACTGTAGGGAAGCGACGACTTACCAGCTGTGGCACCTCCTGCTGGTTGTGTTGGGAATTGGCTCTCCAGTCCTTGGAGCACCTTCTGGTGGTCGGTGTCTTACCTGCTGCTGACCCCTGTGTCCCTCGCCCTGGGGTTCTGCCCACTTCAGTACTCCCACACTATGGGTCTCCCTTCCCAGGAGAACCCCCAACCCTCTAATTCCACTTTGCCTCAGTGGCTACTGCCAGTTATCTATCCCCCTGCTCACTGGGGCAGACTGAAGTGTAATGGCCACTCATCATTGGCAAGAAGATTAGGACAAGTTACCTCTGCCTATTACTGGGCTGCACCTCTGCAACCCCAGTACCTGTATAGGCCTTCACCAAGGCCTGCAGCCTTTATTTGGGGGATGGAGCTCCCCAGTTCCCTTTCCCTATTCCCCAATACTACTCCAGAGCACCTTTTCATAGGCCTTAATCAAGGCCTGCAGCCTGAGGGTTTGCCATGCTGGAGCTCCCTTTGCCCTATTCCTCTGCTCTGCTCTGCTCTGCTCTGCTCTGCTCTGCTCTGCTCTGCTCTGCTTCAGGTACCTTGCTTCCAGCAGCTAGGTCCTTCTCCTTCCAAAGCTGGAGAGGGACTTCTTAGCTCCTGGCTCACAGCCCTTTTATTAGGGCCAGCTGTGGCCTGACTGGGGCATGGCCCAGCTGTGGCTGCTTCCCCAGTCAGCCTGTCCTCTTTGCTCCACAGGGCAGCCCTTTCCCAGGGCTGTTTTAACCCCTTCATGGCCAAAGTGGTGCAACCACCTCTCTACAACAACATATGTATTCCATAATGCTTATAATGTTTTGCATTTCTATACAGCTTCCATCCAGTAGTCTCAAGACATTGTATGAATATTAACGAAGCCTCCTGATACCTGTATGAAGTTGGTGTCGTGATAGGGAAAAGGCCTAAACTGCAAAGCTCAGAATTGGATTTTGTTACATCTTGATTTGAATGTTCTCTAAAGTTTGCGGGTGATTGGATCTGGTGGCTTAGTTTCAGCTTATAAAGACAGAGCCTGTCTGTGAAATTTAGATCTAATTCAAAGGGACTACTCATGGTACTAAGCATTACACTTACTACTAAGTAGATGTGGATTGGGTCCATTATTACTGATGACACTGATTATTAAAGCTGAAAATATTTTAAACAATCACATTTATTTGTCCCCATTTATGCTACTTGCTTACTTTTTGAATCTCTCTATTCATGGACAATGAAAACAGATTAGTTGGTTTCATTTATTGTAATAGTTTCTACTGCTATTCACCTTCTGATCCTCAGGCCCTATCATTGCAACTAGAGCTGTCAATTAATCACAGTTTTGTATTATAGTACTTGTGTGAGGTGAATTGAAAAATAGGGGCATTTCTTTTGTTTTTTTATAGCATAAATATTTGTAATAAAAACCAACATACAGTAAGCTGCACTCTTTGTATTCTGTGTTGTAATTGAAATCAATATATTTTAAAATGTAGAAAACATCAAAAATATTTCAATAAATGATATTCTATTATTGTTTAACAGTGTGATTGATGATGATTGGTCCATCTGATCCAGTATCTCATCTCTGACAGTGGCGAACAACAACAAAGGAAGGTGTGAGAACTATGCATTAGGTGGATGTGGGATAATCTACCCCCCATGTTAGGTTTTAGCCTAATTGCTCATAGTTGGGGATTCATTTGAATCCTGAATCATAAGGTTTAGCATTCCTTCCAAAATGATCATAATTAACTATGATAACTAGATTTTCTTATTATATAAATGTCCAATCTCTTTTAGAATTTTGCTAATTTCTTGACCTCCGCCACTTCCTGTGTCAGGGAATTCCAATCTAATTTCATATGTGGGAAAAGTATTTTCTTTAACCAGTTTTGAATTTGTCACTTTTGTCATCTAATGTCCCCTTCTTTTGTTATGAGACAGACCAAAGAGAGGCTCCTGAACTGTCTTCTCTATATCATTTGTTATTTTATATTCTTATTTCTCTCCTTTCTAACATTGACTTTCTCTTGCATCCTCTCAGAATGTTAAGTCCTGATCCCTGGGCAAAACTGCAGTAAAAGGACTTTGTTCTCTGTGAGAGTTAGGGGAAGATGAATTCCCTTCTCTGGCAAGCCATGGAGCCCCAGTGACTCCTTCCCATGGCTTCCACTTCAGCCACAGAGCTACAGCAACATGCAGGGATCTTGTATTCTCCCTCTGCTGGGAGGTCTAGGCCATTGGATCTGGGTCATCAAAGAGTTATTTGCCTCCACCTGTCTCTTGATGAAATGCCTCTGCTCCTCCACCGGCCCAAGGTTGTAGTGCGCAAGACAGCAGAAACGTGTGCTGCTTTTCTGTGGGTAAGACTGCTTGCATAATAGATCCATTTTGGTTCAACTGCCTTTGACACTTTCCACAGCTTTCTGCATAACAGAGATCTTGGCCCTTGGTAGCCTATTATTGGGCCATTTTAGGGGTTAAAGTAGGAGGGTGTGACCCTAGGCAACCCTCCATTCACATCCTACAGACGAATGCAATAATATTAGTACAAAATATTCCCTGTGAAATATCATATGAAAGCTAATAACATGCTGATTATTAATATAGTAAGATGTACATGTTAACCTTATATCTGAAGTTGTGGATTCCCTGTGTATGATGTTTGTTTAGGACTAGACAGCCTTTCCTAGGTAAATAGGTCTGTCCTAGACAAAGGAATATGGGTTTATCTCAGTTTACATATTAGCAGTTGTTATGGGGTGGACAAGGTCCAGAGGCCCCCTGCTGGAGGTCTTGCAGCCCTGCCAGCCCCCACCCCAGAATAGAGGAGGAGAGACATCCTCCAAGCTGCCTAGGTTGGCTGTATGGGGAGGAGCTAATCAGGGACCAGCAGGCTAGTATAAGAAGATCTGCCAGCAGGGCCAGAGTGAGTTTAGTTCCCTGCTGGAGCTGGAGAAGTGTGGTTGGTGTGTCTGGCTGATTGAAGGAGCTACAGGACCCCGGACAGAGCATTGCTGGCAGAGGCTATGGGGAACATGAAGGACTGGTGGGGAACAGGCTGGCTGCTGGGACTCAACCAAGACAAGGCCCTGAAGTAAAGGTGAAGAATGTGCTGGGGCCATGGGGAAGTGGCCTAGGGAATTGTACCAATGATACAGTGTTATTAAAAGGACGTGATGGATGGCTGCTATCCATAGGGTCCCTGGACTGGGACCTGAAGTAGAGGACAGTCCCGGGTCCCCCCACCAGCCACTGGGAAAGTGGCCTGGACTTTGATACACCACAGAAGGGGAACTGAACTCTATTAGTAGCCCAGCTGAAGAGTTGGAGCCACAAAGGCCCAGAGAGGCAACAAGTCTCCAAAGAGGGAGCTCTGGGGGAATACGGCCCCACATCTGGGCTGGGACTGCTTGAGGAGCAGGAACCATTTGAAAAAGCCCAATTTATTGAGGTCACTCTGGACCTTATCCTTACCTTCCAGCATATCTACTTCTCCCACCAGGTTAGTGTCATCTGTGAACTTGCTGAGGGTGCAATCCATCCTATCATCCAGATCATTAATGAAGAAGTTGAACAAAACTGGCCCCAGGACCAACCCCTAGCGCACTCTTCTTGATACCGGCTGTCAACTAGACATCAAGCCATTGATCACTACCCATTGAGCCCGATGATCTAGCCAGCTTTCTATTCACTTTATAATCCGCAGTTAGCTCCTCAGAAAAGCTGTCTATTCTCTGCATGCTGTTCATGTTGCATTGAGACTTGACAACACTGTCCTATAAGCAACTTATAACATTATTTTACTCTAAGAAAACCAGGACTTGTTTAGTTTCATGACATCTCCACGCTATTTGCATAATTATCTTTTGTTGCTTCGGTCGCCCAAACCCTTCTCACCCAGGTAACTGCCAAGGTCTTTGTGCCTGTTGCTTGGGTGTGAGTGCTGAGGGACATCTAAAAGAATGACAGCAAATTAGTATAAAACAGGAATTCCTGTAATAGCATTTTGCACTGGGGAGCATTGTGTAATTTACCAAAGGGGCAGATTTCACTTTAATACTTCTCATTGTTTCCATCTGTTGTGATTTTCAGAAAAGGAGATTAGCATATATAGAACCACACTAACTCATGTGTTTCTAAGGAGAAATGGATCTCCAGTAATAGATCAGCTTTGGGCTCTCACAAAATTTTTCTCCTTTAGTCTGCAACTATGGGCTGGTCTCCACCCTGAGGAGATCAATGCTGCTACAATTGATGCAGCAGGAATCAATTTAGTGGGTCTCATGAAGACCAGCTAAATCAACGGCAGAGCATTCTCTGGGTGACATGGTACTCCAGCTCTCCAAGAAGAGTAAGGGAAGTTGAATGAACAGTGTCTCCTGTCAATGCAGCACAGTGAAGACACTGGTGTAAGTGTACCTATGCTATTAATGTACCTAGAGTGACGTAACTGAGGTTGACTTACCCCCATAGTGAAAACAAGCCTTAAGTCCATGGGCTTGTGGTTGCAGGTGTAATTTTCAAACAAAATTTGTGTGGGCAGCTTTTGAGCCTTCTGAACAATTTAAGATGACTGGCAGCAAGACTTTTTTCTTAAGTGGCTACAGTTAACACAGGCCTCTGTACCTATATTAGTAAAAACAATTATTCCACTGAAATCAATAGGGCTTTTTGCAGGCACAAGAATCTGCTCACACAGTTCACTGGAGGATTGGGGCATATTAGATTATTTTTCTGACTTGACCTATGTGAGGGCTAGGCATTTGGGAATGAGTGAGCAACATTACAAGAAGAATGAAGGCCAAGGTGGGTGAGGTAATGCCTTTCATTGGACCAACATCTGTTGGTGAGAGAGAGAGACAAGCTTTGAAGCCACACACAGCTCTTATTTGGAAAGCTTGTCTTTCTCACCAACAGAAGTTGGTCCACTAAAAAATATTACCTCACCTACCTTGTTTCTCTAATATCCTGGGACTGACAGAGCTACAATACTACTGTGTACAAGAAGAAATGAATGTCTTCTCCTCATGCGTCTTAAAAACCTGCTAGATTCCTCTGTAGCTGTAAGTTTATCCCACACATTGTCCTTTATTTTCATCCACAATCTATCATCGGAGTTCATATTTGTTTTTAGTGAATCCTGAGGGAAAAAATGGGGACTGTAAAATATACCTGACCACATAGGTGCTGGAACGAGGGGTTCTGGCAATGTCACTGCCAATGCTGTTTAATTTCACATTTGGACAGTGTTAATTTTTCATGCACACAATTGTGATTGTCTCCATGCTGATGCTACAGAGGAGAATAATTTAGGAGAAGGATCTTTCTCCTACCATCTCTCAAATCACCCTCCAAAACACATGGTCCCATGAGGATGTTTTTGGATCCTATTTTTCTTCTGCTGCTGACTCTTTTCTTCTGACTGAGATCTCATGTCAGTTGCCATCTAAAAAGGTCTGGAATGGACTTGTACAGAAGATCTCCTTAATTGACCAGTGGATCACATTTGAGTGATACAAAGCATTCTCTTTCTTCCTGAAGATACAGGCAAAAAAGCTACTGTCTTGACAGTGCCTCATCCCATACCAGGGTAAAGAATCAAATTTAGGTTCTCTTTTTGACAGTGCAGAGTACTCCCACCAAGCAATTCTACATGGTTATTTTTAAGATCACTACATTACTAATTTTACTAAATATCATCTATATCTGACTTGTTTGAAACACATTCTGTAAGGTGTGTGCTGATTCTGTCTTTCTCACTGGAAAATTGGTCTTTGCATTTGTAGTGCAAGGTTTTAAAAGGACATTAGCAATTTGCATCTGGCTCTGGATCATCCAGATACAGCAGATGTTAATTATAAATTGGCAAGGCATAATGCTATCAAAAAATAAAGGTACAATCCACTAAGCTGTGCTGCGAAGACTTTGCTCTTTTTTTTTTTTGTATTCAGTCTACTGTGTGTAGTCTTTGCCAAGGTTCACAATTCTTACCTCTTTCGTTCTCCTTTGCAATAGGGCAACATTTTTTCTCATGTCCAATCTGCAGTGATTCATAATAGTAAAGAAACAAGAGTAACAAAGGCAAAGTTGTTTGTGCAATTTTATTTCTGTCTGAGTCCAATAGGATACTAGAGGTGAAAAACAGAAAGCAAAACCCTTTAAAAATTATAAACTTTTAAAAGCCAAATTTCTAAATAAAGTGAATCCAAATAAGTTTATACATCAGTTTTTATATAGATTTGCTGTAACACATGCCCACAAAGACCAACTTTAGACATTGGAGACCTGATTTTCAGTCACTCATAGCAGTAGCTGTAAGCAATGCATACACCTGGCAAAATTGGGCACCCAGAATAATACTACTTTTGAAACTGTTAAACCTAATTATTACATAGAAGTCAGATTTTTACCAGAATCTTTAGACAAACCTCTCATTGTGTTTGATTCACAGCTCAATGAAGTCAAGGGAAAGACTTCTGTGGACTGTACCTGTACTGTAGATCAAAGGCAATATGTGGCCCTATATTTATCAGACCTGGCATCCGGACCATAATGAAAAGTTGTCTGTTTCCAGCAAATAAATTTGTCACACCCTTTTACAAAGCATTCAAAATGCCAGTTTAATTCAGAATAGCTCAGCATTGCCAGAAGGATCCCACAGCTCTTTATAATTAGAGATGGGCCTGAACCACAATATAAGGATCCAGTCTTAAACTTTCCCCAAGTTTGGATCTGATATTTGGATTTGGTTTAGCACATTCACAGGGTGCTATGGTATAAATTTTGCATCAAAACATCCACCATGTTTCAGAGTGTTTTAGAACCAGGGATTTGATTTGTGTTTCTCTATAATAATAAAATACCCAATTGCATCCACCATCATGACAGAATACAGTAGCTGTTTAGCGCTATACACGAGTCTACAGTTGGAGGTGAAGAATAGGGGGGATTTAGGGAGTTGGAATGTAATTACTCAAATTAAAATTTGGCCAGGATATTGGGGCAAATGCTTTTACTCTTGCAAGAAGTCCCATGAGATCCCTAATAATCACAAGTCATCAGGACTTTGGTTTTACATCTCATCAAAAAAAAAAAAACACATTCAGCAACACAATGCCCATAACACCAAGCTGGAGCACAGGGCTCTTGCTGAATTGGAACAACACCAATGTACCAACACCATTTCTTGTAGCACTTGAGGTTTCTTGAGAGTTTTGCTATCATAACCCTAGCCAGATCTGCCTTCCTGCTAAACTGGTGAGAGATCTTGGTTTAAGATTATAGCTCCTGGCTATTAAATGGTCCCCTTAAATGTGCCATATGTTTTCTGCATTCTATTTTTAAATTCCCCCTTTTAAAATTCCATTAAAATAAACATCTTTATAATGCATATCAAGCCATAACACTCAGGATCTTGAGCTTGTAAGAGTATGTTGATGCCAAGGAAGTACAAATAAACAGAATGAAAATTCAGTGTCATGCTTTAAAAATATTTATCTGACTTTTGCTTGTGGAAAACGATTAAAAGATTTGTATTGTTTATACAAGATGAGTTTTGTGAAAATTGTGGCCCAGTAAAAGTGGAGGCATTTATATCTGAATCCCCATGACACCATAAGGAAAATATCCCGTCTGTACACCCTAGTTTAATTTATAAACATGGATTTAATTAGGAATACAATGATGGAAACCCAGCAGATATAATTTTTGTTCCTCTCCTAATTGAATTATAGTGATGCTGTTTTTATTATATCTTTTTAGGTGGTATGAGTTGGGTGGAGAGATTTTTTTTTCCAAATCCATCTTTTGCTCTCTTCCCAAATTAATAGGTTTCCTCTCATTTTTGGTACATTGAAACAGACACAGCAAAGTACCATTAGGGAAATAAACACATCTCACAGTGTGCTTAGTTCACATTAAAGTTATGAGGTAAAATCCTGCCCTTAGTTTTGTCATTGACTCCAATAGAGCCTGGTGAGACTTGATTCCCCTGCACACAGAGAAAATATCCTCCCAGGGGTCTATATACACAGTTAGTTATGGAGGAGCTGGAAGTCACAGGACTGGTAAGGAGGATATATGGTCTTCCCACTGTTAGGATGCAGGATGAATCTTGGCCAAGTTGGTAGCGCTGAAACCTGTTTACAGCTGTTACCTGTTTAGAGCTGTTGGCTAGTTCAGGCTAAACAAATTGATGACCTTAGTCTTGTTACCAGTGGACAGGTGTTTATATCATGCAAAAAACTGCCAGCACAACTGGTACCAGTTTGGCAGTCTTGATGGAAAGATTGAGGTTTAAATGGGCAGGAAGACTGAACTGTCTTTCATCTCCTGGATATAGAGACCTGGGGCCTGATTCATTGCTGCCCTGCATCTTATGTATTGATTTACACCAGTGCTGAGACAGCACAAAGGAGGTGTTTAACTCTACCATTCTGCTTTAATAGCATTTATTTCCTATGCGCTCAACACAAAGAAGGTTTGCAGAATCTGGTCCTTAGATTGAAAGCTGCTCAGGGCAGGGATTGTGTCATTTTATGGGTCTGTGAAACACCATGCACACTGATGGCACCATGCTATTATTTAGCCACACAGGCTTCCTTTTCACAGGCATGAATGGTGCAAAGTGAGAACTGAGCCCTATCTCCAAGTCGCCACTCAGGCATGTTGGTGAGATGGTGTATTGCTGTTACTGCCCATGCCGTAACTTCCCTACATCTAAAAGATTTCAGAGTTCACTGCTGTCACTCCAAGGACTGTACCTTTCCCCAGAATGTATATTTTCTCTTTAAGGGATGGCAGGGATGGGAAGAATAAGCCTCTGTGGCTAAATAATAGTGTAGTTTGCAATTTTATTTATATAGCGCCATCAGTGTGCATGGTGCTTTACAGACACATAAAAGGACACAGTCCCTGCCCTACGGAGCTTACAATCTGAGTCAGATTCTGCACACCTTACTTGTGTTGAGTAGCATTTACTTGTGTGACCAGTCCCACTGGAGTTCCATTATTTGTGGGTATGAAATAGGCTTCTTCTGGTGAAGGAAAATCCTGTGCTTCAAATAAGCACTTAGTAGTTTGTTTCCAGTTTCTAGGTTGTGAGCGCTCTATTCTTGAGTTAACAGAAGTTTTTTTTCATGTGTTCATGTGCTTTTAAACATATCTTCACTATCTACCTTTCAATTCCCTCTTCTAGGTCCAAAATGAACACAATTTACCCTCAAAAATATCTATAAGATTTGGATTTTACCTAGGAAAAAGAGGCATTTTGTGAGAAAAGAAACCACCAGTGTTTGTGACAAGTGGTGGGAAGCGTGGCTCATAGTTGGACATTTTGCTATATATCCCCAAAGAACTGCACCACAGCTGAATCCTTTCTCATTTTGCCTCTCAGCCTTCACCAGTGATGGAATTCTGCCAGGGCTAGAGTTCAGGAAAGAACCCCCCATACTTCTCAGCATGAGGTGGAGCAAATGAACATGTCTCCACCCTTCACATTAGTCCTAGCATCCAGATTCCAACAGTACCCTGTACGGTTTGTAAAGCGCTTGGAGTTACAGTAGCATCAATCATTTTTGCTAAGCAGCCACCGTGGGTGGCTGTGTCTGGGGGAAAAATAGAGGATGTATGCTTCAAACATTCTCCTTTTGTCAGTCCCCTAAAAGAAGGAGGCTAGGTTCCTAACTCTGAGTCTTCCCACATTAATGTTCATGGCAGAACTCCTGTTGGCTTTAATGGGAGTTTTTGGTTTTTGGCCCTGTCTTGCTTTTAAGTAGTTGGCACAAAAGATATTGCAGGCACATGCAGCTTTGAGGCTTCTAGCATTTCAATTTCCCCTTAGATATTCAAACTCTCATCTTGCATGTATAGTCCTTCATGTCAACTGTTCCACATTAAAAAGAGAGAGACTTTTTTGGTTTGCTAAACACAGTTTCCTAAGGGCAAACCTGCTAATGGTTAGCTGATGTAACAATGCCCAAAAAAGTAACTTCTAGTACTGAAATAAACATTACCACGTCCACTAACCGACAGAGTAATTTCATTGTCTGATGGTATGTAGAATTGAGATTTTAAGAATCTTTAGAAGGCAAATGATGCAACCATGAGACTACTCATGCTGAAGGCTACCTCTGCTTGGCTCAGAATAAAAACATTAAGAATTGTTTTCATTTTTTGCTAGTGATATTAGTTGTAGTAATATTTAATGTGAAGATCTCAAAACACTTAGCTTCTCCACAATGGCCTTGTATTCCTTGACTGCTCCTTTAGCAGCTCGATCATCCAGTGGGCACACTGTTTGGTAGGCTTCCTGCTTCTGGTTTATTTAAATAATTTTTTGCTGTTAATTGGAGTCTTTTGCTTGTTTCTCTTCAAATTCTGTTTTGGCCTCCCTCATTGTACTTTTGACTTGCCAGAGTTCATGCTCCATTCTGTTTTCCTCAATAGAATCTGACTTCCAGTTTTTAAAGTATGCCTTTTTGCCTTTAACTTTCACATAACACAAGAACCAGGGATGACCCAATGAAATTAATAAGCAGCAGGTTTAAAACAAACAAAGGAAAGTATCTCTTCATAGAACACACAGTCAAGTTGTGGAACTTGTTGCCAGAGGACGTTGTGAAGGCCAAAACTAAAAATTGTATTTAAAAAGAACTAGCTAAATTCATGGAGGATAGGCCCAGCAATGGCTATTTGCCAAGATAATCGGAGACACAGCCTCATGCTCTGAGTGTCCTTTGGCCTCTGTCAGATGCTGGGAGTGGATGACAGGGGATGGATCACTTGACTGGCCTGATCTATTCATTCCCTTTGAAGCATCTGGCATGGTCCACTGTCAGAAGACAAGACAGGACTAAATGAACCATTGGTCTGACCCAGTGTGGCCATTCTTATGTTCTTGTGAGATCTATGTGTGTATGTTTGATTTTGATGCCATCATGTAGGATAGTGGTCCCAAGGCTCCTTAGGCAAATACACTAGTCTACTGTCCTAAGGTATCGAACAAATATTAGTAAAGCCATCATTTCCCATTCCTTGTACAAGCTCTAACCCCTATTTCTTGGATGTTACACAGGCGAAACTACAGTGTGGGTCAGAGAATACACAAAGAAGTAAGAAGCACACTTGAGCCAGCTGGGAGCTTAGAAAACCAGTCACAACCCCCTGAAGTATCAGTACCGGAATGAATGTTTGGGAGCCATTGTTGTATGTGCCTTACTGGTTAAGGCGTGAAAGAGGATGAATCATGAATACTATTGCTCATGGAAATACAAACTGCTTTTCCTATTGAACCTCCTTGTGTTTTCATTGCCACCTTTGAAACTTTCATCAACCCAAGTCTCTTGAGATGTGGTCTCTGAGAAATGCCAAGTTTAGGTGGCAAGCTTTGGTCCAATATGATTCCAATGGATGGTAACAAAGGTTTGGAGTTCACCAAAGCTTGATGGTCTTTAGATTTAGGGTTTTAATTTGGAGCCATCCCTACCTGGCTAGTAAGCACACTCTCTCTCTCTTTCTCTCTTTCACGCACACACACTCTGCAGCTGTTCTTCCCTCCCCAGCCTCCTCCCTGACCAAAATCACCACTTGCCTGGAACCATTGTAATCAATCCCATCACAATGCAACTCAGAGTCAAGGCTTCCTTTCTCCAAAGTTTGAAGCCAAACTTGGACAGGATGTAGCATACTTCATCTATCAAGAATAATGTTGCACTCTTGCTACCACTACTACCCTTTCTTTGGGACTAATATTCAAGGATTTTGCTCTTGCTGCCATGCAACATTTTAATGAAAGATCTGAGATCTAAGGGTGAAATTTATGCCAAATTTTATTGAACTGGAAAAAAAGGTTTTCCCCATATGAGTACCCAGACTCCATTTCAGGTGGGCAAAATAATATACCTGTGATTGTGACAGGTGAAGAGTGTTAACCAAGGAAACCTCACTCAATCTATTAATTGGCTTGGAGTGTGGGAAGAATAATTTGAACTGGATTTCTATGTCTATCTGAGAAGAACTTAAGGTATGTCCATAAACTGATCCTCCAAAATGTATAATTAATGACTCCAGAGAGTATGAGACAGTGAGAAATTCTTTAAAAAGTTATCCTGAGTTCTAAAATGACATATTTTAACTATAATCCATCATCAGATTAGATTCCCCAGACCATTTAAATATTCAATCCTTATACATAATGATATCAATCATACACATGAGGAATGAGGTCCTTTAAATCCCTCATCTTTGTTCTTATCACCATTCTTTATTATAAGCATGCAGGGCAATTAACCATCCTAGGTCTGTGATGGATTGCCACTGACATCAGTGAGAGCTGCATGTTGCGGATCGGGGCACAGTCTGGCCTTCAAGAAATTCTTCTTAAATGAGACCATAGGGAACAGTCCTGCACTGAATTGCTAATAGATCTCTAATGTCCATGATTCTGTGAAATTGAGTCCTCTGCTTTACAGCCCATCTAAGGCCACAAAGCGTTAAACCAAAATAATTCTCAGTGCAATACACTAGTCTTAACCTTCACTGAAAAACTAAAATGCAGGCTTTGACCTCTTAGGCAGTCAGGTTTGCTGGGGATATCAGGATGCAAGGTAGGGAGCTGTGCAGACTTAAAATCCCCATTCAGTGGAAGGAGTGAGACATGGGTGAGTGAAGAGTGACTACTGGGAGCCAGAAGCCGAAAGTGGGTGCTCTTGATGGACCCTGGAGGGGGAATACAGGTACAGGTGACACCTGCTGCAAACTTAAATTTTATTTGGGACCTTGCTTCTCCCCTCTTTATGCTTATAACCAGCCCTTCTTTGTCCTCTTTCTGTGTCTATGTCCTGGCTCGTCTACCTGCAGTGAGCGCCTGATGGGTCGTCATTTTGTTAGGGACATGAGGGAGTGGAGGGAAAAGGCTGAGGAGCATTGTGAAAGGATTGGCATATGTTTTCTATGAGTGTTTTGGCCTTTATGGATGACCCAGAGTGTATTTAGATTGCCCATGGAAATCTGAGCCCATTCATGGGTTTGGTAGTCCAAGGCTTCTGCTTACAAGCCCTACTTCCTCAATAAAACAATCTGAAGGAATTTCCCCCCAACATATGGAACAATATGGCTCACTGCTACTAACTGTAATACTTGTGTATGCTATTATTACTTTATCTTAGGAGAGATGCATATGGAATCATGATCACTATATTTATCACTTGGCTTGGAAACTGTAGAACAGAGTTATAAATCTTCCACAGCACTGGAATAATCTGCGAGGCTTAGCTGAGAGTATTTTGCTCAAATACGATATCTATGTTCAGAAGAAGGGCATTTGGAGAAAAAATGCACTTATGGTAAAGCAGCAAACCACATTGTGCTGTAAACATTTTTAGAAATTACCTTCTACCTACATGAAATTTGGGGTTCAACCATAATTTGTTGCATCAGACAGCACACCGCCTCAAGTAACTTTGTCTCACCCTCCTGTTACGTCTTCCCTGAGATAGCTGCTCTTTCCTCCCCACTTGCTACATCAATGTATACTTAGTCCAGCTGGTTTGATTTGGAGGCAAATATTGGTAGGTTTTTCTCGACATCATAATTAAGCACATGAAAACTGCATATTCAAATAACACAAATTCATGGCTCTCCCTCTTCCCTTGAAAAGAGAGGTGGAAAGAAATATGAAAACTTCTAAAAATCCCTGATTTATAACATTCCAACTATCTCATATAATTTATTATCTAGTTATGTATGTTCTTCACCACATTTGGTTTTGAAACACTCACTTACATACAGATATACCCTCTTTTACTTACATGGTGTAATACTGTATGTGCAGGATTCAGGGCTGGTAAGAGGACTCTTTCGTTAAATCCATGAATTCTCTAATGTAGTAAATACCAGCATACATGAACACTGTCTGTATGGGATGGTCCCATTCTCTCATGCCTCAGTTGTCGCTGTCTTCTTTAGATTAACTCAGTAATCCCTCACAAGGGTCTGAAGGTGGATGATGAAGTCATAAAAGTTAATACACCTTAAATCAGTATGCAACCAAAAGAAACCATGTTGAGCTCCGCAGACTTGTCCATGCAGGAATAAAATCCCACATAAGAGGTGCCAAATGCTTCTGCCTATATATAATGGAAGTGCTGCTTCCTCTCTACTCTTGGTTCATTCACGAGACTCCAGTTGACGGTAATGGCAGCCACATGGAAGCATCCAGGGGCAAAATAACATCCCATTAAGAACACAAAGTCCCAAATCCTGTCCGTTGAATGCTGTGGAGATACTGAAGCATAGGCATATTCAACACCAAGAAGTTAGCTCTTTTCTTGGCACCAGTACCATTGAAGAGCCTTCTGTGCAGTGGGGAAACAGTAAATATGGAGATAACCCAGGGGTCTCAAAGTCAAATGACCATGAGGGTCACATGAGGACTAGTGCATTGACCTGAGGGCTGCATCACTGACACCTCCCCACTGCCCAGACCCAGCCCCCACTCCAACTCTTCCATGAAGCCTTGCCCTGTCCCATCTCTTCCCACTCCTTCCCTGCCCCATTCCAACCCCTTCTCCGAAGTTCCCACTCCAACACTGCTCCCTCCCTACCCCCCAGAGGGTGCAGAGAGGGTTCAGGGTGAATCTGGGGATCAGGGCAGGGAGTTGGTGTTTGGGGGTGCAAGAGGGGGGAGGGATGCAGCAGGGGGTCGGGGTGTAGGGTGCAGCAGGTGGTTCAGGGCAGGAAGTTGGGGTGTGGGATGTGGCAGGGGGCTCAGGGCATAGAATTGGGGTTCAGGATGTGGCAGAGGGCTTAGGGCAGGGAGTTGGGGTGCAGGAGAGGTTCAGGGTACGAGCCCCAGCCCGGTACCACGTACCAAGAGCAGCTCCAGGGTGTCCCCGGCCCCACGCTGCTCCGCTCCAGGAAGCAGCTGGAACCAGTCCCTGAGCCCCTGTGGGGGGAGAGGGGCTCAGGGTTCCATGCCTGTGCTGCTCTTGCCGTTCCCCCAGGTACCTCCCACGAAGATCCTATTGGCCGCGGTTCCCTGTTCCCGGCCAATGGGAGCTGCAAGGGGTGGTGCCTGGAAGGAGGCAACACAAGAGCCCTCTCCCTCCTTCCCCTCCCACCTGGACAGAAGGGATGTGCTGCAGCCGTTTCAGAGAGTGGTGCGCAGTGAGCAGCACTACAGGGGACAATCCCAAGGTCCGGATCTGGCCTCCGGGCCTGGAGGTAGGCAGAGGAGCTAGGGGGGTGTGGGGAGTTTGGCGGATTGCATGCAAGAGCTACATGGGCCACATGCGGCCCACAGGCCATATGTTTGAGACCCCTGAGATAACCACACTCCTGTTACCATCACATGCAACCTGAACTCCACCTGCACCTCTCGCTGCGGTGGAGTTCTGGAGTCGATGGGAGAGCGCTCGGGGATCGATTTATCACATCTAGATGAGACACGATAAATAAATCCCCAAAAAATCGATCTCTACCTGCTGATCCGGTGGGTAGTTTAGATCTGGCCCCAGTGTTGTGGAATCTCCAGCTAATGTAGCTTTGGCATTGCTGACTCCTACAGCACCACCCCTGGTAGGTGGCCTGGTGAGGGCCTGGTTGTGCCCTGCACCAGCTGGTATAATGACAACTGGGTGAATGTAACCATCTGGCATGGTTTAGGGGAGCCCTGTTGGAATTAATAACATTTTGGAATTAGTAATAATTTAGGACTATTAACACAACACTAATTTTAACCATAAATTCCTTTATTAAGGCCAAATGTTATTTTACACATTTGCTCTAAATGTGCCTAGCAGTCTAAAGAATAAGCAGTCACTATGCCCAACACAGTAACTAAGCGTTCATAAGCATGTGATCAGTATACTTACAGATAGGCCAAAACTAGGGGAAACTGTCTCATTCTGATGTTTTCTAGTACGATCAGGTCAGATCTCACCAAGAACTGGCAGATTCATAGCTCTTTTCATACCCTTCAACAAACACATGGCATCATAGCCAATTACTACTTTAGCTAATAGCCAATTGGGTTGTTCAGTCTTAATCCAGATAAGATTTACAACCTCCTTTTACCCCAAGGCCTCTCCTCCTTCCTGCTGACCAATATCTTTCTCATTGCAGCTGGGTTCATATAGGCTTTTCTTTTTAAAATAACATCGGTATGTGGAATAGAAAAGTCCACGTTGGCTCTTTCCAAGTCAAATTTTATTTAAAACGCTCTGCAGTCGCCCCGGTTGGTCATAGGTCTTCTTTTTAGAAAGTTCCCCTTAACTCAGTGGTTATTCTTTGACCCAGACATCCTCCCTACTTCATTCCTTTTGGCCTTATAACTTTCAAGGCCTTCCTTCTGTTTTCTAGTTGGGGTCTTTCTTTACAGTGCATATATTTCTGTAACCAAACATAAGCTAACTCTAATTTCAGATTTAGTCCGCAAGACCTAAGACTACTATAAATTACCTTGAAACTGGAATAAAAACAGATTAGAATTGGGAAGCTACGCCAAGCTCATTTGTTGTCCCCATCTTGTCAGCTGCACCCAACAGATACCTGGCACAGGTTTGTGGTGCGGAACAAAGTGCTGTGCAAATTGATGTCTATGTTCTCTGTATGTCATTTCAAACAGAGAAAATCCCTCCATCAATAATTAACAGTGAAATCTCACTTCCATACAATTGTAATCACCCATAAGTGTCCAATGGCTGAAGTACAGAACATCATGCTTGCTGCTCAGATGTGTAAGTCTGTGAGCTAGGAGATTTGTGTGTGGTGGGGCAGAGCATGTACAAATCTGGGCCTGATTCTCCTTTCATTTGTGCCAGTTTTACATAACTGTCACTCCACTGAGTGTGTGGGGAGAATTGAGTCCTAATTTTGCTCACCAGTGCCTGTTGCAATAGTTAAAAATGCTACCAGTACAGAAGAGCAGTCTTTTTTTTTAGAGTCATTCGCCAGAGGTGTAAACAACTGCAAAAGTTTCAGTGAATCCAGCCCTAAGTCTCTTACTGTGTATTAGGAAACAATCTGCCTCTTTCCATCAGCTCAGTGCAGAACAATAGTTTTTGTTTAAAAAGAATCCATTAATCTCCAGAAGTTGGGTTTTTTTTGAATATAGACCTTCAGGAGTTTGACTTTTCACATATGTAACAAATTATTTTTAGGGGTTGGTGTGGAGGCTTGTGGCAACTAGTTGGTTGTAATAATTAATATGACCATTCTTCATTGTTATTACTTTAATAAGGTAAACACCCTATTAAAATAAACTGAAACAGTTGGCTCTAGCCAAGTCAGTGCAGTTGTGCTAAACAGTTTAATAATCCCACAATGTAACTGGAAAGAATAAATTAATCCCCAAAGGTTCTTACTGGAGCTTTTGAAGTTATTAGCTTGAAAGTTAGTCACACAAAAGAAGATCCCAAATTTTGAGTCTACTCAGATTCCCCAGTACCTGAGAGTTTCTGTACCTCTGTTAATGTTAATAAGGGTCTTTTCAGCAGAGGGTATACTGACTATCCATGGGAAAGATGACAATGCACTAAACACAAAATGCTGTAAAATGCACAAAGTAAACAAACAGGAATAATGGGGAAAATGTTTTGTTTCTAACTCCTTTCAATTATAGTGATCTTAGTGTGACTTTTAACTAGTGTATGTACAAAATATTCAGATTAAAAGTGATGTTTAAGATGACAGAAATCCTCTTCAAGAGCAAACCTCTGTTTTTAGTTACTTGTAAGTTTCTTAAAAACACAAACAAAACTCCTTTTTTTTTACAGAAATGAATTGTTTAAGAAATTTTTATAAAAACAGAGAGATTGATTATTTAGGGCTGTCTCAGCATGTAAACAACTTTATTCACAGGCTAAGAAAATACTGGATTTTTTTTTCTGTCCATCAGCAACTCTAAAATGATTGTAAACTTCCAATGTACCTAAATGTGAAGGAGGGCTAGTGCCTTTGAAATAGAAGAAGATTGGTTTGGAAGTTAGTTATGTATTTTTCAAGATAGCACACTCAGCCTGTTTTCTTAGGTCTTAATCCTGTAATGGCCCCTGGAGAGATCCCTGGACCAGCATACAGCCTTACTGAAATAAAACTTGTGAGGAGCTTATTGCAATATTAGAGCCTTAATTTAAAAAGCTGCAGTAGACACTTGAAGACTGGAGTGGGGGTTTTCCTTTATCACTGTCGCACAGCAAGTTGCCCTCTCTCGCTATCCTCCAAAATATGTGAAGCTTTTATTCAAGGTGAGCATTTTCCAGCAATCATCAGCCTGAGCTTTTCAGTTCATCACCTCTGCAACATTTTACAGCCTTTTCAGTGCAAGTTGCAGTAAAAAGGAGGAAAGATACGGAGTCAGAAGAGTACAGCAGGGAATGGTGCAAGGGAGCAATGAAGTACAAAGATAATATTGTTAGATAATAAAGATAATCTGGGTTTTTTAATTTGTTTTGACTCCTTAGGCTGACATTTATTTATAAGTAATATTTTCCCATAGCTTTTTGTAGTCAGTGGTAAACCTTGCTATGACCATCTGCTCAGACACCAGTTGTTCAATGAAGTAACTGTTCTCTTGTCCACTGTTTTAGCAACCCCATCTGTATGCTTCACTTGTCCACTTGAATGTCCAGAATAAAGGAAAGTATAATTTCCAACTGTGAACTCTCCTGTACCCCGCCAACGTGTCTCCTGTACTGCAGCCAAGGAAACGTGTAACTTCCTTAACTCCTCTGCTTCTAGCTCAGTCTGGCCTGGAGCGAATAGAGTTCTAACATGCCAGCTTGCAATACATGCAATATGTATTTAGCCATTATCTGAAATCCATGACTATCTGCTAGGCCTGACAGGCCTGGATAAAAATCTGTAAAAGTCAGTCTGACTTCTTGTACTGTGTTTATAACAAATAAGTTTTGGATTTAATGACTTGTTAGGTCAATCCATCCTATCCGGATCATGGAAATCCCATTATCACAGCCTCCTGGCTTCTAGGAATAGGTATCTAAATTACACCCTAGTCCACTTGACCTTCCAAGGCTTACAAGCTTGGACTGCTCAGATCTGAAATCAAAATTTTCTTTCTTCTAGACAGACTTGTTTACAGAGGCTAAGCAAACCTTGTTTGCTCCAGTTTGAAATCAAGAAAGAGATGGATGGAACTGGAGTCAGATTTGATCTTGATAAGCTAAAGAATAGCTCTGGGAGGGAGGCATATATGGAGCATGTTTCAGATCATTAATTTGCAATGACGAAGAAATCTCATGTCAGACTGGAGAGGAAATATTCAAGAAAGCAATACAAAATACAGCAGAAGAAGTTATTGGAAGGCAGAAGCAAGCAAGGAAAAGTGGGACAAGCAATGAAACAAGAACATTACAGGAAAAGTGTAAAGGAGCCAAGTCTGCTGGGAAAGCAGCAGAAGTAAAAGCATTGTGCAAAATGGTGAAGAAATCCGAAAGGTTTGACAAACAAAAGTTCTGAAAAGATGAGGCTCAACAACTAAAGGATGCCTCAAGAAAACAAGATATGGAAAAAGGTTAAGTTGTATGGAAACACCATCAGACCAACAATAAGAAAGAACTGACACCAAAAATGCCAAAGAGCTGCTGGAAGCATGGAAGGAGCATTTTGACAAAGTGCTGAATCCCGTAGTTCATCCAGTTGCAAACATTCTAGACGTGCTAAATGAGCAGCTTGCAAGGCAGAATGGATATCAGCGTTGGCCCACTATCAGAAGAAGAAATAGAAAGAGCAGTGAAGCAGTTAAAAAGGCAAAAGCTACAGGAATAGACAATATAATAGCTGAGCTGCTAAAAGCTGATGGGACAAGTGTTATCAAAGCATTAAGAAAAATAAGTAAGAAGATATAGGAGCAAATGACTGGCTATCGGCAGTGGTTGTACCAGTCCCGAAGAAAGAAGATCCTGCTGTTCCAAAAATTATAGACATATAAGCTTATCAGTACCAGGAAAAATAATGATGAATTTAATTGTCAAAAGATTAAGGCCAGAGTTAGAGGAACAAGTTAGTGAGGAACAATGCAGCTCCAGAACAGGCCAAAATTCCATTGATCAGCTATTCATGCTCAGTTGATGGGGAACTGATGTTTACATTGACTTCACAATGATATTTGATTCATTTGGTGCATTATGGAAGGTAGTAAAATCATATGGAGGTCCAGAAAGGTTAACAGTATTTATAAAAGTTATATATGAAGATGCCTATAGAGCAGTAAGAACTGATAGAAAATTAAGCAAATGGCTCAAGTCAAACTTTGTTGTAAGAAGGCATGGAATCACTGTCACTTTTCATCGTGTTCTTAAATTGGACATTAAGAATTGTAGATAAGTTGGAAGGTGTGATGGTGGCTCCATAAATTATGCAAATGACATCGTAAAACTGGCAGACAGGTTAGAATTAATACTGTTTGCTGCCTCAGAAAATTGGTGTAGTTATCTTTGGCTTACAAATAAATACCAAGATGTAGTGTTAGTATCTTGGAAAAGGGACAGTAGATAAATACAACAGTGATTAAATTCATAGAAGAAAATTCTTATATGAATTTAGGAAGCTTGATCAGTGCTGATGGTTCCATCAAGGATGAGATTAAAAGGAGATGTGTTTTAGATACAAGTGCTGCACAGAGGATGATAAAATTATGGGGTGATAGAAACATTACATTTGATACCAAAGTGAAATGTTATCAAACTAGTGTACTAACAGTATTACTCTGTAGTCTGGAAGCAGCAGAGATGGGAGTTCTTCAGAAAATGATGGTATAAAATGGAATGGTTTTAAGAGAAATGAAAATAGAAGACGTAGGATGTGAGGTCAGGGTATTGGCTGCAATCAGAAAGATTACTATGGTAGGGACTCTACAAAAAAACAAACGGATTATAAGATGCCAAAGAAAATAATGTAAACACAAAGTCCATCACACATAGAAGCCAGCCACCAACTAGATGGTGGGATGTTGTATGGAGGGACATGTCCAGGCTGGGCTTAATAGAGGAACAAGTTGTGTAGAGGAATGAAAGGTGATGCTATTCTGCTCCTCATGTCTGAAAAGATGCTTTGGGATGAGAAGAAGACTACTTTTCATTCATCCCACTATTCTCAATATCTTCACAAACTTCTGACTGCTGGCCTGAAGAATAAAGATCATAGTGGAAGCTTCATGTTCTGGAGGGCTGTGGAGGAAACTGGAAGCATGAAGCCCAGGAATGAAGAAATGGGGAAACTACAGGTACATCATTTTTTCGATAGGACTCAGATAGCAGGGAATTCATTTTCAGACAGCAGAAAGATTCCACTCACTCCTCTATGCCAGGATCACCCTAAAAACGTTTGGTTTTGCATGGCAATAAAGTGCCTCCATTAGGAATATGTTGCCAGGAAGATTATACTCAAAAGATATAAGAGACTTCCAGCTCAAGGATTAAAGATTCTGTTCCTTGCGTTCTCTCTTCTTTCTATTCTCTCCAGGTTCTAACACTGCACCCATCACAGTAGCTGAGTCTCTGTACTTTGTACAAATGAGCAGCTACATTAATCAGATCAGAGCTTTCCATAAGCGAGCCTAGAATGTCCCAAATGTCTGAAGAGTGCTACAGAGAATTATTAGCAGCTCCTGTTGCATTCATGATTTGATTACTCTTGTGTTCTCCAATAACAGCAATCCTGTAGTTGTGCTAGAGATTCCACTCATGTAGAATTTAGGATGGGAAGGGACCTCTTGGCTCATCAAGACCAGTCTCCTTGCTATTGCAGGTAGCCCCATCATATAAACCCCTTCATAAATGTAACAAGCTTCATCATAAATCTTGCTAAGTTGTTAGCCCTCAATGCTCCTAGTAGAAGGCTGTTCCATAACCTCACTTCTCTGATGGTTAGAAACAGGAGCCAGCTCTTGGGGGATATAATGTCCGAAACAAAAGTGGACAAATAAGACTTTGTTTAGCCCCTATTTAGCACCTTCCTTCATTTCTCTCTTTGTTGTACTATTTTTATTCACTTACAAATACAAAATGACATATGATACACAAGCTAAAATGGCAACAAATAAATATGGGACGGGGTGGCTCAAAGGATTATTAGTGAGATGCGACCTTTTCTGTTAAAGTTGCAATTAAGATGGAGTAATGACCAGTCGTTGTTACCACTGAGTCGGTCTTTTCTGGTCTCTCTCAAATTAATTAGTGGCTTGATTTCATTATTTATATTAGCATAGCAGTGAGGACCCCCAGGAATGGACCAGGACCCCACTGTGCTAGGCAGTATGCAAACACAGAACAACAAGACAGCTCCTGCCCCAGTGGGCTTACAGTCTAAGACAAGAGGAAACTGATGGACACTGAATGACAGCAGAGTTTAAGGAAACAACCTGACAGCACTGGTCAGCATGGTAGGCTGTGGTCTCAGGCCTCATCTGAGAGCCCATAAATTAATATTTAGGGAGATTACTTTCTTGCAACTAGAGGGGATTAAAAAAATGAGGCACATTAGTAGATGAAGGGAAGCTTGTGCTACTGACTCCCAGGATGAGCCTATTCTATGGGTGTGGACAGAGGACTTCAGAGCAGGTCATCTGGCAGTTAACAGAACATACACTAGAAAACATTGTATACTGTGTGCTTTAAAAAAATGGAACAGCAAAACAGCCAGCTTGTTTGAAGAGGTGCAGAAAAGGGTCTGTGGCTGAACTTCCCAGTTACATCACTAGAGGGCATGGTGGGTTGTAGAAACAAAACACTGCTTCTTTTTCTGCCTCTGGCCTGACTCATATTTACTCCTTCTTCAGTGGCATCATTGAAACTGCAGGAGCAGAGTGACTAGGCAGAGTAAGTGCCATTTATAAAGCAAATGTGTCTGCTTCCGGGTACGTATTTAACTTTAAAATGTTGGCTAATCTCTCCCCAACTTTTATATATAAATCCATATAAGTGGAATTTATCTGTCCTCCCATGCCAGTCCCTGAGAGCCACAGCTGAAAGTCACTGAAAACATTTCTCTGTATTAATGACCATTTTGTTTCCAAAGCCAAGTGTAGTATCCATTTAATAGCTAATCCAGGATCTGGCAATTGCAATGGAATGGGCTCCATCTAAAGGATCTTTCTTATCTGTAACAACGATGACCCTAAATTTCTCCTTAATTTCCTCTAACCCACAAGGTGCTTCTAAGACAATCATTGCAGCAGCTGGTTCTATCCAGTAAAACCCCTACCTTAGACAAGCAAACAAATCTTCCTGATATCTTGTAAATTAAAACTTAATGCTGTGCCTTATATTGCCACATGGATTGGTTTTATTGGTTGGGATGCTGCTGAGAGGAGCTAGGTGGGTGAGTGACTGAATCTAATGAAGAAGTGAAGAGAATGATAAAGGAAAAGCAAACAGGCATAGCCTCCACCCTTTTTATGCTCACTCTTGACAGGTAATTTTAACACCATTAGCAGAGCTAGTCACATTTTGCTACGGGTAGTTGAATGCACAGAGTGTGGAATGCAGATCTGAAATCCTTCCCTTCCTTGTGATGATCTGGGATGCAGAGTGGAGGCTTGGCTCTCCCCTTGCTTACACGGGGGTGAAACAGAAAGGAATTGACTTAGACTAAGCTTCTATACAGTGGTCTGGAATCCAGAGACAGCAGAAAGATTTTGCAAATGGTTAACACAAATCTCAGCTGATTTCAGCATGAGCCCCTAAACCTGAAAGGAAGCGACTTCCGCTTGCATTGGTCTTCATAAAACATTGACACATCTCTGGTAATTGCTAGCTGCCCCTCAAGTCAGCTTTGACTTTTACATTTATCAGTAGGCACTAAAAACTTGAAATCTAGTCATTCTCTTGAAATCCGTTAAAAGAAGTTTCCCAGGTACTACACCTGTTTCTGAAGCCCCACCCCCAATCAATTTTTGTGGCTTTGCTCGCTCCTTTCCTATTAAAAATGTTTTTTCTGTCCCATGTTTCTAAGTCAAAGACCCACATAACCAAGAGAAGAAAATGACTGTGTAGAAGTAAGGAGAGGAAAGAAACTGATATGCACAAAGTGGTGTCAAGTGAACAAAGTAATGAACTGAAAAAGAGACATTTCCCTCTCCCCAATCTCTTGCAGTTATTGTATCTTCAGCCCCAAATACTGAAAATACTTACAACATGCTTAAGATTTAGATACTTGAGTAATCCCAAAGATTCCAGTGAGATTGCTCTCATGCATAAGGTTAAGCACAGATTTATGTGCTTGCAGAACTAGGGGTTTAGGCAATGTAACAATGTTAGGGGAAAATCCGATGGGGTGGTCCCCTTCAAAGCCTCATCCTGTTCCCATTGAGTTTAATAGCAAAATTACCTTTAACTTCAGTGGTAATTAAACGATAAACTCTCAGCTTCTCAATAGTTCTGTGAAATTAAAAGGAAGAGGGCTGTCTGTAACACAATTATAATAATCAATGTAGCCAATATGGAATAATGAGAATACATTTCTACTAATAATAGACAATTGCAGGTCATTCTTGAAGTGCAATCCTTTGTGGTACTCCTGAAAAGGACTGGAGACTGAATTTCAGGGAATCCTCATTTATTCCTTAAAGGATGTGAATTCATTATGTTAAGCATAGTTCAATTTTGACTCTAATTATGATTAGCTTTAACTTTTCTTTATGGTATTTTTAAATAGGATGGGAAAAACATCAAGGAAAGATGTGTGTATTTATTTTGAAACTGATTGGACATAAAATTTCTTAGAGGAAAAAAACCTGGCAAAATGTTAGGATATTTGACCATGTATTTCCAGACCTTACCCAAAGGGCTTTGATAAAGGAGAGCGACAGATATTTGTGAAACTACTTCTGTAATACTAAACACAAGTAACATGACTCAAGATTGCTGCATATATTAATGTGATTTTGATTCTCGTGTGTTTGGCTTTTTTAATATTGCAAGTGTAGCATTAGGAAAGGATATAATTGTCTTTATTACAATCAGTATGGTATAGTGAAATGAAGAACTTTTTAGAGAATTAATATACTCTGGGGAAATTCAATAAATCTTTATAAAGGAGGAAAAGATCTTTTATGTATACATAATATAAATAAGCTTGCTGTGCATTCTGCAAAAGTTGCCTACGGCTAAAGGGGTAACGTATTACAAATGAACAGTAGGTCCCATGGCACACTACGGTATATTTTATTGGGTTTTTACCTGAAGGTAAGGACTTTTATTAAGAATATACAAGAGTGCACATAGCTAAATACCTTGTTTTTCACAGTGCTCTATACATAATATCTTTTATTTGCTTCATTAAATGTTGCTGTAATTAATGCATTTAATGGGAATCCAGTGGTAACAAATATAAAATTTACTGTGGTTTTAAAAAAGCATTTTGGTCTCTAGATTTTCCATTAGCAAGTGATGCTGAGTTAACGCCTCAAAATATTTTTGCACTCAGACCAGTAATCTGCTACTAAAACAGGTGATGTTTTCAACAGTGCATGGGAAAAGAAATTCCACATAAATTACCCTTATGAAGGAGTTAGTATATATTTAGAGGAAGGCAACACCAAAGGGTATCTTGAAAATAATCCAAGGAAAAAATTACAAGCTTGATAAGTAGATGTCTGTATAAGTACTGGGGCTTGACAGAGTGAGTTATTAGGTGTAGAAAGGTACAGTCTAGAAAAGCCTGATCCGTTTGAGTTTGAAAGTAAACAGTAAGCAACAATGAGGAATTGAATACATAAAAGTGGTCAGTGAGGGCCTCATCCTCCAAACCTCATTTGTAGTAAGTAAACCCATTGACCTGAGCGTGAATGAAGATTACAGAACCAGGGCCTAGATAAAAAACAGGGAAAAAAAATCCAATAGCTGGCAAATATTTTCCTGCAACTATTTTGTATGTAACCATATGCCTGTGTAGGCAATGGGACACCAGTGATCTTCCTTGCTTCTGCATATAACCATGATCTTACTGAACATTCCCATTCAAGTGACCTCTCGCAAGCCCTTAAGCTGGGCAAATTAAAAGGTATTTCAGAGACCTGGGAAATATTGTTATAAAGCTTCAGACCTCAGTGATTCAAGAGTCAAATTAGTGATCAACATTAACCAAAAGAACCACAGTAGTGTGAATTCATTGTTTCATTTACTATAGTACTATATATATTCATATTTAAACAGTATAACGGGAAATATTTAGTTATAATTCTCTCAGCAAAAAGAACAACAAAATATTATTATTTTACCAACTACAATTGATTAATAACTCAGTAAAAACACCCTGATTGGTTAATAGCTTAGATTGGTTAATAATTAAATCACAAAATGTTTTAATATCGTATGCTGCAAAGAGCCGCAGGAGACACATTAAAGAGCTACTTGCAGGTAACGCGGCTCAGTCTGAGCATCACGGTTATAGACTGTGTGTATTTGTGTCTATATATAGAAGCTAAAATAAACTAAGAGGAAAATACAATCTCAGTGTTAAAAGCAATGGCATGTGAAAAAATCGTATGAGATTAAAAGGTGGACATGCTTTGAAGAACACAAATAGGAATCCCCTCAGCTCACCTCCCCTTAAAGACAGATATTACAAGTTCTATTAAGGACTGATTAGGCCTCAGGCAGAAAGACTTGCCTAAAGTCTTCAGGATGAGGCCTAATGCCATCTACTAATAAGAGTAAGAAACTGTGTGTCAACCTTTCTGGGGTCTATTCCTCACTCTGCCACTGAAGAGCTGTGGGATCTGGGACAAGCCTGTGTGTGTAATAACATTTGCCTAACTCACAGAGTTATTGTACTAAATTACAGTTCATAAAATGCTTGATGAAAGGCAGAATAGAAGGAAAAAGGATTTCAAGTTTTCTGTCTCTTGCTAGCTCTGTGATATCAGTCATGCAGCGAATATTCCAGTAAGACCACAAATGGGTGATAGAATCAGCTTTTAAAATCTCCATTTCTCCCCTTTGATAGACTTGGATTTTTGCCTGTTTAGCAGAGGTCTTCAATGCCAGTGCTGATCCCATTATAATTTATCTTTTTCAATCCCCTTTGAGCGGTTTGTGTTTTAAAACTCTTCTTGGCTTTTGGGTGTAGTTGCTGTCTGAGATTAGGTGAATAGTGACTGTAAAAGTTCCTTTTCTGTGACACTGAAGGACTCCTACTGCTTTCATTCAATGTTTTAGGAATGGAGCCTTCCAGAAAAGTAACCGTCGCATTCTTAAAGCTGTCAGTGATTTCAGGGCATTGGGAAGAGAGGGAGTTTTATACTTAATTTCTGTTTGGACTGAGGGGGCCCCACTTATCTCATTCCAAAACTGAGCTCTTCAAGCAGGGGGCCACACTGTCTGTCCAGGTGATCCAAACAGCATTATCTCTAAGGATTTCCACCCCGCCCCACCCACAAGCTCCCTTTTCACAATGAATTCATTAATGAAATAGAAACGCTTTGTGAGAGACTCTGAAATGTTACATGAGGGGAGTGGGTTACACTGATACTAATGTGACAAAGAGTCCTGTGGCACCGTAAAGACTAACTAAAGTATTAGAGCATAAGCTTTCGTGGGCTAATACCCACTTTGTCGGCTGCAACTGATCACTGATACTAATGCTCACCTCTTGGAGAAAAGACCCATGTACAGTTCTCCTTCCGTGCCACAGACACGACAGACGGTTGAAAGTCTCCTTGAGAGTGCTTAGAAGTGTGGTGACTGTATAAAAACTGCAGCTTCTTGCTTAATGACTGTGCTCTCTCTGTGTCTTCAGCGTCATATCTACTGGCTTGCATCGAAAAAGTAACTTTTAAAACTAATTTTGACTATTGTCAGCCTTGCAGAGCTACCACAGCTCTGAAGAAGAGTGCTGGATTGTGTGTCAGCACCAGAATTACTTACCAACTAGATGAGAGACAAAGTGGGTGAGGTAAGATCTATTGAACCAACTTCCATTGGTGAGAGAGACAAGCTGCCATGCTTTCACAGGTATTCAGAGTAACTAGCTGTCCATTACCCCTGTGCAATCTTGCTGAAAGCAGGCGGTTAGCATAACTGTACCCAAGGACAAGTTCTGTCTATTGGAAGGTTTTTCATAGTGCCCATCCCTATTGTATATAATTTGTCTTGCAGAATCTTTATTACTAGAGATGATGTATGTGAAGAGCCTCTCTTAAATCTCAGGTCTTGGGTTGAATTTGAAAGGCTGGCAGTAAATAAAACCCCTAAAATCCCCCACTCCTTTCGCTTATAAAGTGATCCCCTTTGGTAGGAAATCACTGAGAGAATAAACTGCATGTCATTTTTGTAGTCACTTGAACCACACTTCAGCTTATTTCCCTCCAGGTCAATATTATGCATCCTCTTACCAGATACATTACAAGAATTCCAGCAGGGCTGTTAATTGGAGTTATCATAAGGTGCAGTGATGGGGGTGGGCGGTGGACACTGGAGGCTTATACAGTATACTGTCACTATAACACCCTTCATAATAATGAGCCTTCCCCGGACCCCACTTTGAGCCCTGCAGCTGTGGCGGGGGCTGTCAGCCGCCCAGCCCACCCTCCCCCTGCCAGGCACTGAGGCTCTTTTGCTCTAACGAACCAATGACTTCGATCCTGACAGGTTCGTTATAACAAGAGTGTGCTGTAGTGTGAAGCTATATTTATGTTATTGTCTCATGGAGTGACTGTGGGGCTTCTAGTGCCTGAGCAGGTCATCGGCCAGAGAGATCATTTTAAGCAGAAAGCGAGACAGCAACCACAAATCTCTCTCTGTGTGGGGTGTGTGAGGGGGGAAGGGATGCCTTAGAAAAATAGTGCCCTCTGCAAACTTAGAGTTTGATGCCCCTGGCCCCTGCTGTCTCGCTGGGCTCCCCACAACAGGTCAGCAGCCCATGGGAAGGCTCAGTGACAGCAGGGCACCAGAGGGCTATAGTGGCAGGGGAGCATGGTGACTTGAGTGCCCCAGGAGGGAGGTGTGGGAGGGGGAGGGAACCAGAAGAGTACAGCTAGAGTCTCACTGGTGTGGGGATGCAGGAGCGGGGCAGTGACCTCAGTATTGAGCATCCCTGATGTTCAAGTGCCCCTGCCAGGGAAGGTGGGATATTGAGGGGAGGTTAAAATGGAAACATGCCAGCACACTGGAGGTAGCTAGGATGGGTGAGGATGGTGGAGGGTTCACTCTTGAACGATCCCTATCACCCTGCTCTGACAAGTCCCTTTAGAATGAGCAAGAAAAAGTGGGATCCCCTGAGAGCTGGGGAGCCTGAGGAACTGGGGGATCAGAGTGTGGCATGTGGAGGGGGAACCTGAAAGATCAGGGGAGACCATGAGAACTGGGGAGAATGGGGGCGAGGGGGCTGAGAACTGTGAAGCTTGAACCTGAGGGGCACAGAGAGGGGCCTCCTGGGAGCTGGGTGGGCATTGAGGCGGGGCTGGGAACTGTGGGAACAGGGTGGGAACCCAGGGAGCTGGAAGGAGTGGGACATGCGGGCACAGGCAGGGCCCTCTGAGCAGCTGGGGCATGGGGTCAAGACTCTCCCAGACTTATTCATCTCTTTCCCCTCCAGTTTCAGTTCCCTTCCCTTCCCAGCCCCGAAGACGTCGGCAACCTCCATTTCCCATTGGCCAGACAAGATGCCCCGCTCGCAGCATCACTTTCATTCAGGCCGCCCAGGGAAGGAGAAATAGCTGGGCTGGAACAGTCCCAGAGAGTACAGGGGTACCAAAGTGTGCAAACGTTGATACAAAACCTTAGTGTCTTTGCAAAGGGAACTTTTGGGAATGTTTACATTATGAATTTCTCTTTTCAAATTTTCTCTCTAATCGATGCCTGCATGCACACACAGTGTTTGCCTTTTTGGCACAGCCTTATTCAATAACAAAACCTTTTAGTAGATTGGAATTAGCACGGATGATATTCAATGAAGAATCAATAATTGATCTGGCAGCATTAACAAAAAGTGACAATGAAGTATTCTATGCAAAATGTTATTACTGCCCCTAATTATATAAATCAGTACAATCCAAAGGCCCCCTGCTTCAAAATTCTGTTTCTCCTTTTATTTTTTTTCTCATCTCAACTTCTTTAATGAACTGAGCAGTTCTGGTCAAGTATTTTTGTTTCATTTAACTCCTCTTGCTATCAGATGAATGCAATGCCCTGTAAAGCCACCTGCTGATTTTCCCAGAGGAGTATAACTTTTCAGTAGGGTGTCTGCAAGCTCAAATCCCTGCCTTCCCTGAAGTTTACACCTCTTTGCTGCTTTCTACATGAGTGGCCACTTCCTGGTTTGCTTGTAGCTAAGGCTAGTCTTGATTGTTTTCGAAGAAGGTCCTTGGGGATTGGGCTGATCAGGTTTACTAATGGTCGGACTTTTCTTGGTATTTGCTTACATAACACAATCAGAACACATGTCTTAAATATTTTATCAGCTTTAAAGGGTCATTTACATAATATGGCATTACGCTGCACTGGGGCACACAGCAGGCTGGAGAAAAAGGGCCTTAATGCACTGAAGTAAAAGAGCTTCAAGTACATGGCCCTTGCAACTGGTATATCTTATGGTAAGACAAACGTCCCCACTGCATACAGTCAGTGTATAAAGAAGCTCTAATATTTACTATAACAGACAGCTGGATTCAGCACATGCCCCAAATAACTGCAATGTCTTTCTTACCCTTTAATTAGTTGTCTGACTCTTTTGTGAAATTATTTTCAATTCCGTTCCTTTTGCTTTCTTTTACAGAGTCAGCTCTGCATATTAATTGCTGCACATAGGCCAGGTTCTCAGGGTGGGGTACTGCAGAGAAGTAAGGTACAGTTTACTGATTCTGAGTAGTTCTACATTTACCTTGGCTTCAGCATAGACTAGAACAGTCTAGAGGCTGCTCTAAACTACTAAGCTGGCTTGCTAAGGCTGTTGAGCGGCTGTCTGCCAGGCAAGGCCAGATGGCGCACAGCAGGTCAGATCACACCCATCTAGCTGCACTGTGGGATAGCTGACTATGATAGACCTATAACCGTACTGTTGGGGCTGGGGGGCGGTTCCCCTGTGCTGGAGGAATCTCCAGCCAGGGGAGCAGGGTGCTTTCTAGTACTTTTGGGCCTAGTGAGCATCAAAATGGGTCTGCATTGCTACAGAGATTCTGGCCTTGTGTGCTGAAACTCCCCCAGTGTTGCCTCCTTTCTGAGGCCATTTCTACGCCCACAGACAGATTTAAGTAATTGGCCTAGAAATTGAAGCCAAATTGCTACAAGGCACCTTTAACCTGATTTCAGACATGGCCACACAAAAGGATTTGCACTGATTTAACTAAGTCAGTTTCTAATCTCATTTAGCTAAATGGATACTACTTGTGTAGACAAGGCCTTAGCTTTAACCCATACCCTCTCATTCTCCTATGACAGCTTTGCATCTCACCACACCTCAGATGTATGCTGTTCATATAATCTCATGCAATGTAATACCTACAAGCCTAACATTTCTAAACTAGTGTGGCTATAAACCCAGAGCTGCTTTGTTTTTTTCTGTAACTTTTCTCATTCATCCTGTACTATTGACATCCAAAATCACATACAACATCCCAGGATTGGGCTCCCAACCCCTTTGATCAATGCCATGGTGATCTCCTCTTGCTGGGTTCCCTCATCATCACTGGGTGAAATTCACCTTTGTGTAGAGACCCAGTATACAGCTGTTCAGCGCTTGAATCCCACACAGGGCTTACATGCAATGTTGGACTTATGCTGGGTCTCTGCACAGGGATCAATTTCTTCCACTGATGCCAATAAATGATGAGGGGCTCAGCACGTTGCAGAGTTGCATCCTTCAATATCTCCACCTCTGAAAAAGCTAAGGGTATGTCTACACTAACCGCTCGTTTGGCGGGCAGTGATTGAGCTATCAGGGATCGATTTATCGTGTCTAGTGTAGACACGATAATTCAATCCCTGAGTGTGCTCCCCATCAACTCTGGAACTTCACCGCCATGAGAGGCAGAAACGGAGTTGACGCGGGAGTGGCAGCGGTCGACTCATTGCCATGAGGATATCCAGGTAAGTTGAGCTAAGATACATCGACTTCAGGTATGCTATTCACGTAGCTGAAGTTCTGTATCTTAGGTCGACCCCTCCCGCCACCCCAAGGCAGACTTGGCCTAAGAAAGAAAAGCTCTTCTGATCAATTTAGCCTATTTTCAGGCACGTTTTCTTCTGCTGCCCCCCTCGCCCATGACCTTTCTCGCTCCTACAAATGGACACAGCAAAACCAGAGGCAGTGTTTGCATTTGAGTGCTTTATTATATTGGAATTGCAGTGATATTAACATTTGTACAAATGCACAAAATCTCGTCTCTTCTAGCTAGAAAGAGATGTAAAAATCTGAACTAGTTGAACAGTTTCAATGAATGCATTGTCCATTTGTAACAATACACGTGTTCAGGATGCAACAAAAAGCGTAACATAAAATTAAACATATTAAATGACGCTGCACATATTTACACTTATGTACCAAAAAAAAAAAAAATTCTCCTTCCAGTCAGGAAGGTGGTTACTTTACAGAATAAAACAAACAAACACAAAACCTTTAGTACAATACAAACAACCTCAAGCCCGAAACTTAAAGTGACAGCACCTTTTTTAAAAAATATATATCTACAGAGTTCCATAGTTTAGGCTTACTCCAAGCAGTGCTAAAAGTTTCTTTAAAAATCAATGTTCCTGTATAGTAACTATATTTAAAAGAAGCAACTGATCAGTGTTTAAATTGAGCACTATACAGAGGGGAAGCCCATGAATATGGATTGGGAAATACTCGGGTCCCAATCCTGAAGTCCTTACTCAGGCAATCAACACCACTGAGTTTTGCCTGAGGAAGGACTGCAGAAAAACGGTTTGCCTTTCAGAACTATCTTTCTGAGCCGTGGTAAAAGTGATCCCTGCCAGGGATCTTTTAGCAGGCTCCAGGGAGAGAGGGCTGGAAAATCCATTTCCCCTCAAAATTTCCCTTTACTATCAACACTGGTTTTCCCCTTCTTTTGTTATTTCTCTTGCAATCGCTGGAAAGTTACAATTTTCAGTGTGTGAAGCAGACTCAGAGGATACCATTTTGTTTAGAGATGTGACAAAAGGCCAACGCTACATTATAAAATAATACAAAGGTTTCAGAATGGTTCCACACCATGATACTTAACATAAGCAACGTTTAGCTTGCCTTAAGACAAGGCCTACAGATCCCGTATACCAGATAGTACCCATTGGTCTAAATATCACTGATCATAATTATTGATTCCTAGCCAAGGAAAACCTTGGAAAGGGCTCAGACTTGCCATGTAGAAAATTAATCTTTTAGCCTACACTGACATTTTGGCCTTACATTGTCTTTAAAGTTTGCTGAAAAGTAGCTTTTAAAGGTATGGAAGACTCACAGAAAAGAAAACAAGCCCTGGGAAGCAATTTAGCTCCAAGCATAAAGCCAGTGATAAAAATCAGATAACCACAAGCAGTAGGAAGCGGTCACATGTGAACACAAACTTTATCATTTTTGGTGACTACTTCAGATGAAGGAGCTTTTTCACGGGAGATTTTATTCCTTTTGTTTGTCCTTAGGTTTTAGTCTTTTCTTTTTTAAAGGTGCTGTCCCCTATTAAGTTGTGAGGCAACATTATATTTTATGGACTTAAAATTCAAACACATTGTATAACCATTGTTATCACTGCAGCTCAATAGCTACCGCAGGCTGGACGACAGTCAAAGGGCAGTACAATGTACAAAAGAGCCAGTCTCCTGCCATACAGTATACAGGACACTTTGGTTCTCAGGATGAGATAAACTATAAGTAAATATACCTTTGATGCTGCCTCACGTACTTTGCATAATAAAACATTTATATGCCATCATGAAGAAGGTGTAAAGTCTAAGCCATGTTGCAGATTGGCTGCACTCAGCTTCTCTTAGCCGTCTTCTATTTGGGCAGGTGTGACAGACAAACAGTAGATATGCCAAGAGGGAAAGCATATAAATGTATCTGGTGCAAAAGTTTAAATGATTCAATAAGGGAGAGTGAGAAAGAGAGAGTGAGAGCTAAAGTGCAATTGTAAAATAATATAAATAACTGAAATGTAGAACTGAGATATTAATTAGTTGTAACTGATTTTGTTTATAGGCACTGTTTAGTTTTTATTTATACAAATTAAAACAGTTTTTCTTCCCCCTCCAATAATTGTATCTGATATATAATGGAGCTTCAATGGTCAAAATTAAGCTACTCAACACTGTTTAGTAGAAGACAGAAGGGGCAATGGTAAGGCAGTATAGTGCAACTCACTCTGTAATAGAAAAGCAAGAATGGCATTAGATCTTCATTGGTGATATATATATATAATCATCCTAGTAAAGACAGGCTTTCCAGTTTTATGTATTATTTCCCTTTAGCTTACCTGTGCTTTCTAAAATGAGAGAACACAATTTCAAAAAAAGAGGAAACAAGTATAAGTTCATAACGTTTGTTGTTACAAAAAGCAGATGCTGCTTTAAAGAAAACAATTAATCCTAGGAATTTCTGTACAATAGACCTCAGCAAACCTTTCCATCTTAGATGGACGACTTCCGCTCGAGACCCTAAAAGATTACGATACACATACATCTAGAGTAGTTTATTGCAAAACTAATATTGTAACTGTAAAAAAACCCAGATTCCATACAAGAATACTGTTCAAATGGAATGTGTTAAAATAACATTTATTAATAAATACTTTATAAAATTCTATGTGAATACTACATTAATAGATTCCTGTTTAAATTTTGCTTTGGTCCTCATGAATTTTCATAAATTCACTATATACTTTTTTTAAAAAACTGTGGTGTTAGCTGCTAAAAAGCACACTCTATGCTAACTAAAAGACTGTTTTAAACACTTAATATTGTTGCTTAAAAAAATACAAATCCCCCAAAAGATGGTTTCGGACAACAGTTACAGCTGGTTTTGTTAGTTAACAGGACAAGATCAGTTAACATGCTAAAATCCATATATATTGAGGCAAGTAATCACCTGAAGTTGAACCATTGACTTTCCACTATTCAGAACATGGGCTGCATATATTTAGTTATACTGCATGAATTAACTCCAAATAGCAAGAAATGCTCTACATCCACCTCCTCAGCATTGTCCTAGAAATACATGATAGCGCACAAATTACTTGTCTCCCACAGGCAGTGTTATGAATATGGCTTGCATAAATTGACGCAGGAGGATGAAATGTTGGAATCACAACACGGCACTTTTGGGAAAGTATTGCATTCATCCATGGCTGGGGTTTCCAACATACTTTCTTTCAGTGTCACACATTCAGCGATGCTGTACGTAGAAATGTTTAACATGTGGATGCTTTATTTTGAATGAGAAAGGTGGCCAGGATAATCCATCTGTACTGTTAACTCTCATGAAATAAGGCTGGGGAGCCATTCTGATAGTTCACTGGCAGTGACTTTGAGGACAGCTGCAATAGGTTGAAGAAAGGCAGGTGTAACAAATATCAGTCTCCAGTAGTAGCCCAGGGAAAATTAGAATTTATCCTTGAATGAAACAGCACAGAAAATGGATTTAGAATACCAGAACTTAAAAATAAGCGGCTTTTGCTTAACAGGAGATGTTCTCTGGTGAAAGACATAGGCCCTCTTCACGCACCTCTTACACATCAGAGTCTCCAATGAAATGACTTGTAAGGACCACTTGCTTAAATAAGGGTCAGTCCTCCAAAAAAGCAAGTATATTTTAATCATGATGGAAGTTAATCTTTTGAGCAAAATGAAAGGTGAGTGGTATGGTTGGTCCTTTTACTGATATACCTAATATCAATATGCTGCATGGTGTTTTAGCCTGTGAATCTTGCACTCAAACTTACAAGAAGCAACAGCAAATAGCTTTCATTCTTTACTTATTTCCACATCACTAATAACAATTATACCTATAGAGAGGAGACAGTTAATTATAATTACACATTTAGGCAAATGCATGGTTGGCTTGCCTAGTTACCATTAAAAAAAAGACATAATTGAGCTATATATAATACACATCAGTCAAACTGTCAAGTTGCTGGATTTAACAAAACTCAGGCAAGATTTTTTTTTTAGTGTAGAGGCTTTCAGTTTAACAGCTAAATATTTCAGCTGAGTCTGAACAAAAGTAAAACCAAATCTTAATTCTAGTGCAGTGTAGCTCATTTGTGTTTCTAATATTATCAACAGTTCTTTTATAATGTATTTAAGTGCTATCCATGCAAAAAAAAAAAAGTTTAAACTAAATTAATACTATGATGGCATTTTTGTGGGGGAGGTTAGGTGGGGGATTGATGGTGAGGCATAAAATTTGGACTGATAATACTTCCTGTGTTTTATAATGGAGCTTCAACTGGAACTTTATGTTTAAAGCTGTATATTTGAACAAAAATTTTCTTAGTAGCTATGAGGAAGCAAAACCATTCAGTTATCACTACTGGACTTTAAAAATGAATTACAGATTCAATATTTAAAACATTTTAAAAGTATATGTTTGCTAAAATATAATAGAAAATCCTTTATATTTGTTTTTTTTCTTAATTGTTTTGGTTCTTAGACTATATAATCAAGTAATGATTTATACTGTACACTCAAAATCTTCTTCCAAAAATATTTGCATAAATGGAAAGAGAGTTGTTTAAGAATACTGATAAAAAGTTAACTGAGTTACCAAGATAAAAACTAATCCAGAAATTATGATTCATGATCCTTAGAGATTGCTTTCCCTCCCAAAATGGGCTCTAATCACTACGGTGCTTCATGGGTGAGGGGAGGAAGGGAAAAGGCCTTCATTTGTTTGGTTGTTGTTGCTTTAAATAAAAACCAGCCTTTGAAAAACTATTATTCCTCCCTTAACAATGAAATGTCCTTTGTGGAAAACAACTCATCTTGAGAATGAAGAGTGTTTAGCAGTAGAGTATTTGCCAGGAGTAATGTTAATTAGCATTTGTTTTTTAAAAATATGCAGTCTCAAACATTTGTCACAACAGAGTAAGAGTCTGGTCCTGCTCCCATTGAAGTCAATGATGAGATTTTTGCCACTGATTTCAGTGGAAGCAGAATCAGATCCAAACATACCGAAAACTAACACAACTAACTGGCTGTTATCTACTGTGCTCTTAAGGATTGATTTCCTTTATGTGACTGGTGCTATCTCAGGGTGAAAGTCACTTCTGTGCTGAGGGTCAGTACAAGGCCTACAAGGCCCAATTCAAAATTGGGTTTAATTAGGATACAAGAAGTGCCTTGGCCTTTTTTTTTTTTTTTTGACCCTTGGCATAGGGTGAATTTCATCCACAGCAATATAGCAGAGTTTACAGCATTCTTGTAGCAAACAGCAGCTAAAAAGTGCTTTTAATGTCATGCTGGGACTGATCCTCAGCTAGTTAAATTAGCATAATAGCATCATTTATATGAACGGTGCTGTACTGATCTATGCCAGCTAAGGATCCATCCCACATGTGTTTAAAAGATCAGCTGTGAAGAACTGGCCTTTTCCTGGTAGTTAACAATAACCTATTCCTCACTGGTCAAACTGATTTAATGGGCTATAAATGAAATATAAATCTGAGGCTATTAGCAGTTGATGATGGAACAATGTCACTTGTTTAGTGAATGGAACCTTTCTGAGTTATTATATACTACATGGCTTTTCTACATTAACAATTGGCAGTGTGAAAAAAACAGTTGTAATAAACAGGTGTGATTTGCTATCCTTGTACTTTGCCATGGACATTTACAACACAAGTTTGCAAGGCTTCTTCCCCCTAGCACCAGCACAGCTGGCTTTCAATCGTGCATCACCTGTGGCTAAACTACTTTCACTGTTTATTAAAACACTAAATCAGGAGCATTAAACTCCTGCATATTTCTTTTTTAAAAAGCAAAAGTTCAGTGCAGCCCAGCTGTGGGTGAAGGGCTATTGAAAGCAGTGACCATGCCAACAGTTTTTTTCCACAGGGAGAGGGAGGGGCATGAAGTCTTTTCTTCTTCATTAGTATTCTCAGAAGAAAAAAGGAGAAGAGAGACTTGGAATGAGAAGACAGGAGGAAGCTTGAAGGAGAAAGAGCCACAGAGTTTAGAGAGGGAAGATGCAAGAACAAAAGAGAGAGCTTAGGTAGAAGAGGGACAAGAGAGAAATGAAAGAGGCAAGCAAGACAAGAGGGCATATTACCTGGGTTTGATTTTGTTTTGATATCCATGTATTATATAGCCATTCTTTGCTCTGAATACATAGTGGGGTTCTGATGATATTGCAAAGCTAACTCACTTTCTCATGTGCTATCACCAGACTCCCTGAATATCTATGTAGCCTATTATTCCTAGTTACCTATGTGTGACTTTGGCTAACAAGCTGCCGTTTAACAAAACTCCATGATTCTGAGGCCTCGGGCTAGACTGGTAAGAAGGAAATACAACTATGTACAGAAACATTTCAGTTTATAAACAAGTAACTGGTACCAAAAAAATTGGAAAAAGCACCAAAGCATTTCCCAAGCTGATAGCATATTAATTGCATAACTCCCTTTTTGTAACTAAGTATAAAAGGCATATTTTAATAACTATAAAAATGAAAGCCAGAGTCTTCCAAGGACTGAGGAGTCTTCCAGGGCTGAGTTAGTGTTGAAAATGTCCTTAACACAAGGACATTTGATTATGCTACCACACTCCCATAGCAGTTTCTGACCAATCCGTTTTAAAGAATTGAGTTCATGTCTGTTCTATGACTGGCAAGCTGACTGAGGGTGGAGCTTCCTACGACATCGCTGACAGAAGAGGAAGTTGTAATGGTATTATGCTGGATGACTTGCTGTTGTGAGCAAGCTGGGACGGGGCTTGCAGGAGGACTACTCTCAGGACCTGGGGAAAAAAGAACACACAAACTAAATGTTGAATGACTGTGATGTGGTACAGTACTGTTAAATAGAAGATGGACAACCAAGGATGCAGTCGTGCCAACTCCAATCATTCAAAATAATGAGATTTTAACAATAATAGACATGGAGGGTGGGTTTTTTTGTTTGCCTTTGAGGTTTTTAGAGCCTTTAAGGTTCACATTTTCAAGCTTTTCTCCACGAGGGCTAGAAACTTACTCCCTTTTAAAAATGAGAGTCATGTAATAACCTGACTCTAGGAGCTGGGACTTTTTCTTAAAGGCCAAATACCACAAGACCTGTGATAAAAATTATGAGAGTTGGTAACAGGGTGCTTAAATACTTTATTTATTGCAGCAGAGGGTATTGAAATATGCATTACAATGCAATGCAGCACAGAAATGTTAATATAAGCAAGACTTAGTAGTAAAGAAAATGAAATCCCATTGTCCTTAGGACTAATACTAATACTAGGCCTTATTCACTTTGGTGCAGCAGAGATGGAATCTGGCCCTATTTCCCATATTGATGATTCTCCTAATGTAAAGAAACTCCCAGAGGGGCATAGAGCTGGTATAGCTGGCACATATGCAACCTTTCCTGGAGACACCAGTGTGGGGGTGAGAGGGAGGGTGTGTGTGCATGGTGGGGATACGGCTGGAGCACACTGAACTCTGACTGTTTGTTGCTTTAGGGGACTATTGCCATCTGGCACATATTAGAATAGCTCTCAGGCTGTTTTGGAGCCAGGCAGAGAAGCAGGGAGTCATAGCAATCTCCCTCTGCCATGCTGTGCAGAAACTCAGCCCAGCAGAACACCTGTTCCTACACGTGCAGTGTGACCACTGGGATTGTTTCTCTCTCTGGTTAGCTACTGTATCTTCATTAACTTTTTCTTTTTTAATGACAGATGAATATTAAAGAAGAGCTTGAAGAAGAGATTGTGTACCTCAGACATACCAAGTTCAGAGTATGGAACCATTTTCATTGGAGGAAAATGTTTCAAATTTATTCCTGCTTAGTTTTTCTTTCTATGATTAGACTCTTTTGGGTTCCACCATTACACCATTTACCAAAGTACATGTTAAGGATCCGCTCCGAGGTACTTTACTGGACCCACCAGCATTGTTGCCTGTCATACATTTGTCAGAATGGAGCACTGAGTTCACTGGGACTCCTCTGCAGGGGAACAAGTGTCTGTGTGCATCTCATTGTAGGCACAGTGCCGTTGCTTCAAGCACTGTGACATAGAGACTAGTTTTATTTTATGCTTCAACCACACCATGACATTTTTGGTTGGTGCTTGGTAAATACATACCTTTATTTTGCAAATTATTAATCATTAAAACATACAGTCCCAATCCAGCAGACATCAGTCTCCTGGCAGATGCAGTAGTTTGCCTTCAAGCAGTCAATTTCAGGATTAGGGTACATAACAGTCTTAAGAGTGCGCCTTTAAATTTATCTGCTCACTCCCCAGATTTTTCATTTTAAACCTTCAATGCAAGTACTGAATGGATGGAGGAAGAGACTGGTACCTTTGACGGCTATTCTTATGAATGATTGTAGACCATGGAAATACACCAGTTACTTACTTATATATCCTTGCGACTCTTTCTGCATGGCTGTTATTGGACAGTCTTTATGTGTTAACAATAACTGTTTCAGCTGTGCTACCTCATTTTTCAACATGGAAACCTCATTCTAGAGAAAAAGAAAAAAGACTTTTACTTAAGACAGTGACAAAAAGTTAACAAACAAGTGAGACTTCTCCTGTCACTATAACTAAGAAAACTGAGCTGCATAAGATTGATCTTTGCACTAAATTTGGCCCACTGTATGAGAATCCTTTTACACGTAGCTATTGAGACAAATTCTTTCCGTTACATCTGTGCCAATCTGGAGTATCTCCATCAACTTGAGCTATTGTAACCTAGAGTACTAGTCTTGCCTCTGGATGCATTTACAGATTGTGTCATATTATTACTGTTATTTAAGCAGCATTGTCAATTTACTGTATGTTGTATACACAATTCTGTAGGTCTGAAGTATGTACATTATGTGTGTATAATTATTTTTGGTATAATGGAAAATAACACAAATGTTAATTAAAACAGCCTTAACAAAGACATTTATAATAAGAAAAAATCCTTGCTCCAGGTTTTTCTTTGATCTAAAATGTGTCATCTTACCGTTTAAAAAAATAAGATAATCTTATCTTGCTTGCAAATCTGGACTCTTCATTATCATAGATAAGGCTTATAGAATCATATATAGAATCAGAGTGGGAAAAGATCCATTAGATAGTATGAGTGGTGATTTGTAGAAATTTTTACTCCTCCCTGCAATTTCACTGTAAACCAGAACTCCCTCATCCATGGTATGTTAGACTCACTTATCCTGAGCTCTCTCAACAACCACGGACATAAAAATACAGTAATATATAGTAAACACATTTCAGTGATTTTTCAACTATTTTAATATGTAGATTTATATAATGTAATTTGTCATACTATATGGCCAAAATTCCTTTTAGTAAAAACAGGATTAGTTTGCCACAAAACTACTATTTAAAATTTACCAAGTAGTGAAACCTTGTTTCCTTAATTAACTGAGTGGAGGGATTGGTTCCTTCTTAAAATTAAAGGAGTTTGGGTTTGTCTAAAAATTGCTCCCACCTGATCTGTTGTAATCTCAATTTTGACTGGGGTTGTGTCTGTAAATTTAACAACTCCTTGGGAAGTCTGATTTCACATTAAAAAATACATTTGTTTTTTAATGATTGTCCAGTTTATTTCCAGAAACTTCCACTTACATCAGTCCCCACTAGCTGGTGATTATAGAGCATGATTGAAAAGCCATTGGTAGAGCCAAGGAAATTTCTATGGATTTCTCTCTTTCCCACATAGATTAAAAAAACACTACATAAGTAATAGAAACAGGGTGTATAATTAGGAAGGAAAAGGGGTTTGTTTTCTTTACATCTATCCCAAAAGGTCTAGGCATTTAATTTGTTAAAATATACAAAAACTAAGAACAACCCTCTCACCCCCACAAACTCCTTTTACTTTTCAGAACCAAACGCAGCTGTCAACACAAGACTCTGATCCTCGGCAACATTGTGGTTCCTTTCTGCTGCTCTGCTGCTACAAAATGTTCCTAATGCTGGGGTATCTAGCTATGGGAAGCTCGCCCTGGAATAGGGGATATTCCAGTGGTACACATTCAATATAACAGTCTTGCAAAGTTCAAATCTAGGAACCTGAAAACAATTCTAACTAACTTCACTGCACTTAGAACTAAGAAAATATTTTTGAAAAGGCACCATCTGACCATTTTGGGTTTATGATGACAAATGCAATGATGTCTATACATAAACACAAAGACTATGGGGAATAAATAGGAAGAATTGGAAGTATTAGTATATAAACTGAGTTATGTCTTAATACGTGTGTGGCACTCTAACTCAAAGCAGCACCCCAGAATACCCATATTCGCTCTGCCATATAATTATGATATATTTCATATGAAGCATGCCATGTAAGATAGCATATGAAAGGTCATGATGTGCTGGAACCCACTGTTCTCTCAAACTATGTATATCATCAGTGTGTGTGAAGTTTTTGCTGTATGATACTGAAATATGTTTTAAGTTTTAGCATCTCTTCTGCTAGTTCTCCAGTTACAACAAAGGAGGTCACTCACTCCCAGGAGATGTTAAATGACCATTAATCAGCAGGAGAGTTGTAATCAAGGGATTCACAGTGCTGTAAGAGGGCTGCAAAAGCATCACACAATGGGGGATTATTCATTTCTGTGACTAAGCAAGGACTAGACTTGGGGCGAGTATTTTCCAGGCACATGGACTGAGGCTATGAAATACCTGACAGTGGCATCATGCTTTTGCCTTTCTCCTCCCCACCAGCGCTGGAAGCAACATGAACGCTGGGAAGACACAGATTTGAACTGAGGAGACTGGTCCCAGGCTTAAAGGGGCAGCCTGTGTATTAAGAACTATAACCTACCTGCAACATCCACTGGGGTGAGAAAAACTGCTTGATCGAAATACTGCCTAGTCTAATAAGGTTTAAGATTTAGACTGCACATTTTCCTTTTATTTTCCTTGTTAACTATATCTGACCTTTTGTACCTACCACTTAAAATCACTTAAAATCTATCTTTCTGTAGTTAATAAATCTGTTTTATATTTTGCCTAAAACAGTGTTTTGCTTCAAGTGCTTTGGAAATATCAGCTCAGGCTAGAAAGGGCAGTGTGTATCCTCTCCACATTGAGGGTGGGTCAGACTAGATAATAAACTTACACTGGTCAGACTTCTGACCAGGGCAAGATGGTACAGTTCTTGATTGCAAGACTGGTTGCTTGGGAGACTTGCTGGTGCCTGTGTGTGTGTTGTACCATGTGATAACAGTGCATGGAGGGATTTGTTGCTTGTCACTAGCAAAGCATTGTGAGAGACAGACCAGACTGGAGAGTTAAGTGGGTGCATCAGTACCGCAGTTCCAATTGTACTCTAGAGATCTTGTCACATGGTGTCACTGACACTTGGTGGGATAAGGGAAGGAAGTGGTGCTGCATTATACATTAAAAATACACTCCAGAAGGAAGTAAGAGGCAGATCAGTTGAAAGTCTCTGGATAAAGATTAAAAGGGGGAAACAAGGAATGATGTCATGGTACAGGTCTACTACTTGATTCTGACCAACAGGGGAATTGGCAGGGACTATAAAGGTGGAAGGCAATTTGGGTGAAAGTGATCATGAAATTATAAGTTTCATGATCCTAAAGAGAGGGAATGAAAACATCAGAATAAGGACAATGGACTTCAAAAATTATACTTTATAACAAACTTCAAGAATTCATGGGTAAGGTCACATGGAAAGAAAATCTAAGGGATGAAGGAGTTCAGGAGAGCTGGCAGTTTCTCAGGGAGACAATATTAAAGGCACAACTGCAAACTAACTCAATGCAAAAGAAAGATGGATAGAAAGGTTAAGGCACAAAATGAGATTAAACTAGCTATAGACATGAAAGGTAACAAGAAAACATTCTATAAATACATGAGAAGCAAGAGAAAGACCAAGGACAGGGTAGGTCCATTACTCAATGTGGGGGGTGGGGGAAACAATAACAGAAAATGTGGATATAGAAATGACTTTTTTGTTTCAGTTTTCACCAAAAAGGTTAGTAGTGATTTGATGTCTAACTTAATGAATGCCAGTGAAAATGATGTAGGATCAGAGCTGAAACAGGGAAAGAACAGGTTAAAAATTACTTAGGGCTGGGCTACACTTACATTTTATAGCCCTCTAACTTGCTGGCTCAGAAGGGTGAAAAATCTCCCCCCTAAGTGCAACAAGTCTGAGTGCTTTAAAGCGCTAGTGTGGACAGGCTCCGAGTGCTCCCAGCGCTCGGAGCTAATCCTCTCATGGAGATGGATCACCAGTAGCACTGGGATACCTCTCTCCCAGTGCTCGCACGCGACCACATTCGTACTTCAAAATGCTGCCTGTGGAAGCGCTTTGAAGTTTCCAGTGTAGACATACCCTTAGACAAGTTAGATGTCTTCAAGTCACCAGGGCCTGATGAAATAAACATTATAATACTGAAGGATCTTACTGAGGAGATATCTGAGCCTTAGAAAGTATCTTCAAAAAGTCAAGGAAAGGGCAAATATCTTGCCAATCTATAAAGAATGATAACTAGGGGCATTACAGACCAGTCACCTTAACTTCAGTGCATAAAATCGTAAGACTGGCCATACTGGGTCAGACCAAAGATACGTCTAGCCCAGTATCCTGTCTTATGACAGTGGCCAATGCCAGGTGCCCTAGAGGAAATGAACAGAACAGGTAATCATCAACTCATCCATCCCCTCTTGCCCACTCCCAGAATCTGGCAAACAGATAACATTTGCTAGTTAAGAACATGGCTAATAACCATTGATGGATCTATCCTCCATTAATTTATCTAGTTCTTTTTTGAATCCTGTTATAATCTTGTCCTTCTCAACAATCTCTGGCAGAGTTTCACAGAGTGACTGTGGGTTGTGTGAAGAAATACTTCGATTTGTTTGTTTTAAACTTGCTGTCTATTAATTTCATTTGGTGACCCCTTAGTTATTGTGTTATGAGAAGGGGTAAATAACACTTCCTTATTAATTTTTTCCACATCGGTCATGAGTTTATACACCTCAATATATATCCCCTTAGTTGTCTCTTTTCCAAGCTGAAAGCCCCAATCTTATTAATCTCTCCTCATATAGAAGCTATTCCATACCTGAATCATTTTTGTTGCCCTTTTCTGAACCTTTTCCGATTTTAATATATCTTTTTTTGAGATCAGGTGACCACATCTGCACAAGATGTGGGCATACCATGGATTTATATAGAGGCAATATGATACCCGGAACGGTAATGGAGCAAATAATTAAGCAATCAGTTTGCAGACACCTAGGTCATAAGTAACAGTTAGCATGGATTTGTCAAGAACAAATAGCTTCCTTTGACAAGGTAATAAGCCTTGTGGATTGGGGGGAAGCATTAGGTATGGAACATCTTAACCTTAGTAAGGCTTTAGATACTGTCTCGCATGACCTTCTCATTAACAAACTAGAAAAATACAATCTAGATGGAGCTACTAAAATGTGGGTGCATAACAGATTGGAAAAGCTTTTCCAGAGAGTTGTTATCATGGTTCACAATCAAGCTGGAAGGGCATAACAAGTGGGGTCCTGCACGGATCAGTTCTGGGTCTGGTTCTGTTCAATATCTTCATGATTGATTTAGATAATGGCATAGAGAATACTCTTATAAAGTCTGTGGATGATACCAAGCTGGGAGGGGTTGCAAGTGCTTTGGTGGACAGAATTAAAATTCAAAATGATCTGGAAAAACTAAAGAAATAGTCTGAAGTAAACGGGATGAAATTCAGTAAAGACAAATGCAACGAACTCCACTTAGGAAGGAACATCAGTTGCACACATGGGAAATGACGGCCTAGGAATGAGTTCTGCAGAAAGAGATCTGAGGCTTATAGTGGATCACAAGCTAAATATGAGTCAACTGTTACCAAAAAAAGCATACGTCATTCTGGGATGTATTAGTAGGAGCGCTGAAAATAAGACACAAGAAATCATTCTGCTCTACTCTGTGCTGATTAGGCCTGAACTGGAGTGCTGTGTCCAGTTCTGGGGTCACATTTCAGGAAAGATGTGAACTATTTGGAGACATTCAGGTGAAGAGCAAAAAAATTGATGAAAGGTCTAGAAAACATGACCAGTGAGGGAAGATTGAAAAAATTGGGTTCATTTAGTCTGGGGAAAAGAAAACTGAGGGAGGACATGATAATAGTTTTCAAGTACATAAAAGGTTATTACAAGGAGGGAGAAAAAAGTTCTGTTTAACCTCTGAAGGTAGGACAAGAAGCAATGGGCTTAAATTCCAGCAAGGGTTGTTTAGGTTGAACATTAGGAAAAACTTCCTTTCAGGGTGGTTAAGCACTGGAATAAATTGTCCAGGGAGGTTGTGGAACCTCTATCATTGGAGAATTTTAAGAACAGGTTAGACAAACACCTGTCTGGGATGGTCTACATAATACTTAGTCCTACCAAGAGTGCAGGAGACATTTGATTCCTGGCAACCTGCAATAGCAGCCTTAACCAGACAAAATCAAGTGCCTTTGGTGCAGATCCTGCTGCCGCCTGGACGTTGACCATTTATCGCTTTCAGACTATATTTACATTCTGTTCCCTTCTTTTTTTTACCACCAGGCCATTCTATTTATAATTGTGTTCCACAGTCTTTGAATTAGAATTAGCTGCATACCCTTTTCTGAAGAAGCCTTTTATAGATGAGTTATGGTCACTTAAAAAAAAAAATAAAAAGAGTGACAAGAAAAATAAATAAATATATGACTCAGTCCTGTAAAGCCTCTGAATCCCAAACTTTTCCTGGCTGGTTTTGCTGAAATTAAAATGTGTTTCTCATTTACAAGTGTATATCTTGATCGGACAACTTTAATTATATCTGCGTTCTCATTATTAATCTAATGTGCAGCGGTAGCACATATGACAAGCAGGGGCTGGTGGTGTATCAAATGCCCTTGAATGTAAACAGTGCCTCTATGTCTTGGGAATATAGACAGTAGCTCATACCTGAAGCTGCATATTTGTCTGGGTGAGTTCTTCTGCTTTCTTTTCCAGTGACATCACCCAGACCTTCCTCTTCTGTCTGCAGCGTGTGGCAGCCGCTCGATTCCTCTCCAGAAATTTCCGCCGCCTCTCATCTGGGTCTTCATCCACCACCCTCCTCCGGCGACCCCCAGTGGGCTGAGGCGGCTGTATTGTTTGAGTGGGCTGCATCTGCTGTGCCGCTGGTGAAACCTAATGGGAAAACAACAAAAAACAAATTCAACCTAGATGGTGAGTGGATGGGCTCCAGACGATGCTGCGAATTCTAAAAAAGAAGAAAAAGTGATGCCAACAAGCATTTAACAAAAATATGAACAGAGTGTATTCTGAGATGGCAGACTTTCTGGCAAGATATGAGAGTGGCACAAGTAGAAAGACTCCATCAAATGCCACTTAAATTATTCTTTGACAAAAAGCCAACACTGTTAAGGGGAGATCTTTGGAGTGGCCTCCTGAATAGCAGCCAGGGTTATTAAAATGTTTTATTTAAGTTGTGACAAAGAAAGAACCTGATTGAAGAATGAAATGTCAGCCTACTCATGGTGACTTTTAATTAATCAAAGCAAAAGACTGGAGGCATTGGGATTTTTTTCATCCCATTCAGAGTCTGAGGACATCTCAGTTTAAGGTATGTTGAAGTATCGTACATATCTTTGGTGATACAGCTGTAGTGCTATTAAAACCTTAGGCTGGGATTTTCTAAGGCATCTAAGGATCTTAGGTGACTGGCTCCTATTAAAAGTGAAGGGGAGTCAATTGCCTAACTCCTTTACTTACCTTTGAAAATTCCAGCCTTAATCATGCTACAGCGTCAATGTGGCATAGAGGACTCAGTAGAAGCCTGATCTGTCCAATCAGAATTAATCCTGGTATTCTGGCTAATGGCCAAAACCTGCAACTTGTCTCTGGTGACTTTAGGGGTTGGGAGTGCTCAGCAAGTTGTAGGATTGAGCCCTAAATTTCAACTCAGGTAATTACAATCTGTCTGCCATCCAGGTGTCAATTAAAAGCATGCCGTCCCCTTGCAAAATCACTTTTCTGTCTGAAAGTTTTATTCTAAAGTTGCTGTCACTGACAGAAGTCAGCGAGCATTATTCTATTTTGCAGTTTGTTTATTTTATGCATTGACAGCACTTTGTGTACAGACAGTTTCACTTTGTCCCTGTATAGCTGGTTAGTTTCCCCCTTGCTGAAAAAAAAACCTTATAAAAAGAAACATGAGCAGAAAAAAATCAATGAAAAAAATCATTTAAAGAAGGAATTTTTTTTAAAAATGCCAGGACATATTGTTTGCGGGATGTTTATTACAAACAGATTTTTTAAAAATTAGCCAGTTCTTACACACTCTGGTAAAAAGCCATAAACCATGTCCACAATGTTGCTACCACTGGTGGAGCTGCACCAGTAGAGAATTAGTTTGCTCGTGTAGACGCAGTCACTGTAGTTACTAGCATTGCGGTGGTGGAGTAATGTTTGGGACTTTCCTTAGCATGTAGTTCCCCCTAAATGGCTAAAGGAGGTTATTGTTGAGTAAAGCCAGCTGCTCCCCATCCACTGGGGCTGAGCTTGCTACTTCTTTAGTAACACATCTGAAATATAGAGGCCTCAGAGATCGCTTTTAATGTCAACATAACATCAAAGGCCTTTCACTTTCTCACATACACCACCTTTTGAGACTTCAAAGATTGGTTATTTATGTTTCTGGGCACCAAAATCTTTCCTTTGCCTGTTACTCTCTCCATTTCCATCCAGCATAAAAAGCTTTTCTGTCTCTTGGTTCTGTCCATTGGGCCTGCTGTGCCAGCATATAGCTATAGAATTTTTTTTATAGGGTGATTTTATTCTGAATAAATAGTGAATAGTTTAATTTTCAGTAAGAAGTGATCAGTCGTTGGCTAGTAACAGAAAGTTAATAGAACATCTTCCTTCCATCTCTGGCAGGTATTAATTAGGAAGGCTGTAGTTGCATCATTAATGATGTCACGTGGGACAATTAATTGAACCTCCCAGATATATCATGACCCTGACGTCTATTAGGCCTTATCTTGATAATTGTCTAAGCATTATTCTCCAAGGAGGGCTCCCTCTCTACCCCGTGTGTTGCATACTCCATTAAGAAAGAGGATGTATAAGTATTATCATTAGGATTCATTCATTTTTAAGGGATGCTCATCATGTATCCTAATCTACACGTTGGTAGAATGGCAAAAAGATCAAAACAAAATGCAAACAGTCCTGCTCTGCCTAAGTTGTCATGGTTTGATCGAAAGAAATTTCAGTGTGAAAAATATAACAATACTCACAGCATTTTTGTAATACCTGAAGCAAAGCAGCTCCCACAAAATAAAACATCTATCACTCAGAAAGGAACACACAAAATGATTATTTCTACCTTGATCCTTGATCCAATACTTCCCTCTATTCTTTGTAACTTAACACAGGATTAGTACTCATTCATTCAGTTTAGCAAAACATAATTCATTAGGTTCATGTGTGGCTTAAAATGCCTGTTGAAAGCATTCAGTTAATTCTGACATTACACAAAGACATGGTGTGGAATAATGGAAGTTATGACAACGGGGGCATGGAGCAATAGACATCATGCCTTTCTTTGACAGGAGGCGTGGAACTGAAGTATCAGGCTCAAGAGAAAAAGGAAGTTAATAATTAGTAAAATGCACCATAAAATTAATGTGTCTGCTGAAGCAATCTGACCCTCAAAGAGGCCAATACTGAGTGATTATGGATGGGTTTAGAAAGTAATAACCTTGTATTTATTACTTGCAAAAGCCCGTAATGCCCCCTTTCAGAAAGTGTTACTGCTGTTGTGTATCAGGAAGAGACTATTGTGTTGTCAAGGGAAGCAGCTGATCTATAGATCTTATTTAGCCCCCAGCCAGTGGTTCTCAATCATTTCATGACAATTATGCCTGTTTACAAGATCAAGACCTTCTCTGTATCAGCTGCTGCCCACAGTCTCCAGTTCCACTGTGGGTGCTCTAAACTCCACGTTCCTGTTTGAAATGAGCTCCACCAAGGCTTGAAGTGTTCACCGTGGAATCAGATCCAGCCAGAATGGTATTAGGCCCCATAACAGTTCATCATTAAATTAAAGAGCAGGAAGCCCCAAATTCTGAGGCATGTAACAGAGGTGGGGTGCCAATATACTAGCTCATTAGGCTGAATGGTCTGTTATACTTAGATTTTGTACATTTATTTTTCACTTGTAGTCAATTCATCAATACACTGGTAGCTCAAATCAGGGCTCTATCCTGCTCCTGTTTAAATGGAAGTTCTGCTATTTATTTATAGGCTTTTCTATGGTGCTCAACTCAAGTATCTCAGCACCTCAGGGAAAATCTCACAGGTATGGAACCTCCTTGCAAACGGAGTGCCATACAGACCAATTTCTAGCTAGGTCCTTTAGGCAGCCTGGCTGGATGTTCAGTCTACATCTGTCTTTGGCAATCTTATCTGAAGCTTTTGGCACCTCACGCGCACTAACTAATGTATCCTCACAACACCTCTGTGAGGCAGGTAAGTATTCTTACCCTCATTTTAAGATAGAAAACTGAGGCGCAGAGAGATTAGGTGACTGTCAAAGACAGAGCAGGGAACCCAGATCTTCTGAGTCCCCATCTAGTGCTCTGAGCCCCAGGATAACCTGTTCTCTGTCACTGACTTCAAGGAAAGCCAGATCACACCTCTTTTGCTTTCTATGTTATAAGATTATATAGGGTCTTTAACTGCAGTTGTTAAAGACTCTGGAAAGAGTACATACTGTAGGGAAATCCCATCAACTTGCAGCAAGAGCAATAACGAAGTAAAACAAGATGTCAGGAAATAGTTAACATGGTTGGACAGTGGGATGTCAAATCCTTTTATTTTTAATGTCTTGTAAGTTTTTCTACAAGACTCATTACAGATGCTGCTATGAGGCATCTGTAAGCAACTAAGTGCTTTACAGATTTAACTCCTCCTAGATAATAAGAAGTCTCCTTTGTTCTGTATCCATGACTCCACTCCCATCCTTCTTAACTCAGATGATAACTTTGCTCTCCAGGCAATATACTGAAGTCATGGCTGACAGAGCTTTCTCTTTCTTCTCATATCTCCCTGGCTTGTCTGTCTTTCACCACCTTAAAATTTGGGCAGAAGTCCTCTTAACATCACCTCTGCCTATGTCAAAATCCTTATTTGTGAGTTCATTACTTCCTCTTTCAACTAATTGTTTTTCTTAATACCTACTATTTAAATGTTAGGGGGTTCAGAATGCTGTAGCAAGACAATACTTTCACTCCACAAAACAAGACCTTGTTCTTCCATCACAATTGCTGGCTTCCCATCATCTGAATCCAATTCAAAATTATCTTTCTGGATTAAATCTTTCTCCACTGACTGGCTTCATCCCCCGTCTCTCTTTCTCTCTCTCTCTCTCTGACATAATATTCACCTACTAATCCTCACCCGTTCTCCGAGCTAATCTTGGCCTTCCCTCTGTCTCTATTCTATAATTCTCTACAGTTGTACTTCCCTTTCACCTGATCTATCCACAGTATCTGGAATTACTATTCTCTCACTACAAGACAATGAATAACTTCAAGTCTTTAATTCTTGCCATAAAATTAGAGGCCGCCCTGACTGCAAACTTGGGGTTTGGATTTGGATCTGAGTGTGACCAAAATGCTAAAGCATTCAGAATTTGGATCCAGAACCAAAGTGTAGGTGTATTTAGATCTGCAGATTTTGTTTGAAGCCATCTATAATTACACTCTTATTTTTTGGGATAGCCTTATGATTGACATTCACTATAGAGTGTGTTGTGATACTTCATATGGAAGTTGCTATACTATATACAAAAAATATATACAGAGTCAAACTCATCCTTCAGATATGCATGTGCAATGCCATTTACTTCATTGGGGCTTGTGGGACCATCTCTGTGGGCAGAGTGTATTGAACAATTTAAAAACATGAGCTGCCAAATAGACGTCCACGCTCCTTAGACTATGTCTACACAGTGTTTTACAACCCATGCAATGAGTCTCAGAGCCTGTGTCTATGGATTGGGATGCTAAAACCAGCTGTATAGATGTTTACGCTTGGGCTCTGAAACCAGTCCCCTTCCCCAGGCTTCAGAACCCGAGCCTGAATGTCTACACAGCTGTTTTTAGTGCCATAGTGCCAGCCTAAGTCTGTGGACCCAGTCCTTGACACTTGCTGCTGCATGTTTTAAAATGCAGTGCGCCAAGCTACACAGTCTGCCAAACATACCAACAGCATAAATGTACACCTGGCACTTTGCAGAGATCCTGGCTTGAACAAACTTTGGGGACTTTTTGTAGAAAGTTAGAAATTTGAAATACATTTTTTTCTTTTTGTTTCTAAGTAAGTTTTGACCTGGGATTTTTGAGTTCGAGCTTGTTGTAAGGTTGTGACCTGGCAGCCTACAACAGAGTAAATCTATTAGCAGCCAGTGGACTTGCTTTTGAAAAGCCATGCACATGTAATCTGTTTTATTAAACTTGCATCAGAACAGAAGAAAATGACAGCTCATTAAGTGGTTCTACCTGTGCTTGTCCACCTGAGTGCAGTGGCGGGTGTGGAGAGGTCTGGTGATGCGCTGGGTGTGTGTGAAGGTGCGAGTGGGAGTGATGGTGTGGATGGTTCTGCTGGTGATGGGGTTGAGGATGAGGATGGTGTGCTGGATTCTGGTGCTGATGCGGGTATGGGTGATGAGGTGGCAGTGTCTGGTGCTGATGTGGATGTGAGTGCATATGATGATGTGGTGTCTGGTCCTGTCGAGAGCTCATCATCTCCATCATATGCCCCATGGTGTTCATATTTCCATTTGACATAGCTGCAGGATGATGAGTCAATGCTGCCTTCAACCTCTGAAATGGAAGAAAAAGGGTTGGGGGGAGAGAGAATTTGAAATCAATAATACATTTATTAGAGGTTCATATTTCCAGATTTGAAGAAACTCTTGACACCTGAAAGTGTCTGGTTCTGTAATTTTTGTGATTTTTCCCCTAGATTTTGCTTCTTGACTTAAGAATGGTGATTTTCATTTAACCTTCAATGTCTGTTAAGTTATAATCTAGTTTTCTGGTCATTATCAGTCAAAACCTATAGAGCACTATAGTGTTCTATAGGTTTTGACTGACAAAGTACTAAATCAATTAAATCAAGTACTAAACTAAATCAAAATCAAGTACTAAATATCTAGATTGTAATTTAACAGCTATAGATTTTCATATGATCGTGCTATTATGCTGTTGAGGAAAAATATTCTTTTATTCTTAGTCAGCTCATTAAGTTTAAAGTCCCATGCAGTCTTGTTTTTTTTAAAAAAAGAATACCCGCTAAAATGATGCATTGAACAAAGATCCACACTAAATTGCCATCCAGTATTATAGACATTTTTTATTGCCTCAAAGAAATAGAATATTGACCCTTTCTTAAATTTCAGAGCCCAAGAACACGTCACTTTATAATATTTTACCTCATAAGACCAAACCTTAGTCCTCTCACCAAACTAAAAAACTATTAGTTAAGTGTGATCTTGCCATTAAGGTTCTTTGTGTCTGAGCTAAAAAGCTCAAATGCTAGCTGTGGTTCATTGTTGCATACTAATTCCTGCCTCAGTGATATTTTCATGTCTTTTACTGATGCTGGTGTTGATTTTTGCAGTTCTAACTCAGGCAAAGCTGCAGTAAATGTCAACAGGATTCTTCTAATTCTCCCACCTTATGGTATCCAGCAATAGCCAAAGGATGTTTAATCTGACTAAGTATTTCAGGATAAGGTTCTTTTGTTCAATGATAGCTAAAGGTGGAAGAATTCCCCCCTTCAGTAACTGTATGGTACTAACTTATTAGCCATATTTTCACACCAACATAGTCTTCACATTGGATTACCTAAGACCAGCTTCCTATTTGAGCTCAGCAAAGTTAGTGCCAAAGTTAGTTGTTTTCCAAATCAAAATGTAGCCCCCCTCCAAAACTCCGGCTAGCCAGCACTTTTATATGTCATGAATACCTAACAAATGTGCCCACTCTGTATATGTCAAAACACTCTGAAGCTCAACTAAAGTGCGACTTGTTCTAAACAGCATAATTTTCAAGGCCAAAAACAGGGAGGGGAAGCCCTAACTTGCAAATAAACGTTTTCTTTTAGCTTCAAAAACTGTGGCTATCACTGTGGCATGACTTCAAGCAGAATACGTTTTGTTTTCTTTCCATAGTCCCTTCTACCACATCCATTTATTTGCGATAGCAAATAAAGAGAGTCAGCGAGAAGCCTGACATGCAGCTGGTTTCAGTCAATAGGGGTAATTTCCATTTGGTCTGTGGATTTTACAAGCTCCTTGTGCATGTTTCCCTATGGGAAGGTGGGCCAGCTGCCGTGGATCTGTATCCTCGTAAGAAACCAGCTATCTCCCTCATCCTGTCCCAGTGCAGCATGAGGGTTGTCCAGCCTCAGCGTTCCTTTAACTTTACACATCACTCCCAGGGCAATTTATTTTTCATTAACGAGAGGCTGCTGCCAATTAGAAACATTTGGGGAACTATAAACATTTTCCCTTGTCTTTGGCAAGATCAACTGTTTGTGTTGTAGAGCGCTAGAAACATCTCCAGGAATGTAGTAAATGCTTTGCATTGTGCATGTGTTGGGATGAGAGGGTAGACCTCAGTTTCATTGTTCGTTTGGGTCTGGTAATTCAAAACTGCTGTTTCATTGTTGTGTAGAATACAACGTGATGACTCTATATTTACATATTTTCTAGTGCATTTCAAGGCAAAGGGACTCAAACTAAGATATGATCAAGTACCCAATTGTGTTCCCAGTTATGCCACTGACTTCAAAGGGATCTTCTGATGCTCAGCAATTCTGAAAATTGGACTAAGAAAGAGGACAAGAGCACTTGGAATTCTACCATTTTTTTCCTGAGAGTAGGTGGCATCCACATTTCTGAAGATCCCCACACTTTTTCCTTACCATATATTCCCCCTCTAGATGCCTCACCTCTGAGTAACCAGCCACCTAGCCAAAACGGACTGAAGAACCTTTCTTTAATAGCCCCTCATTGCAGATCATTAGTTAACCAGAAGTCTGCTGTTGAGCATCACTGAGCAAACCCTGCCCCCAGCAGAAATGAGTAGCAAGAGACTATGATGAGGAATGAAATTAGGTTTCCTGCATGCATCTGCAATTTGTTTGACATCTTTACTTATTTTTTGCCATTTTTTCTCCTGTGTCTCAACATCAATAACTTGATGGTCAAAAAAACCTCCATATTTTTTCCAATAGAAATTTTTTCCCAACATCTCCAGTGGAAAACAATAGGTGTTTTTCAGTGTTTATAGAAGAAACCAAAAGTGAAAAAACAGATTTTTTTTCCTGATCACTAAGTTTTTAAAAACTGAAAATAATTTGGCATTAGACATTTTCTGTTAAAAAAAATCTGAAGCATGGATGAAAAAAAATCAGTGACAATATTTGTTTCTTTCTAAAATCTATTTTTGTTGAAAAGAAAGTTAAGCAAATTATTTTGATCATCTCAAAGCTTCAGTCACTGCATGAAATAAAACAGTTCTATTTATCTTTTGTTTTTTTTCTAGCTCCCCTCACAGTAGTACTCCAGGTTAGGACTGCAAGGAAGCAATAAGAATTTGAACATTGATGTTTTTCTAATTCTAATTCAGTTTGTGCTACTGCACTCATATAAATATATCAAGCAGTCTCTCCCTTTCCCCTGCTTAGTGCACATGTCTAAATCCCATTAACATTAGTGAAGAAACAGGACCGACTGTAGTATCAGCTTAATGTCTGCAATATCCTTTATCAGAGAGTGTAACATGCCCTTGCAAGCAGATGGAATGTGATCTGAAAGGTATTTCCTAGCTCTAACTACTATATCCTAGTCTCTAAAGTATGTTGTTGTATTATACGCTTCACAGAAAAAACAGGAAAAAAATCCATATTTTGGCCTTCCTTATACCTATATCTATAATAATGTAGCACCAATCTACAGGGGGAAGGCCTGACTCCTTTGAAGTCAATGGCAAAATTCCCATTGACTTAATGGTGTAATAATTTTACCCGTAATGTTTCTTGATAATGACAACATCTCCATATACCAATGACAAGCTAAGCAATCACTGTACAGTCATGCACAAGACTACCATAACTTATAGTATTGAAATGGGGAAACTTAGAACAGAATTTGGCCTAAGGTACTTTAGAGTGTCATAGTGGATTTTTCTCCTTGCCTTATGCAATGATTGTGACAGGGGAACATGAGAAAAAATTTCACCCAATTCTTAGCTGTTTACAAATATTTCATACTATAAATAGCAGAAATCACTTTCTGCAAATCTTCATGCCATTTAAGTCCATAAAAGCAAATTGTAGGTGATTCACTTCTATCCAATCAATGAGCACATTTCAGAGACTGATTAAACTCAGATGTCACTGTGACATTATCTGGACCAGTGATCTGCTAGGTCACTCCAATCCTCGACTCTGGGACCAGCCTTACCCTGCTCTGCTGTGAGAACCCCCACTCATGGGCTGCTCATGCAGAGCATGTAAGCTGCTCCCAGCAACGCGAGTGAACACTTTTGGCCAGCTACTGCTTGGACTGTATAGCCGAATGACACTAGCCATTATCTCTGGCACATCCCAGACACAACCCTTGAAACCGCTGTCTTGCAGTGTCCATTTATGCCTGCTGGATGCTGCAAGCTTATATGAGCTTATATAAGCTCCCTCCCCCTTATAGTCAGGTGAGCATTACCTCATTGTAGTCCCAAACTGATCAAGAGAAGCGGGGGTGACTCACTTGAGAATTCAAAAGATCCTTTGCTGTTGCCTAGGCCAGTGTCCTTTGTTCCTGTGAGGCTGGGCTGGGTTTGTCCCATACATGCCCTGATGAGGTATGAACTGCCCCTCTGCTCCTGGAGAGTTTTGCCTGGGCTTGAGGACACATTTGCAGCCTCATAACTATTTAACATGACTATAACAACAATGCTCAGTGCATCATGAGCCTTCCAAAGACACCTGGCATGACAAACTTAGCATTGGATACCACACAGTCATATTATAAGGATGAACATCGGGGTGCAGGGTGCTTCCCCAAGGTAGAGAGCATCATAGTAACATTGAGAGCTTGATCCTGCATTTCTGTGCATTTAAAACTCCTACTGACTTCAGAAAGAGTTTGAGGAATACAAGTTATGCAGGATCCAGACATAAATCACACTGTCCTAAAGTTAAGAGAAAGGGGATACAAGTTGCTGTTATTTTAATTGAGTGACCTTAAGCAAGATCACTGTGCCTCGGTTTCTCCCTCTGTGAAAGGGTAATAATGATATTGACCTCCTTTGTAAAACGCTTTGAGATATATGGATGCAAAGCAATATGTAAGAGTTGGGTATTATTATGACTCACTCTCAGGCTGTTTTGGCACCCTCCCATTCCTCTGAGCTCTTTTACATCCTCTGTAAGATTTTGTAACAGCACTATAAATGGATTGCCATTAAGTCTACAGTATATCTCAGCTTCTAATAAAAAGCTAACTCTGTTGTCCTCCCAAACGCAAACTTGCTGAATTGAATTAGTCTTTAAGAAGTGATAGAGATCAGCTGAAAACAATGAAACTGGCAATAAAACAAACTGCAGTATACACAAAAGATGTACCATCCGAAGTAACTGCCTTAATACCTCTGAGATCAGGGCCTGAACCTATGGTGTGCTGTGTAGCTTCATCTCCTACTGCCATCACTATATGTTGATGACATCATCTCACAAGATCTGATCTTTCGATACCAACCATTATTTGATACTGAACATTATCATTTTGTTATTTCTGGAAGTGTCACACTTGGGGAAGTTGTACAATGGTAGCGGCTGACAATAGTACAATGGCATTCATACAAAAGTACCATCCACTGGTGATGGCATTGTTGAAGGGATATCCATTGTTTCGGGAGTGCCTAAGTGTAAAGGTTGTACCACAATGGAAGTACCAACTTAAATAACAGTAATAATACATAACTTCTATTTGGTGATTTTCTTCTGTAAATCTCAAAGCACTTTACAGAGGAAGTAAGTACGCATCATCATTCCTGTGAAAAGAATATTTTTGGCTTCCAGTTATTTAGAAAAATAAGGGCCCTGTTAATTTATTCTGTATCCATTTTTAATGAATAAATACCCTATAACACGGACAAAAATATGTTGAAGGAATACCCTTGAAACATACTCTGTGTTCCTTGATTATTAAATGCATGAAGGGATATTGGTGAAATGTTAAAGTTGAAGTTTATTTGCACAGAACTCAGGAAATTCAAAGTTAAGGTTCCCACAATATTTATAATTTGTCATCTGTGTGTCCATTATTCCATTTTTATCCAGTATTTGATTATTCATTATTATAAGGAAAGGAAGGAGTGAGAGCAGCAGAATAAAGGCAATGGATTTCAAAAAAGCAGACTTTAATAAACTCAGAGAACTGCTAGATAGGATTCCAGGAGACAAAAATCTAAGGGGAAAGGGTGTTTAGAATCAATGGCAGTTTCAATTTAAAATTAAAGACACAAAATCAAACTATCCTGATGTGCAGGAAAGACAGGAAGACTAGGAGCTCTTTAACGAAGTGAAAATCAAAAAGGAATTCTACACAAAGTGGAAACATGAATGAATTGCTAACGAGGAGTACATAAAACTAGCACAAGTATATGGGGACAAAATCAGAAAGGCTAAGCACGAGATGAGTTATATTAGCAATGGGCATAGAAGGCAATAAGAAGAGGTTCTATAATACATTGGGACATGAGAAAGATAAAGAAAATTGCAGGTCTTCTGCCTAGTAACAGATGACATCAAGAAAGGTGTAGTGTTTATTACCTATTTTATTTCAGTCTTCACTAAAAAGGTAATTGTGACCAGACACTTAACATGATTAATATTAATCACAAGGGGAGAGAAACACAGGCCAACATAAGTAAAGAACAGGTAAAATAATATTTAGATAAGTTAGATGTATTCAAGTCATCTTAAAGTTCTTAAGAAACTAGCTGATAGAATCTCAAAATTGTTAGTAATTATCTTTGAGAACTCAAGGAGGACAGGTGAGGTCCCAGAGGACTGGAGAAGGGCAAGCATAACACCCATCTTTAAAATGGGGAACAAAACAGAACTGGGGAATTATAGACCAGTCAGCCTAACTTCCATACATGGAAAGATACTGAAAAATTATTAAACAAATAATTTGTAAGCCCCTAGAGGATAATACGGTTACAAGAATTACCCACCATAGATCTGTCAAGAACAAATTGTGCCAAAAATCAATCTAATTTCATTTTTTGTTGGGGTTAGTGGCCTAGTGGATAGTAGGGGAAGTGATATATCTTGATTTTAGTAATTTCTTTGACACAGTAATCCAGGACATTCTCATAAGCAAACTAGGGAGAGGAGTATGGATAAAATTACTATAAGATGGATACAAAACTTGTTGAAAGACCATACTCAAAGAGTAGTTACCAACAGTCAGCTGTGAAATTTGGGGATGTACCTAGTTGGGTCCCACAGGGTTTATCCCGGTTCTGGCATTATTCAATATTTCCATTAATTACTTGGATAATGCAATGGAGAGTATGCTTATAAAATTTGTGGATGACACCAAGCTGGGAAGCATTGCTGGCACTTTGGAAGACACACACACACACACACACACACACCCCCCACTGCTGTACACACAGGTTACAATCAGATTCTTATATTTTGTTTCAAGATTATACCGAGTGTCTGAAATGGAAAACCAAGACTAGAACTACTTACAACCATTAAAAATCCCATGGCACTGTTTCAAAGAGTATTGATGTTCGTTTGCCTATTGTTCTGACTAATTCAACATGGGTAATTAGATTTTGCCTACCTAACATTCCCATGTAGTTTCAGGTGAAGTCATTTTTCATTTCTAAAATTAAGTGGTCCCTAAATATACTGTATAGTCTGTAAAGTACTTAGATATTTTTCTGGAGAAACAACACTATTTAGGCTGGATTCCAGTATGAATAACATATGATAACTGCAATTAAACAGATGACTTTCAATTACCTGCCTCTGATAGTTCAATGACTGACGACTTCCTATGCACAATATTCTTATTCTCTCTCTCTCTCTAAATAGCCAAACACTTGGTGCATTGGATGTAGATATAGATGATACAGTCTAACAACCTTAATTTAACCAAGTTTATTTTTGGAAATTTGCCTGTTTAATAAATAAACGTCAGTGTGGATAGTTATTAATATGACTAGCTATCTGGAGTAGTATTTTGGTGAGTAGTGAGGATTTCACAGAAGAAATTGTTGTAGGGGACAACCTTGGTTAGAGCAATTATGAGCTAATTCAGTTCAAACTGAATGGAAGGATAAACAAAAATAGATCTGCGACTGGGTTTTTGATTTCAAAAGGGCTAACTTTAAAAAATCAAGGAAATTAGGGAAGCAGATTGGACTGAAGAACTTGTGGATCTAAGGGCGGAGGAGGCCTGGAATTACTTCAAGTCAAAGTTGCAGAAACTATCAGAAGCCTGCATCCCAAGAAAGGAAAAAAAAATCACAGGCAGAAGTTGTAGACCAAGCTGGATGAGCAAGCATCTCAGTAAGGTGATTAAGAAAAAGCAGAAAGCCTATAAGGAGTGGAAGATGGGAGGGATCAGCAACGAAAGCTACCTTAGTGGGGAGAACATATAGGAATAACGTGAGAAAGGCTAAAAGCCATGTAGAATTGGACCTTGCAAAGGGAATTAAAGCCAATAATAAAAGGTTCTATAGCCATGTAAATAAGAAGAAAACGAGGAAAGAAGAAGTGGGACCACTAAACACTGAGGATGGAGTGGAGGCTATTGATAATCTAGGCATGGCCCAATATCTAAACAAATACTTTGCCTCATTAGTCTTCAATGAGGCTAATGAGGAGCTTAGGGCTAATGGTAGGATGACAAATGGGCATGAGGTTATGGAGGTAGATATTACCATATCCGAGGTAGAAGCCAAACTCGAACAGCTTAATGGGACTAAATCGGGGGGCCTAGATAATCTTCATTCAAGAATATTAAAGGAACTGGCACATGAAATTGCAAGCCCATTAGCAATAATTTTTAATGACTCTGTAAACTCATGGGTTGTATCGTCCGACTTGGAAATTGCTAACATAGTTCCTATTTTTAAGAAAGGAAAAAAAAAAGTGACCCGGGTAACTACAGGCCTGTTAGCTTAATATCTGTAGTATGCAAGGTCTTGGAAAAAATTTTGAAGGAGAAAGTAGTTAAGGACATTGTGGTCAATGGTAACTGGGACAAAATACAACATGGTTTTACAAAAGGTAGATCGTGCCAAACCAACCTGATCGCCTCTTTTGAGAAAGTAACAGATTTTTTAGACAAAGGAAATGCAGTGGATCTAATTTACCTTGATTTCAGTAAGGCATTTGATACGGTTCCACATGGGGAATTATTAGTTAAATTGGAAAAGATGGGGATTAATATGAAAACTGAAAAGTGGTTAAAGGGGAGACTACAGCGGGTCATACTGAAAGGTGAGCTGCATGCTGGAGGGAGTTCCTCCTCCAGTGAAGTTCCTCAGGGATCAGTTTTGGGACCAATCTTATTTAATCTTTTTATTACTGATTTTAACACAAAAGGTGTGCTAATAAAGTCTGCAGATGACACAAAGCTGGGAGGTATTGCCAATACAGAGAAGGACTGAGATATCACACTGGAAGAACTGGATGACCTTGTAAACTGGAGTAATAGTAATAGGATGAAATTTAATAGTGAAAAGTGCAAGGTCATGCATTTAGCGATTAATAACAAGAATTTTAGTTATAAGCTGGGGATGCATCAATTGGAAGTAACGGAGGAGTAGAAGGACCTCGGAGTATTGGTTGACCACAGGGTGACTATGAGCCGCCGATGTGATATGGCTGTGAAAAAAGCTAATGTGGTCTTGGTATGCATCGGGTGAGGTATTTCCAGTAGATATAAGGAGTGTTGGTACCATTATAGAAAGCACTGGTCAGACCTTATCTGGAATACCGTGTGCAGTTCTGGTCTCCCATGTTTAAGAAGGATGAATTCAACTGGAACGGATACAGAGAAGGGCTACTAGGATGATCCAAAGAATGGAAAACCTGTTTTACGAAAGTAGACTCAAAGAGCTTGGCTTGTTTAGTCTAACCAAAAAAAGGCTGAGGGGAGATTGCTCTCTATAAATATATCAGAGGGATAAATACCAGGGAGGGAGAGGAATTATTTAAGCTCAGTACCAATGTGGACATAAGAACAAATGTATATAAACTGGCCAGCAGGAAGTTTAGACTTGAAATTAGATGAAGGTTTCTAACTATCAGAGGAGTGAAGTTCCAACAGCCTTCCAGGGGGAGCAGTGGGGGCAAAAGACTAAGCTTGATAAGTTTATGGAGGAGATGGCATGATGGGATAGCCTAATTTTGGCAATTAATTGATCTTTGACTATTAGCACTAAATATGCCCAAAAGCCTGTGACGAGATGTTAGATGGGGTGGGATTTGAGTTACTACAGAGAATTCTTTCCTGGGTGTCTGGCTGGTGAGTCTTGCCCCCATGCCTAGGGTTAAACTGATGGCCATATTTGTTTAAATCACACTTGCCTGATCTTTGCTTAATTCCTGCTCCCCTTCTTTTTCCTCATTCTAGGGAGGGAAGGGTGCTGTTCATTCAGTGAGTCCCTAAGTCATCCTGCTAGTGCTTAGGTGTAAACATGGTTTCGTATTAGAAGAAGCAGTTTGGTTTCCCTACAGCACATAATGGAAGGTACAGCACACATGCTGGATATCTGGGGCTTGGTCACAGACCCAAGTGCTCTGGTTGACACATTGCCACGGTCTCTCCTCTTACAAGGAAGGTATCCTGCCTTGCTCTTGTGTTGGTTTCCCATGGTTGGAAAGGGCTCCCTTCACACTATTTTCCCAAGTGCACCATGCAACAGAGGGGAGAAATAGCTCTAAGACCTTAAGGCCAAATTCTTAGGCAGGCGCACATTGTGTGGGCAGAAGGGCATAAAGATCCTTTGTGTGTGGATTAAGGGCCAAGCAGAACTGCAGTTCTCTGCACTCCAGGGAGCACAGAGACTGCTCTTTCCCTGATGGGAATGCAATGCCCCAATGGAAGTGGGGAGGAGGTGGAGTCACGGCTCCTTTTCCCACACTATGCACTGACCAGCAGCACCTGTCAGGGAGACAATATAATGTCCTCCCCACTGGATTGTAATGGCACATGCAGATTGCCTCCTGGAGCTCACCGTCTCTTACTATGGGCTATGCTAGATGGCTCAATGTAGTCCTTAGAAAGGTACTTTGGGGATCCAATTTCCCCACCACCCTCCTCAACTTTCATGTTCTTTGAAAGGGAGTGGAAGGAAGAGTTTATAAAGACCTGTTCTGATGCTTAACACATCTCCCTGTCTACTTTCTCAGCCATTCTGTTAGCCATCAGTGTAAGTCTTTCTGATACCAGCACTGTGATTCATCTGACACATGACTCAGAGAAAGTCACATTCTGACGAAGATCATGATGCTGTGATCTCACACTTCAGCACTCAGTAACTGCACCTCACAGCAGCTCCAGTTTCCTGCTGCTTCAGAAAGATAAGGTTTGGAGAGGTTTTACAAACATTTTTTATTCCAGGCTTGCTTTTCTCATTGTGATGCTAATAGCTGGCAGCACATAGCAAGGCAAAAGGGATGTGGTGAGCTGGAATAGGCCGAAAAGAACACAGCAGCTGTAACCAATATTGGGAATCAAACTTTAACAGTGATAACTTAAACATATAAAATAAACTTCAGACAAATTCCAATTGTGTATTTTCATCCTATCTACCTAATATGGCCCTCTATAGGTTGAAACAGAGAAGTCATTCTTTGCTTCTACTCCTACATGCTGTGCCAGTACTGCAACTGTGGCACTTGTAAAATAGCTAGCTTGTTCCACCTCAGAGGGGCTGCGTTTCAGAGGGGTGGACAATGTTAGCTCCAGCCAGATCTACGGAACTCACTTCACTTCTCTGCTTTCTTGTTTCCCCACCTGTACAATGGGGATCATGATGCGTATCTAATTTTTATAGATTGCTTTGAACTGTGTGGAAGAAATGCAGCACAGAAGTGCTAACGTGTAATTAAGGAAGTCTTTGCTCAACGGAGTTTGCAACCTAAGGGATAAATTGTGCCATTTGGGCACAGCAGTGCAATGGGGCAGGAGGGAAAAGCATGTACGTGAAAGGCACAATCCTTCCCTTATTTATGTTGCGTGCAGGGGGAGTGGACAGTGGACAAAGATGATGCAACTTGTTCTTTAGGTTGCAGCTAGATGGGAACTTATCTGGATCTGAATGTATCTGAATCCAAACTTCCCCACAGTTTAGGAGTATTTGGATTCAGGGTTTTCCTTCTAGCAGCTGTTAGAGCAGGAAGTGATGACACCAAGAGGCTTGCAGAACATGAAAAAGACTTGAGGGTGGGGTTTAGATGGCTCCATTTGTCTTTATGCCACCTTGTACCGTTCCTTAGAGAAATGGATAGCGAGGCCCTTGTCTTTGCCTGAGTGCTATGTGAATTCACATCAGAGCAGCCTGAAAGCTATTTGGCATTAATAGAGCGAGTCCTAGAGAAACCAGACACTGCAGTATTAAGCTAGTGAACCACATCACTCACCCCACTTTTTTTAACAAGTATCTTGTGTGCTTAAATTGCAGCAGGCTCAGATGTGAACCCACCCTGCCTGTGGAGCAGACGATCCCTCTTTCCCACAGCAGAGCATAGAATGTTAGCATCCTACCACAGTCTAGAAGCTTAATAACCCATTATCAACGTGGCCAAATAAGTTCCCACTCACAACTACTTCTCCTTGGAAGGCTGCCAAAGTATAGAAGACAAGGAGAGGGGAGGGTGAAGCCAAACCAAACTGTGGGCTTGGGTGGGAGGGAGGAAGGGTTAAGGCAGCTAATTTTTCCTTTTTTCCCTGTGGTTAAAGCAGCGACAGATAATTTATCACACATTTTGATGGTGCTCCAGCTGGCAGGAAAAAGAGCTATCTGTTTATTAATTCAATTAGCCTGCTTATTTATCAGTGGAGGGCTAGAAGGTGCAGTGACAGGCCACGCTGTGCCAGTTTCAGCCTGTCTGCAGCTGGACCTACAGGGAAACAGTAAGATGGAACATTCTCACCCCTGCAGCTCTGACTATGTGCATTGATCGCTGCGTTTATCCAGAGATTTTTGATGTGAGAAAAGGAAAAATTAAAAAAAACAAACCAAAACAGAAACAACCAAAAATCCCCAAACCCCATACATTTTTGATGAATGCACAAGATGGGCCTAAAACAGAGGTCTAACTTTTGTGCCAGCAGGACAAGGTTATGAATGTATTCATTATGTCCGACATTCTGCCCTGAACTAATTTTTTAATTTGTGAAAATCAATGAATATATTGTTAATTTCAAGTTCAATGGAGACATTGTTCCAACAGACTCACTAATATAACACTGAGGTGATGTTTAGGGTAATGAAGCTCCCTAGTTACCTATCAATATTTGAAATCTATAAAAAGGGGACATTTACGAGGGAGAAACAAAAAACAAATACCCCCCCCCCCCCGTATAACTCCACTGAATTCCTTTGAATTAGGCAAGTGTTTCAGAGGAGCAGGATGGCAGTGATTTGCTGGAGCAGGCTCTCAGGGGCCCCCAGTTAAAATTCTGCCATCAGATTGAAGGATGGGTCAGTAAAGTATTTTATTTTTTTCCCATTGGCAGGTATATCACCCACAAGTCCAGGCCGTTCTACAAGCAGCCATACACTATCGAATAGATTCTATAATTCCTCACGCCTCTACTCTATGAACACGTGCTCCCTAGCATATGGCATTTATTTCCAAATCAAAGGGGAATTGTTTTGGTTAGAATAATTTTTTAAAATATGATTTCACGTGAACTATTCAGTGAGAAAGCGAGAACCATTTTGTTAAAAAATAAGCAGTGTCCTTGCTATGGAAGGGTGTTTGACATGCATGTCCAGCTCTCAATTAAATGTATTGTTCAGGAATATTTGTCTATGCTACTCTTTTGCTGCAACTAATCCATGGATGTTTCTTAACTATCTTATTGGTTCTACAGAATGCATAGCAGGTGCAAAACCGGCATTTATCTCAGGTTGTTTTCACAAACTACAAAAATAAAAGTGCCAACAGGGAAGGAGGTTTTAGAGGAAGAAAGAATAGTTTTATTCCATCGGTGACATGAGGCCAAAATCCAGCATCCTTACTCTATCCTTAATCAGCTAATATTCAATGAAAGTTTTGTGAGACTAAGGATTAGGAAATTTTTAGTGTCTCTCCTAAATTGCAAACCAAATAAAATGGAAGAACTAACTCAAACTGGTCAGTTATTTTAGCTGTTTGTAGCTTTCCCTCCTTCAACTCCCTGTCTACTCCAAACTTGGAGATTTCTGGCGCTATTGGTTCAAAGCTCTAGGTCCAGAAATGTTGTAGGAAGAGCCAGTTCTTTGAATGGCCAGAGGCAAGCGGGACTGTTGCTAGCAACCTGAAATATATATGTGTGTGGAAGATCTGACATGATACCCATAATCTCCAAGGTACACATACACACAGCTATACTAATATAGCTGGTCCAGTTATATAAGCCTTTTTATTTGTGTTTTGATAAAAGGGCTTTATCTTGCTACATTAAATGATAATTGTACAACATGGCACATGTGTCTTATTCCTCCCTACTGATACAGAGCCCATCACAGCATGAAAAAAATAATTTAGTGACTTCATGTCACTAAATATTACTAATTTCTTTGAGATTTCAACACTGCCATAAACAGTAGTTACCTTTTTTTTCCCTGTGGCTCATATAAAGCATCAAACTTCCTCGACTCCCTCTCACACACTCATGTGCACAATGTTCTAATTTAGGCCTTAAACCACCCCCCCCACACACACACCCCTGCCCAAAAAAAACCCAGGGCGCATTCTCCCAGCCCTCACTCCAGCAATTAGTATTTTGACTCACTGACTGCTCACATGAACATGGGTTTCTCATGGAGTAAGAACTGGCCCATAATCGCTTGGGAGCTGTACATGTCACTCTGGTCATTCAGTTCCCCAACCCACCTCTTCTTGATGTGTTTAAAGTAAGAATCTGTTTTTTTTGTACAGTTTCTCCAGGCAAACTTTAATATTATGAAACTGTCAAAATCTTACAGGCCCTCCAGAGCCAGACACCATATCAAGTTAGAATGGCACACCATGTTTCCACTGCAGATGAGCTCACTTGAGCCTTTAACAAAGGTTCCCAAGAAGTGTAACCTGCCCCACCCATCATCTGCCCCACCTCCTCTGAATTTTCCTTTTTTGTGTCTCATGTCTGAGGATTAATTTTATATTTTGAACTGAGATTCTGTTTGACAGATAATTCCACTAATGCTGATAGTTTAAGCCACTTATCAACATTTTATAAATTCTTAATTTTCTCACTACAGCCATATTGAACAGTTTTGTGCATATGAGACTTATAATTACCCAGATAAATCAGTCCAATGTAGTATTTCTTAGGATCTTTCTCAATGTACTCCCTGGAGGATGGGATCCCATCTGTTTCACTGCAGTCAGGCTAATTGAAGAGCACTGACTTTTCCAAATGGATTCATTAATTACCCTAGCTAGATTCTCTGTGAGGTTCCAAATTCAGTAGGTGACACTTCAGCTGTACTCTGCCATCTACACATGTTCAGCAATGTTGCCCTGGTTCTCAGTGATGATCTAAAACATTTGCAGATGCGCTGGCAGGAATGATTTTGCCTTTGGAGTACAATGTTACAAAATGAACGTAATTCCATTCCTCCTTTGCCTGTTAATTTAATGTGCATTCAGAATCTATAAATATTGTAACCGAGACCATTCAGTATCTTTCACTCCCTGCCATCATAAATATAAATGATGGTCAGAGAGAAAAAAGCATTAATTTGAAGGTATTGAATTGCCAAAAAAAGTATTTACTATTGTGCTGCAGAAAATCTAGTTTGTTCAACAGCATGTGACAGAAACTATTAAACTTAAATGCAGTGCTGCCCTGCATATTTATGGGAATGTGATGATTTTATTTAACGTGATAGTGAGTCAGATTTTAAATAGGTTCACACCTAATCACATTGTTCGGCCAACAGCTTTCCAGGCAAGAAAGGAAAACTAAAGAGCTACCTGACGCAGCCCTAACTTTTTTAAGGAACAGATTTTTATATTACTTGTCAGATATACACTTCTTTTTTCTTAAAGGAAAAATGAAAGTGTCTCTGTAATTTCAGAGTCTGACACTCTGCTGGAATATGTATATTTTATGGCTCAATCCTGCAAACTCTCATTACTGTGCAGAAGAATTATGTTTCTGATATGTAGAGATATCTTACAGTATCTGAATGACTATATCTCTAATCTGCTAATTTTATGCTATTTATAAGATTATTTTATATCTGAATATTTGGTTTGTAAATTTATGCTGTGGTTGGTAACCATGAGGTAGTTAGCCTAGGAATTAAAGACACAATCCATTGTGATGAAACAACAACACTTCACGCTTTCATCCAAGAATCTCAAAGCATTTGCATAAAATGGGTCCAACCCCGAAAGTGAGTTGGGCTATTTATGTGAGTACGGACTGCAAGATCTGGCCCAATTTAATGATGAAATTTCATACCTACCCTGTGGTGTGGACACAAGTACTCTTATATCTACTTTACAGATGGGCAAACTGAGACACAGAGATTTCCCCACTGTTGTACTGTTAGTCAATGGCAAAGCCAAAAACTGAATCTAATGATACTATGTCCCAGTCTCCCACACTAAACAGTAGAGAATCTTCTCTCTCATTCACTCTTTGCGTTAGTGCTTTAAGTCTGTATGATACAATAGGTTTCAGTAGTTTGTTATCCACGTTTATAATTTTCAGCATGCTTTATAATAGGTAAGAACACAATGGTTACATGATATTCCCTTTTATATATTTTATCTATGGTTGTATTGCTTGCTTTTGCAAGTTAATGACATAAACAAAATTCAATCCAATTATGTGCCCTTACACATAAATAATCCTTACTCACAGGAGATGATTTGAAGGGTGGACCAGGCCTATACACCCAATATGGCCTTTTCTCTTCCCTCTTACCACAGTTTAATGATTGTGCCTCTAAAACTCACCCCCGGCCCAAGAAATAACTAGGAGATACTATTAACCCAAGGTAGATAAGGAGCCTCTTTTGGGGGAGGGGGAAATCCCTCTCCTCTCTTCACTGTGGTTGCCAGTTTATCTCTTTTAAATAAGGCACCTCTCTCAGCAGCTAATAAATTCACTCCTTTACTCTCACCAGCAGAGCAAATTAAGCACCTTCAAAGAGAAAGGCTGAGGCAGCTCTGTCATCACCTGGCAGAACAGAGTTATTCTGCACTTGAGTAGTTAGCTATTTGATTTTTTTTTCAATTTTGTTTCCCTCTCATCCCTCCCTAGTTTATAAACAACTGTTCAAAAATTGCAAAGCAGGTCATAAATTGCTCTGTAAAAACGGGAAAAGCTATGCAATAAGCCCACTTCTATTACTGCTTGTTTTCTTATACAGATTTGGTGCTGGCAGACAAGTTCCTGCAGGCAGCATCCATCCCTTTCACTGCATGAAATAATTCTGTACAGAAAAAATGAAACAGATATTTTCCCTTCAGCTGGTGAAATCTGTCTTAGCCCTACTTACGGCAATGAAATTATGCTGATCTACACCACCTCGGAATCTGGACTTGTCTATTTTAATTCCATGCTAAGTAGGATGATCAGATGTCCCGATTATAGGGACAGTCCCGATTTTTGGGTCTTTTTCTTCTATAGGCTCCTATTACCGCCCACCCCCATCCCGATTTTCCACATTTGCTATCTGGTCACCCTATGCTAACATTGCTGGCTAGTAAAGTGTCTGGTTGTAGCTGATTTCTCAGAAGCCACCCAAAGCTTTTGTTTAGTTTTAATACCCTTTTTATCACCTTTATGACAGTGAAAATCATATGGTAGCCAAAATACTCCAGCTTAGAAAGCTGGTGTTGAGGGCCGTACAAACTACAAGAAACTGCTTGCCATAAGGGACTGTCAGAATGCTTGGCTGTGTCAGAAAAGTATCTAAGCTTATCGGCTTTTTACAAAAAATAAAGAGCAATCAGCGAAAGTTCTTCTGAACTGGATTCTTTGAAAAAACTAAAAAGACAACTCCACATGACTGCATGAACATGATATTATGGGTCAAAACCAGGAAGCTAATCTCAACCTATTGTGCTACTGCCCTATTGTAATAGATCTAGCAAAAATGGCTTATACATTAGTGAACTGAAAAGTCGTTAATCCCCTTGTACAGCTGACAAACATGATTGACTGGCCTCTTCCCTACTTCTCTGACCTCCTCTTACTTCCTTTGACCTTCTCACCTCCCTTTCTCTATCTCTGCATAGGAAAAGGATCATGTTCAGGATTTGCAATATGGACCAGAGCAGAATTTGCAACATGGATTGTACCAGAGATCCATCAAGTATCACATATAGTTCTGTCAGCAGCCCATGCTTTCTGCTTCAAATGTTAGCAAACACAACTTCACACCCATCATGCACCTATCACTCCAGGGACAAGTTCCATTCAGACATTTCTGGATCAGAAGAATGATTTTCATTCTAGTTTTCTACCATATCACAGTGTCCTCTCATCACAGTTGGCTGAAATATTAAGCAACTTTTGGTTAATTTCAGATTAAATTAGAGTGGTTTTGCTTAAAAACAAACAAACTTAAATGGCAACTGGTTTTGCCAATCCCTAGAAAATCTAATCATTTACCCCAGAACCTTGTACTCATTTTATGTTTGTTTAGTGAAACAGATGGGTTTTTTAATACAAACCCATAGCTTTGCTAGTTGACCTTTTCCTGCACTTGCTATTTAAATAAATAAAAAAACCATACAGAATTTCAATACTTTTTTACTATGCTTTAAAGTCTATACTTCTGCATGACAAGTCTTTAATTATTTATTTTCTGATTGAAAACCATTGGGACAGGGATGACTTTGAACTTTTGACCTTAAATCTGCTACAATTATGAATGAAAAGTAAGACTCGTAACTTCAAGACCAACAAAGAAAATTTGGTAAGGACTTGTCTATGCACAGAAATTACATGGGCACATCTTAAAAATGTATTAAATTAGTGCAAGCCTCTTGTGGACATGTGTATATTGGTTTAAACAAGGTTTACTTTGGTTTAAACCAGGCTTAAACCAATTTAGTGTCCACTCACAAAGCTGAACTGTTAACTAAAATTGCTTTAAATCAAACATTTAGTTAAATTGATACAACTTTTGTGTGGAATAGGCCTTATATGATTTTGTTGTTGGTTTTTTTGCTCTTCTGGAGTTTTAATACAAACACCTGTCATAATACTCTGTTAAGGATCATACAGTATCAGAGATATTTGACTTATTTTCTGTTAAATTCGCTCCCCTTATATTGAGGACAAAATGGGATAAATGGAAGCCACTGTAGAGGTGATGGGAGAATAGACTTCACCACACATATGAAGTTGCCGCCCGGAGACAGCTGAGTAAACAGCTTGCAAAAGCCTGTTTGAAGACTGCCAGCTAGTTACGCCCATAATTTCATCTCTATTAGCAAAAACAACTCAAACTGTCGCAATGTTGATTACCCAGCACAAGAATTATAGAGTAATATTCTGCGGCAGTAAGGGCTGCATTCTGATGTTCTTTAGATACTCCCACCTTGTTGATTTACAGGACAGCACACTAGGATGTCAATCAAACCAAGCAAACACATGTGAAACGACGCAAAACAGAGGTTTCTGGCATTATCATCACATGCAAGATAGAAAAATAATTCCGTAATACTGTTCAGCTAAGTGAGTGAGAATAATATGTCTTATAAATGTGTCCTTCTACGCAGGACGTAGAAGGATGCTGGGAAAGAAAGACTGATTTTACAAAACAATAGAGAGCAACTGCTTTTACAAATAACACCAAAGATCTGGGTTTCTTCTACTGCCACATTTACCCAGTTTGATGCAGCAATAGGTTTTACCTGTTCAGACTTATAAAATATCAATGATGTACTGATACAAAGCAGAATACTGCTTCTGCCTTGACAGCATTAGTGTAATGGAAAGTAATGGCTATATTGTGACCTCCTTACTGCAAGCATGAGGGTTATTCCGTAGGACTATTTGGGTGACTAGCTCCTCAGCAGTGTGAGTAAAGGGGTCACAGTATGACCATAAATCAATATGAACTACTATAGCTGGCAACCATAGGCACAAAAATAAAACTGACAATTCTTCATTCATGAGGAATCTGGAGCCCTCTTGCACAGGTCCATCAGTGAATGAAAAACTATTATCGGATGGGAATTATGAAGGAAATGGCATGGACTTTATTCCTGATTAAAATTACAATTCTATAGGCTTTCTACATTGTTGTCATTTGAATTTCAAAGTAAGATAGGTAGAGAATGTTCCTCATAAATTGCATGATCACCCTTTCCAAAACCCTTAACGAAAATAAAAGGAGAAAATTGTCACAAATGAGCTCCCTCGGGCAGGAACTGTTGAGGGAGGATTTGCTGTAGGAACCAAACAGGAGTCTTTGTAAGGGATTTGTATCAGCTTCCAAGCCTTTGAATTTCAACCCCAAAAAACTGAGGTGCTAGATAATTAAGACAGTTATATTTAAAATAATCTAAGTTACACAGTATATGAATAACCTCTGCTCACAACATCCATACTTCCTCCCCCTTCCCCCCAGCAACCTCAACTCTTGAAGAATTTCGTTTTGAAATGTTGGTACCTGTGGTCTAGATTTTAACGTTGAAAGGCCTAGAGAGCTTAATGAAGTCCTTAACAAAGATTTCAGAAATAATACACTGGTTTTTGTACTTTCTTTTGAATTAACATGCCCTCTGAAGGGTGGATTTACACTCATTCAAACTACTGCTGGTGAGAATTGTTTCTCAGCATTATTTTAATGTACTGATGTGCAACGGAAATTCGACAATAATTTTAATGGCAAGAGTGGGTAAAAATATTGAGTTTTCTCTTAGAAATTATCTGGAGGCATTTTATCCCCCCACCTTTTATCTTTTTGTTTTTCCAACTTCTTTGTCACAATACTGTGCTGAAGCAGTGTCTTGGACCAAAAAATAGAGATGAACTGACTGACCTGAGCTGTCTGGGTAATAGGCTTTATGCAGTACACAGAATTCTAGTATACCTACCCTCACATCACCAGAACCATTTCTGAGCATATGTGTGTGTGCATATATTATAAGTGGTATTATGTACACTTCATACACACACACACAAACAGTTTTGGCAAGTTGAAGGAAGTTACATTAGAATTTTGTGAATATACATTGTGTATATATGCACACACACACACACACACACACAATTCTAATAATACCTGTGAGGAGCTATAAAAAAGAAAGATGACCATGTTTACACTAAGGTATCACCACTGATGAATCAACACTGTTGCAACCACTGATATATCACCACTGTTGAACAATTGTGATAAACCTTACACAAAGTACTCCTTGTAAGGCATCACTGGAAAAATTTTAATCTTTTGAACAATGTTATCCTGTTTATATGAGTGAATTATCATTGTATATGAAGTTATGAATTGTTGCTATGCATTTGTATCTCAGACATGTTGTGTTCCTGGGTAACAGCCACAAGACAGATTTATATCAAGACCAGCCGGCAAATTTAATGGGCCATTAAGGAGAATTGGGTATTCCAATGCGCCCTTCCCGAGGATGCCTCAGGGAGCATATGGACACTGGAGGTTCAGTGACTCAGCAAGGCACATAGTACATGTGATCCAAGGCGCTATGGTTGACCCAGTAACTTTCCAGGCAAATGGACTGAGGGTATAAATTGGAGACTGACATCACCTTCTTGCCTCTTTCCTGCTCCGCATTCCTGGGCTATGATTTCTAACATGGGAAGCTTTGAACAATGGACTGAGGATCCCTAATCTTTTGGGTTATCCAAAGAGACTTATTGCAAGCTAGCAGATTTAACGTTACTGCTATTATTCTGATTACAAACTCTGAAATCAACTGTAAAGCATATGATTCATTTTAATGATTTAATAACTCTTTCCTCTCTTTTTCCCCTATTAATAAACCTTTAGTTTAGTTTACTTAAAGACTGACTACCAGTGTGGTTTTGGGGTGAGATCATGAAGCATATTTTGACCTGGGGCTAAGTGGCTGGTTCACTGGAACTGGAAGAGCCTTATATGTGATTTCATATAGCCTCTTTATAAATGCATGGTATGCCCACATCTTGAATACCGCGTGCAGATATGGTCGTCCCATCTCAAAAAAGATATATTAGAATTGGAAAAGGTTCAGAAAAGGGCAACAAAAAAGATTAGGGGAAAGGAATGGCTGCCATATGAGGAGAGATTAAGTCTGGGACTTTTCAACTATATGGAGATATGATAGTGGCCTATACAATCATGACTGGTGTGGAGCAAGTAAATAAGGAAGTGTTATTTACTCCTTCTAAGAACATAAGAATTAGGGGTCACCAACTGAAAATAATAGGCAGCAGGCTTAAAACAAACAAGAGGAAGTATTGCTTTACACAATACACAGTCAACCTGTGGAACTCCTTGCAAGAGGAAGTTGTGAAGGCTAAGACTATCACAGGGTTAAAAAAAGAACCATATAAATTCAGAGGATAGGTCCATCAATGGCTGTTAGCCAGATAGGCAGAGATGATGGCCCTAGCCTCTGTTTTTCAGAAGCTGGGAATGGGCGACAGGGGATGGATCACTGATGATTATTTGTTCTGTTCATTGCTTCTGGAGCACCTGGCATTGGTCACTGTTAGAAGACAGGATTCGGAACTAGATGGACCTTTGGTCTGACTCAGTAAGACCATTCTTATCTTCCAAGACAAATATTCATTTATCTCAGAAGTCTGGTCTGTCTGTGTGGTGAATCAGGGCTAGAGGAGCTGAAGGGAAATGTCTGTGGCTTCATAATGACTAGCACAGTAATTTGGAAGCACACATTTGTTCCTGACTTGGTGAAACCTTATGATAGACTATACCACCAGTTTGGAGTACGTGCCCTGTTTTCTGGCAGTCTGATCTGAGATAGGTGCTCTTGGTGTCCTATATCAGGCAGTACTCTCTTATATACACACCTACACAAAACACTTTGTTAACTCTGAGCTAAAACTCAGAGACTTGCAAGACTACATACATCACCTTCTAATACCATCCTTCCCATTTTCCCAATCTTATGCTGACCAGCCAGTGGGCACCCTGGAACTTTCATTATGTTCACTGGTTATATATTCATGGGTCTTGATGATTAGTACAAGGTTTACATGGATTTCATAAATTACATTGTTCTGTATGTAATTTTCAATGGCTGTCTGCAAGTAGTGCAAGATACAATGGTAGATTGAAAATGGTGGTTGGGGTAAATTCTTTTTCTGTGTTGTTTAGGAAAACCTAGGTGAAGGGATGATCTGTGCTGTCCACAATTTTGTGCTGAGATCACAGAACTGAAATCTGCAGGTGTGCCCCTGCTGGTGTATTATATTCATAGCTGGAGTTAAGTCTCCTTCCTCCAGCTTTTCCTTCAATTCCTGTCTCTCAGTAAATGTGCCCAACTTCTGCTCACACCCCACTTTTGCTCAGTCTGTGCTCCCCCAATCAGCCTAGGCAGCCATCTATACTCCTTACTTATCCTATGCCTCCCTCCCCCATTCACATTACGCAACACCTCTTCACTGCCTATTAAACTTATCTGCACTCTCCCCGTATCCTCATTCACGCTAGATACTTATGAAGTTCCTGCAGTCGAGCATTTCATATCCATATTCATTAGCATTGTAAAGTGCCTTGAGATCCTTGGATGGAAGATGTTCTGCACATGCAATGTATTATTGTTATTATGGAAGTCCAAATAACGCTATTATGGAAGTCGGCCAGATTCTGCGGAAGCCTGAAAATTCCATAAAGCTTCACTTCTACGTGAGTTGAGAGTACAGAAGTGTAAATATGGAATATTAAACCATGGGTGGGGGTTTGTTAATGTTTTTAATTGTCATGAAGGCAACAGTTGAGAGAGAGAGAGAGCTCAAAGAGCTGGCATTGCTTTTCCCCATTCAGCATACCAAGGAAAAGAAATGAGAGAAATAGATGGAAGACCAGAGGAGATCTACTACTGCTGAGGACTCAGTGCTGCAGAAGTTAAAAAGCATACCACCCACCCAGGGCAGCTGTGTAAACCCAGAAGTCGAGATCAAACTCTAATTTGAATTACAGTTTACCTAACTAAAAGTATACCTGCAACCCAAATAGATATGTAGTCTTCTTCTTGTCCTGTCCTAAACTACTGTGTAGATTTGCTCAGAGTTTTTAGAAGCTGCCACATTTCATCTGACAGACAGCTGAATTTTAGTGGGAGGGAAAATAATTCTGTCTTTGGCATAAAAGTTAATGGGCCTGTTTCTCTATTACCTTGCATCTTGTGTAGTCATTTAGATGTGTTTAAACCGAATGCAAAGTGTGTGAAAACGCTCCCATTCTAATCTGTTAGCAATTTAAGATCATTTTGCACAAGGTGCAAGACAGTGTAGAATCAGGCCCAATATATTCTAGAGGAAATATTTGGAGACCATTTTTGCAGGGGCAATAGTTCACCCTCTTTTCTTAAACTTCTCTTGTTTCATAGGATTTGTGTCTCCCTAGATTTATGTCCCACCAGTCATAGCCCCTGAAATTCACCTGCTTTACAACAAAAAACATAAAACTTTGAATAGCTGAACTGCCATCCTCCAGTAGTGCCCTAGTTGGGACAGTGACTGCTTCCAGTTATTCACATTTTTTCAACAGGGGCACATTTCACCAAATTGGCTCAACATCATTTGATAACTTTTGTGCATATCTGTAGACAGCATTTAAAAACTGAAAATTAGCACAGAGTGCTATATTGCTGGGTGACAGCTGATATCAATTAGTACTAGACGATACAGTAAGTTAACCAAACCTGCCACTTCAAAACAACCAAAATAAAAAGCAGCAGCTCTGGGGATAAGAACACAACTTCAGAGTGAAAAAACACCCTCAAACCCACAAAACCACTGTTCCTATTATAGTCCTTGTTGGTAGAACAGTGAATCTTAGCATACAATCTTTTTGAGGGCACCAGTACTGATACAGCACCTTTTTGAGAGTATTGGTACTAAAGAAGTTCATAGGAGCTTTCTGCTCCTGAAAAGTTACACCTTTTCAGTGGCCAAGGACAGAGGTCGCTGCTGTAAGTCAGCATTTGCCCTCGGTTACTGCGCTGTGGTATCAGAGATACCACAATTGCAATCCCTCATTTTGGTACAGGAGATACTATGTTTGGGAATTACTATGTTATTTCAAATGTCACCATGCAGTAATGTGGGAAAATATTGACTTTTTAAGGGTGATCTCAGCAGATTATTCCAAAATCTATAACTAATTACAATGAATGTGGAAAGTTCTGCTAGACTCAGGGTGCCTGGGAAATCATGAAGGTCCTTGATGATGATGCTGATTCTCAGGATAAGTTCAACACTGTTCAGGCTATCAGATCTTGCAGAAGAACTCAAACTGCTATTGTTTTTCTGGTGGCATGCCTAGGCTATGTAGAGGGTTGGAGGAATTTTTTGACATGCACTCATTGATACTGTGATGCCAATGGGACTGAGATGTCTGAAAAACTGAACTTTGATGGCTTAAAAAGAACTGACAACTACAACAATCCATTTGGGAGCAAAAACTTGTTAGTTTCAGAAACTGAAAGGTAGCAGAACTTTTACTAAACTATAGTAAGTGCCTTTTTGCAGGGGATGCTGTTAAAATGTTTTCTTTCCTCCTTTCACTGGTAGTTGCTGTTGGTTGTAGCAATATTCCCCACTGTCAGGATAAGGGAACACCTGATCAGACAAGGAATATCTTACCCCCAACCATTTTACTTAACTCATTGTACCTGAACAATGAAGAAACAATAAAAACTAATGTTTACTTTTCTTGCTGTGATTTTCCCTCATGTTAATGACTTTCTCAAGTTTATAATACATCTTCCATTAATTCATATTGGAAACTTTGATCTGTTTTGGCTTCTATTCCGTCAACGGAAAAACTTCCAAAAGTCTATTCTTTACCTTGGCGTTAAATGTTCTAATCAGACCTCCTGCCAAGTAAACTAAAGAAAACTATCACAAGTTTGGTAGGATACTCATGATGGGCCTGATTCTGCAAACCTTCCAAAATACATCAATGTCAATGTAGCCATCCAGTTCTAATAGTTTTGAAAGTTTGAGGTTATTCAGGTCTGCAGTATTCAGGTCCTTCTCTACTTGACTGTCTAAAAAAATTAAAGCAGAGCAAATAAAGGAGTTTATTCTTATCCTTTTTAACTTTACATTTTTATTAGATTCTTTCTGTACTTTATGAACATTTCCAAGTAATTAGACCATAATGTGGGTTAATCTATTTTGTTAACAGTCCTCCCTTGCCCCCCTGGTCAAAACAGCCAAGCTAATGAAGGTCAAAAAACAGCTATCACAAAGAAACCACTTTTCAGAAGGAATTTTACTCCATGTAATTTGGAATTATATGTTACCACAGGCCACTACAGTACATATGCTGGTTAATATGGCATTAAGGGACCCATCCAACTCCCTTTAAAGTCAGTGGAAAAACTCCTATCGACTTCAGTGGGAGTTGGATCAGGCCTGTAATATGTGGTGAATGAGTAATAAAAATAATACACAAAACAATTGAAGTTTAATGGGACAACTGTCAAAATACAAAGTCAGAAGGAGCCGGAGACCTCAAGAATGTTTGTCAGAAAGGCACTTTTCCATGTTTCCCCATGATTTATATTACTCTAACTACAAAAATGATGGCAAAGTAATATTGAGAATCTGACTTAAACCCACATCAGCAAACAAAAAATTCAAACTAAAGCTAGGACTCCTTCCTTAGCCCAGCTCATTGTGCCTGGATATTGCCAAAGTTTGGGGATGATTCTGCCATAGGCCACGCTATGGGATATTGGGTGCAATGTCATGTTCCTGGTCCGGTTGAATCAGTCCCACTCACAGTCTCCTCATGTGATCTATTCTTACTAAGACTAGGAAAAAATCAGTTTGATAGATGGTGGGGAGAATCTGTGCAGAGATTATTCTAAAAAGACTATAACAGGGTTCAAAAATGAACGAAATAAATTCACGGGGGATAGGTCCATCGATGGCTATTAGACAGGATGGAGGGGTGTGGAGTCCCTAGCCTCTGTTTGCCAGAACTGGGAATGGGCAATAGGGGATGGATCACTTGATGATTACCTGTCTGTTCACTCCCTCTGGGGCACCTGGCACTGGCCACTGTCAGAAAACAGAATAATGGGCTAGATGGACCTTTGGTCTGAACTAGCATGTTCGTTCTTATGTTGTTAGAGATCGCTACCTGGTCAGGAAGTGTTCTTCACATGAATGTGCACACGTGCCTCTGATCTTTGGAGAGGAAGAGTTTAAGCAAATTGTCTTATTTAATACCAGTAGTGCCTACAGGTCCTCATCAGGATCAAACCCCCATTTGGTAGGTGCTGTACTGACATATATAACAAAGAAGGTTCCTGTCTTCTGTGAGCTAACAGTCTAATTAGTTTTTTTTTAAGTTTTAATATACAAACATAAAATGTCAGGCTTGGCAGGGAGGGGTTCAGATTGAAGAGAAGAGGCACCCAGCACAAGGGCAGGCGGCCCTGCTTGTTCCACTGAGGAGACTGCAATAGCTCACCATGCCTTGTTAGTGGAGTGAGAAGAGCAACGTTTTTCAGTAACTACTTTGCTCACGCCTGGGAGCTGTGGCTGGGGAGGCTATGGGCATGGGCTGGAGAGGGACAACACCCCTTAATGCCTCTCACTAGCGAGAAGATTTTCTGAAATAAACCTATGTGCAGCTCTAGCAAAAATTCGGACTTACATATGCTGCAATATCTAGATCCAAGGTATAGCTAGTCTGTGAGAAAGAGTCCTGGACAGCCTGGCCTATTTACAGAAAAACAGTGGCATGAGCATCAGAGAAAGTTACTAAGCTGCTTGCTTGACTGCAGAATGGGCTCAGAATTATCAGGGAAGAGGAAGAGGTGAAAACAACTTTGAATGAAGGAATGAGTCAATCCAGTTAATGTCCTCCAAATTTACAAGATACCTGAAATGCCTCTGGGGGATGAAAGAAGGGGAAAAAAAGAGACCCTCTTCACCTTCTTTTAAAACAGAAAACAATGAAATTGTAATGGCTATTAAATGAAGCAAGGACTGTAACATACAGGTGTGCGTTTTTTTATTTAATATTGACAAAACAATTACTTACAACTGTCTGTAATGCTACAAGTGCTTGTTATCATTGCTGGCTCTATAGTGACAGCCCTTTAACATCTGAAAACAATAAATGGAATGCTAAAATGCAAATGATGCTTTCAGTTCATTGATTTAATGATCTACAATAATGAAAGCCACATCCCATTTAATAATGTTGTCATGGTGGAAACCTGGCATTACTAGTGTGCTATTGCTACTGTTTCCATTAATACTATTTTCTGGATTTTATAAACAGAGACTATGAATAGCTACAAATGGCATAAAATATTTACCCATGAGAGAAAAGGTAAAAGCCACAAGTCTTAAGATAGTGGATACATTTGATTTATTCCACACCAAAAGCACATAAATGGCCCCACTAAATCTTACTATCCTAAGTATAGATATAAATTCCCAGCTGACAACTGAAATGTGGAAAAAGCATAAGCATTTAGATCTGCAATCTTCAATTGCTTCAGTAAAGTACAAAAAAAACCCTTACAAAAGTTAGCATGGTATACAGTAATTTAACAACAAGGGCAATTACTCCTGCACAGGATGGTAAAGATTTTACTATCCCCTGGTTTGAAATTCCTTTTTCTTAATAAACAAAAGTAAAACCTGGGTATGAATTCCACATAATATGCTTGATTTTATTCCCATTTTTTGTCAATGGGAGTTTTGCCACTGCCCTTAAAGGGAATGGAAAAAGCTACATAACACATAAGATAAAACTACTAAATATTTAATGACTTCTAGCTAACATATTTTAGTTTTATTTTTTCTCCTAAGCAATATTAATTGTGTAGCCTTGTTCAGCTACTAAACATTTTGGATATTCTTTAAAAAGTTATTTTATTAGAAGGAAAAATGTCTATAGAAGGAGACCACAGTAATATTAAATATCCAGGATTTATTTATATATAAATATCTATTACATGTACACAACCACATTATGATTATAAATGCAAATCTACAAAATCCAGTAAATAAAAGAAGCTTAGGCTCCCACAACAATAAACAGCAACCATAAAACACAAATAGCATTAACTTGAAAACACATTGCACATCTATGATACTACACATAGAGGGCCAGATTCTCTTCTCTGTTACACTAGTGCAGCTCTAATAATATCAATAGGGTTCTACTTGTGTAAACGGAGATGCCATACTGGCCCACTGCGTTCAACGAGAGTCAGCAAATGTTAGTATCTAGTTAGACATTTGGTCACATCATCAAGCATGAGACCTTGTCTCAGCAGACATGAATGGGTAGCGTAATAAGCGCAGACACAGAGGAAAGCTTGTGAGAAAGTAAGAAATCCAATATAACAATAAGTATAGAAACCACAATACAATGTCAGGTATGCTATGCTATGCTGAGTAGTTTTTTTCTTAAAAATAAAAATTCATAAAAATCCACAAGCAATTAAAATACCCCATAATCTCAAAATAGACACACAAGAATCACTCTCAAGTAGAGTTAAACTCCCTTTTTGGCTGGTTATGTTCCCTTTCTAACATCCGGCAACACAAACTTTGTGTTGCCAGATATTAGAAAGGGAGCATAACCAGCCATAACACCCACCCCCATTTACCGTACTGTACCTCACATAGTTCTATAAATAAAGTCCTATACATCTAATCATGTGAAGTGTCTATGTTTCATGATTACAACCAATAATTTGTAATGGTTTTGTCAAATCTTGCAGTTACTGAATGAATTTCTGATGAATTTAGCAAAGGAAAGAGGTGAAAAAAAGTATATGAAAAAAAGTTATGTGAATCTATTTAGCAACTTTCTGACAATTTCACTCCCTAATGGTCATCAGAATGAAGTCACAGAACCTGCCAAGAATTTGGGTTACTTTGCTGAACGAAAGCTAAATCCAATAAGACTTACCTCTTAAGTCTGTATGTACATGAGGCTTTATAAACGCAATGAACCACAGAGTTGGTCACTAAATCCATTGTGAATCACAGTACAACCACATGACAGACTGTGGAATGCGTCCATTAAATTCTCAAAATACGATTTCAGGCATTTGCCAATTAAGAAGTAAGCCCAAGTTTTGTTTTATTTGTTCCCACAAGACGCCCCATTTACTTCCCCCTCTTTGGTTCGACTTTTCTTCAAATCTTCCTCCCAAAGGGGAGGCATGAGCCGCCCCTCGGGGGAGGTACGGAGTATGAGCACCCAAGCCTGTGATTTCCTAAGATTTGCAAAGAAGGGACCACCAAATGGATTTACCGCCACACCACTGCTCTGAGCACCCCCTAACTAGGCAGAATGCTGCCATTCGCACAGTCTCTGCCATGACTGTGCAAGAGCAGCCTCAGAACATGCCCAGCAGGGCATAATACTGCTTCAGAAACCATTAACTCACTGATTTTCCAAACAAAAATTAACAGGGTCACAGGGAGAGGAGAGTCCCCTTCTTCACGCCCTCAGAGCACTGTGGAACACTGATCTCACAGAGCTCCAGCAGAGAAGTTTCTCTAGGGCCTTGCTGGGGAAGGGGAGAGATACCATGTAGCTGCAGCTCCCACCATCTGCAGTCCCTGAGAGAGGTCTGATAGTTCTTCCTATAAACAGAGGGAGTGATCAGAATTTCTGGTTTTAATAAAACAGAATTCCAACACAAAGGAAATAATTCCAATGTACTTAATGGACCATCTACACTGGTCTTGAAGTCTGGCACCCATTTCATTGTAGGCCATCGAACTCAAGCCTTTTCTAACTCAAGCCTTTTGCCAATCCAGAGATGTTTCCATGAAACAAAGAGGAAAAAACACACCTCATGCATAATTTAAAGTCACTCGTAAAGTAAATGTTTTTTGGCTTCTCTCCCAGTTACACAATATATGAGTTATATGACTCGATCAGACCCAATCACTCTTTGCCCCCAAACAATTTATGATGGTTACATTCCTGCTTTTGCCTTTTGGGGCCTTAAGAGAGAACAGTTCAAAATTATAGTTAATAACCTTCAGCCCATTGTTACAAATAACTATCATCAAAATACTATTTTTTGGCAATGTAGACATTAATTAATTACATCTGCATTGTTCAGCGGGATCTGTCACATGTCTATAATACCTAGGTAACCAACAGTATTTTGGATTTCAAAGCCTATACTAATGCGGAAGAGCTATCAAATAAATGTACAGAAAGAGATTTTAATTCCTTTGTTTTGTTGATTAGCTTTGCACTTCAGAGTTACTATTACCCACATGCTGCCTTTTGAAGAATCAGTTTGAACTGAATGCTTGGGAAAAGTGACTGATTAACAGACCTAGAGACCAAAGTCCTCTGACTCACAGAAACAAAGGGCAATCTAGACAGCATGAGTAAAAGCTTCCTCATGATGTCCTACCCCTGACTTGGAAGAAATACCTCTAGAATTCTGATTAAAGGCTCAATCCAAAACCCAGTGAAGTCACTTGAAGTATTTCCACTTCAACTGTCTTACATTTCCAAGTCCATTCAACCTTTGACTTCTCTACTGAGATTGATAGGATTGCCAACAAGGTGAGGTAGGCACCTGTCAAGTGGAACAACACAACTAAACTTCTTTTTAAAAAAGCAGCAAATAGCACTCTGATGGCAACGCTTGTTGACCATTAATGACCTGGACTGGATTCTATGCAGTAGTTCTTGTCTAGCTGGCTGAAAGGGGTTGTTGCCCCTTTAAGTGCTGCCCCAGAAACTGGTAACAGAAATAAAGGATGGGAGAAAGTTTATGCAGACAGAATGTGTAAGACGGAAGCAGCTGGACCAGTTCCAGGGCACTGCCCTTCCAGCTAGCCAGTTGTGGGGTTATTTATACCCTGTGCTGTCCATAGAACCCATCGTTCACCTGGATAGAGCTGGCATCACACTCCCACCCACTCATGAAATCTGGAAAAGGACTGAGTCCCTTCATGGTCCTCTGTAGGCATCACACTACTTGCCCCTTTTCTTCCTGGGAGCTGGGAAGGAAATTTTACTTCACTGCCAAATTTTTCATAGCAGGTTTGGGACCCAATGGGGCAGGACAGGGGGGTTAGGTTAGAATGTTAGAATGCAACTTAATACATCAAACTTGTGGCAGATATCCAGTTTGGGTACTTATTCTGGAAGGGATACAATTATTGGTTAAAATGCATTGGAAAAGAATTTTGAAGGAAAACAACCCTTTAGGAACAATGGCTTTCCTTTTGGGGTCCACAGACCATGTCTCAGATTTCCAAAGGGGTCTGTACCTCCACTTGAAGTTTTTAGGGGTCTTCAGACAAAAAAAGATTGAAGACCACTGCTTCAGGCTGCTGAGGAGGGGGCGGGTCAGGGCTCCTACATCTGGGAAAGTGGAAAATTGCCCCATCTTCTTTTCTAGCCCTCTTTAACCTTCATATGAGGGAAGGATGGCAGAGTATCAGCAATGGGAAGGCTGGAACCAGGTTGGTGATATGTGGAAGTGATTAAGGAAACAGTGATGATCTGCACAGTATAATTTATTTCCAGGTTCTCTCAGATATTGTAAATGAATGAAGTTGTGACCTAATGAAACCACATCCATTGCATCCTTTCTTTCTTCCAGCGTGGCTGGGCAATGGCCTAGAAGTAAAGGCTGTATATGTGTCATTACTCCTGAATCACTCATCCAACGGAGTTTTCCCTTGTTAATGGGTATTCGTGCTATAAAATCTAACCTGCATATTAGGCATATATGACAATGAGCTGATTTGCTGCTGTGCCATTTGTGCATCTGAAAATGTATATTTTTAATATCATCTTGTAAAAATGATGCAGTCTCCCACATTAACAAAGTTAAATGCTGAATCATGACAAAGTAAACTGTACTTTGTTGTAATTATATTAGCAGTACAGATAATCCACTGGAAACAATGGATCTGATTGAACAGTTAACTACTCGGCAGGTAACACAATATTACAACAAAGCCTTAAAGCTGATAGCATGAGAAATGTAATGAATAGTATTGAGAAATCACCTCTGAAATTAGTTGTTAATAAGGAAGAATTTTCATTTTTCAAAACACATCATATGACAGTACAATCAAAACAAACCTGGGAAGGGATGTAACTGGTATTCATCTATTGTGCATCAAGTATGGATGAGGAATTGGAGCTGACATCATGGCATAACCAGCAGTTTGGGACCTATCTGCATGCGGTTAGGAACAAAATCCTAGTTTGCTGCTAATGTCATTTGACAAACTGGCATTAGTGATGTGGATTGGCAGGATTTCCTCTTCTCTCCCAATAATAAACACCCCTGGCATGCCACAGAAACTTGCACAGGTCATAAAAATTGGGGCCTGGTATTTAAGATCAGAAGAATTCATATTCCAGTGCTGCACGTGTACAGACAAGGGGTGACGACATACACGACAACTGTTTTAGATCCTGTACATATAAGCAAGCAATCCATGTCCCACCATTAACCAAAATGGAATGGGAATATATTTAAGGCAAATCCATTTATATAGAAACATTGTTAGCAAATAGTATGTTTGATACTCAAAAAACCTCCAAACAAACAAAAACCAACCAACAAACCAAATCCCCCCCTCAAAAAAACAGTTTAAGCCATATGAATGTATATACACTGTCTAATCAATTATGCATATACTGTGCAATTTTGGTATTATGTGTACATGTACTCTGAAATTTTTTGAAGCACTACACATTTATCACCCTGAATTGTTGCCTTTGAAATATTAAGTCTTTTCACCTAACATCCCTTGATACATCTCCATATATAAAGAACCAAAGCCAATTTATGGTCACTTTTTTTCCGATCTGATTAAAAAAGCATACATAATAATTGACTAGAGTTACCTTTCATTTTGTTTTCTCTTCAATGGTAGGCTATTTTTATACAGACATACACAGAATCTAAATGCAATTTTTCTACAATAGCTAACATATGCTACAAATATACACTGAGAGCTTTAAAAAGCCCTGTTTCTATTGCAGTGTACTGTGACAAGGTAAATCAATGTAATTAATCATGCTGATGCAAATGAAGATTGCTTTTTGGTTGAACCAGTTTGTTGCAACAATTGCCTTCTGACTGTGCGCTTTTCATTAATACTCTAACTACTGTGGCACTACTTACTTCTTGCTTTAAATATGCTTTTCTGTAAGTCAACTAACAAAACTAATTAGGAGCTGTGAAAGACCATATTGACAGAGTAAAACTATATAAAACAGCTCTGACAATTCACATGGTGGACCCCATATATCATGGGGTTTTTCTTAGTACTCCAGGCCTTTTTTGCTAGTATAAATAAACCCATGTAAAATCTCAGGTTCTTAAACTTCTCTTTAGAAAACCATATGCTTCCTGAAAGAACCATTTTTAAATTACACATAAACATGTTTAATCAATCCTTACTATGTAGCTAGGGATTTTGGCAAGAAAGGCTTTTTCGGGGATTTTTTTTTTTAAGGTAGGGATATGGAACGTACAAATGGAAATGTACAACTAACACACAGTGACCTGGTCTATGATGAGAAACAAGGTTTACAATATTTTGCCATGGCAAGATCACTGTAATCATTGAAAAATGCAATCACAGCAGCCCTGCTCAGTATACAAGAGAGGGACTTGGGTTTACAGTTTTCTCAAAGGCAGAGTAGCTCTGAAATCACTGGAGCTGTGGCAATTTACACTAGCTGAGGATCTGCCCTTTTGAGTGTAAAAATCAAACTCAATTTTCAAAAAGTGATCAGTGATGCTGGGTGCACAACATGAGACAATTTTAAAGGAGCCTGATTTTCACAAGAAAGGTGCTCAGGCCTTTTGGGAAAAAAAACAGGCCTCTTTAAGACTCCTCTCACCAATTAAGGCATCTAAAATCATTACTTTTGAAAGTTCAGGCCGCTCAACATTCATACAGCTAAGGTGAGCGATTCACAAAAATACAATGGGACAAATACAGCAAATACCCCAAAACCCAGTTGCGTGGGGGTGGGGGTGGGGGTGGGGGGGGGACCCCCACCCATCATCACTGGAAAGTACTCTCCTCCAACTGCTTCACAAAAGTGTAAGTTTCTGGTTCAACAGGCTCCTTTTACTCCCTTTTCTCGATGACCTCCACAATGGAGCTAACAGCCAGGGAGATCCCAGTATCTTTTGGGCTGTGGGTCATTTAAAATACTTCCTTGGAGGTGGGTCAGTGAAGAATCCTTCCCTCCACGATGACATTAGGGGACTGACTGGGCCCCATTCAAAAGTAATAATTCCCGGCAAACAGTCATGCCTACATACTGAAAGAAGTCAAAGCGGGAAGCAGTCAGAAGTGTGGAAACACCAGTGGTATTCTTTTTTGAATGAGATTTGCTTAGGATCACAGTCACCAGCAGAATTCACAGGGAACTGTGGTCTTTAAGAAGTTGCTTTTGGGTAAGGAGAAACAAACGTAAGCCATGCCAGAGAGCTGCCAGGCCAAGACACAATCCAACTCCGACTTACATCCAACATACAAGTTGGGGAAAAATTCACCGATCAAGACACAGGGAGGGGTAACCTATTCCTCCCTGCACACGCATGGCCCACTACACCCCAAGGGGGTAATTAGGCAAGAAAACTTGACTTGGGATGACTGCCACATGAAGACAGCTTTAAACTCCACAGGAGGCTCCTTGGCAGCAGCTGCTCTGCATCAACACATTCTCTAGTCATCCTACCTCAGCCATAAGCAGCGTTCCCCCAACGGCACTAGCCCAATGTGACCCATACTGAATATCTTTAATCCATTAGTTTCCCCCCATATCCCCCATATCTTTAATCCATTAGTTTCAAAACAAGTTTAATTTATTGAAAAGGAAAAGATGAAGTCAAGATAAACGAGTGCAGAGGGGGGAAAAAAGCCAACTTTCTTACATGTGAAATTAGTGCTGGAGAGACAGCCTGCCAGTCTGAATTTCTCTGTTTACCTACAGAACTAGTAAAGAACAGACAACAGCGTGAGCCACCCCTTGCTAACCTGCCAACCTGCTTTTACCCAGTTTTAGAGGGACCACCCATGAGAGGGTATGTTAGGCTTTGTGCCCATTTACCCTTCAGCTTCACTTCTGAGATTGCCAGCAAAGGTGCCAATTAGGGCTAACAGTGATTTGGACACCCCTCCACTAGGAACTAGAATGAGACCACCAAGGAATGCAATGCACATAGGCTCTCAAACACTGGGCTGGATTTGAACTACTGACCTGGATGCGAAAGACTCATTAGTGCTGTATCCCCAACTTCTGAATCCTCCCTCTCCTATCTGCCTGTTTCCCTCACCCCTTGCCCAATAAAAGGGCTGGATGAAAAACATGAAAATATAATTAAGATATTAATATGACCAAATTTCAAAAAAACACCCATCACAGAGGAGGCATTGGAGCAACTAAGGATGATTTGGATGGGAGTTACAGAGATATGCACTGGGGTGATTGGCAGCTTGGTGGAGCGGGGAGAGAAGGGTACCCACTCTTTCCCTCCTTGCTCCAACAGCCTCCTTCTTTCTTCTGGCCTGCAACCCGCTCCTTTATCTAGGAGATGTTATGGTAAAGGCTGCACTGGAGAGGAAACAATAATATTTACTCTTTTGTGTCCTTTTACTGTTTTCTCACAGTCCCAGTCTCTTTCTTTGCAGCTCTAGCTCCTGAGCTTATACAGTACATACTTTTGTCTTTTCTTTTCCCTCTTCTTCATTTTATCCTCTGCTCAATCCTCCTCTTCCTTCCTCCCCCACTTCTATCTATTCTTCCTTTTCTTTTAGCATTCCATCTCTCATCCTATCTTTCCCATTCTCTACATCATTCTTTCCCACGCTCTCAGTTCTTTGTCTTCCCTTCTTCCACCTCCTCTTGCTGCATCCTACCACAATCCAAAACTCGCATGTGGGGCAGGGGTGGTGAGAAGTGCAGTTGCTAGCTAGGCTAGAACAGATCAGTAACTGCTTGCTAGCAGTGGTGTGGCAGAGTTGTCTGGAAGCTCACCACTCACAGACCTACAATCAGATTCCCTGATTCCATATGGCTCTGAGACTACACATGAGAAAGCACTGGCTCGAAGACTGATGAGGAAAAATAGGGCAACTTGGGGGCGTGGGAGGATAGGAAAAATTGGGATGTTCCTGACTTTCAGGGAAACATAGCTCAGCCTAAAGGGAACAGGAAGGAAAAACAAAACAAAGAGTAGTAGCTTTTATTCGTATATAAAAAAATATGTTTGCAGAGTTTAAAATCCTGCCTGATATCTCAGAATTGATGAGGCCTTGCCGCAGGTAAAAACAAATAAGTGTATTAAAGAGTTCAACCCAGGGAGACTGCTTTGTGACTCTGCATGTGCCCCGCATCTGCCTCCTCATCTCCTACCTGGTTTGTCCGTGCTGGCAAATGTGATGGCACCTAATGAGTCACAACGTCTTTCTAAAACCTTTATGATTTTACGTTAAAACATTTTTTAAGTAGCTCAAGTCGCTGGCTGTGAGGTGAAGGGGCACAAACGTGCAAAGAAAACCTGGTATTGGCTTGGTCACAAACCTCCTGTTGCAGAAATTCACTGTGGAGTGCTCTGGTCTGGTTATGTCCTGCAAAGGTCCTGTCAGCCTAAAGTAGGCCTCCAGGATGCTGCAGCTGCTGTGGAAGCATCAAAGGGATGGGGCTATATTCAAGGAGATATTTCTATCAAGTCTGCAGCAAAGACAGGACTCGAGCCCTGCAGCTGGGCAGAGTGGGGAAGAAAAAAGGAGGTAAAGGCAGTATCTCATTTCTACTCTAAAGGAATTCATTTGCCACTTACAGGGCTGCTGCGAACTGAGATGAGTAAAGAGGACGAGACTAGCACTATCCATTTAACATTTACATTGAGCAGCGAGGCAGGGCAGATGTTCCCCAATTTAAAACAGCAGTGGCTTAAAGTCTCCCTAGGCTTGTGAGCTTGGAGGGACTGGTGGAAAAAGGGAGAGAAGAACTTGCTCACCGAGCCGGTTTTTCCAAGTTCTCACAGCTCTAATTATGATGGTGGGTGAGGAGAGGCTACTTGCCAGTGTACCCTTGGCAACCAATTGCTACATCCTTTAAAGTTAGCGCAAAGAGTAGATGAAATATGGACTGACAAACGGATCTCACAAATCTCACACTCCTTTTTCCATGTAGCTTTGCTATGTCACCCGTTCACTGCTTAAACTGGAGACACCCTGGGCTATGCTGTACTGTATATTTGTAAAAGTTCCCACTAGGTACAAAGGTGACGCCAATAGGAAACCATCAGTCTTTATAAAGTTGAGCCATTTCTATTTCAAAAGAACAAAGTGGGGCCTCATTCATGGGCTACATTCTGCTCTCCTGTAGACTGAGGTAAATCCTGAGCAGCATTGGTGATTACAAAGCAGCTGCTCAAAATTTTACACTATGTAACTAAGAGCAGAATGTGGCCCAATAACTTTATTTTACATGCACAATAAACCATGTGGATTTTCGCTCATATTAGAAGTATAAAGAGGTCTCCAAAGTGCAGTTTGTAAGGGTGGATGAAAGTGTACACTGTGCATCAGACCATAGAGCCCTGTGAGAGGCATTCAGCCATACATGCAGTGCCCGCAGTGACTCTGGCACAAGAAAAAGAACCCTGTTGCTTTAAGAACAAGCTGGTGCACCATGTAGCAGAGAAGCCTGTAGATTCAGCTGTGTTCTTACCTCACTTTCCCTTCTGCAGTGACCTCATCCTGTTACAATGCTACTATTCATGCAGATGGGGTGGAAGACTGCATACAAAAGTTTCATTTAGGCACATAAACATGAATATTTAGCCTGTTTGATTAAAAATGAAAGCCAAATATTTCTGCCTTTTGCAATTTAGGGGAGTTTTTTTTAATAAGCCTGATTTTATTGACCGGCCTTGAAAAGAATAATATAATGAAATACATTTAACGCTTTCACTGATAACCATTTCAATTACATTTTTATATCCCGGTCCTTAGGTTCCATAGATTTTTCTTTTCTAAAAAATGGCAGTGGAAATCTAAATGACACATCTTAAAATACATATAAAAGCCATGGGTCAGATCCTCAGCAATTTCTATAGATTGTTATAACTGAAGCCAATGGAGCTACTCTGATTTACCCCAAATGAAGAGCTAGTCTCAGGCCTCTCGAAATAAATGCTATTTTACAAAGCAGCTACTGCATCCCTCGTTGTGACCCTCAGAGCTGTAAACACACATAACTCTGGTGGCAAGCACTGTATAATATTTACATCACAATTCAGTTAACTTACAGCTACAGTTGCTCGAGTGCATACTTCACTATCCCATTGGTCATATCTTCATGTCTTTTGATGATTTGTGTGGCTTTCATAAAGGACACTTTACATGGCTCTGCATGGGTGTCTAGTAGCCCTTACAGTAAATTAAAACTTTGTGTTGGAGATTCCCAGCTTATTCATAAGTACACAACAGGGCTGATAGGTGTTCACATGTGGCCCAAATCATACATCCATTGATATTAATGGGCACTGGATAGGTTCTATAGATAGTTATCTCACAGATATGTACTATTCCCTGACAACCCCCTGCAGAGTTCTGATGTCCTACCTACGCCCCCTACTCCATGCAGAGCTGTACTTCTCCCTGTAAATCCCCAGATATCCCCCACAGTTCACAGCGTCCCTTTGCCTTACCTCTATAGGCTTCCTCCATCTCCCATCCCTGCAGCTAGGGTGACCAGACAGCAAGTGTGAAAAATCAGGACATTGAGTGGGGGGCAATAGGAACCTATACAAGAAAAAGACCCCAAAACTGGGTCTCTATAAACCTGGGACATCTGGCCACTCTACCTGCAGCCCATTAATAAAACTAAAGAAGAAAGCACACGTTCAGTTTGGAATGAGATTATAGAGGACTATATGCAGGGGGAGCCCACTGAACTAGGAGCCAAAGAATTCGCTCTGCAGCAGAGGTGGGAGCCGGTGAGTAACAAGGACCAGGGCATCAGCCAAAAGCTTGTCTGCTTGTCCCTGCCCTCTAGGCGCTGCTTCAGCAATGCTGTACATCTCTGTGTGTCCCACATCTATTTCTTTCTTTATCTACACTTCGTTAATTTCCAGAATCTACCATGTCCTCTGCAGTCGAATGTCAACTTACTGAACTTCCTCAGATCCATCAGAGTTTTGTCTATCTCAAGACTGCAAGGCTGTCTCCCACCCCATCAGATCTATTCTTTTTCTTGATGCATGTGGAGAACAGTCCAGCAAAGCAGGAATAGGTTACTAGTTAAGTAATTGTTTGGTATCTACCACCAAGGGAAAATCCTCTTCTCAGATCCAGATGGCAAATCACAACTCTGATATCCTGCTCTCCTGGAATGTGCAGATCTCCCTTGCTGTTAAGGGGAGAACTCCATATGGTGAGAGATCAGAACCAAACTCCACAAGAAAGATTTGAGAGGACAATTTTGCTGTAATTTTTTTAGCCTGTTCATTAACATATCTTTACAAGGGTCTGTCAGAATAGCTATTAGTCTCATAAAACAATGTTTAGAATTTTACAAGCCATTTGTTTCAATAGTTTACATAGAAGCCTTCAGCTATCTTCACAACTAATTCAAATTGTATTTACTATCACTGCTTTTTTTAAAAGCAGCAATGAACATTACAAAATTCCTCATAGTAAATAATGGCCTAAATCTGCACTGACTTACACTTAGCATTGGGGCTACTTATGGGTAAGTCAGTTGAGAATATAAATTACCATAGAGAAATACTCTTCCTTTCTCATTTGGCTTGGTCCCCTAGAGCCACCTGACTGCGTGCCCCGCACAACAAACTGTCCCTTTCTCAATGGCTAGCAGGGAGCATTCACTCATCTCTCAGACACACTGTGGCATCTGGTGAAGGTTTAAGAATTCCCCGTGTTCCACACTGAGAATCATCTTTTAAATCGAGATGAATTCTCAAAAGATGACAACTCTGACCTTAAAAGCATTTCAAAAGCCACAGTTGTAGTAAAACTGATTGTTGCAAGATTCCACTGTGATGATTAAGCAAATGTTTGGGATGACCCTGAAAACTGCAGAAAAGAAAACTTGGCATTGTTGCTCCAAATCATCCCTAACAGATTAGATTTTACCCAGTGGCACTTTCAATTACGTGACTCAAATAAGGATTTAATTTAGATTTAATAAGACAGTTATTGCATGCTAATTAAATACTACAGGATTGTTAAAAACATATTTTCTTCACGTTTAACAGCACTGTAGTCAACACATCTATCTGAACCTGAATACACATGGTTTTAATCTTATGTTGGAATTAAGCTAAAACATAATGCTGAAAGTTGAAGTATGTCATTAGATTCCAGAAGACAATTACTATATGTCTGTTAACCATGTGTGGATTTGATGGAAGGATTACTATGTTTATACTTATTATTTATCTATTAAATAGTTATTTAACTGTAGTAATATATTCATGTTTCACATGCAATAATTGCATTTAAATGAAAATGGATATTTAAGTATTGACATGCAATCCTATGGTGATTCGCACAGGATTTTCCAGTAAATTTTCTTTTAAAAATTGATTCTCTATCAAAAAGCATTTAATTGTTCTCAGAAACAAATCTGATTCTTAGAAGACATATAGTTCACTTTTTTATGGCATATGTTAACAAAAAAGATTATTTTTAGCAGTTGCCAAGAATGATGTCACATTTTAGTCTTTAGCCAATTCCTCAGCCAATTGGATTCTACTTCTGAGACATGTAAAACTATTTATCTTTCTAAAAATCTGGCAATGGCATTAAACACTTCCACTCATATTGATGTATTAGGTACCCCTAGCAACCCAATAAACACAAAATAACCTTGAAGATTGCCTTAACTAATAACCTAATTTAGATATTACAGGTATTGTTTTAATTAGTACTTACAAAAATACAAATAATTGATTGTTCAATGATTGACAATCATGTACGGCGTTACAGATGGCAAAATCTAGGGGGAAATCCTGCCCCACTGAAGTCAATGGGAATTTTACTGTTGACTTCAACAGGGCCAGGTTTTCTTCCTTAAAAGTTCTGTATAGGGCCTGCCTGAGCCCATGTCCACAGAAATCAATAGCAAAATTTTTATTGATTTCAATGGGTGCAGGATGAGGCACCTGTCATGATACTTTTATCCATAGCTGGAACTATGGATAATGGTTGAAATAAAAAGAAGTTTAAGGCAGAATGCACGCTTTGAAGCTATTACCCACTTTCTATTATATAGAATCATAGAATTGTAGGACTAGAAGGGACCTTGAGAGGTCATCTAATCCAGTCCCCTGCACTCATGGCAGGACTAAGTATTATCTAGACTACACCAACAGCTATTTGTGTAACCTGCTTTTAAAAATCTCCAGTGATGGAGATTCTACAACCTCCCTAGGAAATTTATGGTAAAACCATCATATACCTAGATATCATGGATATATACCTAATGCCTATGCTCTCAATGAGTTCATCCTTCCACAAGGGCAGGGTTACAGTTCCTTGACAGAGGATAGATCTGTGATTAAACAACACAACACCAAAATTTGCATTTTTTATGGAATTTTTCAGGGTTTTTTGCCCCTGGGGAAAACTGAATATTGACAAAAACATCTGGTGAAAATTGAAATATTGATAATTTCAACCCGCTTTAATAGATTCTCATCTTGTGCACAAATCTTCTACTAAAATCTTGGGAAAGGCCCTAGCTGGAATCTGAATCTAAACCTCCATCTGACTGAAACTTTGGGTTAATTCTGGTCCAGATCCAAAGTCTGTGGTTTGGCCTCTGTCTCTCCAGTATCATAGTCTCATCTAAATTTGTTCAAGCTAGTCAACCCCTACCTTAAAATTTCAGATTCTTTTACTGCATACAGTCTGTTTATAGCAGCCAGTTACACAGCATGTATGGGACAAAAGTGCTTCATAATAAGTCAGAAGCATAAACAGGCAGGGAAGGACATACTTCATACACTATATCGGGGTAGGCAACGTATGGTACAAGTGCCAAAGGCGGCACGCAAGCTGATTTTCAGTGACACTCATATTACGTAGATCCTGGCCACGCGGGCGGGCTCTGCATTTTAATTGATTTTTAAATGAAGCTTCTTAAACATTGTAAAAACCTTATTTACTTCACATATAACACTAGTTTAATGATATATTATAGATTTCTAGAAAGAGACCTTCTAAAAACGTTAAAGTGTATTACTGGCACGCGAAACCTTAAATTAGAGTGAATAAATGATGACTCGGCACACCACTTCAGAAAGGTTGCTGACCCCTGACCTGTATAGGTAAGAAGTCATGGTCATGTTAGGGGGCTAACATATTATGAACATAAATCACAAACCTGGAGACCTAGATGTAAATGCTGATTAGGTCAAAAGTAAAAATGATTTTTTTTTCATCCTAGACTCAATTTTGAGGACACTGTAAAACCACTACCAAATTCAGCATGATTAGTGTCTCTGTTCTGGAGTCCACAGTTCAAGAAGGATGTTGAAAAACTGGAAAGGATTCAGGCAAGACCCATGAGAATGATTAAAGGATTGGAACTAATGCCTTACAGTGAAAAATAAAATAAAATAAAAATAAGTATATGGAGATATACTCATCTCATAGAACTGGAAAGACCTTGAAGGTCATCAAGTCCAGTCCCCTATCTACACTAGCAGGACCAACTACTGTCCCCTGACAGATTTTTTTTTTGTCCCAGATCCCTAAATGTCCCCCCTCAAAGACTGAGCTCACAATGCTGTATTTAGCAGGCCAATACTCAAACCACTGAACTATCTCTCTCTCCCCACAGCCTCAAAGACCTCAATCTACTTAGCTTAACAAAGAAAAGAGTAAAAGATGACTGGAGTACAGTATGCAAGTACCTACATGGGGAACAAATATTTAATGATGGGCTCTTTGATCTAGCAGAGAAAAGTATAACATGACCCAATGGCTGGAAATTGAAGCTAGTCAAATTCAGATGGGAAATAAGGCAGACTTTTTTTAAACAGTGAAAGTAATTAACCATTGGAACATTTTACCAAGGGGTGTGGTGGATTGTCTTGCTGACAATTTTAAAATCAAGAAAGAGATGCTCTAGGGATTGTTTTAGAGAAGTTATATGGCCTATGTTATACAGTTGGTCAGACTAGATGATCACAATGGTCCCCTTTGACCTTGGAATGCATGAATTTGCTGAAGTGAGGCCTAAGATTGGAAGAGAAAAGGTGTTGCAGGTCAGGATAAATACAGCTTGGCAGACTGTACTCACTCCTGCCTACACTATAACTATTAGATGCTCTTAGTCCTTTGCTTTCACCCACACTGAATTCATGCAGACTTTTAAAACCAACCAACCTATCAACCTCACAACAGATATAATGGACCACCAGGAACTTTATTCTGACAAGTGTGCAACCATATTCATCTAATATTCATGCTCCGGAAACTGAACCGTAGAAAACGGAGAGTAAAACCAACAAAAATTCATATACTTATTTTTTCACTTATTCTTCTAACACAGGAAAAGAAAGAAAACACAGACAGTATGCAGCAGTATCCATGGGATGACAAACTCGAAAACCAATCTAAAGCACTGGCACAGAGCTAGACTTAGTGCCAAATTACAATGACATGCTTCAGTAACACAAGTTGCTTACTGTTAAGGTTTCATTTAACCATGCTGCTTTTAGCGGCTCTCTGAGCTATGGATTCCTCTTCAAGAATACAAAAGCAAAAGGTATGAAGTCATTGCTCAAGAATGAAAGTGTGTCACCAGCACAGGCTGCCTGGTGATTTGCTGAACTACGCTGCCAGTTGTGATTTCTCTCTAACTTAACCGTTACGGGTTTAGTAACAAAGCATCCACTTGGTTGAGCAGCATATACTCAGTCATCTCAGAAAGATATTTCTTTACTAAGACCTTAATACCTTGGCTCCCAATAAAGAAAATTCACGTCCCTAAAGACTGTTCAGTATTTTCAATAATGACAACTATTGTTGGGATTTTTTTTACTTTCTCATTATTATTACAAAGGTGATAGGTTTTACCAATAATAAGGTGTTACAGTTATTTTGTCTCAGTGCTCCAAAGCAATCTACAACTCTTGTTATTATAACAGTATAAAGCAAATGTTTAATTATCAGTGTAAAGCAAATGTTTTCCTAGTGCACATAGCCATCTGATAAACTATAATTTGTGACTAGCCATTGTATTTAATAATAGACTAACACTGCAGAGTTAGATTCCATTAATTAGCTTCTGGCATAAAGCTCTGGCATTCTGTGTAACAGAGCACAGAGTAATGCAAACATTGTACTCAGGGTGGCTCCCATATTGGGACCCCAATGGATTCAGCTGCATCTACAAATACAGGCCAGGAATCTTTTCTTTGCACAGTAGCAAATCAAAGGAGTGGCACTTGTAAATGAAGGATCATATTCTACCGATCAGTATGCACTCCGCATCTCTGATTTTTATATTACTTCCACATCAAATGGGATATGCAGCTACTTTATTTCAAATATATACCAATAGCATTCTCCGATCCAGAAAAATGCATTGTAACAGCCTTTTGAGTGAGATGCAATGGAGGAGGAGGGAAAGGAGATGTTTATCTACTAAACTGCAGGGACACCTAAAGATGGTGTGACACCTCATTAAAATACGGCTATATACCCCAAAACAGCAAGTTGGAATTGAGGAAGTGCATGCATGTTCTGTGCCCAATACCTAGACTTTTAAGTAGAAAATGGGTAAGTCCCACCTAAATCACTCTAACTGCATTTTCCATATGCAATTCCCTGTCCAGTATAACTCAACTGCCCATTTCTGACTTTTCCTGGACTGATTTTATCTGATTTTATTCTCTCCATCCAAAATCTCTTTTCCTTATTCTACATTTCACTTTTAACACTCAGATTTGTGAAAACTGCCAACACATTCATTTAATTTACTAATTTAGGTCTTGATTCAGCAGGGTAATCAAGCACTAGGCTAACTTAGTGCACAAGTGGTCCCATTGAAGTAAGCAGCAAGGTTCTTATTTGGAAAGTTAAAAAACAACAGATGATGCAGAAGCTACCAGGAACAGGTAATATTAAAGATTTACTGCTGCATCCATAAATGTTAGTCACCAGTTTAGTAAAAGAATAAAATAAAACAAACAAAAGGAAACAAACCTGAGAAGCTTTTTCAAGAGCAAAGAGAATTTGCTCATCGTGCAGATGTTACTTGGTTTCCCTGGTCTGTTTAGCCCAATCTAATTAAAAAACCTGCATCCACAGGCAACCAGAAGGCGAATAGACCTTGAGCACTGGTGAATTGTTTAAAGAGACCATTTTCTTTTTTAAAAATGGAAAAGAGATAAAGGGCCTGATCGAAAACCCATTGAAGTCAATGGACAGGCTCCAACTGACTTCAGTGAACTTTGTATTAACATCAGAGTGTACTTGGCACTATGCCACTAATACCTCAACTTTCAAACATATCCTAAAAAGTCTCAACAAAAACAGGCAATGACTCAAGCAGTTCAAACAAAAACACCAACTCTCTGAACAATTTAATTAAACGGTTTCAGTACATTCCAGAATGAACAAGTAGCTTCCATTAAGTTAAAAAGCAAGATCAGAGTGTCAGGATCCTGGTGCTGAACGCCAGTGCTGTGGCTCTTTAGAAGTCCCCCCAGTCTCTGTGTCACAACGGTACACTGAGCAATCACACATGAGCAACAGCCTGAGTGCTCACAGCCTGTGGCCCCACAGCAGCTATGCTGATTGGCTGGACAGACAGCACTCTCATTGGATACCTGGACTATATAAAGACCTCAGGAAGGACCCCTCTAGAAGTCCCCTCAGTCTCTGTGTCACAACGGTACACCGAGTTATCAGACATGAGCAACAGCCTGAGTGCTCACAGCCTGAGTGCTCACAGACATGAGCAACAGCCTGAGTGCTCACAGCCCACAGCAGCTACGCTGATTGGCTGGACAGACGGCACTCTCATTGGATACCTGGACTATATAAAGACCTCAGCACAAAGAGGCCAGCTTGCCTTGCTACCTTGTGTAACTTTACCTTGCCACCCCACTGCCTCACCTGATTCTGCCCTGCTACCTCACTTGACGCTGCCTTGCTGATGTGCCCTTACTGATTTTCCCACCATTACCTTCTTACCCCACTAACCCAATTCCTTGGATTAGGTCTCCTTGCTACTGATTCTTGTGAACTTTCAGACCATTGCCCCAGACTGCTTCTGATAGGGATTGACCACCCAGCTACCCAATCACCTGCACAAACAGGCCCACTGCCCTTGGTTCCCCTTAGCTCACTTCAGCCATTGGGCTTCACACTGACAGCACTCATAATTGGCTCATGGTAAATTCAAAAACTGCCCCCAGTAAAGCTCAAAAATGGCTCCAGCAAAGCTCAAAGGCCACTAGAGCAAAATAACCCAGAGCTGTGAACCTCAAACAAAGCAGAGATGTTTTATGGCTAGGGCCAGATCATTTCCTCTGTGTGGAAAAACCTGAGTGCAGAATGGGAATCTCTGCAAATATTTCATCACAGAATTTTCTCTCTGGGGTTTTCTCTGGTTGTTAGGGGTTTGGACTATAATACACAATGACCTTAGAGAATGTGCATAGTGCACCTCTTGTACTTCCTTCTCCAGAGCCTGGGCGTGCCTCCACCTCCCCGCCTTCCTGTGAATGGGTTCATGATCTTGCAGAGAGGTAAGAGAGTACCAGAGGCAACTGATGATTCTTTTTGCAAGGCCAAGGAAAGGATCAATGCACAGAGGTGCCCCCCCAAACAGTTCCAGGGAGCAATCTGGGCCAAGGATCTGTTTTGTTAACAGTTGAATCAGGAATCCTTAACTTCTACAATACTATTGGGACCTCTGAGTGCAGTGTGGAGACGACAGACTATCTTTACTTGGCCAGTGTTGGAAGATCTTGGTCCTCTGAGTGTTACTCATCACTCACCATATTGTGAGATCACAAATATATTTAATCAAATTGCATAAAATTTTGCTAAGTGCTAGAAATGGAACACATTTGTGATTTTGGAGTCAATCTATTTAGTGTCATTGATTAGCATTAAGACGTTTGGAGTCACAGTGATAGGTGCCTTAGAAAAACCTTAACTAAAAGTTGTCTAAAGTTTGCTATAGAGTGAGATAAACTGGTAGCTGTCTATAGAGACACAAAGACAAAGAGAGCAATATCTTAGTAACAGTGTTACAAGTACAGGGCCAAATTCATCCTTGGGGAAATTCCACATACTCCCGTGGAGTTACAACAGGGAATAACTAGAACCATTACATCTTAAATCATGAGGACTATTTGTGGGTTTTCCATATCGTTTTCATTAAATCTATTCATTCTAGCATTAGGTTAGATTTTATATAACTATTTTAGAATTCAGTTTTCCAAAAGCATTTAATGGATGTGTCATTTTCAAACAGCTAGGACTGATTTGTGAAATAGAGGCTTCCAAAGCATCCATTCTTCACTCTCTGGCCTGAATTGTTTTGTAGCATTGTGATGTGCTGTTAAACTGCTGCCACCTTCCTACCCAAGAGCAGGCTGCATATCAGAGCTAGAAGAAGTGATCTCTAGACACAGTTGTAAATCAGTGCCTAAGGTCTGTCTGGTGCTTTGTGCTCTTTGGATGAAAGATGCTATAGCGAAGTTAATTATTATTATTACTAATTTTATACTTCAGTCCTTACATCTGGGGTGTACTAATGGGTACAGAATAAAAATTGTTTCAATCATGCATCTCTGACTGTACCTTGCCTCTATAAGGTAAAAAGCAGTGTTATTACCATACTCACATATGAAATGATACATACCATGAAAAGCTCTACTTAGCAAAACCTCTTTGAAGCTCTTCTACAGCTGCTTAATTTAGGCATTAGAAATAAAAAATGCCAGGCAGAGTACTTGCCCCTCAATCTATGGGATAATCCAGGATACAACAGCGTAAATCCCCCAACTCTGAAAGGGGAGGTTAGCTAAGGATGCCTTCTAGCTTCCAGAATATAGGAGTTGGTTTGACATTGAAAGGCTTTGTAAAGGTTGGTCATTCTCTCAAACCTGACACCAGCCATAAATCCAAGTAACTGTGCAGCCAAGCACTGGGTGTTGTTTTTTTCCCCCAGGATGAGATGAGAACACATATGAAACAACACACTTAGACGGTATGGTATTATTTACTTACAGAAGAGTCAAAGAGATCAGTTAACAGCCTCAGAAATTGTCTTAAGTATTTGAAATTGCAGTACATGTAAAAAATGCATGGGGAGGGAGGAGTACAAGTTACACAGCAGTGAGGAAAAAAATAAAGATTGTACTTGTTCTTAATAAAGGAAAATGAATCAGGCAAGTGTTCAGAAATAAGTTACTGAAGCTGTTTTATAAACTAGCTTTAAAATCTCTTGACGGCATTAGCTTACTTTCTGTTGTGTCTGAAGAAAATATATCTGAACCAATAACATTCTCATGAGATTTCATTACTGAAAAGGCTCATTAGAAAAGGCATTAAAATACTAATTACCTCATAAACTATTTAGTGTGTACCCACTGGGATAGTACTTACTAGTGCTCAAGCTCTTCATAGATCCAGCTAATCAATTAATGCTCATTACAACTAGAAAGAGTATGCAGACTGCACCATGCAGGAGAAATAAATAAGTCAGAGGTTAGCTAAGAAAGTGAGTTGGCTGTAATAGAGCCCTCCTTTGTAACACAACTGTTGTCTGCTACAATTTAATTTTAATCAGCTTTTCTGGTACTTCTGGTAATGTGACTCTTCCTGCCTTAAGAATCTCAGCTATTGCTATTGCTTCTAAAGTACATAATTTATTAAGGGAGACACATTGAATGACATGTGGGGATTAAAGTGGGCAGGTACAGTATTCACTAGTACCATGCTAACATTACATATTGTGGGTGTAATCAGAGAGATTTTATATAGGAGCATGGAGCCATGCAGTGCAAGTTTTCTTCCACATATTCAGACCCAAAACAGTGTAAAAGTGGCCACAGTGTGAATGAGAATCAGGCCCAGAAAATCTAATGTACAATGGCAAACTTCCAATATTGTGTGCCAATTTTGCATCTAATACTGTAAAAATGTACATGCCTTACCCCTGCCAGAATGGTGTAAAGGGGCCATAGTGCAAACAAAAATCAGGCCCTCTCCCTGTATCCTTCTGGAATTACTTCATAAAGAAACTACAAATTCCATCTCATACTTTTAGAACTCAAATGTACAGGGCAGCTAATATCATACTTCGATATATAGTAGTATTTTGTCAGAAGTCATACATATTTAAAATAATATATACTTTAAAATAATTTTACAGGTTACTGCAAAGTAATGCACACTGGAAAACATAATCCCAATGCTATGTATAAAATGATGGGGTCTAAATTAGCTGCAATCACTCGAGAAAGAGATCTTGGAGTTATCATGGATAATTTTCTGAAAACATCCTCTCAGTGTTTGAAAACATCTGCGACAGTCAAAAAAGCAAACAGAATGTTGGGAATCATTAAGAAAGGGATAGATAATAAGACAGAAAATATCATATTGCCTCTATATAAATTCATGGTACACCCTCACCTTGACTACTGCATGCAGATGTGGTCTCCCAATCTCAAAAAAGATATATTAGAAATGGAAAAGGTACCAAAAAGGGCAACAAAAGTGATTAAGGGTATAGGGAGAGATTAAAAAGACTGGGACTATTCAGTTTGGAAAAGAAGCAACTAAGAGGGGATACGACAGAGGTCTATAAAATCACGAGGGATGTGGAGAAAGTGAATAAGGACATGTTGACATAACACAAAAATAAAGGGCCACCTGATGAAGTTAATAGGTAGCAGGTTTAAAACAAATAAAAGAAGGTATTTTCACACAATACAGTCAACCCATGGAACTCATTACTCAGGGGATGTTGTGAAGGCCATGAGTATAACTGAGTAAGTTCTGGGAGGATAGGTCCATCAGTGGTTATTAGCCAAGATGGTGAGGGATGCAACCTCATGGTGTGGGTGTCTCTAATTCTCTGAGTCAAACATGCAAGGACTAGACATCTGCAGATGGACCATTCAGTAATTCCCCTGCTCTGTTCACTCCCTCTGTAGCATCTGGCATTGGCCATCGTTGGGAGACAAGATACTGGGCAAGACAGTCTGACCCAGTAGGGTCATTTTTATGCTTTATGCTCTTTAAGGATATATACTAAGAGAAAATTAATCTGTGATACAAATTTGTATAATGGGACTGAGTGAAGTAAAGTTTTGGTCTTATCCACAGAGTAACAGTCACATTCTTCCCTCGCTTGTACCTGACTGATCTCCTGATGTTTACACAGTTTAAAAGGGATGGCTAATTTTATGACCAATTCTAGATTTAAAGCAGTATTCAAAACTTGAGGTACAGGTTCCAGACAGCTTGGAAAAATGTGAGGTTTGGGCTACTGAATATTTTTTAAACATTTTTGTTCCCCTGATACTTGTGGAAGCTGGACAAAAATTACTTATCAAAAAGAGGTTCCACTGCACAGCAAAGGCTTCCATTTGGTTGGAAACTTTTTTTTTTAATTAAACTTTCCCTGAAAACTAGTAGTTTGAACTGAGGCAAAAAAAAAATGTTTTGTGAGACCTGAAAAAGTTCTAGACATTTCATAAAATCTAAAATAGACTGGACTCTCCTATTCCATCTCCCACTTGGAGTGGTGGATGTGAGGAGATTCCCCTCACATCTCAGAGAGGCTGGGATAGTAGCACGAATCCTCCTTTTTCTTGCAGAAATAGCAGCTGGGATCTTCCCCTTCTCCTCTCTCCTCCACTCAGAGAGGAGAAGTGGTCTCAAGAGAACCCTTGACAACCAGGGTCATCTGCTTGGGTGGGAGGGCTGGACCCATAACACTCTTCTCCTGCCACACATGCAGTCCTCTGTTGAAGTGGTGCCAGCTAGCCTTCCCCCTCCCACCACAGAGCTGTTGGTGTTAACACTCTACTGACATAAACTAAGCAATAGGTTTGGGAATTAATGTCCCATTGAGATGCATTGGGCTGATCATACTTCTCACAGCTATGGTTTCAGGCTGTCTGCAAATTTAGGAAGATAACAATGCATTGATTATACTCAGGTCATGACCTCGAACTTTCCTTCATAACCACGAGAGCAACAAATGTACTTGTTTTTAAATGAAAGCTAAGATTCAGTTGTGATCACGACTCCAGGAGCTGGGATTCCCAGCATGGAACTCTTGTGGCTATACGTTAAACAGGCCCAGGTTACAGGGATGTAGGACCTAAGCCTGACCCATAGTGTCCTCCACACCAAAAGACCCAATTGCAGCAGATGTGCCTTATTTCTGCCTTGAAAACTTCATAATCCTCTATGTAATGTAGTGTCATGCACCGTGATTTGTTTCACTACAGGAAAGGGTGGGACAAGGAAATGGGTTGTGGAAGTAAAACCTGCACAGATTCACCATAACAGCATGGCAGAGTTGAGGGAGTATACACCATACCTGACTGGTTGCAGTAGTGACCAAGGCGGGGCTGCACAGGTGGTACACATCTACATTTCCTCTCCCCTGGATTGCCATAGCTCTGTGTGAAGCCATTTCATGTGGGGCTTCACAGGTGGGGTGGGGTGGGGTCGGGGGCAGGATTAGGTGATACCTAAATCTACTGAGATTAATATAACGACATCATGAACCTCTCAGGATCAGAGAGAAACACATTTGATTTTTAAAGTTTTAAAATGGAATAATCTACTCAATTTTCTGAAGTGACAGATCTTGATGTTCTTGGAAGTCTCCGTAGCTGCTAGTTTGATCATGGGAGCAGAAAGCCTCCTATATGAATTCTCTGTGTGCTGATGTATATATTCACAAGTTATTTGCATAATCCTTAAACTCCCTTGGGGAATCCTTTATTCAACTACCTAATGCAAACAGTACTTAGATCAAGCTTCCCACCAAACTAATCCACAACTAACACCATTTAGAAGAACAAATTGGTGCAGAACAAATTCTGTTCTGAAGATAGACAGTTTAGTGGAACAAATTGGTGCAGCAGAACAAATTTCCCATTGTTGATGTAAATAGAAGTCACCCCAGATACATGTTAATAAGTGAGCTTTGGGTAATACCCCTTGCTTTTCAGTTATTGATCCTCAACATTCTAAAGTGTTTCATGAGATTGAAATGCTTTCTTAACCAAAAAAAAGCACTGCCCAGATAAATAAAAAGGCAGAGATTATATGTGTTTATATAGATTAAGAATATGCAGCAGAAACACAAGGA
>ML677349.1:46065964-46239628 GCA_007922305.1 Dermatemys mawii | reverse complement strand
TTATATGTGTTTATATAGATTAAGAATATGCAGCAGAAACACAAGGAATGAATCATTCTGGAAAAGAAAAATATAAAAGCAGCCATTTGAGGAACAGATTTGGTTTAAGAAATACACACATCTCTTCAATTTATCCATTCTTAAAATCTCAAAACTCTACCTCCTGTGAAAATGAAGCTTTGAGAATTCCCACATTTTAATAGCCTCCCATTATTAAACCGTGGCTTTAGCAGGACAGTCTAGCTAAGAGAATCCTAAGAGATAATGTCACTAGACTTATGAAATGAGATAAAGATGTTTGTTGCAGAAACCCAAATATATACTCTCTTCTCCCTCACACACACACACACACACACAGACGTATCATATCAGCCTACAGAACTGTTGTACATGGTTATCAGACCAGAAAGCAAATTGGGACTACACATTCTTATCTCTGTACTTAGCACTGTGTTGGAAGCAAGAATCAAGATCATTCTGAACCTTATCCTAATGAAGTCTGTGTCTCCATTAGTAGGAGAATCTAGGCCTATCTTCTCCACAAACATTTTTGCTGAACCAAATACAGTACAAGAAGCGGGCTCTAGACTGAATCAATAATGATGCTAAGTATGTTGGAAAAAAATGTGAAAAGTTGGCACAGGGCAGCTAATGTCATGCTTCGGTATATAGTAGTGTTCTGTCAGAAGCCAGACATATTAAAAATATTTATATAATTTAAAATAATTTGTACACGTCTAGTAAAGACTATTTTAGGCTTTAGTACACATTTGTTTGATCCCACCAGGCTTCATGTGTAACCTTGGCACTTGAGGGAAGTACTGAGGATATGCCATTACTAAACTTTTCATATTTGTGTGAGTGTGAACTGAAATACCATAATAAAGATATCACAATATTTCTTGAAAACTTGAAAAGCAGTGCTGGATTACATATGTATTTTCAGATGCAGAATGAAGAATGAACTTTGTTTGTGTATATATTGAGAGGTGGCTTTTAGGTTAATTTAAACATACCAGAATAATATGGCTTAGATGTAACAGTTTGAATTGTCCTAGCTTTCCAGAGAAAGAGCTGGCAACTCTTGGCTCAGAATCATTATTCACCAGCACAAATGCCAGACACAAAAGAGACAAATATTTTCTGAAACTGTCCACAGTTCCATATTAATTTTTAAATCTTTTGATTGTCTATTTGGAATTGCATAAATGAATTTATTTTGAAAGATCACATAATAAATATATACAAAATAATACTGAAAGTTGTACAGTCAAATAATATTCACAGAAAATGACAGAAGATGATGGTAAAATAACAGTGCATGAAAAGAAGAGACATCTAAGCAAAGTGATGCCACCAAAAATAGAGCAAAACCTTAAATTTTATCCTCCTAAAGTTTGTTACAGCCAAATAGAACAGAGTCAAAGATGTCTTCACCGCACAGTAAACCCAGGTGTTTGATGCTGGGGCTGAGCATGCAGGTTAGCCTAGCCCATGTATGCGGGCCTCCATAGCAAAGAGAAACCCAGGTTATTGTGTTCTCACTGTTTCTGTACTTCCCTGTGTTTGTGTCTGGGAGCAAATGCTATGTTTCTTTGTGCTGAGAGGCTCCAGGATTCTCTGATTTCAGTCAATTGGGTCAATTGCAGGAAACTTGTGAGGTTAAAAGCATGAGCCAGTCCTCTGCTGATGTAAATCAGCATATCTCCATTGAAGTCAATGAAGCCAAACCACTTTCCAGCAGCTGAGGAACTGGACCATATATTTTTAAAAAATGTTCCTCCCCTATGTCACCAACATCACTTCAGAGTCTGAAAACCAGAGGAATAAAAAAAAAATCCATTTTAAACTATGCTGCTTGTTCCCTTTTTTCACTCTGTTTGGAAAATGAAAACAAACTAATCCCTTTCACTTTTGTATCTAGTCAATTTCAAGGCCAGCTCTGGAAAAAAGGAGACTGACTTAATCAACCATTATTCTTAAAGGACTTGGGGCCATTCAATCAACCTTCCTAAGTACACCAGACATACCCTTTACCCTTCCCCTACAGCATCAGAGAGCCATAGGGCACCCAGACATTAACGATCTGAGAGACATTAACGATATGCCAACTTTCCCAGAGTCCACGGCACAAGCTAATTATATGAAATGAAGCAAATTGTAGCTGCCTTTACCATAACAAAGGCATGACCTACCAAGGCTACAGTCCCCTGCATGCTAATAAAATGTCCCTAATAAAGATGAGAGTGGTTGTTGGTCACAGTGTCACTAGCATCCTCTAAGCCACACTTTGACTCCCACAGAGCTATACATTCATTACACTATAGCTGGAATACAGAATGTAGAGGATGTAACTATCTACACCATATCCTGGGTAGTCTGCCTGAAACACACATTTGAAAACATTATTCATGGCACTTCATACACTAAAATCTCAGATCAACATTTAATAGTCCAATGTTTTGCTAGTAAAAACAGCAAGTGTAGCACAGCAAAGTTTGCTACGCAAGTCTTTCCAGGGTGGGCGACTTAGTCTGTCCAAGACATTTCAAATGACCTCCCTTGATAACTAGCTGAACATAAATGAGAAAAGCTGCCCTACTGAACATCTGGAGGACAGTCTGTAATCTTCTCACTTCTGGAAAGTGTCACTGTCCATAATTGCAGAAGTGACAAAGAGTCCTGTGGCACCTTAAAGACTAACTAAAATTTTTTTAGAGCATAAGCTTTCGTGGGCTAATACCCACTTCGTCAGATGCATGTCCATAGTTGAAAGACTCAAACTAAACAGGGGTAGAAATGTACAAATATCCCTTCAAATTAAGGTAACGTCTAAGCTGTATTTGAATATGGCTCTTAACTTACAATAAGTCTCACAGAGGTGTCATTCTGAGCCCGGGTAGAGCTCATTGTGGGATGGAGGCCCATATTTGTAAATTCTATTTATTATCTAACCAAGTAAGCAGCCACTTACATTCTCAGTGCCTAAAGAAATTGTCATGGATGGATATGCACACTAAAAACACGTGTTATTTTCAGAGAAACCTCAAATATTAAATACTTCTATATTGCAGGGGAGTGGGATCTGAATCCTTGGATCCTAATGCCTAATACCTCCCTTCTCCGCACCCACCCCCTGAGATTTCAATGTGTTACATTCGAAACTGGAAAGAAACTCTTTTCCAGGCTTGGTTTGGATGTTGCTGAAAATAGGTGCTTTCATTAGGGTGACCAGACAGCAAATGTGAAAAATCAGAACTGGGGGTGAGGGGTAATAGGCGCCTATATAAGAAAAAGACCCCAAAATCGGGACAGTCCCTATAAAATTGGGACATCTGGTCATCCTAGCTCTCAGGAGATTTCAATTCAAAATAGTGGAACCCACAGCATCAGGAAATCTGATCTCACAAAACTTTCATCATTGAAGATGATGGAAATTTCACAAGAACTATTCCGTAAGATTTGTATCTTTAAGCCAAAATCTCATGAAAGCAGTTCAGAAGGTTTCAATGATATTGAATTCAAACTGAAACTTCCATTTGGCTTTCACTGCCAGACCTACTCTGGAACTGGATGTCTCCTAACCCCAACTCTGCTGATAAAATACATGACTTGTGCACATATTAACTGTAAGTAAATTCTATCCAGAGAGCAGTAGCATGATCTGATGGACAGAGCTCGGGGTTGGAAACCGGGAACTCCTTTTTTCCCATCTCATCTCTGCCACTAATAGGTTGTGTGCCCCTAAGCAACTCAATTCACTTCTCTACCTCAGTTCCCAAACTACAACACTGTAACAATATTTAATTACCCCAAGATGAAAATTAGTTAATATTTATGCAGAGCTTTGAAAATGTACATGGTACATATAATAATAGGGAGAGAGATGAGAAGGGAAAGCCTTGAACCTGTACATAGTGAAGAAAACTTGCTGTTGAACATTAGGATTTGTTTATGGTACAATAAGTTTCCTTGGCTGATAAAATCTGGAGCTGTTCATGTTGTATTAAATATCTTCCCTTGCCTCTGAGAGCATTTGTGTTGTGAAGAGACTTACTGTACATCCCAAGTGAATGCCAGACTTCGGCAGACCTGCCCGAAGTGCAAAACAACTTCCATTATTAGTGACTCTTGCAAAAATCTTGGAAAGTGAAAGCAGTACAAATTCCAAGCAAAAGACTGAAGTATATCTCTGTGATGCAGAACTTCCCCATAACACAATTTTTTTTTTATAATTTCCTTTTTTCTTGGCTTCACTGACACAAGGATTTGCTCTTATTTGCTTCAGTTCCCACAGCCACACAGATATACAAAGATATGAGTTTACATGAACAGGACTTGGTCTGAAAGGGAGAGCCCTGAACCAGACTCCCACAATCTATACACACACATGCATCTGACATAATGCTTTAGAATCATACAACAAACACAAAAACAAGCTCCAGCAGCTCGTGTGTTTGGCTAGATGCTAGGTACAGAACACAAATATTGGGATTGTATTTCATTTATTGCTATGGTTACAAAATCAGGGTGGACACTGAAAGAAGACGGAGAAAGAGAAACAAATCTGCAAAGACAGTAAATACTATGAAAAAACAGATGGGATGGAGAGAGGGAATAAGAGAGGGGAGGGAGAGTAGTTAGTATGGAGAGAGACAGAGGTCATTTCAACACCCAGCTGAATAAAGACAAACAACATAATAAAAAATCCAAGCTCTTCCAGTCAAATAGTCGATAAGATCACTGCAGATAAAGGGGCACAAAGAAAGAAAAATGCTAAAAGAATCACTATAACATGTGGCAACACTTTGTGCACACTTGGTAAAAGCGAGATTAAATATTCAACATGTATTCAAAGCCTGTATGACTAACTAAACTGGCTCTTCCTCAATTTCACTTGTCAAGCTACTAAGGGCTTAGGAAGAATTAGTTTCTACTGACTTTAGTTCAATAATGCAGCATTTAGGCCTGGTGGGCATATGGTCTCATTTCAGAACACAAAATAAAATATGGCTAGCTTTACCAATAGTTTTATATTACCCATGGTGTCAGATATTCCAAGGCAAGGCATACATACGGTCTACAGGAAAAGCTACTGAATTTTGCATGTAGAACTTTTTAATTGCATTGAAAAGTTGACTTTTCATAGTTTAAAATACCAAGTCATATAATAGATATATTTTCATTAAAGGCAGTGGAAAATTAAATGTGAAAAGAACTGCAGGAACTGCACACTTCTTAACCTTTGAACTGCCTTGAAAATGTACCGTGTAATAGTTTATGTTGGGATCTTTCTATAAAGCAAGACATCATTTTACACTACTGTTTTGTCTTGCTTAGAATTCTCTGCTAGATTCTGAGTGGGCATATGAAAAATTGTTGTTGAAGTCTTGGCAAAGAGAAAACATTTTCCTTTCCAATCACTGGTGCTGTGCCAGTGCTTAGAAATATTTACATCCAGGAAAGAATTTTTTTTGGTCCATTAAGGTGATTTTAGTCTTGCTGAGTTCAAACTTAAAGCACGGGAATCCACTAATTTATTATTAAATAATTTCTTTCAGTATTTTTGCTGTGCTGTGGAATGTTAACAATAAAACTAGAACTTTAATAGATCTGTTCCTGCAGGTACTCCTCATGTCAAACTCCCACCTGAAGTCAACATGGAAAAATTACAGTACTGAGACCAGGATTTCAAACAGTCTCCAGAGACCAGACATGTCCCAAGATGCTACTGATATCATAAGGAGTCCTTGTTTCCATGTTCAAGAGTAGCTACAATGACCCAACTGAATTAAGTGCAGAAAACAGCAGATGAGAGAGAGAGTGTGCTAAATTCAACATTTTTTCCACTTAGCTTAGTACAGCCCTCATAACTCCTTGTGGATGAGCAAACAGGTACTATTTATGACATCTGAAGCAGCCAGAACTTAACAGGTCACTCAGAAAGCCAGCAAGTAAGTAAATGGAAACTACAATTCCTACCTTCACAGCTGATTTTTCTCAACATATTTTAAACACTGTAGTTATGGAGAAACTGTACAGATTCAGAGCTGATAGCTACACTGAACACAAAGCTATCCGGACCCCCACAAGACTGCTGGAAGGGGGACTTATCTACAACCGGTCTAAGATTTTCAAAGCCACATAAAGGATCTAGATGTTCCATTTCCATTAATTGCATTGGAAACTGGATATTCAAGCCTTAGGTGGCTTTGAAATCTCGGCTCTAAAATGCAAACACTTTGTAATATTTTCCATGTCTGAAGAATGTCACAATTTATGTCCTTCCTCTTTCTCATGAGTTCTCAAAGATTTCTCAGATAAATTACATCAGACCCAGTTAATATTGTTAGTATTGTCATTATAATTAGGAACACGTTCATGATCGGTTTATTGGGTTTTCCTTTTCTAATATATTATGTACGTACTTTTTCACCAGATTAAAAAAATATCATGTAACTTTTTATATCATTACTGTTTGCCCTGCTAATGCTTAAAGTGCACTAATACTAGTGCTTAACTCCATAAACATAAGAAGAAACTGTTACGGGAAAAAAGGCCACTGAGGGTATGTCTATACAAGCTGCGGGAGTGAATCTCCCAGCCTGGGTCAACAGGATAGTGGGGCCCATGCTAGCACTATAAACATAGCTTTGAAATTGTGGCTTGGGTGGGAGTTCAGGCTCTGAAGCCCCTAACCCCTCTGGATCCTGCCAGGAAAAGGAGGCACAAATAGTACGTTTTTGTTTGGTTTTGTAAAACCATCGAAAAGTTTTACACAATTAACATTTAATACGAAAAATATTGAAAAAAATCATTTTAAAATCAGGGCACTCTGAGGAGCAACCTGTTCTTCATCCTCTGCTCCAATTCTGGCATGCAGAAAATATTTCAGTAAAGTCACAGAGTCAGAGATTACGCTTTGCATCATTTGAAAGTTTGCATTTCAAGTTTTCATATGGTATGCAGAGTGCTAGTTTCAGCTCTAAGAATTCATGTGATAGTGTAACTCATGCCCATGTGGTGAGGCACTCTGTCTCCCTCTAGTGGCTCCTAGCCCAGCTAGAGATTGATTAGTCTGCTACAGCCTTAGCTATGAGCCCCCCGGCTCATACACTAAGCTTCATAGGTCTCAGGTTCAATCCCACCCAGTGATGACTAGGGTTTGTCGGTGTTACAAGAGCAGCCACTGAAATCAAGTTGGAGTTGTAAACTCTTAGAAAATTGATTTTCAAACTTCCAATGGGACAATGTATACTACTCATTTCTGACCGTGGTGATTCACAAGATATCAGAACTGGGCCTAAACAAAGGTTTGAATACAATTGTCTCTAAAATTGCAAACTCAACCAGCTATAGGTATGATACGTGAGCAGCTAATATAATAGCAAGGATGGCTCAGGCAATTCAAGGCCCATAATATCTTTAGTGTACTTAACCACATGTTCATATGCTAGACACACTTTATGCATTTTTACCTAGTAATTTTTAAGATACATATTATTTCTTTAGGAGAGAGAAATGTATAACATCAGTGTTTGCTGCGGAGCACAGGGGTTTTAGCGCTGAATCTGACAAGAAAGTAATATTGATGTAGAGATTCAATCATTCATTCATTAACTGAGACTGTTATAAAGCATTATGTAATATGCCGAAGGAAAGACATTTCATAAAACAAACTGTAAATTTTTGTGATTATAACTTAAATCCATTCTGGTTTATTAGGTACAGTAGATTAATATTTCAATTTTTTTAAAAAATCTATCTTTAGGTCACTGGATTTTGCTTCCCCTAAATGGCAGGAAGAAAAAACTGATTTAAAAAGTATACCCTTGTTCCCATTCCCTCAACAAACTGACTTTGGTGAAGTTCTTTACATTTTGCCATCTATACTGAAAAGTCTCCATACATGCTATTTGTCTATAGTGACAAGATTTATGAACATGTATTCTACAGGACCAAGGTAATCACTTAGAGACCTAAACACCATTATGCCGAGACTATGGGCCACATCCTACTAGTCACATGTAAGGCAAGAGGGATTTGGATTACATCTATGTCTCGTATCTGAAAAGGAGTATATTGTGGAATCTATTCCGCACCCCTTTGTGTTGAGGAGTAAACAGTCAACTACATAAACGAGTGCTGATCCAGCTGTCATTGACATCAGTAGCCGTTGGCTCAGAGCCGGTCACTAGCACTTCTCCAGTTACTATGGGCTGCTTCAGTGACTTTTGTATAGTATATGTATGTATATAACTCACAGAGTGCAGCCAGCAAAATGGCACATATGTTGAGTTGGATGCACCATTGATAATAGCATTAACAAATTGTGAAGAAATCTGAAATTCATTCCTAACATAGGACTCGATCCTTTGGGATGCTAGGTGCTCTCATCTTCCACTGACTTCAACTTGCAGGAGGTACTCAACACCTCACATTAGCAGGTCTTTGAATAGAAAGAAGATTGCAATGTTTATTAATAAGAACAAACAACAGGACAGTGAAGAAGACTGAAGTTAAAATGCAAATTGTCAGTTCATTAACTGAGTCATAAGGAATGTTTCTCTCTAAATATTTTCCACGTCGTCTTCCTTTATTCTATTTTTTCATGTAGATTTATATTCCTAATGGGTGAATGAAAAAGGCTGTTATGCTGTGTATTTTTTCATGCATTCATTATATTTATGTTAACTGCAAAATATAATACAAATACACACTGTGAAATATTTACAGGAGAAAATTTTCCAAAAGGGAAGATCCTGGTCTGTAATTGATGCCTCTGTTCTGTTGGTTAATATGTGTGCTGCTGCTTTTCTAAGAGAGAGCGGCAGAAAGCCCCAGAGAAGCAAGGGGAAGAGGCATCAAGAGTTGTTTTACCAGTATTTTGCTTTGCAATGTCTTGGACCTATTACCAACTCAGACTGGGGAAGATTTCACAGAGTAATAACTTTATGTATCAGAGTTCGGGACAAAACAAGTTTCTTCAGATTAAAGAGTGATCTGCTTTAAAGTGTAATTTCAGATATTACAGCACAGAATTCTAACCATATCTACCAATAATTTTATTTTATTTTATGTAGCCTCACAATTTCAGTTAAAAAAAAATAAGCGGGGGGAATTAGAGAGGAAAGGGGGCGAGCAGAAACTTCAGTCTCCAAAACAGATGCCAGTTTTGGATTTATTCAGCCAAGGAGTATTTGGTTTGGCTTAACACTGCTTGGATTGAAAAAACACATGCCTACTCCAAAAAGATTTAACAAGGTCTGCTGCAGATGCTGTTGCCATTTGGCATGTCACTGTTACTGTGTGGCACAGAAAGAACTCTAGACCACAGATTTTGCTTGGCTGAAGTAGCCAGCATTTTTGGCTTCATCTCTTCTTCTGGCCAACTGGCTGCATGTTTACAGAATGTGGTTGTAGATGGGGTGTTAACAAAGCTTGGGTTAGCAGTCTAACCGAAACTAATAGTGAGGTGAATGTGTGACCTATCATGACTAAGAAAATAGAGACAGGAAAACCTTGTATGTTTTCTGGTCCTAAACTATGTACACAGAGGATTTCTTGCATATACTGTACCAACTGACAGGTAGACCTTTTCCTTTGCCTTGGGATGAATGACAATTATTTTACAAACAGACACTATATCTACTAATCAAACTAGGAAATCTAAACACGTGGTGGTTTAAGGCTATCTGAGACATTACACTTTGGGGGCCTAAGTCTCCTTGCTCATGTGTTACAGTTTTATACTGGTGTAATTCCACTAACTCCAGTGAGCTCCAGGGATGAAAGGACAATCAGGCACAAAGTATCTTGAAATGGACCTACATATTTAATCTGTCAACTTGTGACTTTACACTTACAGCTGCCATCAAACAATTGTTACAAGACTGAAATGAAATATTAATGTTTCAACTATAATGTAAGCATATGTTGATGGACACAGCTATGGGGTATTATTACTGTACGCTCCACTGGAAGTGGATATATGGGACTGAGGGAGTTACAAACTCAATGCTAATGACATTCACACAAATGAATTCTCTGCAGGGAAGATTTGAGCACACAATACACACATCACAGTAACTTCAGGAAACATTAGAAGCAGTGCTTAATTTGTAATGAAAGAGGTGCCAGGGCTTAAGCAATTTTTTTTTTACTTTCATAGCTGATGCAGCAAGCCTAGACTAAGCACTGATCAGAAATAACTATTTCATTTAAAATACTAAATCATTTTGGTCCAAATGATCACTTTGTCAGTTACTCTAACCTCATCAGCTGACCCAAGAAAAAAAGTATAATCCCGATTTTCCAAGCACTGTTCAGTTTGTGCCTCTAACACTGTTCTCTGACATCACCCTCACATGCCACCTGCCTGCCTAGAAAAATCAGACAGTATTGCCCAGCCCACCGCACCAGACCCCTTTACTCTACTGTCTGTTTACTTGAAATTTTTTAACCCAAGTTGCAAACACCATCACAGAACCAGCCAGACCATTTGCTGATTTTCCAGACATCAGCAGCAAAATTCCTATTAAACATGGTAAGGATCAGATGGTCCACTCTCTTTAAATTCATCTTGCCCAGAGTCAGTGGAGACTGGTAACATCTGAAAGTGCATGTATGCTGACAGTCAATTACAGGCATGAAAAAAGATCACATGATCTGTGACTAAGAATGAGGTAAGCAATGCTAACTGCTGTGCAAAAACAATATAAAAAAGGATTTGTAATTGTTTCTTTTTACCATTTTGGCTTCTGAATGCATTGGAGGGACTTGAGGTGACGCACACGGGTTATTGAGATTTGGGCCTTGCATCCCCATGATACTGGAGTTCATTGACATTTGTCGCTCCATCTTTAAAAGGAAGAAAAAAGAAAAACAAATTAGACAACATAATAAAGTCTAAGAACGTATTCAAGGGCATATATTCAATTTCTCTTCAAAGGGACCCAGCTTTATTTCTCTGAGTCATCCCTCAAAAAACTGTTTTGTGAACTGCTTTTATTTGCTTATTCTCCAAATCTGTCCCTACAAATGCTGCTTTTCTCAAAAGCCATTCAAAAAAAGAGTTTCTTTTCAAAACAAACATACCAGCCACCCAGGTTTGAGCTTTTTTTGTAATGATTTCCCCCCTTTTAGTATAACAACACTCTGAGTTAAGTGGTTTTAAAAGCATCATTGTATAAAGTTGTGGCTTCTGCTGTCACTGCCGCCCAGCTCAGCTTGTTGAAAACGTAAATAAAAATCCATGATCTAGAGTGTATGGAACTTGAATTGGGGTCTTTTTCCTTTTCTGGGACTGCTCAACCAAGGGGAGTTTTCCATATAGTCCAGGTCATGTTAGTGAAGATTTGGAGTCTAAACAAAAACAAAACAAAAACACCCTACCAACCCTTTAAAGCTCTTTTTGCAAGCTAAATTCACTGCATTATGGAAACTGACAAATTCAAAAGACAGTTGGAACAAGGAGAATTTACTATTTAAAACTGCTTCTTTCTACTGTTTTCAATGAAAAGAGGTAGGATTCAATGTTTTATTCCATTTAGCAACAGATGACGGGATTCACTCCTGTAGGTGAAGTGGGAACAATCTGCACCCCCTGAACCTGATGATAAGCTGTACTTTAAAGGGATATTCACCCCACTTAGGGCTCCTTGGGAGTCCTCTCAGGACAAGTGCTGCCATACTCATGTTTATGGAAGACTTAATACAAACAAGAGCCCAAATCTGCCGGGTAAATCGGCCATAGTCCCATCATTGTCCCACCACGCACAGAGCAAATGGCACGTTCTTCCCTTCCAAGAGGGGGCGGAGCATATTTTTATTTTAGGAACTGCACAGACAATAGCTCTCAGACAGCCTTGCAAAATGAACACATTCAGCATAGTGAAGGATGAGTGTTTTATTTCATTATTTCTAACCCTCCTCATTAATTTCTGCCGTTTGTCTCCCAAAATTTTTTATAGTAACAGGGCTGTTAAAATACTATGAAAAGTAGGGGCTGTATCTTGCAAGACAGGTAACTGAAGTCAGTGGGAGCTGAGGGCAAGGGCAACCATGTAGGATTGGGTCCATATCTCCAGCAAATGACTGATTGCTGGTTCTGAAAAATAAATCACTTTTACTTCTTATTGACTGACCTCCTCACACTAGATGAGGGATTATTTTGAGATTAAATTGGCATCGTGCATGTGCTTTGTCCAGTAAGGGCCCAATTCTAATCTCACAATTATGTAACTCCACTGCCTTCAATGAAGACGCTGTTGATTTATACCAGTAAGTACGATAATATCAGGACCCAAAAAACTCTCAAAGAATAAAGACCTGATTCTAGAATCACATAAAGTGGTTCAAATCAGGAAACACTCTACTGGAGTTAACTGAGTTACCTCTGTGTAAAACAGGCATAAATGAGTGCAAAATGACACAAAACTCTGAATTCTCTAGTTTGGATCACTTCATTTTCACTGTATGCAGTGTGGTAGATCTTTGCCCCGGATAATGCCTGATACAGTATTAAAATAAAATAACTTACTGGCATTAGTACTGCAGAAGATCCAGGCATGGTAGGATTGGGCAGGGTGCCAGGCATAGAGGCAGGCATGGGCTGTCTTTGTCGGTTGTGTAGGTGTAGTAGTGAAGACAGAGAACCTGGGACAGGCCTAGGAGAAAATAAGAAAAAGTTGTCACTCTGTGCAGACTAAAGCAAGCTCGACAGTCCCAGATATTACTATCAAAAACAGAAGTAGACAACTATATAGAAGAAAAAGATATTGTATTAGTGCCGCTGTCTGTAGATCCATGTAACAGAAAGTATTAAGGAAACAGCAAGTAAAACCCAGGTCGGATTTAATTTGCTCTATCTTAGTGAATGCCCTAATTTGCTTTATTTCCTGGCAAGCACGATACAGACATTCTATAGTTAATGCATTGCTATAAATTCTGCCCACAGACACAAAACAGTGCATGATAGTCAATTAAACATGCATAAATTAATAGCAATCTTATCACCTAGAAGATTACTTTAATTTGAACATTTTTCACTACTGTATATACAAATATATCTTCTGCAATAAACCCCATTCCCTCCTTCCAAAGCAACAGTCCTGATTTAATGGTCAGCGTGTCATTCATGGCACTAGAAATGGGAAAAGTGAGAATTAAGATTAATTCTCAGAGTCAGATTAAGGGGCTTGTAAGGAAAAAAAAAGGAGCGAAGAAAAAGCAGATTGGGTTAATGTTAGCAAAAGGCATTAAAGAGATTTAGAAGGGTTTTTAGAAATATGCCAGGGGAAAATAAATATTAGAGGGAAAGTAGACCTATTAACAAATGAGAACGATCATTAAATGAACGGATTCAAAAATAGCTGGGGTACTGAACTAGTTTTTAATAACTGCCTCTAAGAAGAAAAACATTTGGGAAGTAATGACTCCCTTGAAAAGGGAGGGAAAGTGAATGATGTGAAGACAAAATCAGGCAGTCCAGATCATATGGAGCCCTGGGTATTAGGGGAGTTAGTTAGCAAGTTATTCAACTTTTTTTGAAAAAGTCCTGGAAAAGTGACGGAGAAAAGCAAACCTAGTACTAATTTTCCAAAAGCAGAAAAGAAGACATGCAATATGGTAACAAATAAGACCAGTGCAATTGTAGGTGTCACGGACAGTAAATCACAGACCAACATGCACCTGCAGCATCGTGTTCAATACATTAGCAGATAGATACTGATAAAGGCAGTGGAGGGAGTTAAGAAGAAATGCAGATAATTGGGAAGCTGGAGGGACTGATTTCTGACTTAGGTAAGCAATTTGTATGGGGCGAAGATGAGAAAAGTCTACAAATATCTGAAGTGTCTACACTTCCAGGGCATTACTCAGTCCTAAAATAAGCACCCCTATTCCACTGAGGGAATAGCGACTGCAGCCCTCAAAGTGAGCTGCTCTCGTCAGGGAGTTGGAGATCATAACCGCAGTGGTTGGGAGCAGCATAATTCAGCTCACCTTCTGGTTATCCACTGTCAGTGGGGCTCTTATGAGAGATTAGGCTGCACTTTACATCTCCCTATCCCTGTGAGAGGAAATAAGCGCAAATGTTGCCTTATCTCCCCAGGGTCTGAATTTCTCCCATTGCCTGGAATGCAGCTGCTACCAGCATCCTTGAGCATGAATCAAGCATCAAAGAATGGAGAGAAGTTAGGTAGGGTGGGACTGTACAGGGAGGTGTAACTAAGAGTAGTGAGATAAATCTAAAAATGAGAAAAATGTGGCTGAATATTGGGGGAAACTTGACCTTTATTTGGGTTTTTAGGCTGCAGTCATCTCCAAACAGAAGTGGTGGAAGCCAGCCTCACCCCGCTGGACAATGCAAAGAGTTTATGTAATGTAGGGTATAATTTTGCAGAAGGACAGACAGACTACCATGACCTAAAGGATTTTCCCCATTTTTAACTTCTGTGAGCTCGCAGAAGGATCCTCTTCAATAAATTATCAGTTGACTCGCGATGAAACTGAAGTGAAACAAGTACCATGACAATAGCTTTTACACACACACACAAACACACACACACATGCAATGCATTCACACTGACAATCGCACATACAGGCCCTTTGTACAACTTGCCAGCTTCATAATAACCGTAGGTGTTAGGCTCTTTGACAGAAACTTATTTTGGCCTGACCTATGCAATTTATGCTAGTGAACCTTCAGGGACGGCACAGTTTGAATTCTGCTTATATGTTCCAGAGCCAAAAAAAATTCTGAAATTGATTTAATGAGCCTGGGAATATGGGACTTAGTCAAAGGGGAATTATTTGTATTTATTGCAATGGCAAATAAGCTACCTCGCTGTACCCAGTCTCACCTTTCATGCTGCTTAGCTTTGTGGGTCTGCATATGCTTTACACTTGGTGAAAGATGTTTTTTTCAGCATCTTACTACTTCTAGGGTTTTTCTCCCTACTAAAGCTCCTGCTTGCCCTTTCCCTGAGTGCGATCTTTCCCAGCACTGCAGTACAATCAGAGATTTTGTGTTTCAGAGCGGACTCTCTTTGTCAAAAAGTCTGCACTCTTGCCACTAATAAAAATGCTACATAACATACACACCAGACTCATTTCTGTAGTAGCGGAGTTTGACACTAGCCAGTGCTCACAGATATTTCTATTTCTTCCACACTGGAAACAAGCCATTGTGTAAGACACACACACAGACACAGACATACAGACACAGACACACACACACTTTCTTCCACACTGGAAACAAGCCATTGAGTAACTCTCTCTCTCTCTCTCTCTCTCTCTCTCTCTCTCTCCCCTACAGATTGAAATTGTCTGAAATACTAAATTTGTCTGGTTCTCACATTCCATCCCATTTATCACTTCTCTTAAGAGGACAAAGTGCTCTTTTTTTGTTGTCGCTTTTTAACCTTTTGTAGCAGCAAATAAATCAGTGAGACAAAAGTGATGCTCTCTTGACAGACAGGTATTATCATTTTTTATGCTGGATGTGCATGTTGTCCTCCGTTCACCTCCCATCTTTGTACTCTGGATAATATGCTGAAGATGACGAACAGCCCCTGACCTGTCGGTCAGTGCTGCTGATTCAAAGGTTTTAGGCCCTTAGCATTTGTCGTTTTGTACTCTAGTAAATAGGTTTGTTGGACAAACAACCTGCAAATAGGGATCTGCTCTATAGAGGCAGCAACATACCAGTCTAGACACTAATGAGAGCTCATTTTCAAAGATGTTAAGCACTCACAGCTGTTTGACTTCAGTGGAACTTGTGAGTGCTCAACTCTTCTGGAAATTTAGCCCTGAGAGAACACAGTGGAGACATTTTACAACTTTTAACTCCTCTGTGGCTTGAATGGGCTCATGCTCAGGATCTATCTGCATCGACTATAATAAAGATAACTCCAACAGCGTATCGAATGCAACAAAAGCATTTCTTCCTGGTACCAGGCATGCTGCCTGCTATGATGAAAATCCCATTTGAACCAGCTCTCTTTATTGATTGGTAACCACTTGTTTTACTCGTTAAGACCATTTATTTTTCATTGTAGTCTCGTGCTTCCTCAGTTCACAGAAATTTCTAGCTGAGGTTCCCTGGGGTTATTTTCAGCCACATAGGCCTAGACCCTCATGGCTTAAAATGTAGCAGGACTGAAGCAGTCAGGAGCATGGTTTCTAGTTTGCGGAAGAGCACCAGATCAAAGGATATTAAGCATGATACATCCCAGCCTGCTCCTCCTAACAGCCTCAATTCAAATGAGAGCCAACGTTCATTATTATTTGTATTTGTATTGAACCATGCCTAGAAGCCCCAATCAGGGATCTCAAACCCACTGTGTCAGGTACTGCCTCAAAGGGCTTATAGTCTATGTATATGTCAGGAGTAAGGGCCCACAGCTAGCCTACTTACCTACTAGCTAAACCCTCAGCAGTCAAATGAGCACAGCTAGGACCCAACCGAGCCGCCTGATTGGTGAAACTACCTGACTGGCTGAGGGGATCAGCAGGCCTGCCCATAAGACTAGCAATAGCAACAGGGCTGTGGCTGCTCAAAGCATATACCCATGGCTGTGTTAGCTTCAGTTCCTGCCTTGTTCCAGTCCTGTCCCAACCTCACTCCTACCTTAGACCCAGCCCTGCATCTGCCTTCCTTTACTCCTGGCTCCTGATCCTGGCTCTGACCACTAGGCCTGACTGCCAAAGCTCTGACCACTATGCATGACCATCCACATCCAGGTCCTAGTAATGTAAGGACACACTCCCCTCACTGGGGAAAAGGGGCCAGTTCCTCGCTGGCACTGATCCCACCAAGACAAATATCTCCCCGTTGGAAATAGAGGGTATACAACCTGTAGAGTGAGGTTGCTGCCCTGGAGGTGCAGAATATGGCACTGCAGGCGCAAGCCATGCCACTCTGGTACCCTGATTCCATTGCCAGATAATTCTGATGGCATCCGTGGCAAATTCCACAGATTCCTGAGTCAGCTTCTGTTTCTGTTGTGACCGAGAACATTCCCACTGACCAAGCCCATCAGCTTACTAGTCAAGGAGGCGCTGGCCTTGGCTTCCCAGCTCCTGGAGAAATCTGGTCTGTTCCTGGTTCAATCTGAAAACTTTGTGCAAGCCATGATAGTGATCTTTGATGACCCAAATCACATGCACAAAGCAGAGTCTGTTCTCCAGGCACTGTGGCAGGGGCACCTATTGGTTGTCAAATTCGCTGTGTAATTTCGATGCCTGGTAGCAGATGCTGAGTGGAATGAGGGTGCGCAGTGTTACCACTTCCAGCTCAGTCTTAACAAAGAAATCAAAGACAGGCTAGCATGGATGGATGATCTAATCAAACTGTGCGTTAAGATTGATAACTGTATAAAGGAGCACCTCCAAGAGCAAGGGTCAGCCCCCCACGTACCAGCGGTTTCCCTGGCTCCAACTCAGCAATCACTGGCTTTGCTCCCACAGACTGAAGCCATCCCAATTGAACCAAGCCTGTCTCAGCCGTTCCGATGCTGAGAAAAATTGACACTGAATGGCAGGCGTATGCCTAAACAGTACTGCTGAGAACCTCAATGCTTCACAATGGGCTGTCCTGCAAAGGCCTGACCTGCATCCCTGTCAGGAAATGCCAAGTCCCAGCCCCAACAGAAGGTTGGCTAGTGTGTTCCCCTCACTTCAGTACCCAATAAGGATATTTGTCCACCGTATTCTAGCAACAACTAATCTGAACCCAACACATCTCTGACTCCTGCTCCAACTTTGTAAGCGCTCTTGGATTCAGAAGCCTCCAGTAATTTCATGGACTTGGACTTTGAATAATCATGTATGATCCCCATCCAATGGGAAAGATCTCCAAATTTGGCAGAGTCTATCAACAGGTTGCTCCTCTCATTGAAACCAGTTGCTTACCAGATTGCCCCTTGGAGGACACCACTCTCTAGGGTCATAGAAAAACTCTCCAGTTTGGGCTCATCTGAGGCCAACACCTTCCAAGTTATCCTCGGTATGTCCTGGCCCACCACACAGGATCCACATATCTGTTGGTGGGCAGGGGCAGTAAGTTTCAGGTCCCTGCACTGTCAGGAGTCTTGTCTCCCAAAATTGAGCCATAGGCCAGAAACTCACTATGGCTCAGTTTGCCTTGTTAGAGAATCCAAGCCCAAGGTCATTAGTTTGCAGGGAATCTCAGCACCTTCCGTGTCCCCTCCTATCACTTCTGCAATAACAGCTAAATACCAAGAATTTGCTGACATGTTTGATAAGAAGAATGCACTGTCCTTCTGCCTTCCCCCGCCCTGCAGCTGCAGCATTTCTCCTGCTGTCCACATGTGTGTGGATCTGGGCACGCACATGTGCTCTCCCCATCAGAGGTCCCTCCTCTTCCTACAGTAGCCAGCACTGTGCCAGCAGGCCTTCTCGTTCCTCTTCCTGCCTATCCTCTTCCCCTTGCAGTTTCCTGCTTTCACCTCATTTGGTCATGTCCTGCCCCCTTGTTGCTCTCTGTTCCCTCCCATAGTCCCCCATGGGATCACCTACCTCCTGCGGTTGTTGTTGCTTCCTCTGCCACAACCACCTCCTCCCCTGTTGTTTGTTGCTCCCTTAGCGAGCGGCGGGTGGGGCCTTCTGATGTAGCATGAGTGGGGCAGAGCATGCGCTGGGCCTCAGCTGGGGACCGGGGCCATGATCCCCCCCACCACTTATAGGGAGCTTCCAGCACTCCTGGGCGTAGCCCCCAGAAATGGAAGATTCACGTGTCACCCATCCTTCAGCAACATTTTTGTTGCTGTTTGAACTATCACCAAGATGAAGGGGTTTCCCTGCTTCCCTAGGCTAAATCGATGTATAATAATGCCACACACGCTTCCACCCAATAAAGCCCCTTCTTCACCAACTTTGCGTTTCATCCTCATTTTCACCCAGACATCCCCACAACGTCTCTGATACCCACTGCTGAAGACTTAACTTCCCACCACTGCCAGCTACACCCAGAGTGGAAGGAATATCTGATAGCGACTAAGAGGGTTTATAAGCTGACCTTGCTGTAGGTGACCAGGTGTGGCTGTCCACTTGGTACCTCAGGTTAATGCATCCATCAGCTAAGTTAGACCACCAGTATCTATGTCATTTAAGATTCTGATAAGGGTCAATCCAGTGGCATTCTGCTTATAGTTGCCTGAGTCTGTAAGGATCCACAAGGTATTCAAAGTCTCTCTACTGAAGCCTTTCATCGAAAAGCTGTTTTCAACGTGGCCCACCCCCACCTATCACCAAGGGCAGGAGGAGTATTTGGTTCCACAAATCCTTGCTCCTGATGCATTGGAGGGAAACTCCAGTACAGTACTTAGTGGGTGGAGAGAGTTATAATCCAGACAGACAATCCTGGGAACCAGTGGAAAATATTCATGGCCCAGACTCATTGCAGGAGTTTCAGGAAGCCTATACTGACAAGCCCAATCCTGGGACTCCTGGAAGGCACCCTCAGAGGAGGGAGTACTATCAGGAGCAAGAACCTGCAGCTATCCTGCTTATCTGATAGCTTAAGTCCCAGATGGTTTGATGAGCACAGCTGGCCTCAACTGAGTCTCCTAATTGTCCAAACTGTCCAATTGACTGAGGGGATCAGCAGACCTGCTCCTGTTGTTGAAGCTGCAACAGGACACTGGCTGCTTCAAGCAACCACCCACAGCTGTGTTCACATCTGCTCCTGCCTTGTTCCAGTTCCACTCTTGCTTTGTTCCAGCCTAATCTCAGACTCAGCCCTGCTCCTGCCCTCCCTTACTCCAGGTAACTTGGTTTTACCCTCAACTCCAATTCCTGGCTCCGACTTGACCCTTGACTCTGGCATTTGGCCCCTAATTCTGATTCTGACCTTTGACTCTGCTTCCTGGCTCTCACTCCTGACTCCAGCTCTATCCCTTTGTTCTGACTTCTGGTTCTTGACTCTGGCTCCAATCCACTAGGCTTGATCACCACAGCTCTGACCATGAGGCATTCCTGCCCACTTCTCAGTCCCTAACAATATGATGAGACACAACAAGTGGATGCAATAATCAGACAAGGATGAAACAATTATAAGTATAATAAGCAGCAGTCGCAGCACATCTGCTCCCTGCACATTGTCATGTGCTACCATACAGTTGTATTTTGAACTGCCTTCAAAGTGAAGGACCTCAGAAAGCCTAGAACATCTGCAGTGCTTCCACATTGCTTAAGTATCTGAAAAGTGCAGCACGAATTACAAGGATAAATCCTCCAGATTCAGGCAGAGGGGAAATATTTGCACGAGGAATTGTATCTAAGATGGGGCTCTGACGCAAGTGCTGACGCAGTTATTGCATGTTGGCTGGCAATCCCTTGACCTACAGTGCCACTACTGAAACGTACTGATGTTGATATACTTTTTCCACTTGCCTAATTGTTGCCTGGTGCTTTAGAGACTTTCATCCTGAAAAGCCAGGACACTTTCAGAATGTGATTCTGTCTACTTTCAGCCTACTACGTTCATAGGAGAAAAGCGTTGTACCAGACACTCTTCTGGAATCCCCCATGTCATTTTATAAACTTCACCTGACCTACAGTACCTGTGGTTTAACATTGTTATGGTTCCAATATCATCAAAGAGCAGAACTCTCTATGAATGAAGAGCTTTGTTTAGCCAAGTTAAGTGTAGAACTGAACTGTATTCTAGGAAGAGACAACTGGCACCTAAAGAAGCCGATCTTTTCCAATATAGTACAGATCTCTGTTTGTATTTCACAGACAATTCAGATTCTTTTGTGTGATAATTTTTTTAATCATCAGTAGTAGACACATATTATGGTAGCAGCTCAAAGGACTCAATTGGCTGGGCACTGTACAAATGTAGATAAGTGACAGTGTGTTTACAATCTAAAAGACACAAAATAGATGAAGGATGCAGGATGAGGATATAACACAAGAAAATTAATAGAATGAAGAACTGGCATAGCTTAGTTAGTTACATTTTTGATGTTGGTTTTGTCTTTTTACATTTTTTTTAAACTGGAGGTAGAGATATGGTAGGGAATGAGAGGAATGGGGAAGTTTGAAAGAGCGAGGGCGTAGAAAAGGGAAGGGAGGGAACTGCCTAGCTATAACCAGTTAGCACAGTTTTGTAGGCATTGTGGCAAAGGCAACCCTTGTGGGGTGATTTTAAGATAGTGGCTGCATAGATTATACCAGGGATTTTCCCAGACATAAGAAGTGATGTGAAAAAAACTCACTGGTGTTTGGGGGAAAAACTGACTAATGGATGGTAAAGGCTGGAGAAGTTGGCAAGGTGAAAGTGGTGGTAAGTGTCACAATACGTTACTAGAGCAGGTAGCTAAGATGAGGCTAAATTGTGAAAGGTCTTAAAAAGTAAAGATAAGAAGGTAAATTTGAGGTAAAGCCGGGGAGGAGGGATCTCCAAAAAGGGTAGTTTGGGTAGTTAAAGCAGAAAGCCCGGAAGATGTACTTTAGCAGTGGCCCTTTGAATGGACTTTAGTAGAGCACAGTTGTAGTGATTGGGGCCAGAAAGCAAGAAGTTTTAGTAGTCAACATGTGAAGTGATGAGGGCATGGTCAATAGCTATCAGAGAGATGGAATTCACTTTGCTAACATGTAAGAAACTGAATACAAAGAGCAACTCCTCTTCCTCAGAATTGGCGGGTAGTGATCAATCTTTTGGGGGTCGATTTATCGCGTCTAGTCTAGACATGATAAATCGATCCCTGAGCACTCTCCCATTGACTCTGGTACTCCACGGCCATGAGAGACACAGGCAGAGTTGATGGGAGAGCAGCAGCAGTTGACGCAGCGCCATGAAGACGCCATGGTAAGTCAACTTAAAAAAGTTGACTTCAGCTACACTATTTCCGTAACTGAAGTTGAGTATCTTAGATCAATCTCCTCCTTCCCCCCCGCTGCCCCATGTAGATCAGGGTTAAGAGTATTGAGCTGTTCACCTACCCTGGTGAAAGAAGGGCACCACAAATCAGGCTACCACAAAGGTCTTTTTAAGGATTCTATTATTGCGGGGGGGGGGGGAGGTTTTTTTCGGGGGGGGGGGGCTCCTGAATGTTGCTATTAAAAAAAAATACAATCAGGAATCTAGGGGCTAGTTAGACCCCTGGAAAATCTTGGATTTTAAGAGATCAAAAAAGTAAAATTTAGCTATTGTGTCAGTGTTGTGCCTTGATTCATATAAACAATGAAGACTTCCACTGCTTAACAATGATTAACTTAGTATATCTTTTGGCCTGACAATAATTTGGGGCCCTTTGAAGATTATTGGGGGGGGGGGACAAATGTCCACTTCCACATGCACACATAGCTCCGTTAGCACCAGGCCTGGGTCAAACTCTGTTTAAGAGTTTAGTTAATAATAAATCTTGCCTTTAGAAACTCAAATTGTATAAATATCACCTATATTTCCTGAACACATGTTCTACAAACCTCTGGGAATTCAGCATAAGTACAGGGACCAGTAGGTCCTTGAAAGCTTCACAGAACTTATTAACATTTGCCTTTTGGCTCTTGTGGGTCTTAGAAACTGCTGGTTTCAATCTTTCTTTTTCTCTAAATATTTCACTTGGTATTGTTGCCTGAGCCATTAGTAGAATAATAATAAAAAAAGAGAGCTAGCATAATTTTTTAGATTTTAGCCTCCTCAGAGCAGAGACTGTCTTCCTCTATGTTCTGTACATGGCTGGCACTCCACAAATCAAAATTATGCCGTTGTTCCATATGTAACTGAGTAGAGCAAAACTAGGAAAAACAGCTAATGGCATGCTGGAGAGATTAAAACAAAAACTGGCTCAAATAAAACCTATACTATAATTAAAAAACAGTCTAAAGAAAAAACCAGAATGCAGCAAAACCATGACAAAATAGGTCCCAGGGATGTTGAGAGCACTGGTAAGTGTCCTTTATCTGATTAAAGTATCGTTGCATGCTCTGAGCTCAAGCCAGACCAAAAGTTTGATCATATGGGGAGACAAGTGATTTCGTCCCACCACAACTAATACTCTAGAGAGAAAAGAGAAGGCACTGACCGCATGTACCAATATCTGAATATCCTGTACAGCATTATTACCCTAAAACAAATTTTAAAAATAGTTAGGGCAAAAAAATTTCAAACGTGTCCACTAATTTGGGGCATTCAGCTTGAGATATTCAGATTACTCAAGTAGGGCATCCAAATGTTAGGCATGCAGAGTTAGTGGACACTTGAAAAATCTAGGGCTCAGTGAATAAAAATGTCAAAGGATTAAACAAGCTGAAAGAACCCTAACCATAACCACCAGCCACCGGTGACAATGGAACATGTATTAGCTGCTCTGGTAAACTTGTCTATTTAGAGGTGTTAGAATGTTCAGCCTCTCCAGAAACCCAGTCAGTTAAATATTCTTGAATGCTTTATAGCAGCACAAATGTATATTTTATTTTCATAACTTTGCATCATAAAACAACTATAGCTCTCAAAAAGAGAAAAAATGTTGAAGAGAGAGGCTCACCTTCCGCAAGTTGACAGGGAAACAGCATTTCACTGAGCACTTAGAACCATAAGCTCCCTACATTAGATATTTGGGAAAACAAATTTATCAATTAACTTTTCTGATTCTGTTCACTCTTATTATTAAGCCAGTAAATGTTAATAAAAATATAAGGATAACTGGGTGGTTTAAACCTATCTTTATTCTAAAAGAAAAAAACTGTCTTCTTTTTGAAGTGATTTATTTGGCCTGTCTTTGTTCGGTTTTTTTAAAACTTCCCAAACAAAGCAGAAGTTTGTCTCTGAAAATAAGATGGCGAATTACAGCTAAATTGTGAAAACAAAGGACCAACAGTTTCTCCAGTGCAGGCTTGTTACCATGAGCTAATAATTTAAGCAAGCTCAGCCTCTTTTTTAATAACTGTGTGCCTCTAGGCAAAGTATTTCTACTAAAAATTATTGAGGCATGGAACAAGGCAAGGTGTGTGAGCTAATGTTGGATTGTTCGCTTACTAAACCAAATCCCGTCGCACCGAGCCTGCTCTGAACTGACAGATTATTTCTCTATATACACTTGTATAAACATACTACTTTAGGCTGAAATCTGTGTAAGCTTTCTTTTCAATTAACATGTCAAAGATGACAGCACATGTTTTCACTGTCCTCAAACGAATGATGGATGCTGCAGCAGTAGTTTCATGCCCTGTGTTTCAGAAATGTTTGCCTGCCGGGGGTGTCTCAGGATGTACTTGCTGACCCTCTCCTGTGCCCTTATGCTATACTGGCAGAAGCAAGCAAATCTTGTGTTTCAGATGGCTTAAAGGTCCTTTACCCTTTTCTTTCTCAGATACTCCCCAAATAAGGAATGTTGTCACCAATTAGGTTGGAAGGACAGTTTAGAGCTAAGGCACTGGACTGAACTCAGGAGATATGGGTTTAATTCCTAGCTTGGCTTCAGAGATCCATGAAAATTCCCTAGAATCTCTGTGCCTCAGTTCCCCATTTATAAAATGGGAACAACACTCCACTCTTCCCACTTTTTGTCCTTTTCATCTCGTCTATCCATTTAGACGGTAAACTCTTTAGGGCAGAATCCTGCCTCATTGGGTATTTGTATAGAGCCTACCAATAGTTCTTGGGACTTGAAGGTGCTACTGTAATACACATAGCAATTAACAGTAGCTATAATAAACAGATGTAATACTATTGTGAGATCTGGAGCATCCTTGTGATAAGATTAGAGTGGAAACATTTCACAGAGATAATGGCAGCTGAGGCGGAAGAAGGTATGTGAGTACATGGGATTTTCTGTGAGTACACAAATTTAATTCACTTGTAATTAGGAAATAGGTAAGCAATGTGAAGGGGCCTTTTGCAAAAGCCAAAAATCAGATAAACAACACTCCTGAAAGGAAAACATCATGGTCTCACCAACTTGCAAACTTCTCTCTAATCTACACTGAACCTGCTCCACTGCCTCTGTATAGTGCCTGCATGAGACGATTGCATCATATCCAACAGAAGGTAAAAATCTGCCCAACTTTTCTATCAAAAGACAGTTAGATTATTACCAGACTTAAGTTCTGTAAATGGGGCTAAAATCTAACATCTTCAAGACGTGTGACTTAGAGAATTTAAAAATTCCATGATTCCCATTTTGTAGAAAATGAGACAAAAAGAAGTTTGGTCATTTGCCTAAGGTGATATTTGAAGTCTGTGGTAGATTGAACTCAGCTTTCCTAGCTTCTAGTCCTGTGCCTTAGCAACAATACATACATATTCTGGATAGTATGTATTTCATATTGTTCTTAGTTTCCCTGACTCTACTGCTGCCATTATTATAGCGTCTTATGATTTCAAACATGCGATGCTCTGTGAGAGGGAATGAATTTCCTCAGGTTACATAAGTATTGCAGACCCTCATCTGTTCAAAACCTCTTCCCTGGAAAGAATGTGTGTAACTGTGTGGAGGGAGGGTGGGGACAGGGAGGAGTGCTTCTTTCTCTACTCACAAACCTGTTTAGCAAGTTATATCCAGTAGGAAAAGCTGCCAAGAACCTATTTATGGTCAGTAACATCCCACCACCAACCCCTCTTCTGATTTCTTTAAAAATGTCATGAAGATCAAAATGAATATTAATTAAAATTTCTTGGAAGGAACCTTTGTGCCACCTGCATCATGTTAAAAGTTCTTAGTGACAACCGTGTTAGTGGGAATGATGACAGGGACAGGATGGAGAGCAAATCATTAAGAAAACAGGAAAAAGCCAAAGAGAACGGCTCACAATGTAGCTCAACACAGATGACTTTGAGCAAATGTTGACTGCTCTCATTATTTAAAGGGCTATGCATTATCGTCTTTGTCCATATATGCAACTGATGTCAGTGGGAGTTGTTCACTGATTGAGGGAGGGCACCTATGTATCTGGAGCTACTTTTTGACTAAGGATGGTGCCGAAAGCACCACTGGAAAGACTGAGCTAATCTAATTCCTAAGCTAATTTGGTAACAAAAACGCCCAAGTGCTGCTCCGGGGATAGAAACAAGTCCCCTGCCCTTTTTCTAATAAAATCTTCCATCTCCTTGTATATTGCTGGATGATGTACATAGCAGAAAAGCCTCACCATGAAATGTCACAGGACATGATCTAAAAGCCCAGTGAAGCTAATAAAATGGCTCCCATTGATTTCAACCATGTTTGAATCAGGCCTATAATGTGAAATATTGCCTTTTAGATACTGACATTAAGAATATCTTGAAAAATATGTGCTAGCAGTGCTAAGGTCTATTTTTCCAGCAGTGTTTAAGGGGAATGGGTGAAAGCTGATTTGAAGTTATAACTCACACCAGTGTTTTTGGTGCCTGCTCCATCCCTTTTAAGCACTGTATTGAACATGAAGCTGCAGCTGATTTTGAGGTTGGAGTTCATTTGTTTTCACATCAATGCAATTAATTTCCATTGGAAATTGCATCGTGGGCATTTAATCAAAATAGGCCTAAAATAATTCTGGAAAGCTCATCTGTCTCCAATCTATATAATGTTTTAAAAATTGGATGCATGCCCTGCAATAACATTGCACTTTACAAAGCTGAAAGCTCTAAAGTTGAGGGTATCAGTTACATTTAAACCATGGTAAATTAAAACATCCAGTTTCTGGTTTGCATTGATTTATAAATATTGACAAAACTACTTTTGCAGTCATTACCATTGTGGGAGTATGGAGTTAAATTTACAACAATTCAGGGTTGTTGTGGGGTTGGGGTTTTTTCATTCTTATTGTGGCAATAGAAGTCTTTCATGTTGCAGATTAAGTTCCAGATAACTTGAAAATCTTAAATCTTAAGGTTTTTTTAATGAATGCATATCACCAACCCATGCCTATGCTCATAATAAAAACCAATAATAGTGAGGAATATATAACCTGCTGCATCCAAAGAACAGTTTTATGGCATGTACAGTACAACAAGTCAAGAAGGATGTTTATGGCTGTCAAATGTTTTGAAGTCCAAATGAGAGAGGAAATGTGATTTAAAAAACATAATGGAAAATATATGAATATAAAGCCTCTTGATTTCATAGTAAGAGTTCACTGTACTCTCCTGAACAGTTCTCAAGAACATAGACTCACAGACTCTAAGGTTAGAAGGGACCGTCATGATCATCTAGTCTGGCCTTCTGCACATTGCAAGCCACAGAACCTTGCTGACTCACTCCTGTAATATTAATAACACAACCTCTGGCTGAGTTATTCATGATTTAAAGACTTAAAGTTACAGAAAATCCACCATTTACACTAGTATAAACCTGCAAGTGACCTGTGCCCCATGCTGCAGACAAAGATGAAAATGTCCACGGTCTCTGTAAATCTGACCTAGGGAAAAATTCCTTCCCAACCCGAAATATGGAGATCAGTTGGACCCAGAACATGTTAGCAAGATCTACCAGCTGGACACCTGGGAAAGAATTCTCAGTAGTAACTCAGAGCCCTACTCATGAGAGATAGTAAAATCGGAGGCATTTCAGTTTGAATGTTTTAACAAGTATGCTCAGAACTTCTCTCCTAAATAGTTTTATATACTGTTATACCTCATGGCTTCCAAAGTATGCCCATTTATGTGCAATATCTTCATTAAGCAAAAGTGATTAAGCAAATATAAATTTGAATAGACAGAGCACAACCTGTGACCCAGTCATCCTCACGATATCCTGGGAAAACAATGTAAAATGATCAACATACATACAACAGCAAAAACAAATGGGACAGATTCTCAATAAGTGTAAACTGATCTAGCTCTATCGAGGACAATGTATCTCATTTATATCTGCATAATCCTGCTCCCATTGAAGTTAATGTGAGTGTGGCTATTAACATTAATTAGAGCAAGATCAAACTAATAAATATGTAATTTGTGGTTGAAATTTAAGAAACTTTCCTAAGTAATATTCTGAAGTAGTGAGTTACACAGGTTAATGATAGAATATATTCCATAAAAATGTATAGCTTATTTTAAATCTATATTTTCTAATTGGTGTTAATGGGTTTTCTGGCTCTTTTATTCTTCTCCCACCTTTCCCCTTTTCTGGCCCAGAAGTCTTATTGTAAAGAAAAAATATTTTCCCAAGACAGAATTTGATGTTGAAGATGAGGATAAAGTCCAATGTCCCATTTCAGTATAAAAGACTTAAGACCAGACCTCAGTCATGAAAAAAAAATGCAAAGACACATTATACTACATCACTATTCATCACTTTATTCCTACTGTTTTATCTCATCTATTCTTGCCTGGAAGAGTTCCTCAGGTAGCCCTTGAATGTCTCCGTTTTAGTAGTTCAAATTAATTTTACAGTATTTCTGTTTTTCTCTGTTTCCCTTGTGAAGATTGTTACTGAAACACAATACTTTGGCTAAAAAATTCCCTTTAATGTAAGTAACATAAGTGGCAGTGTTTGAAGCAATTCAGATTGGACTTTGAAAACTCCTGAGTGCAGGACAGTTTATTACTGTCTCAAAATCCTCTGTTTTGGGGATCTGCAAAGCTAGTTCAAGTTGAACTAATTTCCTACCATTTTTTAAACACATTTTATTTTCAAAGGCCAACCAATTTTAAAACAAATATGGATTTCTATCTGAAGAGATGGTGTGCAATGTTTGAAGTCTATAGATGGGTAGGTTAGAAATGTCTGATTTCTCAGGCCTGGTCCATATACGGTAATTTTTGTACCAGTATAGATATTTTGGTTATGAAGATGATTATATAGATACATACACACACACACACGTACATATTGCTAAACAAACACAGTTATACCAGTACAACTTCTAGTGTGGACACAGTTATACTAGTATAAGCTTATTCCCCATACATGAATAAGCTTATATTACATAAGTATATTTATACTGGTATAACTGCTTGTGAGCAGCATGGGGGAGAAAACACTAATTCTTCTGGTATAGTTATACTGGTACAATTTTTGTGCTTAGACAAGGCCTCAGTAGACATTGGCTTTGTGATGCTCTCCTGAGGCATATCACTAATTGAAGTCCTGCCTCTGAAGGCAGCCCTTTGAGGATCAGCAGCATAACTTAAACTAACACTGACTGACTGATTCTCTGATATCACGTTCCAGAACATTGATTTTATGTGAAGAACCACCACAATAATTGAAATCAGCTGAGGCACCTGCGTTAAGCATTCCCAAATTTAAAAGGTGGGGAACGGTACTATGGAGCAGTCAATGGAAGACCTTTCACAACGTAACTTGCTTCCCCTGCTGGCCTGACAGAGTAAGAGCATATGGATATTCAGAGCCCATTTCATTTTTCAAGTGTTTGCTTGCCCGGGTTGGGGAGTTTGATTGGGGAGGAGAGAAAGGATTCTTTGGTTACTTTTTGGGGGAAAGAGATGTCCTTTTCCATCTCTCTTTTGTAAAAGAGTCAAAAATGTACATTTTCCTTAAATTATGTGCACGTGTTCTAGGACATGTAGTTATCTTATAAATATGTTACTTAACAAAAGGCCACAAAGTAGCAACTACCTCAAGACTGGCATAACTGAAAATAAATTGGATCCTGAGTAGAGGAGAGGAACCCATATGGTTAACCTTTTGGGAAATTTTAATAAACACCTGCACATGTAGCAAGTCCTGGTGAAAGACCGTTGTGTTGTTTATACCTTTTGTGTGTGTGTGTGTGTGTGTGTGTGTATGTGTGTGTGAAGCCATTCTGCAATGGAATAAATCCACGAGACTGCACTACATACAATAGTCTCCTCCCAAGACACGATCTCAGTTTGGAGAAGAGCAGGAATCTGCATAGCAGTGAGCACGGCTGATTTCTAGGTGTTGGAAGACAGCTTATTCTCTTCACTGTGTTGTAAAGGCATAACAAGTGTGGTGAATACAAAGAATACTGGTAAAGTAGGATTGCAGGTTGGTATGCAAGTATGGTTGCAGGTTGGTCAACCAGCACAGTTTCTCGATGTTTGTGAAGCTTGAGAAGAATGAATTTAGCTCGCCTTACAACCTAACCATTCACAAAAATTTTAATTCTGAAAAAAATTAAGAGAAGTGCACGGTTTAAGGACAGCAAGCAAAATTTATCCCTGGTAAAATGCCACTGAACTCTGTTTATCTCTATCTTTGAAATGGGAATCAATCACTTAAAAGGAAAAATGTGGGCAGTGTATATGAATGATACTTTGCATTTGGCAGATGTATAAGACCAGCTGTTTGTTCTTTATCTTGTGGCTATACATCAAAACAAACCCAAACAAACAAAAAAAACTTGCTTAGCTCCTGGTCTTATTTCTACTATAAACTTAACTGTAAGCCTGAGATAAATGTGGTGTTTGGGGTTTAGAGCTAAGTGTCATTTAGTATCATTTCTGATGTCTCCATACATGATAATGAGCTTCTTTTCACAAGGGATTTGGGATCTGATTTTAATTTGTGGTAGGGCTATGGTCACAATAAACATCTATTTCAGATATTCATGAGAAGTTGCGAATGCAAATGGAAATAAAAAGTGACTGTTTTCTTGTACAATGAAAGCTATGAGTGTAAAGCACACACATAGTAAATATCTGTTCCACATGGAAGCCCACCACAAGTGCCTCCTCATTCAACACCAAAAAACATCATACTCGTGGGTCTGAGCAAAGACGCAGTAGTTTGCATTGCAGGGTTTTTTTGCCTCTCTGCTGAGATTGCCACAGGGATGCCAGTTTGTGAAATAGTGTCTTGCTGACACTTAAAATCACTGAATCATAGAAGACTAGGGTTGGAAGAGACCCCAGGAGGTCATCCAGTCCAACCCCCTGCTCAAAGCAAGATCAACACCAACTAAATCATCCCAGGCAGGGCTTTGTTAAGCTGGGCCTTTAAAACCTCAAAGGATGGAGATTCCACCACCTCCTAGAAAACCCATTCCAGTGCTTCACCATAGTGTTTCCTGATATCCAACCTAGATCTCCCCCTCTGCAACTTGAGACCATTGCTCCTTGTTCTGTCATCTGCCACCACTGAGAATAGCCTAGCTCCATCCTCTTTGGAACCTTCCCTTCAGGTAGTTGAAGGCTGCTATCAAATCCCGCCTTGCTCTTCTCTTCTGCAGACTAAATAACCCCAGTTCCCGTAGCCTCTCCTTGTAAGTCATGTGCCCCTACCCCCTAATCATTTTCATTGCTCTCTGCTGGACTCTCTCCAATTTGTCCACATCCTTTCTGTAGTGGGGAGCCGAAAACTTGATGCAATACTCCAGATGTGGCTTCACCAGTGCCAAATAGAGGGGAATAATCACTTCCCTCGATCTGCTGGCAATGCTTCTAGTGCATTAGGAACTTAATGGAGACCTACAAGTTATTTCTGTAGGCTACTAAGCAGCCATTGGTAAGTCAGTTTTACCTGGTCTGGATTTGAACCTAGAGGTGAATGGTTCTGTAATCCATGACTAGCCCCCTGAGTAATCCAGTTCATGAGACAGACAGATTTAAACTGGAGTTACTCAGATTTACAGTTTATTTCAGGGCACAGTCACCCTTCCACCACCAGGCAGCCAGAGCTGCTCAAAAAGTGGGTAGCGCTCTCCAAAAAGGATGTTAGCTGAGGCAGACACAGTATATGTGGATTCAGTTTATTCTCTGGGAAGCAAAGTTCCTATGAAGCCCAAATTGTGATTTAAAGTTGCCCTTCCCGTTGCAGAAGCCCTTTGGAGGATGCAATGCAAAAACAATCTGTACTTTTCTTGGGTGAGTTCACCCTCAGGCAAAACTGTGCCAGTCCATGGAGTTGAAGGAAGTTTGCCCTTCTTACCCTCTATACCAGTGGGGGGTGAATCAAGTCCCTTAAACTAAAAAAAGAAAATCCCACACTGGCTGAAAAATGTGTCAGCTCCTTCAAACCCAAGGGCAACATTGCTGTTAAAAAAAAACCACCTGGGAAACTTGTTCTGATCATTCAACAGAACATCCAGGGTGCTTTGAGCATTAGATCTTGAAGTCCTCCTTGCACGATACTAATTACATGTGAACTTTACCTGTAGACTAGAATGGATCAGACAAAGTGCCTTGTGACAAAGACCAAATACAGCTGACAGAGCTTAATATTTGGCTCATCATGTTAACGTGATTTAAAGTACTACAGCTAGTACTGTGCATAAATCAAGTCTATTGGAATCAATGGACAGACACTGATTTACATCAGCTGAGGAACTGGCCCACTAGAATTTGCAAAATTGCAATGACATAAATTTGAGCAAGTCTACAAGTTCAGAGCAACCAAAGAACAGGCAGGTGTCAATCCAACTTATGAACAAGAACAATTAGTTTGTATTCCAATACCGCTGAATCAAGTAACTGGGTGATGATTTTAATAACTGTAGGTGACAGCTGGGGTATTAAAAGAAATATAGGTAAATATCTTAATTTTGATTGTAAAACAAACAGCTGCAGAACAGAGAACTTGATGTAGTGATGAAAGGCACTAATACTTAATCATGCTTGATAAAGTCTTTTTACTATGCTACTTTTTCATGAGCATTTTTTAATTTATTTAACCAGCAAAACACACCCAATTTGACTTTCCTAATTACTGACCATTTTAGCCTTGGTTTTGGGGGAGGGTTTCATGTTCATCCAAAGTGCATTATTTAAAACCCTTTAATGCTTTCTCTTGGAAAGGATTTGCTAGGAAATAAATCATGATTATTTGCAAGAGGGAAAAAAAATTGCTGGAAAAGTTAACAGAAATAAGAAGTGTTGGTCACAGGTGTGCGAACAATGTTGTGATATCTATAGTACCTGTTATTACTAACACACTTTATTGAAACCCACATTCGTTGCTTCAGAGAAGCATGCCACTTAGTGCATAAGTTCGCATGAAATGTTGTTCACTGGATGGTTTAAGATCGTGTGTCTACACTAAATATGAAGAACTCTAAACTACCTGTATACAAGCAAGCAGCTCTACTCACTCTTGCATGATATCCCATAGTCCTACTTTTCTGAAGGCCTTACTTGTGTATATAGGCGCCTGTGACACTTAGCTGAGGTTGGCCAAACCACAAACTATTTTATTATGTTGTGCAAAATCCTATGTGCAAACCCACTCTTTAATTAAGACAGAGAAAACAGCACGATGGCTGTAATTACCTAGGACTGCTTTACCTCTGGGAATAATGAAATAAAATTGGGCCCTCTCTATTTTTGTTTTTAAACTGAGTAAACCAAAATCAGTTTATTCAATGCAAAGTAAACCAGACAGATCTCCCTTCTAAAAGTAAGGGGAGGGGATACCATTGGAAGTTGGATATGCAAGGATGACTGAACTGCAAACTGCTGGCAAAATATTTGGCTTGCTGTTGGTCCATGGCCAGTGTTTCCTTTGTAAATTAATCTCACATCTTTATTAAGTTAAGCATTTCTTCTTTTTATTCGAAACATACTTTAAATATTTTGTTTTTATGACGTCCTAGAACATGATATGTCCCCTTCCAGATCAAGAAAAATGGGAAAGTCTGACATTAGGTGCAAAGTGTTAAGGATCAATGCAGAGAGAAACAACCAAATGGCATCCTTGCATCATCTGCTGGGGAACACTAATTCAAACTGCTTTCACAAAAGAAATAAGAAATTCATGTATATAAGAAATTCAAATATACCTGAAAATCCAATAGTTTTTTCCAGACTTCCTATAAGATTTAAGCTTACATATTTTTCAGTTGTGATCTTGAGAAAAAAGTCCATTAGAAATCTCTTCTAAATGCTATATTTAATATTTAATGTGTTTTCTTTCACCCAAAGGACCTTCATTTTTATGCCTAATAGAACCCAACTTTTACATGGAATTTCATGGATTTCTTGATTAAGTCCTGATTCATCCCACAAGAAAAGGAGAGAAAAGAAAAACAATCTAGGATTTTTCCTTAGGAGGCCGATATTGAGAAATGTTTAGCAATATGAGTGCCCAACTTGGGACTCCTTTTAGAGACCTGATTTTCAGAAGGGAATGTACAGCATTTCTGAAAAGCAGGCCCCTCTGAAGCACCAAAATCTCTAGTTCCAGTAGAAGGGCTTGTACAGATGCTTCAGCTCTGAAAGGTTTTAAGCTATCTCATGCTAAGCAAAAGTGCAAACCTATACAGTAGGCACAACCCTTCACATCGTCCATTCATGGGACTCCCATTGAAGTCAAAGGGAGCTCTGGTGTGGAAGTCTTGGCAGGACTGGACACATTAAGTATTCCCCACTGAATACTCTGAAAGGGTATCTTTGAAATTGTAACCATAGAGAGAAAAGGCATTCCCCAAGTCTCTTCTATATACCTTTTCCCAAGGCCATTAGGCCCTGATCTTGCAAACACTGATGTGCAAGTTTCAAGATAAGGACATCCATAAGTATTTGTAGGATTGGGGCCTTAAAGATGGCTTCACTGACATTGCCCAGAGCAATCTTAAATTGAAACATGATTTCACTCAGTCACTCCATTCAAACTTAAAATTGTTACAGATGTGGGCAAATTATGGCAATGAGGTTTTCTAGGCCAAAAAAGTAGGGAAGATTAAAGATGACATTTTTCATGGCCATATTAAAAGCCGGAGAATGGAGGAGATTATGACCTCAACTAAATAGCAAAAGGAATTTATTTGCAATTAGGGCTGTTGATTAATTGCAGTTAACTCACGCAACTAACTCAAAAAAATTAACTGTGATTAAAAAAATGATCGTAATTAATCGCACTGTTAAACAATAAAATTTATTAAATATTTTGGATGTTTTTCTACATTTTCAAATATATTGATTTCAATTTCAACACAGAATACAACATTGCTCATTTTATATTATTTTTATGACAAATACTTGCACTGAAAAAATAATAAAATAAATAGTATTTTTCAATTCATCTCATACAAGTACTGTAGTGCAATCTCTATCGTGAAAGTGTAACTTACAAATGTAGATTTTTTTTGGTTACATAACTGCACTAAAAACCAAAACAATGTAAAACTTTATCTCCTACAAGTCCACTCAGTCCTACTTCTTGTTCAATCACTAAGACAAACGAATTTGTTTACACTGATGGGAGATACTGCTGCCTGCTTCTTATTTACAATGTCACTTGAAAGCGAGAACAGGCATTTGCATGGCACTTTTGTAGCTGGTGTTGCGAGATATTTATGTGCCAGGTATGCTGAACATTTACATGCCCCTTCATGCTTCTGTGTCCATTCCAGAGGACATGTTTCCGCTCCACACTGATGATGCTTGTTAAAAAAATAATGCGTTAATTAAATTTCTGATTGAACTCCTTGGGGTAGAATTGTATGTCCCCTGCTCTGTTTTACCCGCATTCTGCCATATATTTCATGTTATAGCAGTCTCAGAAGATGACCCTGCACATGTTGTTTGATGATGAACACTGTCACTGCAGATCTGACAAAATGCACAGAAAGTACCAATGCGAGATTTCTAAAAATAGTTACAGCATTTGACCCAAGGTTTAAGAATCTGAAGTACCATCCAAAATCTGAGAGGGACGAGGTGTGGAGCCTGCTTTCAGAAGTCTTAAAAGAGAAACACTCCAATGCAGAAACTGCAGAACCTGAACCACCACCACCACCACCACCAACAAAAAATAAAAATAAAAATCAATCTTCTGCTGGTGGCATCTGACTCAGATGATGAAAATGAACATGCGTCGGTCTGCTCTGCTTTGGATCATTATCGAGCGGAACCCATCATCAGCATGGATGCATATCTTCTGGAATGATTGTTGAAACATGAAGGGGCATATAAATCTTTAGCAAATCTGGCATGTAAATATCTTGTGATGCCGGTTACAACAGTGCCATGCGAACATCTGTTCACATTTCCAGGTGATATTGTAAACAAGAAGCAGGCAGCATTATCTCCTGCAAATGTAATCAAACTTGTTTGGCTGAGTGATTGGCTGAAGTAGGACGGAGTGGACTTGTAGGCTCTACAGCTTTACATTGTTTTATTTTTGAATGCAGTATTTTTTGTACATAATTTGACATTTGTAAGTTCAACTTTCATGATAAAGAGACTGCACTACAGTACTTGTATTAGGTGATTTGAAAATACTATTTCTTTTGTTTTTTACAGTGCAGACATTTGTAATAAAAATAAATAGAAAGTGAGCACTGTACACTTTGTATTCTGTGTTGTAATTGAAATCAATATTTTTGAAAATTTAGAAGACATCCAAAATTATTTAAATACATGGTATTCTATTATTTCTTAACAGTTCAATTAATTTTTTAATCATTTGACAGTCCTAATTGCAATGGAACATAAAGGTCTCAACTGGGAGATGCCCTGCATTCAACATTCTCAAATCTTTTCAGCCTTGCTTACTCTAGGGTTTTCAGCCAAAAAAATTCCACCATTGCTGCTATCAGTTCAGCTCTACTACGCTGTGCAAGGTCAGAAATCATGATGGTAAAAATGATGCAGTTGCCGGAGCCTTTTCTACTCCAGGTCTCCCACCAATCATAACAGTAGTGGAGTGTTAAAAACCTTAGAAAACTTTCCCCAGAGAATTGCAATGGAGAAGTTCTGCCAGGAGTACTGATGAGATTTTTATATTGGTATAAGGATTTCAAATAATTAAAGGGCATTTGCAAATTAAATAATCTCACTTTCTCTTCACCAACAGGAATTCACTACTATCGAGGATTAGTAGGGTGACCAGATGTTCCGATTTTATAGGGACAGTCCTGATTTTTTGGGTCTCTTTCTTATATAGGCTCCTATCCTGATTTTTCTTATTTGCTGTCTGGTCACCCTAGTGCAGGAAACTCCCATTAGCCCTAATAAAAGTTACAGCTATATCTCACCTGCCCACAAACCCACTGATGAGAAAATAGACCCCTTAAATCTTTCAATATTTCTCCTATTTATTTTAACTGTTTCATCAATCACTTACTAAAATTTAAATGAATATCATCAGAATAGTAAATGTCAACAAATACCATCACTGCAGCACCTTAAATAATGATATATCATTTTCAGTACAATAGTGATTATTAGTGCTAGGTGCTATACAGATACATATGAACACATGGTCCTTGCTCTGTAAACAGACAAAACAGATAGGCAGACAATAGACAAAAATTATAAAAGCAAAATGACTGAGATAAAGTCATGTCTTGTTAGTTAATTTTTCATCCCTAGCGCCATCTGCAATCCCACCAATCTCTAATGCCCTTCTTCCCAGACAACCAGCTCTGCTATTGCTGCTCTCCCGCTCCTTGCTACCCACCTACTGATGTTTCCTCGCCTAGTCCTCCAAGCACCTAGCTATCCTATCTCCACTGAAGCTGTGTGATACTTTGTAGATTTCGTTCACACAGGTTCATATCCACTGTTTCTAGTATGGATGCACAAGGCTTACACTCACCTTCACTTGGAATGTTTCATTGGGCTGCACTAGTTGATAATCAAAGCTCTACAATCTGTTCAGAGGAGATGGGGGAAGAAAAAAGGATGCAATGTATTACAGACTCTGTGGGCCCCCAAATCAAAGCAAAATTCATCCTCATCTGCCACGGTTTGGATCAGGTTTTTGCCTGAATGGCTTCGACCTCTTTTTGTAGTAGAGAGAGGGTTTTAAAAAAATTCTTATGGGAATTTTGATTGAGTCTGTTAATTGACATTGAGCCAATCAGTGAATTCATTTTGGGTAATTAACGTTTGTCACATTTGATAATTACAGTGCACAGACATTCAGATTTTCCCCTGAAATCCAAAATACATTGCTCTCAGTATACGACTCTTGGATAAAGCAGGCTAGTGTCCCGCTGCACCCAATTCAATTGAATCTCCACTCTAAAGTATTACCTCACAATAGCAGGGCCTCCTGATAACAATGTAAAATGTTGGTCTTCTCTAGCTTAAGATCAAGTATTTAAAGAAGATGAAAGGGATCAGTTAGATGGTGCATGGATATCTAAATGTCACTACTGAATATACTAACGCCAACCATATTTCTTGGGTGCAAAGTGAAGAGGTCGAGACCAAATATTAAGGTCCTCCAGAATCCAGAAAGATATGTGTGCTCTAACATTAGCTTTGTCTCTTTGCTGTCCTTTGCATGAAAAATGGTCAAAAATTTTCCACCCTTTCCCCAGGGAAAATTTAGATTTAGAAACAAAATATTTATCGTCACCAATTTTCTGCAGAAAATTTTGACTTTTGTCACAAAACAAAACTGACCACACAACTGACCACATTCCATCTTCTCACATCTGAAAATCAAAATATTTTTGAGTGTGGCAAACATTTTCAGTTTTCTGACCAAAAAATGTTGAAAGCTTTCCACAAAAATTTAAGTTTGTCAAAAACCCAATTTTTAATCAAAAAAAGTTTTGATGGAAAAAATTTGGTCCACATTACTTTAGATATCCAGGCAGAATCTTGTTAATCCACTTTTTAGTGAACTGCACACTTTAGATTCCACACAATAATAATGGATGTGGTTTGTCACTTCTCAGAAAAGATTTAATACGTGATGCTGTAATGAGGTCATATATGACCCAAATATTCATTAGTACAACACAATGCGGGGGTGGGGGTGGGGGAAGAACCTTAGTTCATAACACTGTAGTTGTCCAATAAATGTGTAGCTGAGTGCTTATTTAGCCTTAATTATTTTGCTCCCTCAGCCACTCATATTTCTGTATATATTTTGCAGCAGAAGCCCATTTATTCAAACTGTTTCAAAGACATCAACCATCTTCAGACAAATGGAGATTTCTATCCTCATGGGAGCAACAGGGTAAGAGAAAATGGGCCAAATTTTCCTCCACTGTAAATGGGCCCAGCTCTAATGGCCTTTGCAGAGCAGTACCCATGTACACAGCAGAGACTGTGACCCAATATCTTTCTCTTCATCTGGTTAACTTTTTGCAAACTGCAGAAAATAGTTCCTAGTAGTGCATGTGATATAATCACAGTTATCTTGGATTCAAAGTCAGACACCTTACCTTATACATATGACTGTCTTTTATATTGTATATTGTACCAAACAGCATTACTATGTATGACTGCATAAAAGAAATGGCTGTGACACATGAAGTTCCCTGTGATACTGCTGTATGAAAGGTGCTACACAAAAATCAAATGTATTGCATTCCACATATTGTACCGTTTAAGAACAGCATAAAATACCCACTTTGTAGAGTAATTTTATCTACTCATATATCCAATCAAATTGCCTGGTTGTAATTCTGATGTGCAGAAATTTGTGTCTTTCTTTCAGCATTGTAACTAGGGTGTTCATACCACTATTATTCATTTCAGCACTGGAACCTCGTGCTGTGGCTATAATGAAACACCAAGGCACTAAATGAATTATGGAAGTGGGTCTGGAACCAGAAATGTTCTGTTGAGGAGTGATATTTTACTGGCTGTGTCTGAGCCTAAGAATTCTACAAAACAAACTAAACCAAGTGTTGCGTTTCATTAGGCTGCACTATTTGATAATCAAGGCTTTACAATTTGTTTGGAGACGAAGACATAAGGGGAAGAAGAAAGGAACCAATGTTTTACAGACTCTATGTGTCACATTTAAGAGTAGATATACCTCCTATGGGAAGGGTGGTGCCCAACTATTGGTAGTGATCCAAAATTTGTGTTAATCTATTGGGTTATCTTTTAAACAAAGTAGCTGTCCAGAAGAACATGTCCTGAAGACAGGAGAATTGCAAAGATGCAGGTGTTACGGGGAAGAAAGAGAGAAGAGCTTTATAAGCTCATCAAAAGCTCACTGAAGTCACTGAAAAGACTCCCATTCACTCCAACAGGCTTTGGATCAGGTCCTAAGTCAAGACATTTTCTTCCCTCTCCAGAATTGGCTGGACAAACTGGAAACTGTTTGGGCAATGGGACAGTGCACTCCACCCATAAACAGAGCACACATGGGAGAATGCGCTAGCAGGCAACAGATATTTTGTTTCCAAGACAAAATAAAGGGTTGTGTCTCTTACCAGCCCACCCTCTGAGACAATAGTATAAAAGGCTGTAATGAGGTTATGTCTCTGAGGAAATCTAGAAAGGGATGTCATCTGAGTAGTAAGCAGGAAGACGTGCTCCCTGATGTTTGGTAGTGAAGTGGAAGGCATTAGTAAGTGACAGGGTGCAGGATGTCACTACCACAGAGCTCCATCTTTCTTTGGGATATAGGGAAATATAAATCTGAATACAGGAGCAAATTCCCATCAGGAGAATCATCACTTCAGCTAGGTGGGAAAACTACAGGATGGGCAAGTCCTTTTGCAGTAGCGAGGGAAAACACAGTTAAGTGGATACTAACAAACACTAAACTGTGATGGCAAAATTATTGTTTTGAAATTATAAATTGCATCCACATTAACACCAAATAAATTAATGGAGATTACCATTATTATGATGAGCACCAAACGGTTTTAAAGGGATCATGGCAAACAAGAGCTGGATGCAAAGAGTCAATTATCTACTTATTTTGCCCATCTATTATTTAAGCGCAGAGAAAGACCTAGCTGTCTCTTAATACTAAAGTAACTTAATTTATTATTCTAACTGTAATTTTCATGGCAAGTGAAGGTGATTTTAGCAATTGGGACTGGACTATGCCCAGCCATGTGTGAGTAAACAAAGGAGAATGTGGAGGTAAGGAGAGGAACAGCATAAGAAGCCTTCCCTTGTCCCTTTATCACCAGCGTAGGCACTGGACACAATTTGGTCTGTGTGCTCCCTTGAATGAAGGTCTAGGTGAGGCTCATGCTACCATCATCACTACCTTCCCCAAAAGAGAATTGCTCTGACTCCAACACACCCAGGGCTACAAGATCTGGCCAAATGTAGGTAGGAATGTACTCTGCCTCTTACGATGACTGGTGCAGCAGATTGAAGTTCCCAGAGACTTTGTGTCTGATTTTTCTTGACAGCTTTTTTAAATTATGCACCTAAAAATCTTGTTAAAGAAGAGAAATTCTCATTACATGAGATGACACAAAGGCTTAGCTATAACTTTGGCAGAGAAGGGATAAGGGGAGAAAAAATGATTATGAAGACAAAGATAATGGTAACTATGAAAATAATTGTATCGCCAAATATAATACATTACCATAAGGGATAGGTCTCAAATCCCTTCTTGATTACACACCAGCTTTGCAGTGGTATAACTCCATTGATTCACACTGGTAATCCTGGTGAAAATCAGGCTGAAATTCACACCAAACGTCAGGGAGCACATGTCTACCTGCTTACCATAATTTCTAGGAGTGTGCAAAAAACACACCAGTTTTGCAGAAAACTATCATGATGGCAGCTCGTGATATTCACTTGGAATTCTGGATTTACACAAATCTGAAATCTTGAAACAAATCCAGTGAAATCTTCACATTCTGAAGCAAAATCAACTTTGTCTTGTTCTCCCACAGTACCCTGTTCACTCACAGTCTTTGGGATCCCCTTTACCTGGAGTCAAACCATGGAGGAGAGCAGGGAGTTGATGAACTTTATAACTGACCCTCTCATGGGTTCTACAGGACAGTAGAAGTTGGCTGGCTCACTGACTTGAGTTCAATTCTTGGGGTACTAAAGATATTTCAGTATGGAAATAACACCAAGTTAGTTCCATAATTCAAAGAAAATATTCTCATCAGCAGTACAGACTATCACCTGCTGCCCAATTCAGCACCAATTTAAATTTGAAACACAGCTGAACAAAACATTTCAGCCAAAGCTTTTTATCAGCAAAAAATGCACCTTTGGGTTGACCAAAACATTCAGTGAATCCATGTCAATTTCACCAACCTTTACCCCCTCAAAAAGGCCTATTAAAATATTCTGAAAAAAATCAAAATGTCAAAAAATTTAAATGAAACATTTTGATTTACTGATTTTCAATGATAAAAAATATTGTTTTTTTTTAAACTGCCAGCAAACCAAAAAAAAAAAATCAGTTATTTGCCCAGTTCTAATTTTAAACCCTAAACATGGGACAGTAGTCCTTGGAATTCTCTTTTAATATGGCTCATTTGCTAACATTAGGACACCAAGCGGAGATAAAAGTCAGGGCAGTCATTATTAGAATAACTAAAAGTAGTGTCTGGAGAGCCGCTTCTGCCAAGTGGCTGAGCAGCCAGACAGTTCCCCTAAACATGGCTTTTGTGGATAGGAAATGGGTTGAACTTGCTAGCTCTACAAACACTACAGAAGGGGGACAGCTGCCCGGCCAGCCACACTTTGCCACATGGATTTTTCAATCCCCTGACCCTCCTTATGCAGAAGACAATTACGGATAAGGAAGCGACCCTGGGCCTGTGGGGGAAAGTACCTCTGTGGAGAGAGGAAGCCTGGCTCAATCTTCTTTGCGGCTGGCATCAACGTCTAAGAAATTTGTTTTCAAAAGGTACCATGATACCTTGTGAATTCAGGCTTCCTTGAAAAAGTTTTGCACAGCTCTAATAACCATGGCTGACATTTTTCAAAAGTATCATTTGTTTTGGGTTCCCAGCTTGAAACACCTTCGGTCTGAATTTCAGGAATGCCGATCCCCCACTGCTCCCATTGATATCAAGTGCAGTTGCAGGTGCTCAGCACATCTAAAAATCAGGTCCACTGTCTTTCAAGCTGGGCACCCAATACTGCAGGAACCCCAAAAGAGTAGCTACTTTCAAATATTTTGTCCTATATCTATTTGCATTGCAAAAGCACCTATTACTCTGGACCCTTTCCATTTTGAACATACCTCGTATTGTTTGATTTTTCTTGGGAGCAGATGTCTCATCAGTCTTGTGCTTTTATTGTTTGGATATTCATAAGAGAGAGAAAGAGAGATTCGATCTCCTTTTCTATTGTGTTACACTAAAGTAAGTTTATTCTAGCAGCAGAAGTGACCAGGAATATAGAAATCTGACTCGCAATGTATTTTTTGAAGGGGGCAGTCTTCAGGATTTCCTCCTTTACTCCTTTTACCCGGCTTCAAGCCCACTGTGTGGTGGATGCAGCTCCCTGTGAAGGCCACCAGTGTGGCTACGTGCATCAGTCATAGGGTGTTTCTTAAGAGCAATATGATATGCTCCCCAAACCCGATGTGGTGTGTTGTTTTCTCAGCACTACAAGCCCCTGATCATAGAATCACAGAATATTAGGGTTGGAAGGGACCTCAGGAGGTCACCTAATCCAATCCCCTGTTCAAAGCAGGACCATCACCAACTCAATCATCCCAGCTAGAGCTTTGTCACGTCAGGCCTTAAAAACCTCTAAAGTTGGAGATTTCACTACCTCCTTAGGTAACCCATTCCAGTGCTTCACCACCCTCCTAGTGAAACAGTGTTTCCAAATATCCAACCTAGACCTCCCACACAGCAACATGACACCATTGCTCCTTGTTCCGTCATTTGCTACCACTGATAACAATCTAGATCCATCGTCTTTGGAACCCCCCTTCAGGTAGTTGAAGGCTGCTATCAAATCCCCTGTCGCTCTTCTCTTCTGTAGACTAAACAAACCGCATTCTCTCAGCCTCTCCTCGAAAGTCATGTGCCTCAGGCCCCGATCATTTTCGTTGCCCTCTGCTGGATTCTCTCCAATTTGTCCACATCTTTTCTGTAGTGGGGGGGCCCGAAACTGGACGCAATACTCCAGATGTGGCCTCACCAGTGCCGAATAGAGGGGAATAATCACTTCCCTCAATCTGCTGGCAGCGCTTCTACCAGTGCAGCCCAATATGCCATTAGCCTTCTAGGCATCAAGGGCACACTGCTGACTCATATCCAGCTTCTCATCAACTGTAATCCCCAGGTCCTTTTCTGCAGAACTGCTGCTTAGTCAATTGGTCCCCACCTGTAGCAGTACATGGGAGTCTTCCGTCCTAAGTGCACAACTCTGTTCTTGTCCTTGTTGAACCTCATTAGATTTCTTTTGGCCCAATCCTCCAATTTGTCTAGGTCACTCTGGACCCTGTCTCTATCCTCCAGCATATCTATCTCTCTGCCCAGTTTAGTGTCATCTGTGAACTTGCTGAGGGTGCAATTCATCCTATCATCCAAATCATTAATAAAGATGTTGAACAAAACTGGCCGAAGGACCCACCCCTGGGACATTCTGCTTGATACTGGCTGCCAACTAGACATCAAGTTGCTACCACTGATAACAATCAGTGATCACTGTTGATCACTACCTGTTGAGCCCAGCAATCTAGCCAGCTTTCTATCCATCTTATAGTCCATTAATCCAAACCATACTTTTTTAACTTGCTGGCAAGAATACTGTGGGAGACCGTATCAAAAGCTTTGCTAAAGTCAAGGTATATCATCACATCCACCATTTTCCCCATATCCAGTTATCTCATTATAGAAGGCAATCAGGTTGATCAGACATGACTTGCCCTTGGTGAATCCATGTTGACTGTTCCTGATCACCTTCCTCTCCTCCAAGTGCTTCAAAATGGATTCCTTGAGGACTGGGTCCATGATTTTACCGGGGACTGAAGTGAGTCTGACTGGTCTGTAATTCCCTGGGTTCTCGTTCTTCCCTTTTTTAAATATGGGGAATATATTTGCCTTTTTCCAATTGTCTGGCACCTCCCCGGATCTTCACAAATTTTCAAAGATATTGGCCAATGGCTCTGCAATCATCAGGCAACTCCCTCACCACCCTCAGATGCATTAGATCTGGACACATGAACATGTGTATGTCCAGCTTTTCTAAATAGTCCCTAACCTGTTCTTTCACCACTGAGGGCTGCTCACCTCCTCCCCATACTGCGCAGCAGTCTGGGAGCAGACCTTGTCTGTGAAGACCGAGATAAAAAAAGCATTGAGCACTTCAGGTTTTTCCACATCAACTGTCACTATGTTGTCTCCCCCATTCAGTAAGATTCCCACACTTTCTCTGACCTTCTTGTTGCTAACATACCTGTTGGTATGAGATATATGATGGTTTGAGATACATGAGATCCAAACTACCTCTCTCTCTCTCTCTCTCTCTTTCTCTCTCTGTAATACAATGTGTTGCCACTGGACTGCTAGACCAGACTGTATAATACATTTTATATACATTTCATTCTGATAAGGGAAATAACAGTATGTGTGTCAGGATAGGTATCTTTATAGATGCAAACAAACTGCGGCAAGGCCTGTATCTGTGCACAAAAGGGGAAGGATAAAACAACAATTCATCCTCTACTTTGTACTTCTGCACAAGACCAACCACAGTGTGCCTGGAGGAAGCAGGCACTAAACAAGCCCTGACAGTCATTCTCTTCCATCCCCATGCTTCCCCTGCACTTGCCCCACCTCTCGAAGGGGCAGGGAGAGGAAGTTTGAGGGAAAGGCAATGCCATCTACCAGAACTAGTCAGGCATAGGGAGGATCACAGACTGCATTTCCGCAAAGTGGAGCTATGACAAACATTGCAGTGTGCGCTTCCCAAGGCTTCTAAGAGAAAATACAAGTCAGACAGACATCCTATTTAAGATCAGCAGCTGTGTTAGTCTGTATCTGTAAGTAAGACGAGGAATATTTGTGGCACCTTAGAGACTAACCAGTTTATTTCAGCATAAGCTTTTGTGGGCGATAGCCCACTTCATCGGATGCATAGAATGGAACAGAAGTAAGATGTATTTATATACACAGAAAGCAAAAAAAGTTGTACATTACCATACCAATTCTAAGAAGCTGTTTAATTTGGATGGGCCATTATCAGCAGGAGAAAAAACCTTTTGTAGTGGATCTGTGTCTGACAGGTGATAAGGACCTTTGAAGGGAACTTAACTAGGGAAATGCATTCAATTAGTGTAATGACAAAGCCATTCACAATCTCTGTTTAGCCTTTGGTTGATAGTGTCCAATTTGAAAATTAAATTTCATCTTATTTCTGTTCCATTCTATGCATCCAATGAAGTGGTCTATAGCCCACGAAAGCTTATGTTGAAATAAACTGGTTAGTCTCTAAGGTGCCACAAGTATTCCTCATCTTATTTAGACTTCCTATTAGAACTCCCAAAGCCGTACAAGTCCCCTCCGCAAGACCCATATCTTCAATGGAGGGCTGGGGAATGTAACCCATGTGGCATTGCTGTATTATACGTGGCACACCGTCGGCCAAATAGTCAGTGTGGCCTCAGCCTGCCCTTTAAAACTGTATAAGTCTGGCCCATGAGCATGGCTAACTATATAGCCTGAAAATCAGGGCAATTATGAAAATGTGGCTACATGTTTACTGCGTGGAAAATTATAGATAGGTTCTGCAGCGGGGTATCTGAAGACCCAGAAGAAGGTCAGGAGTTAAATTTGGCCCCAGATAGGGCAACGGGGTTTCATAATTGTAACTGAGAACAGTATCTGATATTTTACTTATACTGGTCCCAGTTCAGAAAAGCACTTCAGCGTGTGTTTAAGACCACCTTTATTCAGTAAAGAACTTTGATGTGCTTTGCTGAATTGGATCCCATCTCTACTACTGAACCAATGTAAGCGACTCTTCTTGTCAGCATCATCAGTGATGTAAAGTCCCTGAGAGAATCTCTTTCAGGAATGGTATCTTAATGGCAGACAACTTTTGACACAGAAACCTGATTCAGAGCTCCTGTGAGGAGACTGAGTACTTTGAGGACACCTACAGATATCAGGGATCTCTTGTTCAGCCCACATCTAAGTGCAAGCCCCATTCAGACAGGTATTCACTTAATGTTAATTCCAGCATGTCCCACATGAATGGTAATGTACTTGCACCTGCATACCATGAATCTACAGAGGAAATATCACATTCTTCTATACACAGTTAGTCTCAAGAAAAATGCCTTGAAGCCTGTTAATGGGAAGTACAAATATAAGCACCTGGAGGCCCTCATCCTGCAAAGGGAGCCACAGGTAGGCATAAAGCCCCACAGACTCCCACATGGCACTGGGTGGGTGCAATTTATGTCCACTGTGGTTTACTCTGCAGGACTGGGGCCTCGGCAATCATTAGTTTAAAAAAAAAGGCAAAGAGAGTCAGAAAGATGTCAACAGGCATTAGTGTGGAGCACCAAGGCTCCTTGGGATGAGCTACATAAATTGCCTCCTTAAATGATTTATTTTCTAGAGAGTATCTTTAACAGTAAGATCTTTTCTTGCTCTGTTAGACAGCAGCTAAGCTGCTCTCTTCATACAGTTACAAATTCACCAGTTACACATAAAGAGCCATCCTTACTTACTCTTTTCTTTCTTTTTTTTTTAAGTCTTTTTGTGAAAAAGACACCCAGTTTCAAACCATTTAAAAAAAATATCAAACCTCTGGTGGAAAATAATTTGCAGCTGTGATAATATCACATTTTTTAAAATACCATAATATAATTTTACTTTTAATAATAAAAGATAAAACAGGAGAGTCTGTGAATAATTAGAGATTGCAGTCTGAAGCCAGTTACAGTCACTGCAATTGATAATAAACTTAACCCCCCTTGGGAGCAGGTAAATGCTTTGCAACCCTGACCCCCTTGCTCTCACATTACTTAACAACCCTGCAGTTCCAGCATTACATCACCATTCAAGCGATTGGTTCCTGCATTTTAACTCTCTCCCTGTCTCCTCCGATTAGGAGCAACACAGTGATGGGGGTGGGCGGGAGGACTTGTCTTGAGTTTGCTGCTCCTTGTTTGGGGTTTGGTTCATTTTAAAACCAGCTTCTGCTCTACAAGTGCAGGTTACACTCACCAGAAAAACTCTAGCAAAGTGAAAAGGAGAGCAGGAAAGGGGGGTCGAGAAGTAGGAGGAGAAGAAAGGGAAGAGGGAGGGACGGCAAAAAAGTCTACAGAAATCAGAAAAGGAAAAGAAAATTAAAAACAAACCTCATGGACATCACTGAGCCTGAATTCCCTGCTGAGGTGCAGAACATGAGAGCCCTGGAATGAGTGCATGTAGAACTTGAGCCAAAGCTTAACTAGCCCGAGTGAGTCATATCCTTCCCATTTGATTCCAGTCCAAATGATGATGTAATGCTCTGGCCCTCTCTCTCTCTCTCTACACTACCTCCCGCCTCCCTGCTCTCCTTTTTAGCTCAGTGCTGGTGAAGTCACCGTTTAAATCTGGCAGAACTGAAGCAAAAACTTCAATGTAACCAAAACAGCCCCAGGCCAAGTTCCAGACGTACTGAGACTTGGTGGTGCAATTGCCATTGGAAACGGGTAAACAGAGAAAGCAACAGTGCCGCCTCAGAATGGCCAGAGCAGCTGCCTGCGAAATCAGAGTAAAACCCAGGGAACTGGGCTGTCAGTGATTTATTGGTTTTGATCAGAAGATATTACACACAGAAAAATGCCCATGTGTTTCAGGGACCTCAAGACGGAGAAAGAGCAATTGGGAAATGAGAAGGGAGGGCAAAGAAGAAAGGGAGACTAAGAGTGTAGAAGAGAACATTTTGAGTGTGTGGAGCATCTTTTACGGTGTGGGGAGAATAAATATTCAATATAGGCATTTGCACTTGTACAGGTTTGATTCATTAAATCGGAGCAACTCCACTGATTTCGAGCTGTGTAAACCTGGCAAGGGCTTGAAACCAAGCCTCCTGCTTTTGCAGGGTAACTGTGGGACTCTGTTCGAGTTTCTCGGGCTGCCAGTGAGTTGAAATGTGCAGGTGTTTTCTTTCCAGAGAATGTCAGACTCTTCTCTAAAAGCAAAAAATAAACAAACAAACAAACAAAAAAACCAATCACCAAACCCGACCGTATTCAATCACACCATTGCAGCAACACTATGTGTTCAGTCCTGAACTTAAAGAGATTCTTCTACAAGCTTAAGGAATAGTCCATATAGTTAAATGGACAATACACTGGAACTGGTAAAGATCGCTTAAAAAAGAAGAAACTGTTCAAGTGAAATATTGTAGTTTTATGACACAAGTGTTTCCAACTTTAGCCGCTATATTACATAGGGCTGAAATACACCATGTGCCTATCAGGGTAGCTTAATGTCACTAAGGCTTCTTTCACTGTTCTTTCACAATTATTTTTGATCAGCGGAGTAAAAATGTAGCTCCATTGTAAAATGCAATGCTTGTGTTTTTAAAAAGTAACATTAAAATTCCTATCACAGCTATTATCCTTGAATATGCCAAATGTGAAAACAAACATTACAGAACTACAGAAAAATCAGCATGACTTGCATTTAGGACACTGCAAAGCTAACCAGACCTCTTTAATTACAGGTCAAGAGAAGAATTTCAACAAGCAGCTCAGAAAACCCACCAGCACCCTATACAAATAAAATAGAAAAGCCTTTACTGACATCTGAGTTGCCAGTCACATCCACCTTTTCCACACCTATCACTTCACTGGGCAGCTCAGGGTAAATTTCAGTAATACAAAAGACTTGGGGGAGAAACCCAGAGCTTTCATAAAATCTGGTGAAAATACAAAAGCCAATGCTATTTTGTTCGTATTATGGTTTCACTTTATAGCAAAATATTTTCTATTGCTTAGAAGCATCTTGGCAGTAAATGGCTCTTTGAGGCTGAATGATTGATCACTCCAGCCATTTAATGGCCCATATGCTGCAAAGCAATAGCGATTATTGTTAAGTAGTGAAGTTTTCCCAGGATGCTGTTATGGCTATCAATGATCTTAAAGATATATACTTCCAGGGGTCAATGCTGCTAATTTCAGCTTGGTTGGTTTCAGTCATGAATTTAAATGATTAATTTTCTGGGCATAGCCATGTAGGACACAGGCAGGGTGAGAAGGGGAAAAAGCAGTGGTTTGTCCCATTCAAGTGGGAAAGCAGGCTGCCCTCCTGCATGACATCCCCAATCCATACTCATGCTGCAGCCATGCTGAGTGACACCTTTATCAAGCAAGGCAGCACTGAATTAGAGGTGATCGGCCATAATTATTACTGGCGCCACCGAAGCCTGTGGCTTGACGGCATCAGATGTGGTTGTTATAAAGTTTAGTCCATTGTGTCAGTGGCCTATATAACTCATTTATGGCTGAATTACCAGCTATTGATTTTTTTTTGTCTTCTGTAATGTAATAAAATAAAAGTTAGATCATTCCAAAAGCTTTCTTTTAATTCCAGGCCTTTCTGGCTGATCTATTTTTAAACCCAATCCTTTTTCTTTTCTTCTTCCTCCTTTTAAAAAAAGCTATCTTAATTTTCTTGTGAAATTATGACAGCTGATGTTTGCCTCCCACTCCCCTTTTATTTTGTTTTCTTACACTTGCAGTTCTGGGTTACTAGCTTAACCTCATTATCTGCCTTTCAGTAATCCTGTTGGGATTGCTATAAACAAGAGTGCCCCCAAAGCAGAACTCTGCTCCTGAACATCCCAACTTTTGAAGAAGTAAAGGTATGATACAGGCATAAACGCAGAAGCTCAGGTCCTCGTCTTGTAAGAGAGAAGCGGCCACTAGGGCACGTATTTGCAGACAGAAGAACTATTATACTAATAAGTGAGGTGTTATAGATCTCCCTGCACATGCCTATCCACTCCTACAGCCTTTAGTCATAACTAGCCCCATTGGCTCCAATGGCATTATTCACAGGAGTAAGGCCCATAGTTCTGCCACCTACTCTAAGCAGAATAGGGTGACCAGATGTCCCAGTTTTATAGAGACAGTCACGATTTTTGCGTCTTTTTCTTATATAGGCTCCTATTACCCCCCACCCACTGTCCCGATTTTTTACACTTGCTGTCTGGTCACCCTAAAGCAGAAAGTATCTGCAAGAGAGAATTCTGTTTGCCCAAATCAAAAGCACAGACTCCACGTTCCCCTCTATGGCTATCTTCTTCTGTTAAAGGGATATGACAGTGACAATATAGTAATGCCAAGTGGTCCATTAAGTCATTAATACTTACAGAAATTTTGTCTCTGAAGGAAAGAGCTCCTTGAAATCAGGTTTGTTTGTTTTTTTAATGAAACAGCATTGATTCAAACAGATTCTCATGTATTAGAGATTTCTCAAAATGAACAGATAAGACCTGGACAGCCCATGAAGACACTTTAAAAAAAACAGGGTGTATGTCCATTTAAAGTCTCATTTTGAGAATCAAACTGTTTTTATACCAAGTTCATGCTTCAAAGGAATTTAAAAACATTTGTACTTGTTGGTGGGAATGCAAAAGGTTCTTTCCATCTCAGGTATTTTCAAGGCCCACTGATTTTTTTTTTCCCTTACAGGAAACACTGTTTTCCCATTTTCCTTCCTGTGACCAGTCAATGATAAAGAATATCCTGTACTCAGAGGAAATTCCACTCACACACAAGAGCTGCCCCTTTTTATCTGTTTATTAGCCTCTTTTTCTTCTCCCTTCTCCCCATCTTGCCACTATCCTTATGTTTTCAGCAGTCAGCTATACTCAAGAATAGGCCTGTTGTGTTGGGAGTTGTGGGATGTTTTAATTCTAATGGGAGACTTCTTCAAAGCAGTACCCAAGCCAGTCTAGTAATGATTCCAGCTTAGCTGGCTAGCTCCGGAATGCTTACAACACCCTCCCTGCAGCGTATTTCATCCTTAGGGAAAGGGTGGTGAGGCACAGCTGTTTGGTGTAACAAAAAATGACAAATTCACTGCTGCTGCTAAAAGGTTCCAGTCTGAACAACATGCAAATTTTGAGAGCTCAGATCTCAGGGCACACCAGGATTATCTCAAAAGCAGCAGTATTATAATAAGGAAATTGCATGGACTGCTTGAACAGTGTGTGAAAATAGACTGAGAAGGTGACTGGATAAATCATTGGTTCTAAATGCATATATGCACGGGCATATCAACAATCTCAATGGCTCTGAGCCTGTGCCTTTTGAAATCATTGGCAATGGGCAAAAGATAAGGCCCTAAATGTAGTGTAAAACTGTATTTATTATATATTTTGTATACACTACCTGGCTTTTTTATGGGCTTGATTGAGAACAACATTCTATAATGATTCCACATCGAGGAATCCTCGATATGTTTCTCATCCAGACATTATTTTTCATTTTTAAACCTAAATCCTTACAGTCCCTGTGGAATCAAGGAGGCCAGATCATTTTAGGGTTAAACAAGCTTTAATAACTATCATATGTACAGAGCCTTAAACCCAGTATTGAAAAAATATTTTTTTAATAAGTGGCATCTCTTCCTTTTTTAATTTAAAATAACCATCCAGGTGGTTTCCTAAGGATTTCTTTGCAAATTGCTTCCAGTGAACCTTTCCAGTCACAGACCACTGCAAACCCATGTGGTGTTATTCAGCATTCGGTTCAACTTGGGTGTTCTGTGTTTTTATAGTGGACAGAGTCTGCGGGATTGTCTGCCCAAGTGCCTACATTTAAGGGCTCGATTTCAGAAGACGCTGAGGCCTCTGGCCCTAATCCAACAAGGATTTAAGTATGTGCTTAATTTAAGCATGAATGAACCCACAGACTTCACCTGAACTACTCACAAGTTTAAAATTCCACCGGGGAAGTGGAATTTTCTAAAGCATCTACGTGACTTAGGAGCATCACTCCTGTTGACTTTCAACAAGACTCAGGCGCTTCTGAAAGTCTTTTGCTGGATCAGGGTCAAAGTGCTCAGCACTTTTCAAGACTGAACCCTAAGAGAGGTAAAACATATCCCTCTCTAAACTCCCTAAACTGTTTTGAAAGAAAATAGCAAGAACTATTCTTTGCAGGAAACACCCTCAAACATCCAATATATCTGTATTGTATGAAACTGGTCTGGATCAAATCTCTCTCTCTCTCTCTCTCTCACACACACCCACACACACATGAAGTAAATATATACTCGGGAAAGGTGCAGGGTTGATAGCCCTGGAGACTGATATTTTTTAATAGCCCACAAAATATGTACAACACAGGCACGAATGGCAGCGAAATTTCCCCACATTTCATCATGAATCTCAACCATGACCTTAAGGGACAACCTCTAGGGATGTGAGAGTAGTTAAGTCTCCTAGACCATTCCATCCTTAACCTCTCAGGTGAGATTGTTAAACCAGTTAATGACAAGTGTGCTAGAGTTTTTTGTGATGTGGACATTTAACCACTAGGAAATAGAATGAAACATCACCTACTCATTAAACATAGGCCAAATAGCCTTGGGCCAGCTTTGAGCTGGTGACCGGAAAGTGAAGAACTCCATATCCAGTTACCTATCACTGAGTCAGCCAGTCCAAGTAGCTAGCTATTTTATTACAGCTGTAAACCACAAATGCTTACAACAAATAATGCAGCAATTTATGCAAAATAGTAACATTTTACATTTCTATAGCACCTTTCACCCTGAAGAATCCCAAAGTACTTCACAGACTATACATAAAAATACAAAGAAATGTAATCACCTATAACAAGAATGATGGCAACCAGCCAGCACACTGCAAGAGAACTGGGGGAGGGGAAGGGCAAAGATAAACACCCACTGTTTTAAAAATGCCATGTAATTATCAGTGTTTATGAAGAGCAAAGTGAGACCTAATCCTTCCCTCACTTACATCAGCTTCAACTGAGTTACTTATTTACACCAGTGTACATTAGTGCATAATGAGAATCATAATTATTTCTATTGTCACTCTAGGAAGCTTTCTCACTGTTATCTCAAAAATCTCAATCTTGTTTTTCATAAAAAATGGGAAATAGGATCTGTTTCCTCATGAAAGCTGGTTGGGAGTTTTTCAATGATTTTTTTCTAAAAAAAATTAAATAAAAAATGCCAATCTGCTGAAACTAAAACTGTTTGTGAAACAGGACCAGATCTAGTGACTTTTCAGAACTTTCAAAATGTTTAATGTCAACATTTTCAAAAGGAAAAATTCCTGTTTTCCAATTTGAAATGACATTCCATTTCAAAACTTAAGTTAAGCTTCAGCTGTGGGGAGGGGGAGAGGACAAAATAAAATTAAAAATGTCAAAATAAGTTCAAACATTTTGATGGACTCAAAAAAACTGAAAAATGTTGGAGCTTTTTAGATCACAAATATTTTTGCAATTTTGACTTTGTCCCAATTTACAACAGGAATTTTTTTTTAAACTCTTGGAAATATTTGCAGGATGGGAAAACTGTTTCCTGCCCAGCTCTATTCTGCATCCCCTCCCAATGTACTTCAGACAAGAAGAGAACTGACCTCAAACTGGGAAAGCAAAAACTGAAGTAATGACATAAGGCAAGTCTGAGCTGGGGAGCAAAGCACAGGAGATCGGTAATAATGTAGGAGTGAGCACTGAATAACAATTCAGATCAGACTCCAAAATTAATTTTAGCCTTTTACCCTGACATTTTTTTCCTTATGGGTTTTCTTTAACCTTCTTTTTTATTCCTTCAGCTTGAAAAATAAAATAATAATAATAACTTATATTCCGTGATTTTTTTTTTACATCAGGCAAACCCCTGGGACTTAACTCCTGTTGGGGAATGGGGTGAGGAACAAATTCTGGAGCTCAGATCTCTCTCACTTTGGCACTGTAAATTCAAGGCACTGTCTACTAATAGCTTGTGCTACGATTATGTCATGGAGGTCATGGAATCTGTGACTTCCATGACCTCCATGATATTTTCTGCCCCGGGGCTGGACTGCTGTCTGCAGGCAGCCCCACATCTCTCAGCCACTGCTGGCGGAAGCCTGCAGCAGTTCATAGTCACGGGGGAGCAGGGGGCTCCTGGAGATCCTTGGGGGTCCCCCAGAACTTCCATTCCCTGTGGGCAGTTGGGCTGCCACTGCCCTGCTGAGGCGGGTGGCAAGACCCTCCCCCTCCCCACAGCAGCGTAGTTGAGGGTGGTTGTTGGAGCCCCCTTCAGCTTCCCAGCTGCCAGGGCAGGACTGCACCCTGCAGCAGCCCAGCCGCTGTGGATGCTGGACCCTCCTCCCTTCCCATTTTGTCAGGGATATTTTTAGTAAAAATCACGGACAGGTCACGGGCTTCTGTGAATTTTTTTTTTATTGCCTGTGATCTGTCTGTGATTTTTCACTAAAAATATTCCTGACAAAATCTGATCCTTAGTAATAGAACATAAGGTTGCTTGCTTCTAAAGAACTGCCTTCTTCGTTGATAATTTAACTGGCCATTTATTATTTCTTGCATAAGAGTCAGTGACCATTGTCAGCCATTAGCAAACATTTGCTGGAGTCTAGTCTGGGCAATCTGAACCTGATCTGTATTTCAAAAGCCATGAGAGCACAGCCCTCCAACTAACAAAGAGTTTTTAGAAAATATATGATACAGTTCAGATGTCAAAGGATTTTTTCAGAATAAATACTTGTCAATTATTAATAATTTAGTATGTGTGTAGTGCCATCAGTGTGCATGAACATTACAATCTAGGTGTCTGATTCTGCACCCACTGAAGTTAATGGCAGCACTCTTCTTGATTACAATGGTCCTGGATTGGTCCCATAAAGAGTATCTTTTTGTCATTCCATGATTCTTAGTAACACAAGGAGTTGCATGAATCCTAGTAACATCATTTTTACATGGCTCCATCCAGAGTACAGAATTAATGTATATTAAACATCCCATGTCTAGATACCTTAGCTGTAACATCCTTCAGTCTATTTTACCACTGTATTATGCTTCTGAGAAACAAGGTTTTTGGCAAGAACATTGAGACAAAGCCACAAGTAAGGGTCACATTGTGAGCCCCTTACTTGCAATGGTGAACAGTTACAGGAGTTGTCTCACTGAACTCAGTGCTTTCCAGTGTAAGTAGGGATGTCACAAATTGACGCCTAAGAATTTAAGCTCTCTGACTGATCAAACAAAAACTGTTAACTGATAGAACACATTTTATTTTAAATCAGAAAAACACCTACCTTCCACCTTACTGTCTAAAATGGGGGTAAGAACAAAGCCTAATTCCTGTGCACTGCTATTTGTGATACATTTTTCTGATATTTGCAATTATACAGCCATCTATACATTCTACCAGTGGCCTTTTCTCAAACTGAGAAGAGTTTCACTAGCACTAAGTTATGTATTTAGGAGCCCACCAACACTTTTGCCATGGAAGTGGGGGTAGGGAGGGAAAAAGATGAATACCCCCAGTTCTCACAGTTTGCATGGCAAGTGCTATCCATATTTTTAAAATATTTTTCATTCTAATTTTGATATGAATGTTTCAAAGTTTTAGGACTGAATGATTGGGAAGGCACATACAGGGTACTGGGCAGATTCTCACTGAAAAGACTGAAACCCAGAGAGGCAGTGTATATGGACCTCATTTTACTACTTCTTCAAGCATCACAGAGAGAGATAAAAATATCTGTAGGCCTATTTTTAAAGATATGCCCGATAACATGTATTTTCAATGTTTATGTAACATTTTTCTGGTAAACTTTAAGGTCCCTAGTTCAACAAGGTAATTAAGCACATACTTAGCTAAGTATGTGAGCAAACCCACTGAATTCACTTCAAGCTAGGAACATGTTTAAATACCTAGAAGAATCTGAACCTTTCTTTCTCCTAATATCACAGGGCAGCTTCCCCAACATAGGCTTCCCTTCCACACAGTTGCTAATAGATTATAAAGACTGAACATTTATAAACATCAATGGCAATGCAGGAGAAGATCTTACAATCCTTTATCAAAGCACCTTTTCTTGAGGACATCAGGTACTGAAACACTTGGGAACACTACCAGAGCCTATTTCTTATGCATTGGCCTATTGGCAGCCTGAAACTTCCCTCAACTGACAAAATTCTGCAAACAATCCTTTAGACCATTTTTAATAATAAAATAAAGACAACTTATATAGAAAATGGAATTGTTCCGCTGTCTGCTGTCACCCATCAGGAATTCTGCATCTGTATCCCATTGAACTCAGAAGCCCTCCTTAGCACTGGCATACCATTCTACTCTAATTACATTCATTACTTAACAAGGATCATTATCATCTTGCAAAAGTTTTGGGGTCACTGAAAGGGATTTCAGGAATGCCACAGTAAAAATGGACAGCTTGTTAATGCCACGATCTGTGATGTTAATTCTGTCTGCTGTTACTTTCACAGGAAATCCACTGCTGGGGGCTGCTTCACATCCAGCTAGATTCCTCTATACAGCCATGTGTGTGTGAATTATCGGAGGGCTGCATGTGCGGACAACGTAGGTGAAGTACCTGAGCCTGACAAAATTCTTCACTCCCTTCAGCATTCTGATTCTGTCATGATCATCAACCTGTTTATAAATACTGTGTTGATGCAAGCTATCAAGACAGAGCTGAGTTAGGGTAAAATCAAAGTGATTAGACACTTTTTTTAAAAAAAAAAATATGTTTTAGTCGTTTTAAATGCTAAACAAGCTGATTACATCATACTACACAGTAAAAATGATTCCAGTGTAACCAAGGAAACTGTTTTTGCGAAACAACAGCAAGGGTCCCTTCATTTACATCTAAATTCACACAAGACAGAGGTTTAGTTTAGTTTCACTTTACAGAAATATGACACTGTAATCCCACCGCGGCTGTTGAGATTGGCTGGGGTGTTCTTGCTGTGAGTTCTTAGGGCAAAACTTCCTGGGGACTGCAGCAGGGCTGCGTCAGATGAGGGCCCTTTGCTTTTGGAATACGCTATCCTTGGAGGCCTGCCAAAGGCCCCAAGTTTTGCAAGCTTCAGAGCACAATCTTCTAAAGCCCATTTTTACTGTTTGGTTGGTTGTCTTTTTTATCTTTCCTTTTGGCAGGGCTTGTTTCCATTGTGTTTTGTTTGTTTTCATTGTGCTTGGGTTATCAATTTAGGTTATTCTGTATCTTCAGTCTCCTCAGACGTTATGATATGCCACTGATAGCCATGACTGTGGTAGTCTAACAATCACTTCTGTGTTTTCGGGGGTCAAATCATGAAGTCATTTCTCAGTTTGGGCTGACTCCTTACTTGGGCAAAATTTTCATGAGGCTGATTCTGAGAAATGCTGAGCATTAAAAGCAATAAGATTGTAAATGCTCAGAAGCTGCTGACTAACACTGAGGGCTTAACAAATGGAAGTTTTAACAAATGGGAATTATCTGTTAGAGTCTTTGAAAAGCAGAAAAGTCTCCATAACCTAGCTGCTATGGTGATTTATATACATACGTACAGAATGATTTAAGAGATACACAAATATTATTACTGTAATAATGGCAGAAACCATTATTGTTAAGGTTACATCTTCATTTTTAGTCAAAGTTTTTTCCAAAACATTCACCTTTTAGGACCTGCAGTGTTGTAGCCATGTTGGTTCCAGGATATGAGACATTAAAGGTGGGTAAAGCAGCATCCTTTGCTGGACCACCTTGTGTTGAGAAAGTGACAAGTATTCAAGCTCCACAGAGCTCTTCTCTGGTTCTCACTTTCACCAACAGAAGCTGATCCAACAAAAGATATCACCTCACTCACATTATTTTTCTCACTTTTTAGGATGAAATTTGCCCATGCTTGCTCTTTGCCATGTAGTGAATATCTCTGGAAATATTTTGTTACAATTGTTCGGCCATTTTTGAGTAGAACTGCGAAAAATAAATCCTTCTGATAATTAAGAAAAAAATCTAGAACTTTTTATTTTAAACTGCTTTACACTCAGAAATCTTGAGTAATGAACGTTGTCACAAAAATAGCTCACAAAAACAAGTGGTTCTGAGTGCACTGGTGAAAATTAATTTTGATTTGATGGAGCTATGAGTCTTTCAAAATCCTGTTCCACCCATACAGAATATGTTTTCCACATGTTTTCTCCCTAAGCTTATAAAACATGCAGCTGAGGAAGGCCATGCTGCACATTCATGTTGGCTAATTTAGTTACCCTCTGTGAATCTTTCGTGGACAGCCAAGAAAAGTTTGAAAGATATAAAATGGTTGAGGGAGGAGGGAGCTTGCACACTTTGTGAGGTGCACAGGAGGGAGACCTGCTATGAAACACTATAGGAGCTCAGCTTGGAAGAGTTATAAGAGAGGTTCTCTTAAAGTACTTCTTGCTACATGCATATATTATGAAGACACCCTCAGTTGAGCTTAAATTCTGTGCTGTGCAGGGGAGGGGGCAAAGGCGACTTTAAGACACCAGTGTACCCTTCTGAATACGGGCTGCCGCATGGGTCAGCACTTTTGCACTCTTACATATCTAATGCATGAAAACCCCTTGAGAACTGCCTATGGACTACTCCACAGCCTGCAGCAGCACAAAATCTCTGTAGTGCTCTGCTCAGCACTACTGAGGCACTCAACACACCAGCGTGGCATACCAGGGCCACAGCAGAATACAGACTCTCTTTCTCAGAATATACTCATACTGTACATCTTAGTGATCCATACTGTCAAAGAGTTCTTTTGCGTATACATCATACTTTCCAATCCATCCAAAACATAGCTGCTAAAATTATCTTCTTCATGCATACTACTCCCTCATCCCCACCCTATCAACTTTAAACTACCCCTTTTCACCTTTATCCATCCTATCCAAGTCCACATCCCTTCCCTCCACCAAAAATGCCAACCTTTGAAGACTTATTCATATCCTTTTCCTATATGAAAACCTCCCAGCCCAATCCACCAAACCACTACCTGCTCCTCTTTCAGTTCCCACAAAACTCATGTCTTTCATGGTGCCTATAAGCAGTGAAATAAAAAGCAGAAAAACAAAATGACCTTCCAAGTAATCCCCTCCTCTAGGCTTTTGTATGTACATGTACACATACGCATGTGTGCATACACTGCACCATAGTTTTCACTCCTGATTCTTCATTACTAGCATGTTTGCATGAAACTTGGATTTTATCCTTCAAATGCTTAGTTGCCCTTCTGATGAAATTCCACTGTTGGGAAATAACACGACTTGGTACATCATTGAGACCCCTTTAAAACCTTGTGTTTGGGATGTCTCAAATAAGATCGGCTGCAGGTGGGAAACAGGCATAAGTGACAAAGGAAATAATAAAAGATAAAGATCTTCTTTCACAAAAATGGTCTTGGTGATAATGACTGAGGAGACATTTTCAGAAAACACACGATTTATAATCCAAACTGTTGCTAAAAATGTTTTTCAAATATTTACCACCAGGTGCCAGCAGTTCTTTAATGCCTTTTATTTTCCATTTCTGTTCTATACATTCAAAATAGTGCCATAATCTGAACCAGGACTTCAGTCAGGGAATTCAAAAGGGGAGAAAAATTTAGGGATGAGAGGAAACTTTAAGAAACCAAGTTCCTATATTTTCATGCAAATACCCTTACTAGCAAAGAGGATGGGAAGAAAATTCAGGCCTGATCTACAGAGAGTTTTTATAACAGTATAACTGTCAGCTAAGAGTCTGATTTTTTTAAACTGAACTAGTTATGTCATTATAATTCTTAGCAAGGACACATTTATAATGGGATAAAGGTACCTTCTCTGGGTAGACTATATATCCCTTCTCATAAAGCAATAAACTATACAAGTATAACCGCCTTTTTACCAGTATAAATGTATCCAGACCAGGATGATTGTACCACTTTTACTGTGCTAGTATATTTAATGTCATATAACTTGTGTTTAGACAAGGCCTCAGAGGATCCTTTCTGGACTAGGAAAACAAGGTGTGTTTTGCAAATATGTTAGCTAACGTGTTAATTAACATGTTCTCAAATGCCAATTAGTATCTACTGTAAACCAATAGTAGTAGTAGGCATCCTTCAGTCTCGAGAGACCATGGGTATGCACTCCTGAGAGGTAAAGAATTTATTCAATTTGTTTTATGGCAGCTGTGTAAGTAGCTGAAGAGACCCACTCTAGTGAGACAATCTCTGCTGCATCAGTCACATTTAAAGATGATGTTTTGATCATTTGGGCTCCGCCTTCTGTGAGCTCTTTTCTCTCTGCTAAGCCGGACTGTTTCCTCTCATAACTTCAGAAACCTTTGTTAAGCTTTTGTTTCCAAAGTCTGCGGTCTTGAGTGTAATCTTCCCATTTGTCCACATCCATGTCCATTTCTTTGAGGTCTCGCTTGCACAAACCCTTGAAAAGCAATTTTGGGCATCCTTTGGGTCTCCTTCCAGATGCCAGTTCGCCATAGAGGATGTCCTCTGGGATGCACTTATTCCATTCGGCACACATGCCCAAGCCAGCGGAGGCATCTCTCTTTGAGGAGTGTTTGCATGCTGGGTATGCTGGCCGACGTGAGTACCTCAGTGTTGGTGACCCTGTCCCTCCAGGAGATTCCAAAGATTCAATGAGGGCAACACATATGAAAGCCATGGACCCTCTTTTCCTGATGAGAGTTTAGTGTCCATGTCTCACTCCCATACAAAAATATGCTGATAACACATACACAATACACACAAATCATTGTGTGTTCTGTCAGATTGCTGTTTTGCCAGACCCTCTTGTTCAGTCTAGACTAGTGGTCACCAATGGGTCTATCGTGATCGACTGGTTGATCCTGGAGATTCTCCCAGTTGATCGAGATCTCATGTGGTGCATCAGGGTTGCAGCTAAGGCCCCACACTACTCCCTGAAGCGGCCAGCATGTCCCTGCGGCCCTGGGGGAGGAGCAAGAGTCTCCACATGCTGATCCTGCCTGCAAGCACTGCCCCTGGAGAGCCCATTGGCCTGGTAAAGGGAACTATGGCCAATGGGCGCTGCGGGGGCGGTGCCCACAGAGAGGGACAGCGTGCAGAGCTATGTGCCCTGCCAGGGGCCACAGGGGTGAGTTGGCCCCTTCTGGGTGCGGCACAGGGCTAGGGTAGACAGGGAGCCTGTGTTAGCCCCACTGCACTGCTGACTGGGAGTCACCTGAGATAAGTGCTGCCCGGAGGGAGCCTGCACCCCAACATCCATCCTGGAGTCAGGACCCTGAATCCTCTTGAGCACCCTGAACCTCCTCCTACACCATATACCTCCTGCCCTAGCCCTGACCCTGCTCCCAGAGCCAGCACTCCATAGCCCCTTTCGCACCCTAACACTCTGCCCAGCCCAGAGCCACCCCCTGAATGCAAACTTCCTTCCAGAGCTTGCACCCGCTCACCCTCTCCTGCAGCCCAATCTCCTGCCCCAGGTTCAATTCAATGAAGAAGCCCCCTCCCACATAGGGTGACCAGATAGTAACTGAAAAAATGGGACAGGGGGTGGGAGGTAATAGGTGCCTATATAAGAAAAAGTCCCCAGAACAGATCTGGTCACCCTACTCTCACACTGCAAACCCCTCAGCCCCAGCCCAGAGCCTGCACCCCTTCTCAAACCCCAACTTCCCCAGCCTGGTAAAAGTGAGTGAAGGTAGGGAAGAGCAAGCAATGGTGTGGAGAGGGGGGAATGAGCAGGGCGGGTCTTTGGGGAAAGGGCAGGGCCTTGGGGAAGGGGAGTGTTAGATACTAGGTTTCCCTTAAATTCAAGAGGTGATATTGGGCATAAAAAGGTTAGAGACCACTGGTCTAGACATTGTTCTGGGGGATTTTCCAATGCGGATGTTGAGTTCTGTTTCAAGTGAAAGGTTGACAGTGATAGTGGACCCCAGGTATGTGAACTCAGTTCACCACTTCAAATTCATAGTTGATGTTGATGGAGGGTGCTTCCTTAACTCCTTCGCACATTGTGTTCATCCTTTTTTAGGCTTATATTAAGCCCAAAGTCTTGTCAGGCTTTGAAAAAACTGTCCATTAGACTGTGAAGATGAACTTCTGGGTGGGCTGTCATTGCTGAATCATCAGCAAAGTGAAGGTGTTGGATAAAGGCCTTCCGAGTCTTGGCTTTAGAGCTGAGTCTTGTAAGATTGAACAGCTTTCTATCGGATCTTGTGTGTAAGTAGATTCCCTCAGTTTAGGAACCAAAAGCTTGTTTCAGTAATGGGGAGAAGAAAATCCCAAACAGAATTGGGGCAAGTACATAACCTTGCTTAACTCCACTACGAATTTGGAACGTCTCAGACACTGAGCCGTCATATTGGACTATGCCATATATGTTTTCATGGAAGAATCAAATCATGCTTAAGAGCGTAGGCGGACATCCAATCTTTTTTAGAATCACAAATAGTCCACTTCTACTGACAAGGTCAAAAGCCTTTGTGGGATTGATGAAGGCTATGTATACGGGCTTTTTTCGTTCTCTCCATTTCTCTTGTAGTTGTCTCAGTAAGAAGATCATGTTGATAGTAGACCTTTTAGCTCTGAAACTGCACTGTGATTCTGGATAGATTCTGCCTGCAAGGGTCTGAAGTCTATTCAGGACAACTTGGGCAAAGGCTTTTCCCATAATACTAAGAAGGGACATGCCACAATAGTTGTTACAGTCGCTCCTGTTAACTGTGTTTTTATAGAGTGATGATCTCTCATTTCTTGTGGTATTTTGCCTTCGTTCCAACACAGGCAGAGCAACTCATGAAGATGTTGCAGTACAATAGGTTTTCCACATTTTACGACCTTGGACGGTACGCAGTCTTTTCCAGGAGCTTTTCCATTGAGGAGGCCATCTATGGCAAGGCTAAGCTCCTCAACAGTTGGTTTATCATCAAGTTGTTTCATAACAGGCAGGCTTTTGATGGCTGCGTCAAAAGCAATATTTTCATGAGAGTAAAGCTCAGAGTAATGTTCTACCCAGTGATCCATCTGCTTGGTGCAGTCATTGATTGTTTCCCCTGTTGTTGATTTCAATGGGGCTATCTTCTTTGAAGTTGGACCCACGGCTTTCTTGATCCTCTCATACATTTATAATGTTGCCAGTATCAGCTGCTACTTGGATGCTTTCACATAATTGCACCAATAGTCATTGATGCAGCGTCAAGCAGTTTGTTCTACTTTGGTTCTTTCCACTCTCAACACTTGTAAGTTTTTTTTTTATTTGGGTCTCCCTTATAGTTGGTTTGGGCTGTGTGTTTAGCCTCTATGACTGGTGTTAATGCACTGGAATATGTGTCAAACCAGTCATTGGTCTGATTTTCCTTCTTCCCAAAGACTGACAGAGCTGCATCATAGACTGTGCTCTTCAGTTGCTCCCACTTCAGCTGGGCACTTGTGGCACAATCACCAGTGTCAAAGGCTTTTTGTACTATGTTCTTGTACTGCTGTGACTTTTCTCTGGCACTGGGTTTAAAATACGGGGACATCCTTTTACTTTAGATCTACGTATTTTCTTTGGTTTAAGAAATTGCTGCATTCTAGAGAGTGGTCTGTGTCACAATCGGCACTTTGATAACTGTAGGTAATGAGGACGATGTTAAGGTTGGCGTGCCTTGTGATAAGATCCAGTTGGTGCCAGTGGCCAGATCTGATATGTTTCCGAGTCACTTTTGTTGTGACTTTGTCTGGAAGAATGAATTTGTTACAGAGATCATAAAAGGAACAAAATTCTAGCAGTTTCTGACTGTTTTCATTCATTTTACCAGTTCCATGTAGACCAAAACAGTTGGTCCATGCTTCATGATCTGCTCCTCCCTTGCATTAAAGTCCCCTAGCAGGAGAACATATTCATGTTTCAGAATCTTGCTGATGGTGGTGTTCAGCTGATCACAGAACTGGTCCTTAGTGTCAGAAGACGAGAAGAGTGTTGGGGTATACACACTCACAAGGTTGACAGAGCCCTCAGATAGGAACAAGCATAGTGCCAAAACTCTCTCGGATTCATTTGTAGATGGCTCAGTCATCCACAGAAGCGAGTTCTTGATGGCAAATCCCACTCCATGTTCTCGTGTTTCTTCTGCGTTTTTCCCCTGCCAGAAAAATGTGTAGTCTTTTTCTCTGGAAGATCGCTTGATGCTAGCCTTGTTTCTTGGAAGGATGCAATATCCACATTGAGTCATTTCAGCTCATCATTGATCACGACAGTTTTATATGCATCATCTATCTGTTAATAACTCTAACTCAGGAACCAATCCATGCAACAAACCTCGATGCCAACTCTGCCCACACATCTACACCAGCAACACCATCACAGGACCAAACCAGATCAGCCACACCATTACTGGTTCATTCACCTGCACATCTACCAATGTAATATATGCCATCATGTGCCAGCAATGTCCCTCTGCTATGTACATCGGCCAAACTGGACAGTCCCTACGAAAAAGGATAAATGGACACAAATCAGATATCAGGAATGGCAATATACAAAAACCTGTAGGAGAAAACTTCAACCTCGCTGGACACACTATAGAAGATTTAAAGGTCAGCATTTTACAGCAAAAAAACTTCAAGTCCAGACTACAAAGAGAGACTGCAGAGCTGCAATTCATTTGCAAATTTGATACTATCAATCAAGGATTGAACAAAGATTACGAGTGGCTAGCTAACTACAAAAGCAGCTTCTCTTCTCTCGCTATTCACATCTCCAATTCAGCTGCTAGAGGAACATCTCACCCTTCCTGATTAGAGATAACAAGCTGGTTCAGCCTCATTGGACTAACCCTGTTATCTCCCACCTGGTTCTTGCCTACCTATTTATACCTGCCCCTGGATACTTCCACTGCATGCATCCGACGAAGTGGGTACTAGCCCACGAAAGCTTATGCTCTAAAACTTTAGTTAGTCTTTAAGGTGCCACAGGACTCTTTGTCACTTCTGCAATTCCAGACTAACACGGCTACCCCTCTGATTCTATCTGTTGATGTTCCTCAGATAATCCAGTTATCATAGTGCAAATGTTCCAGCACCCTATCTTTAAGGATGTTTTCTTTCTTTTACTTGATTTACCTGCTGCAATTGGTTACAATCTACTTGTCAAGTTATAAAAATCTAAGTTCCAAGCATCCATTGAAGCAGGCAGATTGTGGTGGGATAACTCCCTTTTGTCTGGGGGCTGCCCAGTTTTATGGAAGGCGATTGTTGTTCCGTGAGATATGATGATCTCTTCTACGATTGGAGAAAGCCCCTGGAACTCAACTTGATGCCAATAAAATAATGCCAATAGAACAACTCTATGCCCAATAGAATGATGACTGCTGTCTCCCATGTTCTGCTGATGCTCAAGGCAAAGCTGAAGTACTTCTCCAGGGTGCAAGCCTGGACAGATGATATGGAGGCCCGGAGTTGCCCATGCATCAGGCCTCCCTTCCCCGTGTCACTAGTAAAATCCAGAGGAGAGGAAGAACCAATTCATCTGGTATCTGATTAGCTGCAGGAGTTGCCAGCAAGACACTAAAATATTAGTACCTGACTGCCTTTGGGGCTCCACTCCAGATTTTCTGTCTGAGTTTACTCTCATAGCCTTACATTCTCCTGAATTCACCCACAAGGCAGTGGGGCTTTTCTGTCAGGGGTTGCTCCCTTAGCCTTACACCCTCCCGGGCTACCCACAAGGCAGTAGGTTTGATGAGATGCAGGTAGTACCGCCTACTCACATTATGGTAACAGGCATAGACTGACCTGACCTATAGACAAATACAGTTGTTCTTAAAAATGTGGTTATCACGTGTGCCCTTCCTGATCTACTTAAGCAACATCCCAGTGAAGATTTATTAGTGTTTGTTTAGACATAAAAAGCCAATATTCAAGAGTTACATCAAAATAATTTAGTCTTAAAACATCAAACCTTAAGAGAAGCTGTTTTCCTACTTTTTATATGTTCAATCACACACCTGTAATACCAAAAGTTATTATACAAATAGTCTCAAACTACCAAAATGTGCATTCTGTGCATTATGGTTTTTTACAAAGGGTCACAAAGTAATTTACAAATAAAATATACTGAACTCATTTGAGACATTTAAAGCAATGTAGCCTCCCTTCATAGATGTATCTGACTAAATATCTCTAATGAGCAATATGATTAGCAGCTATACCAGCCTCAGCTTGTGATCTGGTCTGCTCTCATAAGCAGAAACAGGATAGGTCATTGAAAACACTTACATGGGAGATCTCCAAGGAAATTCTAGGGTGCTGCAGGAAGTGGTGTTGGTGACTCAATAGGTGGCACACTTCCATTTGAGTCACTTTTGGACCAAAACCTACACAGGAAATTTTGGTAGACACAGTGTAATTACCCAAATGGGATTTTGGGCAGAGCACCAGGGCTGAGGGTGGTCATTTGTCACACACTCATGGTTTGTTACGGATACAGAGTTTTTTGAAAACATTTTTTAAAAAGGGCTGGCTGCTCTACAGTCGTCTACAGAATTGCTTTACCTTGTACTTAAAAAAAAAATAATTTCTAGCTCTTTTAGTTGAAAAAAAATGTTCCAAATGGGAACCAAGTTACCCATGCAGTGTTATCTTTCTGAGTCCTACCTACAGCAAGTGCTTCTCCATAGCATTACTTTACTTTATATGAAATGTGTTTAGAGCTATAAAGCCTTGTAAATCAGGGTGGCATAAATTTATTGTATCAAAGAAAGCATAGTACCATTTTAGTAAAAATTATATCAATATTTTGTGTTTTGGATCTTTCCCATTTGAATTAATTTATTACATTTTTAATACAAAAAACCTCTACACTTGACAAAGCTGTGGTTTTGCCAAAATATTTTTTGTCATGAAAAACAGCAAGATGTAACCACAACTAGAATCATAGAAATGAAGGCCTGGAAGGGACCCTGAGTCCCCTGCACTGAGGCAGGACTAAGTATTAGCTAAACCACCCCTAACAGGTGTTTGTCTAACTTGTTCTTAAAAACCTCCAGTGATGGAAATTCAACAACGGCCCTAGGTAATTTGTTCCAGTACTTAACTGCCCTTCCAGTTAGGAAGTTTTTCCTAATGTCTAACCTAAATCTCCCTTGCAGCAATTTAAGTGCATTACTGCTTGTCCTGTCCACAGAGAATAATGAGAACAATTTATCACCCTTCTCTTTATAACAACCTTTTATTTATTTAAAGACTGTTATCATGTTCCCCTCGCCCCACTTCAGTCTTCTCTTCTCCAGACTAAACAAAGCCAGTTTTTTCAATCTTTCCTTATAGGTCATGTTTTCTAGACCTTTAATCAGTTTTGTTGCTCTCTTCTGGACTTTTCCCAGTTTGTCCACATCTTTTCCGAAATGTGGTGCCCAGAACTGGACACAGTACTCCAGTTGAGTCCTTATCAGTGCTGAGTAAAGTGGAAGAATTACTTCTCATGTCTTGCTTACAACACTTCTGCTAATATATCCCAGAATGATGTTCACTGTTTTTGCAACAGTGTTGACTCACATTTAGTTTTTGATCCAGATCCTTTACTGCAGTAGTCCTTCGTAGGCAGTCATTTCCCTTTTTGTATTCTTGTAACTGATTATTCTGTGCTAAATCCTTTACATTTTACATCCTTGTTGAATTTAGTCCTATTTATGTCAGACATTTCTCCAGTTTGTCAAGATCATTTGAAATTTTAAACTAATTTTGAATAAATATACCTGTCTTTTAATGATCATAGGTACAGAGGAGTTTGGCTCTACATCTCAGCCAACAGACATAGCCTCCAGCAGAGCAATGCCCACTAATAGCAGGTATCAGATTAGTACTGATGAAAAATAAAAAGAATGTCACCCGCTGAATTACCACCTAGAACACACTGGAGATTCCATCAACTATAGACCAGCCCCAATCCTATTTATTTTATAAAATCTGACAAATCACAGCCTGTGGTGGTTTGGCTTCAAGCCATATTAGTCACTCGGGCATCTTGTCTCATAGGCCTTGATGCAACAAAGCATTTAAGTACATACTTAAATCCCATTAGAACTGGGTAAAAATTTTTGGATGAAACTTTTTCCAGCAAACAATACAGATTTGGCAACACAAATGTCTCCTGAATTTTTGTCGGTTTTACTGAATTGTTCATCTCAGAAAAGAGGCCCCCCCCAATTCTTTTTTTTAAAAAAAATGTTTCATTTTACTTTTTTCTAAACAAAATTTACTGATTTTTTCTTTGAAACCCATTTTTGTTTCAATATTTCCATTAGTTTTATTTTAAAATTTTTAATGATTAAAAAATGGTTAAAATCTAAATAAAATGTTTTGTTTGAAATCAAACAAAACATTTAGTTTGACCCAAAATTACCTTTTTAAATTTTAATGTTAATGTTTCTAAATCCTTTCATTCATTTGGAGAACAGCAACTTCTAAAGCTCCAAGTTTATCTCAAGTGCATACAACAGGAGACAATTAACCTTAGAGGATTAAAATACACCACTTTGCAAATCACATACCTAACAGCTTCCTAAATGTTTAAATTTGCCTCCCACCCTCTCTCTCTTCACATGCACAAACACACACACACGGCAAGCCAGACTATGCCCCAATATTGCAACAGGCTGGAAACTGCAACCCACTATGGGGCACTATTGCCCCCCTCTATAGTGGTTTCCACCAGGGGTGGGCAGGCTTAATACATTTCCAGAATCCCAAGTGCCTCTGGAGCTCTATGGAAGCCCTAACTGTGGAGACTATCTGGGGATGCAGTGCATCATCACATCCTATGCATGCTCTAGTCTCAGCTCCTTCACCTACAGCCATTGCTAACTCATTACAGACTGAGCTGTCCACTTATGGACTCCCATTGGAGCCCAGGTTGTGGGCTATTTGTACCACCGACACACGCCTTGAGGGAGACTCACAACTGCCAGTGACCATGACACCCTGGGTTACACAGATAGAAGCTAATGCAATCCAGGAGCAAATACAACCCCCGGAGGACATATGAACATTCCTCCAACTTTAAATTTTAACTTACCTTTCCTCTACTTTCACAAGACAGTTTCAAAATGTAGGTAGTGCTTTAGGACTGTATGTATCTGCCTGTATCAGTTTGCACTTGGGTAAATTGATTTTGTAGAAAGCAGTTTCATAGCGGGTGAGAGAGAATAGTTTACTCTCCATTGAAGAGCTGTCAGCTGACTCTTTCAAGAACTGCGGAGTCATGATCTCTACTTACTACACACAAAGTGGCAAAATGAAGCCCTTCTTAAGAAAATGTTCATAGAAGTCAATAACCTAAATGTCTCTCTTTTAGCCAGTCAGTCTGATACCTTATTAAATGTAGTATGCTAACAGCTGTGGGAAAACTGACATTTAAAAATATAATCAGTCCAGAAACATGGCTCATGTACAACATCTTTGAGTTCTTATGTTTTATTAGCCATTTGGATTCATTACGGTTTTGGGGAGGAAGGAAGGGAGGTTGATGTTCCTGGAAGTTGTTTCATTAAAATGTATTGAGCAGAGCTTTCCTATCATGCTTTAACATAACACTGACCAGTCTTCAAAGCTGGATTGTGGGCAATGTGTCACCATTTTTTCCATCACTGAAATTTATTCGGCCACACAAGAGATCATGGCCAGTATTTTAGGGACCTGCCATAAGAATCTGAGCTAACCTCCTCTAATCCCAATGCACACACTGATCTTTTCTTCTTTTTTCTTTCAGGCTAGCCTGCAGCTTGGCTCACAGCTACCCCACTGTCATTGTACTTCTGAATTATGACAGTCTGAAAGAGCACTGTAGTATTTAATAGCCTGAGATCACAGACTCTCTTGACACAATACTTAACCAGGTTCTGTCTTTCTTTCAGTGCACTCATTATTTGTACATGTTCTATGACATTTAGGGAGAATATGTTATCACTAAAACTCTCTCTTTTCTTTTGCTGTTTGCTCTTCCATTGTATTTCTCTTCCCCACCTCACTTTCTCAATGACACTGTCAATTTTTGTCAAAGAAGAGCATTAACACAGATTTGCAAGGCCCTGTTCACTAATCTTTTCGGAATCCTCGGGTACCCTTTAGTACTTAAAACAAACACTGCACACTGGAAATAACTTATATTCCAAAGCTCAACAAATCACCTGATTATCACATTTTTAAAAAAATGCTTTTACAAGTCTTTGTTCAAACTTCTTCAGACTCAGCTATTCAAATCTCAGGGCAGAAAAGCAGAAGTGGTGAGGGTTCAGAAAAATTACACATAAAAACACAGACAATATTTTGTAATAAAGAGTTGAAGTGGAGTACTTGCATCTGTCTGTAGCCATATTCAAACTGTACTTCCAGGAGGGATTCTAATAAGAGCACCAGTAAAGGTTCTAACCCATGATGCATTTCTCCTTAGCATTTACAAACTATGAGACTACTTTCTAAATCTTCAGACTGTGTCTATACACCTTCCTTTCCCAGCTCATGCTTTTACTAACATAGAAGGGAACAATGCAATGAGATTTTGTGAAGTGAATATATCAAATCATATTTTCCAAAGCAGAAAAGTCAGCAAATTACTCCCAAAGCCTATCCTGCATCTGTCTAATGCACAGAAAAATCATGTTCTTATCAACATTTCTACTGAAGATGCAACAAATACCACAGCATCACCACATTCTTGGGCTATGAGCTTGTCAGATCTCATAAACTGTGTGTGATCCAGGGACCTTCTGATGCCAACTGGCAGAGGACATAAAGGGTGCCTAAGTGTTACAGGACGCCGCTGGGTCTGGTATTTACATTCTGGTTTACAAGAGTGTCATGTGAGCTCTCTAATAAAAACCTGTGTCACGCTGGTCAGCAGTACCATTACAAAATGCATGCGTGGATGTTGTGTAATGAGTTATGTATATTCACAGAAAATTATGTTTTTAAGGTCTCTGTATAGGGACTGGTCACCAGTCAAGGTGAAAAGCAGGCTCTCTTTCATAGAAGAGATGTTTACCTATCTATCAGTTTACACATCAACTATGTATTTGTCTGATTCACAATCAGCAACCATTAGCATTCTAAGTAAAATGCTGATGAGGAGCTGGTGGGGACCTCAGAAAGAAACTAACAGGAAGATGTAAATAGAGGTGCGGGGACACCCTACCTTGAGGTGCCCATCAAAAGTTTGTTCTCGTATATCTGGGGACAACAATGATACCCTAGCATCCTGCACCTAGGAAGTAAATGGGCAGCGAGTTTGCTTGCTGAAAAAGGGATCTCACCCAGGTTTGGCTGAATACACTGGCGAAAACGTTGGGATAAGCTTCTGTAGACAGGACAATAACTTGTCAGATAAATTTAGTCTCTGGAAGACACAATATGATTCTGCTTTATATGTAACCGTTTGTTTCCAATATCCTTCCTCACTATCACTTGAATCTCTGTTATTTGACAATAAGCTTATTCTTGTTTTCACTACAAAAATACCTAAGTGCTACGTATTCAGCAGAGCTGTGTTCTGAAGTATAACTAATAAGCTGCAGTGTCCTGTGGGAACAGTAGGCCTGGTAATTCTATGTGTTCAGTGGATAAGGGGCTAGACACTGCAGGGAACACTGGGAGGTCTCTGGGATTGGTGTGTGGTTTTGCTAACAGAACAGAAAGAGGTAGGCCTGCACAGGTCAGAGATAGTGTGTGTGTTGCCAGAGGCTGGTGGCTTCAGGAAACTGATGCACAGAAAGCACAAACAAGACTTCCTCACACTAAGGGCAGGCGGTGGTGAGTTGCCTCACAATCTGGGTGATCCTCGGGCGGGTCACGCTCTGCTGGATTGGGCTTGAGCAGAGAGCCCTCCAAGGACAACCAAGGTGCTGCAGGAAATGGTGCTAGTAATGCACTGGATGGCACTTGGTATTTTTACTATGGTATAAGAGGATACCGTGCAGCTAGAAGTGTTGTCCTTTATGCGAGGCATAAAAATGAGGCCTTGATCCTTGTGGTGGGTAAATATCTCATGGAGGAGTACTGAGGAGAACCAACGCTAGTTTAGATCATTACATTTGGTCAATTTCCTTACCTTGTTGTTTCATTGTATATGGTGTTATTTATTTTCCGTCCCAAACTATTAATTGTGGCTGCATGCCTTGAAATGGCTGAAGTGATTATCCCTGTGTATCTATAGTATAAATACTTACATTTCGTTGGGAAAAGGGCTCTTTGTACCTTTGTCATTATCTTTCTAAACTTCCAAAGCTTGCTTGTTTTCCCCCCATCTCTTTCCTTTTGTGCCCAACTGTCTCTGGCGTGGGCATTCCTTCTAAAACTGGCAACATCTGTTTCTCTGACTCCAGAAAATAACTATCCCCCGATTAGAGCAAGGCATATTGGATCTTACACACAGGCTGCTGTTTTGACTCTTTCATCTCCCACTTGATCCCACTTAGCAGGAAACAATGCTTCAAGGTGAACCATCCACCAATTCTGCACTATATACCTGTAGCTACTTGAATATCTGCAGAGCAGAAAAACCAGATGTCTTCATCTGGCATCAGACTCATAACTCTTTACTGAAGCCCATGCAACCAGCCCACCTAACTGCCATTATGTCCTCTGTTTTTGCCCCACTCCTTTGATACCTCCTTAATAGCCAGCAATTTGAAATATCATGCTCCAGTTGTCATAGACTCTCACTTGGGCTCTCACCTTTTAAAATCAATGTTAGTAGTTGGCCCCTGGCAACACAATAGTATTTAACTCAAAGTTTCCTGCAACAAATAGCTCAGATTTAAAAACATACACACAGAACATTCAATGATTGCACTACAGTTCTATGCATCTAGCAGTTTTACATACTCCACTGTTATTCATGTAAGGCCAACGAAGCAGTCCTCAGGGGATGGTATGCACAAGCATAACATTCTAAGTGTTAATAGGAAGCGGATCTGAACAAAGAATCATATTTCCCTACTATATTGTGTTTCTCCTTTAGTACGTCAGCTTCCTTCACAGCTGGCTGGTTTGCCTGTTGTTTCAGAGGGCTACTATCATCTGCTTGTAACGTTCTTCTTTTTAATCCAATTTATATACTCTGTGTGTGTGCATGTGTGTGTGTTAGTGAGTGAGAGACAGAGAGAAACAGACAGAGACCTAGTTAAATTATGACATACTTTGGAATCTTGTAACATAAAATAGCTATCACATCACAAAAGGCAAATGAAGTGATATGTGAATTAGGCCTAAAGAAAAAAGCAAAAAATGGTCCAATAGGGTTGCCAGATGTCTGGTTTTCAACTGCAACACCCAGTTGAAAAGGGGCCCTGGTGGCTCTGGTCAGCAATGCTGACCTGGCCACTAAAAGTCTGGTTGGAGCAGGGCTGGCAGGCTCCCCACCTGGCTTCGCATGGCTCCTTGGAAATGGCTGCCCTGTGCCGAGCACTGGTTCCGCAGCTCCCATTGGCAAGGAATGCCGGCCAATGGGAGTTGCAGGGGCGGCGCCTGTGGGTGGCGGTAGCGTGCACTGTGCAGAACAGCCTGGCTGTCCCTATGCCTAGCGGCCAACGGACATTTTGCTGCTTCTGGGAGCCCCTGAGGTAAGGGCCTCCCAGAGCCTGCTCCCTGCTCCCCTCCTGCACCCTAACCCTCTGCCCCAGCCCTGAGCCCCCTTCCACACCCAAACTCCCTCCCAGAACCCGCACCCCCTCCTGCACCACAATCCCCAGCACTGAGCCCTCTCTCGTACTCTGAAACCTTCGGCCCCAGCCCAGAACCCCCTTCTGCACCCCAAACCTCTCATACCTGGCCCCACCCTAGAGCCTGCACCCCACATCAGAATCTGCACTCCCCCATCGCACTCTAACCTCCTGCCTCAGCCCTTAGCTCCCTCCCATACCCAAATTCCCTCTCCGAACTCCTCGGCTCCTCCCCCCACCCAGACTGGAGCCTTCTCTTGCACCTCAATCCCCTCATCCTTGGCCCCACCTCAGAGCCCACATCCCTGTCCCCTCCCGTACCCTGAACCAGTAATTTATGGTCCCACCCCAGAGCCCGCAGTCCCAGCCAGAGCCTTTCCCCAGGGGTGAAAGTAACATAAAAGACTTACTAGTGGGGGAGCCTGGCTCTGGGCCCCTGGAAGGGGCAGGGCCTCAGGCGGAAGCTGGAGGGGTCAGCCTCTGTTAGCCAGCATTTTTGTGCTGCCTAGCCTGCACTGCCCTTTTAAATCACCGGGCCCCATGGCAGCTGCCCCTTCCCCTATCCAACTCCCCCTGCCCCCTGTTGGCAGTCCTCCCGATAGGGTCCCTATTGGCAGGGCCGCCAACTGGGGAGGGGACAAAAGGAGCAGCAATGTTAAAGCCTAATTTAATGGTATCCAGTTTTCAAATTAATTCCAGTTCAGCAGTTTCTCATTGGAGTCTGTTTTTGAAGTTTTTTTGTCGAAGAACTGCCACTTTTAGGTCAGTTACTGAGCAGCAGAGAGACTGATGTGTTCTCCCATTGATTTTTGAATGTTATGATTCCTGATGTCAGGTTTGTGTCCATTTATTCTTTTGAGTAAAGACTGAAGAAAAAATTATTTTTGTTTGTTTGTTATTAAAGGTCAATTTTCCCACTAAGATAAGGTGGGTGAGGTAACATCTTTCATTGGACCAACTTCTGATGGACTTTTTATTGGACCAACTTCAGGTCCCACATCTGAAGAAGCTGGAAAGCTTGTCTCTCACCAACAAAAATTGGTCCATAAAAAAAACTTCCTCATCCTCCTCGTCTCTCCGATATCCTGGGATCAATACATCAACAACAACAATTCATACAATTTTTCCACTGAAAATTTTGATAAAAATGTTTGATAAAAATGAAACAAGTTTTCCAAAGAAGGGGAAAAAATTCTGACCAGCTCTAGTGAGGGTGCCTGGCTGATATCACCATCATTCGAACTCAGGTTACTACACTCTCCTGTCCACACTCTCTTGAAGTTTCAAATGGATAGGACATAGCCTCTGGACAGTCTTTGGGAGTATGTTAGCTGTGTGCTATTAAAGAGTTGCAGCATTGCACTACAAAGGAGGCTTCATTTCAGCAACAGACCCTGGGGTGTTGCAAAGCTTAGCTGTTTGCAAAGGATTTTGAAATCCTCAGAAGGACAACACAATAGAACTGCAATCTGTTATTTTAAGTGACAGCTACTACAGTTTAAATTCTAACTAAAATTCAATAAAACTTTGCTTATGTTAATATCAACATTCCCAAACTCATAAGCAATCATTTTTCTGGGAAGAGTGTCTAATAAGCTGACACTGGCATAATTACAGAGGCATGAATTATTATGTTACGTTTGATCTACTCACGATCGAGAAGGAAATGTTTTATAGACCTTTCCAGGTGCAACCTAACGGAGCAATTACTGATCTGCCTGCCACAAAAAAAGACATGCCATGGTGGTGTGCTTCATTTTCAGGAATCTGAGGCACTTCACAGCACATGGAAAAAGCAGACAAAAAGCAAGGGGTTAGCGGAGGGAGCAAGTTCTATTCCTCTTCTTTGTTTTACAATCTGTTGAAACCCCAGGTAAAGGAATTAAGGGCAAAGATATGGTACGTAGTACATTTCTGAATTTTCTGGGTAACTAAAGCTGGATTAGATGTTGGGGCGTGGAAGGGTTAAGGCCAAAGACTTGGTGAGTTTAACTGAAAGATGTGCATAATCTCCCTGAAATGCTTAACCTGGACTGCTCTACTGACATTATGAAATGGAATTGAGCCATAAAAAATGAAATTCAGATCAGAGCATTTAGGGGGCATTAGTGACATCATGGGAAGCCAATTAGAAAGTTCTTATTGTATCCAGAATTCAAGACCCATTTCATAATCTTTATATCAGTTTAGACATAATAATCTGGGTGTGTATTAGCTGACTCTAAAAATCTGCTCTGTTCGGTAAATAATAAATATATTTTGGAAACAAAAAGTTTATGGTAGATAGGCAGACTCCCATTTACCACTTCTATTAGTAATTTAATTTAGTGTACCTTTTAGTGTGATTATTTTATGTGGTTTAGAACTGAAAATTAGCACTAGAATTTTTTAGGAAAACATATGGGAGGGGGGCAAATTCTAAGTTGTTTTACCTTTTATTCAGACCTATTAACTAACTACAGTGGAGCTTCACGAGGAATAAATTAATGTAGAATTTGACACATGGCTGTATTTGTTAGGCAAACTGCAAGTGTCACAGGTACCATGGAATCCCATTATCTTGCTTGAAGTCCCCTAAACGTCATTCATTTATTTATTTTTAAAAAGGTATGGTTGAGCTTTGCCAATTCTCAAAGGGCCTCTTACTTTATAAGCTTTTAAAGCTCCCAACGACACTCTCTTGTCCACCATCTTGGACTTAGAGGAAAGGTTCCCCCATTGACACTTTTTTAACTTTAATAGAACTTTTAAAAACATGGCAGAAAGCAATAGCTGTTCTCACAGCTACAGATACAATACATTACAAAAATGAAGTTTTAAGGATTTGGAAGTGGCTATGGGAACATACTGCAGCCCCAGAAACTCCTTGTGGTCCGCTGTGGGTTCTTTGCTGTGAAATCTCATGCAACCTACAAGTCCACTTTGCTTTTAAATAGAGAAGGGTCCAATGAAACCTTGGATCTAAACATTCCTGAACTTTGGAGAAGTTTGGAATCAGATTCTAACCAGATGATTGATGCCTCGGTCCATGATGGGATACATTCTCTACTTTTAAAATGATGCTACAGGATATCAACGTCAAACCCCTATGTATCCAACTCCCTGTGCTTTCCACCAGCAATGACTTCACTGAATTCTAATTCTGATCTGCCAACCTCTTTTCATTTAAATCCCTCGCAAAGATGCACATCTGTGTGGCTCACAAGAATTAATCAACAATACCATGATACAGGCTCAGATTTTCAAAAGAACTTCCTTTGAAAATCCCAGTCATAAACTACATATTTAAAAAACATGCTAGTTATTCCCAGCGGATCCTGTCTGCTTTGTGTCAGGCATTGCTTACATTGCAAGGTTTTTAGGTATGTCCATATTTTGTGTCTTGTACAGCACTGAGTGCTCTTCTGGTGTTTAACTAATAATAAACAATACAGAACTGAAATGCAGCTTCAGCGTTTTAAGAGAGTAACATGCCCAGCATATTGCTGTTTAGCTTTGGTCTTCTACATCTATTTAGCCATTTCAATAATTATACTGTATACATATGAGCACGTGCACACACACACACAAACATAATAGAAGAAAAAACATAAGCATATTCAGCTATAACTTGTTCTTTACTATCTTTCTCTGCTATTCCCAAATTCGCAGCTGCTGACTCTGCCCCTTTTACCTCCAGTTGTGAGGCAGCTGTCAGCCTCTTCCACTAACCCTCCTAACCCTCAACTAGAGACTCAATATGGCCTTAACATTAACCCTTGTCTTAATCAGCTTGGAGCCTGAGAAACCTAGCCTGCATCCTCCTGGGAACATTATGAACTGCTGGTGGGCCAGTGGGCTAGACCTCATCTCGCAGTCTATTTGATACTGTCGCCTACATTTCTGTGTGAATTAATGCAGACGTGCTCTTTTTGGTGCATGCTGGAGCTCTTTGGCACAGCTGTGAAATCTGAATAATCTTTTATAACGAAGATACAGACTGGGGGATGGCGGGAAATGGCAGCAGAGTGAAAAGCAGTCAGAAACCAGTCTTGACAAGGGACATGTTTTTGAGGAAAATGGCTTTTTAATGCATTTATTGACACTGGCAGATAGATAAGCAGCATCCACTATTCTCACTTTCTTCTGCAAGCTTCTGCGCAGAGACTTCTAATGCAGACACTGAAATAGGGCTTACGTTTGGAATCCCAATACATGAGATAAGCAGTATCTTTTGGTACAGGCAAGTATAGGGTTGGACAATTGCCTGCAGAGATGAGGCTGAGACAGAAAATCAGCAGCTCCTTGTATTATTTCATTAGCAATAATTACTGTCAGTGCTCAAACTATATATGACATGGTCTTGTACACATAGTTGATTTGGTGTCTATTCATTAAAGAGGTGATAGGTGCAGAGTGAATGATGTCAGCAATAACTGATTTAAAAGCATGAGAGAGTCATAAGCCAGGCTATTATACCTGCTCAGTAAACATCCCGGAAATTATAACTAGCAGTTCATCATTCATCTCAATCAGTGCTCAGTATGTGCAAACAAAGAGATTTACAAATATAATAAAGCAATAAAAACATCCCCAGAATATTTTGATGAACAAGTTTATGACTGCACTAATAAGCTATGCCAGCATATAGCTAACCAGCTGGTTTAAGATTGCTGATTGGTTCCGCTATATTATAAAGGAGAGACTGAGCAGCTGGAATTTTGCAGAATTAATTAAAGAGAGAGAGAAAGACCAGACTCATTGGTAGGTGCTAAAGACACAATGGTAGGAATTATAAAAGGAGACTCTGTTTTAGGTCATTTAGTTATTAATCTGACAAGCTGCATTTGAAGATCAATGTTCCAGTGAAACCTGGTACTAGTCACTTTCACAGTGTGTGGAAAAATGTCTGAGCTGCCAGACAGATAGGTTACACTGCAGTGATTAGGAATTCTTTTAAGGAAGAAAGGGGTGTTGGACACGTATACTACAGGATATACTCACCCAAGCTTTGTGTGTGTGTTTCTATAGGAGAAGTCACATCAGATCATAGCACCAAGGGGATCATCTCTCACACAATGAAACCACAGACCAAAACACAAATTGTAGATGTGGCTTAAAAAGTGAACAACTTAAGGGAACAGACATATGATTGAAGCCCCACTGATGCCTACCCTGGAACCCTCTGGTGTAACTCTTACTCACATAGGTGAGCACTTACATGAGTGAGTGTTGACAGCTGTGAGAAACTGGTGATCAATCAAACCCTATGTGTTCTGTGCCCTTTCACCAGAGGCAATGATAGTACAGCCAACTTGCACATGTGAATGTCTCTCCACTCAATCCTTGCATTATGACTGGCTCCCTCATTGTGCGGAGGCCGATGCAAGAGGAGACAGATCACCTTGTTCTTAATCACAGTCAGACAACAGATACAAAGAGCTGAGAAGCAAATGTTGCAATCATCACAATTCATAGTCCAAAAACTCTTGCTAATTAGCCAACCCCTGAGAGCCAAATAAATCTTAAAAGGAATTGACTACTGTGGGTCCAGTTAGTTGGCGTTGGGAGCCGGGAATTGCAAGAAGAGGGTCTTTCCAATGAGAAATAAACCTGAAGTCCTAGCTACTTAAAGTGACAACTGAAGACCCCATAACTCTTTTCACCAGAGTAAGGGTTATAACCATGTTTTCTTGGTTAAATACCTTTTTGGGTTCTTATATTCTGCCCACACAATCCTCCTGAAGTTTCAGATGGATGCAATATTCTCCTTAATCCCATCTCTAAATTGTTGTGTAGTGCTGCTGTGTGCTGTTAAATAGAGTAGCTGCCCTGTTGCACCTAGTGGTGGATGGATGGTGAGAGTACTTGGGGTAAGGGTAGGGAAGATAAGGGTGGCTGCACATCAGATGGAATGTTAAGCATTAACTTATTCATTAACTTATAAGTATCTTACAGGCCTGTAAAAGGGGTACAAAGTATTGCAGAGAGTTCACCTCTGACCTCAGCTTACCCCTCCTCGATCCCTGCCTAGGCCTGGCGAAGAAGAAACAATGTCATCCCTTACTGTGTCCTGCCTCAGCCCAGAATCACCTGCTTTTTATCCTCACCAGCAGACATTAGGCCATCAACAAAATGTGGCTGTTCATCTGTAGAACTGAAAGCAGCACCAGCCAAAACAAGTGACAGCTACACTATGCACTAGTTTAGAAATCGAAAAGGAAGAAGCAAACCATATAAATCAAAGAGCACGGGAAGGTAAGAACAATGTAATAACCATAAGGGAATTTGGCCTTAACACTGGTGCAAATCCCCTTGCTCTTGTGAAAAAAGTACAATCAAGCCTGATTTTTATTAATATTAGATGTGTAACTGAAAGTGCACCATGTACAAAGTTTGCATCTACTTGCACACACAATCACAACTGTAAGCTTTCTAACCAGGCTATTGCAGGCACACATGGCTGATTCTGATCACTCAATTTGTACACACACTGTACACACAAAAGGCAAGTGTATTTTAAGCATACAATTACGCACAAATTTATGTATTTAACTGCATGTCTTTTTTTTAAATATGGCCCTAATGATGACATCTTGTCAAGACTTCAATATTATAGCTCATTCAAAAGATTTTAGCCTCTCTCAGAGAAATGTGACCTCAGCACTAGAGTTTATCTTTTTAAGATACTGAGTACAATCTATTGCCTGATTCACAAATGGCTAGTTTTTCTGAATAAGCCTATCTTTCTCAAGTTATAAATAGTGTGAAGTGATTTCTATAGCTCTGGGCCTTGAAAAGTGGGGGGAATAAAAATTACAGTTGCCTAAGGCAAATTCAAGGAATTAGAATCATGAAGTAAACCACTGTAAAGGAAAAGGGATGGGTAAAGACACCAAATAAATGTATAATTAATGTGCTACTGTCTTCAGAATTCAAATGAAACTTCATATTTATGAACAGTTACCAGTACCTACAGCAGCTGATTAAAGCAAGGATAAATGAATAAGGTAAATTAATAGTTACAGAGAGAAAAATAGTGTTCCAAAGGAATAACCTGAATTTTTCAATAAAATCACTTTGAAGTACTTCAAAAACTGTAAGTCAAATACTTTTGTCTGTGGCTGTCAGTTTCCAATTCTACTTTCTAAATGAGAAAAAAAAATAGTATCTTTTATGGGCTATTACTTTCAAATAGGAATCATACAGTACTACATTAATACCTTCATATCTACAGGTTGTAACAAATTATTTGTATTCGATCCAAAATATTTTATGTCGGGATAAAAAAGAGCTGCCAAAAGAGCACGTCAGCCATATAAAGTTGTGTTAGCTATATAAGCAGCCAAGACAAAGGACAAAAAATTGGGTTAAGTTGTTGCCCCTCTTCATTTTAGATCTCTTAGGTCTGGGGCACTGAATTTCTGGAGCAGGACATATTAGCTTTAACTTGGCCATTCAAAAAGCCAGCCTTTTCCTAACATGGCTGTTTTAACAGCCATCACAATTGTACGTAACAGATCTCTTTTTGTTAATTTGCTTTTCAATACAGGTGAAATGGCTGATTTTTTTTAATTTCTGCTTTAGAAAAGTGATAAAAATTAATTACTCCATAATCACATCGATGAAAAAGTTTCTCCCCTCATTGGAGGTTAAACTTTTACAAGATTAGGACTCGGTCTTTGAAATATAATTAAGACATGTTATAGCCACTATGCTACCATCTGTCATTTACAGCTAGGACAAACTGAACTTTACTCAAGTGAGTAGTCCAACTGAAATTCATAAAGAAAGTTAACATGCACATAAGAGACCATGGCTACACTATGGGGAATAGAGAGACATAAATATAGCACTGTGGCTCACCCAGCCTAACACCATAGTGTAGATGTAGCCTACAATGCTGGAAGGGGTTTTCCCATTGGTGTAAGAACGCCACCTCCCCAAACCCTAGGTGGACAGAAGGATTATTCCATTCTATTGATCTAACTGTGTCTATTCCTGGGGTTAGGATGGCATCGCGATAGTGCTCAGAGATGTGGATTTGAGAGTCATTGCTATGTTGACCTAAGTTTTAAGTGCAGGCCAGACCAGAGTTAGCAGGACCTGCCCCCAAGGTCCAGTTCCATAGCCTTTACTCAGGTTGAGTATAGCACTGAAACATTTGAGTAACCCATTAATTATGTGACTGAGTAAATGCCCTCAAGGCAAGGAAGGGTTTCAGGGTTGGGCCATTCATTACTTTGATTCTCAACAAATTTCCCTGGCACATGCTGTAATATATTTGCTAGAAGACATATTTGTTTTCCAGCGCCAGTCCTGTTTTTCCTAGTAACCGAAGAAAACCCAGACCAAACAAACACAAATACCCAATAACAAAAACAAAATAATGTCACTCAATAACTAATTTTCTTTATACACCTCTTGACACCTCTGCTCAATGTTGACCATTGCCACCCTCCCTGAAAATAACCTAAAACTTTTTTTCTGTTCTTCCAGACCAGGACATTTGGCTCTTCTATTGCATAAGTGCTGGCAAATCAGAAAACTTCAGCATCAGGCGCCAAAATCCATTAATCAAAGAAACTCAGTCAATGGAGAATTAACTTAATAACAATTTTAAACTATATATCTCTTTTGGAGCTCTAGAGAAGTGACCTGGACTGCTTTTTGTTGGTGTGCACATGTGTAAGGGAGCAGTAACCTGGACAGCTGTCCTCTTTTTGGGAGGGAGAGGGGGTGCTGGTGGGTGGAAAAGTTAAAGACAAACATTTTTTTTAAAATTGGTGTTTTCAAATACATAAATTTGAGAAAACACTCCAAAGTACTTTACATTATAACATTACAGCTCCATGCTTGATTGATTTTTTTCTTTCATCTATTTTTTAGAGATAGAATGATTATAGGTATTACATTTTAAATTTTACTTGCAAGGTTACATTGAACATCCCATAATACAAGTATATCAAAAACTATATTCTGCCCCTACTTAGACGAGGGTAATTGACATAGGTCCACTCCATGAGTTTTTAGTTTTACTACAGTAAAACGCCCACTGATTTAAAACGTGAGTTTTGTCTGAGGGAGAATTGTACAAGGACTGCAGAAGCACACCCCAAAACAATTATTTAACATTAAATAGTGATAAATAAAAATAATTTCATTTGCTGGTTCCCATGTGTGGCTGCTAACCCCATAGGAAAATGTTTCAGTGGAAATGAAGGGGAAAAGCCTTGTAGTCTTCAATGTACAATTCTTAAAGGAGCAATAGGAATTTGGGAGAGTAAGGCCTGAAGGCTGAGGCACTGCAACAGTAAAATATAAATTGCTACTTAACTATGATCTCATGTTTTAAACGTAATCAGAACAGGCATGACAAATCAGGACACAGTAAAAATTATAGCCTGTTTACGAATTTTCTTTGTAACAGTTTATATGCTTAAAAGTAATTAAAAACAACTAAATTTTTTTCGTGCTCCACACAACGATCTCCAGTATAATGAGGATGCACAAAGATTTCTTCCATATAGTCTCTTGAATAAAAAATTATTTGTGTGATTTACTAATTCAATTATCTTGAAAATTACCAATTTGTAAAACTCATGACTCTCCCTTCCTCAACTGATCATTGCTTAAACAAAGGTTGGACATTTCACTTGTTTATGTTGTTTTTTAATGTATTGCAAAAAGTTGCAGACATATTTTGCATAATGGTGTTTTGGAAATTACAGTAGAATTTTTTAAGCTATTACAGTATGTGAATCTGAGCCATCTCACACCGCAGGTTCCAACGAATCCTATTCACAAATATTTTTCCAAGTAAGAACTTCTGGGTATTGAAACAGTCTGCTTGCTTTGTTAAATGCACTATTGTAGTCATGTACTATGGTAAACATCCGCCTGCAAGGAGCTTCTGTGCTTTTTCCTCTGCTAACTTTTTTTGATTTAGGGTACTTCTGAATTACGTGGTATTGTTTATCCCAAATGTTCAAAAATCATGAGTCAGGGCCCCCAAAATTAGGAAATTAGTTTAAAATTATGAGGTTTTTTGAAAATTCTTGTTTGTCTTCTGGTATTTGAATCTTTAAGAGGTTAAATTTTCTACAACCATGAGGGCCAGAAACTTTTAAATGCAATTTTGATGTATAACAGTTCAGCAGCTAGGACTTTAAAGGATAAAGCCCAACAAATATTTTGAGATACATGGTGAAATGACTGATGGCAACACTGTTTGGCCCAATTCAGTGAGCTGAACCCTGTGTAAATTTATTTAGGTCCTGAAAACATGTTTTTTTGTTCCTCCTAGTTTGGGTTACAGAACTGGACATAGAGGAATTTCCTTTTTTTAAGGGATAAGGTAGATAGACATGGCAGAGTGGCAGAGTAGTGACTGGGACAAGGCCCTTCCAAGCATGCTAGGAAGACCAGGAACCTTAGTCCCGACCCTCAGTCCCTATGTTTTCACTACTGGGCCTTCTCAATGAAGAGGGAAACTCTTTCCTGAGTTGTAGAACATCATTTCTAATACAGCTACAGCTATTCTTCTCTGGCCCTTCAAAGAGCTTAAATACATGGACTCATGCTCCCAGCCTGACCAACCTACAGGGATTAAGACTTAACCTGTGATTCCATACATAGTATTACATTTAAAAACAGGCTGTATCAAAATCTTCACAGGTGTTTATACAATCTCTAGCACAATGAGGTCCCGGTCCATAACTAGGTGGTATGATAATACAAATAATTAATAATAATAATAAAGGTATGCATGGAGGAGAAGAGATAAGGTGCCTTCCCCTTCTCCCTTCTGCTACTGAGGGGAAATCAGATACAACCTTGGGTCACTAAACTTGCAATTTAAAACCAACAGCATCACTTGACTCCCCAAAAGATGTGGACCAAGGGCAGGTGCACTGGACTACAGCTGGGCTGTCATGGAGGCTGCTGACCTGTTAAAGGGCATAGCAGTACTCACTGCTCTGTGGTTGTCAATGCTATGTGGTCAACCCTAGCAGCACCAGAGACTTTATGGCTGCCTCTGGCATGATGGTTTCATGACCCCTTGGTACACATGGTTTGAATCCAGGATCTAGCTCTTCATGACTACAATAGTGCAACAGTTGTATTATACAAGGATAACAAATTCTGCTACTCTTTAAAGGTATCAGTCCTGCTTTCATTCAAGTCAAAGGCAATATTCTCACTGACTTCAGGACTGGGAAGGAATTTTCCCCAAAATCAGATTGGCAGGGACCTTGGGGAGTTGCCTTCCTCTGAAGTCTGGGATATGGCCACTTGCTAGGCATATCATCATCTGGGTATATCTCACTTAATCAATTCTCTGCCATTGCAGGAGCTTCAGGCAGTTTGCGCTCTCCTGTTTTCTGCCTATGGCATGCAATAGTTAAGTTTCTTGAGGGCTGTAATACTTTGGTCTAATTCTGGTTGTTGGGTATGGTATGGGGATGGCTGGTGGTGTTTAGTGGCCCATCAGATACAGGAGGACAGACTGTGTGACCTGCTTTAATGGAGCAGGAGCAGGCCTAACTATTGTAAGACAAATTCTGAGCTTCCCATAATTGTTTCAAGAGATAGATAAAAATTGCTGGGTCTTTCCTTTTAGAATTTTTTTTCCAGACAGTTGTGGCCTTAACTTTTCTACTTGAAATCTGACAAAGAAAAATAATCTCATTGACATAAAATACTGTATAAAAAGAGAGAGAGAGATTACAACACCTGAATACATGAAACCAAGTTAGCAGAAGGTGAACAAATAGCAAATTCAGGTCATTCTCACCCAATACCTTGTTTGCAACATGCACTGAAATAATGCCTTCTCCAAGTTTAAATGGTTTGCTTTCTGCTAGGCTAGCTATCAATACCGCTGAACAAGAAATGAATATCTTTACTAAACCTCTCCTTCCTTTAGAAAGCATAAAATTCCACTATCGATAGTAGGGGTGGCCAAACATACTGACCTGCCAAGTCACATATGACAATCTTCAGAAGTTTGAGTGCTGGGGAGTCAGGGCTGCAGCACGTTGGGAGTCATCTGCCAGGACTCAGTGTTTCAGCTCTGCTCCTGCTGGAAGTCCCGAGCCCCGGCAGGTGCACCCTCTGGGGCTGAAGCCCTGAGACCTCTCTCCCTGCTAGGCAGAAGCTGCTACCTCACCATCCCACTGCAAGGCAGAGGTCCTGAGCTCCGCCCCCCCGCAGTCTGGTAGGTGGAGAATAGGGGAGAAGCATGGGGGGCCGTGAGAGCCGCACTTTAACTGTAAAAGAGCTGCACGTGGCTTGGGAGCCACACTTTGACCACTATAGTCACTTCCAGGATGATTCTCTGCAATATTATCAAAAGCAACCAGAGAGCAAGCTTGAGGCCGCCTTCCTTGGGGAAGCCAGTTTCTTGAATGGCTTTGAAAAACAGGCCTAGTGTTTCTACAGTATATGTGGAGACGACAGCAGCTGGCTATCAGAAAAACCTGCAGCAGGAAGATGCCACCGAGACTTCTCTTTTTCACTTCCTTTCTGATCCACTAGACTAGATGGACTGCAAAACCACATGAAAAAAAAAAAAAAAAAAAGGGAGGTCCTCTGAGTTAAGAGGGAGAAGGTTTTTTTGTTTGTTTTTTGTTTTTTTTAAGTCTCCTCATCTCGGTGCCCTGCCTTCTTCCTGGCAAAGAAGCAGTTTCAAACCTTCCTCTTTCACACATCATACCATTTCCTTGCACATTTCATCATCACGGAAAGGCAGCTTGCACACTCAGCTCATTGATGGACATCACGTCATTTCGTACTCTCTTCCTTTCTGGTTTTTAGGGAAATGTGCAATAACAGTAAGGATAAGTCTACACTCATTAGAGTTTTAACACCCTCAATTTATTTGGCATCTAACCTGAGGTAAAAAAGCTCAAGTGAGGACAAGGCCATTGATGGTTTGAAAAAAAAATTCTAGCATTTCCAGTTCCAGTTCTGCTACTGCAGCACATCCCATAGTAAGAGGAAGTGTGGAGTCGCATTGTCCTTTGGCAAGTGCTCTCTTTCAGAGGATGCAACATCCTCCCTCCTGTGCGTGTAGAGAGGCCATAGCCTCGTCTGCTCCTTGCTTTCTTTGGAATTCTCTGCACCCCTTAGTGCAGATAGGAGCAAAGATGTCCCCAATATTAGGGCTGCCGTTGTGCCTGGCTCTTATTACAGGCCGTGCAAAGAATGGGGAGGCCCCTTACCCACTCTCTCACCACTGCACTCCCTTGTAAGGGCCAGCCTCAATCTGGCCTTAAATGAGGATTAAATGGTGCATAAAAATAGAAGCTGATGCACACATACACACTAAACTGTATTACTACATTCCAGTGCAAAAAGAAAGAGTCAGCTGGCAATGCTGAAGCTTTGCTGTACTGACTAAGGAAGGTGTTTGAATGTCAATCCAAGTGCCATCCCCTTGCATGACATGTAAATGAAAGGTACCAGGAATCTCAGATGTACTTTCACAAATGGCACTGAAATATGTACAAAATGCTACTGATCTAGGAGACTGCTAGCAAGGCTGCTCAGTAATATAAGCGATGCACTGATTCCGCTTGAAGGGTTTGCACAGCCTGGATTTAAATACAAATTTAACCTTCCTTGACACAGAAAAAAGAAAGCAGGTGAAAAAAGTGACAAAGGAACTGGATTGTAACAGAAAACTGTAAATGCTATATAGACATATTTGTTATTACTATTTATACAGGGCTATAAATGTGCTTGGTGTCTTAAAGACAATATAGTCCCAGTTCTGATCTAACACTAAAATAACTCCACTGGTTTCTGAGGAGTTACTCCAGACATACACCAGTTTGTTTATTATTATTTATATTATGGTAGTGCCTAGAGAATCCAATCAAGGTCAAGTCCCTGTTGTGCAGACATATGAAAAACATTCCCATTTCCAAGATTTTACAATCAAAAGTAAGAAAGAACAGATCTCGTTCATAGCCCCTGCCCTGAAGATTTCAGTAGCTAAGGACCTGATCCTTCTTTCACTGAAATCAATTTCAAACTGTCTTTGACTTAAATGGGGGCATGAGAAGGCACTACAAACATTTTTTAAACACATTCTTTGTTTTGTGAATACTTATTTGGCTCCTACTGAGTCTTTAAGAACAAGTGCATAGTGTCAATATGCTATTCCAGAGATATTACTGAAAGAATCTTTGACAGGATGTCTTGTTCAAGGCTGCCCCCCACTACATTAGTGCTCCATGTATTTGTATTATAAACGTTCTGACGTAACATGGTTGAGTAATATACTTTGTCATTTTAAAATTAAAATAAATGTGTTACTCGAGAACAAGAAAGAATCTGAAATTTTCTGAAGTTTGCTCTCATTAAAAAAATTGACCAAATATATTTTACTAATTTTTAATGATGAAAAACAACAATATGCATTTTTAAAAATTAAGGGCCTGCATCTTTCTTTCCTACCCATTTAACTAACAAAATGCCAAGTGGAGTCATAGCTTGGTATTGGCTATGAAATAAGGATTTCAGTTCTTGCTGGTTAAATACAGCAACTATAACTTGGGAGCGACGTTCTGACACATGCAGCTTGGGGGGGAAAAAGCAGACACACACTTTTTGTATGCTGCTAGATCACTTGAAATGAAGTATTCCTAGATTCTACCCCATGATGTCTTGTTCGTTGTAACTGGCTCATTTAAATAGCCCTGAATAATTCCCACTTTATGAAGTAATCTGTAATCTGCCGCCTTTCAAAATCAAAATAAAATGAGCTTTCCTCACTGTCCATACATTTGGTGCCATGCTGGAGAGCAATCATACCTAGGGATACTATTATAAAGGCAGCTGCTGAAGTACTTTCCAAAGATTAAAGCTTCTTTTCAAGCGTGTGCTGTACTACTATCCATGAGTCCAGGTTCATACAGGGGCTAGAGGTTTTACAGTAAGACAAAGAGAACACTTGTCTCACAATGAGCTGTGTCTTGTGTAGCAACAGAAAAAAAAGGAAGCATGGAATGGCTGATTTAAACTTTGCGACCACAATGTTCAAGAGAGATCACAGCATTTATGACAAAAGCTACTTGGATCAGTTTCTCCTTGGGCAGACTCAGGCTTAAAGCCCTTCCAAGCTTGCAAGCCCCTCTCCTGTCACTCTCCTAAAGGCTCAATTTTCATTCTGAGTCTAAATGCATCTGAGTCTAGAGAGGTTATCCCAGAGACAAGTTAGGGAAAAAAGAGATTCAAGGCAAGTGGGGTAAAAAGAATCACAACACTGGCAGTAGCACCAGTTTTATTCTTATTCTTAATTATTTATTCTTATGTAAAAAAAACAAGAAAGTTTTCTTGACTTCCACCAGTTCATCCCACCTTGGGCTGCAATTGAAACAGATCTCAAAGTAAGTAGAGTCTGATGTAGTCAGTATTTGAATAGGACACCCAAGGAGAGGCTAAGTGCTGTATGAAGTGGTGATTCAACAGGTGATGATAGTGACGAAGATTCCTCTCCCTAAAGCAGGGTATTTTCCAGGAGGTTTCTCTCGCCAGAATAAGTTCACTTTGTGTTGTTTATGAAGTAGAAAGTAAACTTAGCGGTCTTAAGAATCTGGTCCATTGAGAATACTTCACCTTTGTTAGAGGGCCTCTTCTCTTGATCGACTGATTTTTGCCAGTTCCATGAGTAATTACTTAAAACAGGCTTCACTGGCCGGGATGCTGACACAAAGACGTGCCAAAAGTAGGCCAGTACTGACCCAATGCCCCAACAACAAATATGAGGTACATTGTTCCGGCAGAGATTCCTTCTTTCAGATGAGACACAAAACACAGATTCAGTTAATCTGTGGTTATCATAAAATACTATCTGCAGGAATAAGGGTCTTTGTACAAAATACATTGTAAAGACTACAGCGCCTAGATATTACCACATCCTGAGCTCCATAGTGAGTTTTTACTCACTGAATTCATTAGGGTGTTGATTAAGTAAGGATCTCAGAATTATGCCTGAAGTCTGTAAAGGACTTTGAAAGTTGCTGTTTAAATATTACATAACTGCTCCTTCTAATCCAGACAGGTCACTAGAAGGTGGGAAGTTAACTCCTCTATGAGGCCAGCTCATCTCTTGAAAGGAAAAGCAATGTAAGAAGTCCAAAACACAAGAGACCAGTTCTGACATTTTCAGCATACAGGCATACAGGCGCTAAATTCACATCTAATTAGAGTGTGTAATTGTATCAATAGGAGATAATTATTGTCCAGCTGCTGAACAAGGTGTTTGTTTCCACGATTGTTATGACTGTGTTACTGTCAAATTCATAATAAAAGTCTCACACTCAGAAAAGTGTTATTTGTAAAACAAATAACAAAATATAGTTTCAACCTCACCTATACAAGTAAAATAAAATAAAAAACACAAGTTGGTAAATGTAAGATCCTGTTGTTTCAAATTGTATGTTAGTATTAGTAACAGCTTCTCACTTTCTGGAGTTTTAATTATGACTCAAGGGACTGGGAAAAAGAGAGAGAGGGAGGAGGCAGGGAGGGAATGTAACCTTTAGCAGCCTAACTGGTTTCTATCCCTACCTTTACTGCTGTTGAACTAAAAATCTCCACAGGCTAAAATTCTTTACATTGCAAATAAAATAGTTTTCCCCTGGTTTTTATCAGCCCAGGTCCCTCAAGGAACTGACAGCCGGTTTATGTCAATGAACAAGAGTTATTGTTTTCAGGTTTGTTTTTCCTGCAAAAAATGGTGTTGAACTGAAAGCAAATGTTGCTAATAACAAACAGAAGGCTCCAATTTGGGTTTCTACCAAGACAGGATTTTTGTGCATATTGTATGGTACCGAAAGCTTTGCAGAAGATGTAAATTGTATTGTACTCCTTCTCAAAGTTTCTAATGCAGTGCCACAGACCTTAATCCTAATACCATGTGACGTGATGGGGGCCAGAATGCCTAAAGCTGAGGAAGAAAGCCAGAGTGGGGAGGGAAACTGTGAGGTGATTTTAGACTTTAAAAATGGAGATTACACTCACGAAGCTGTCATGCCTTGCCACAGAAATTCACTTAGGATCTGGGAAGGGATTGGGGGAAGTTGATAATCATTCACTGTGGGCTCCATCCTGTGAGGTGCTACATGATTCCTCTGAGGTGCTGAGTTCCTTTAAATCCCATTGATTTCAAAACCCATCTTTAGAGGACAAGGAGGCATGGGTTTGTTGCCCAAAGCACCAGAGACAAGTTCTCACATCAGAGCTCACAGCTCTGAGAAGCTCTTCCTGTTTTCTGACTGATCTAGTAGTAATAGTTTTAGAGGAGGTCAGTGGTCCTTCCACTTAGCTGATGGATGAGCAAAGTGACAGTACCTTTCTTGTATCAGAGTGGTAGCTGTGTTACTCTGGATCTTCAAAAGCGACAGAGAGTCTTGTAGCACCATAACATTCATCTGATGAAGTGGGTCTTTGCCCACGAAAGCTTATGCTCTAAAACATCTGTAGGTCTATAAGGTGCTACAAGACTCTTTGCCGCTTTTGCAGTACCTTTTTTATATAACTAAACAGGAATTTCTCTAGTTGGTTAACCAGGAGAAGCACTGATGATCTCTGAATGGAGGTTTTAGCCATTCCTCCTTGACCACGAGGAGGCTGTTTGTAATGTGGTGTTTAAGAAATTAGGGAGCCTTAAGGATTCATCAAGTGTTTGTTAGAAACCTCTGGGGAGAACATAAATTTGAGATGGGTAGTTTGAATTAGAAATAGTTCAAACTGAAATAATGAAAGTTTGTTTAAAAAAATCATTATTGGTATGATTGGCCAGAGCAGAAGGTGTTGATGTTGTCTTTTTTTCAATCAAATAAAATACAGAGTTGAGAGAGTTTTCCCATTTTTACTTACTTCTAACTTCAAGATTCAAATATTTTGAAGCATCAAAGAATGAAAGATTCAATTTTCAAGACAAACCAGTTGTATCCCTAAATCAATGGGACACTTAGCACCCTCACTAAGCCCACTTAGTTATCCAATGGAACACAACTCCAGAAGTCTTCACTGACTCCTTAACAATCTTTGTACCATAATAAGCAAATGAATCAAAGAAACCAACAGTTTGCCAGAAACATGCAGCTGACAATACTTGACGATTCCTGTTGGTATGTCTGAACTTCCAGCTTTCATAGTCTGCCTTCATGGAGAGTTCTCTGAAGGCTACAGAAGTAGTTATGTGACATAAAAAATAAAAAGAGTTCAGAATTTTACCTCAAAACTACTATATGTAGAAGTTTTACACGCAAATAGGAAGAATGAATTTTGCAGGCTTCACTAACAGTTATAGAACTAAAATATGACAATCTTACACAACGCAAAAACACAGTGTGTCAAATTCCCAGGGCAGCAGTTCTCAAACTGTGGATTGTGACCCTCTTTTAATGAGGTTATCAGAGTTGGTGCTAGACTTGCTGGGGCCGGGGCCAACGTGCAAGCCCAAGCCCCACCATCCAGGGCTGAAACCCAAGCCCAAATTTTGGGTTTGGCCCCCCTGCCTAGGATTGTGGGGCTTGGGTGGGCTCAGGTTTTAGTCCCCTCTGCCCCCCGGGATTGTGTCATATTTTTGTTGTCAGAAGGGGGTTGCGGTGACATTCCAGCATTATCTTGAACTTAAAAAGGCTTATCAGAACGGATTTAGACCACAAGTAGGCTTCTGACTAGAAGGAGCTCAGCATCAACCTTATTCAAGCAATACGGATCTGGGAAGTTTTCTGCAGTCTGATACAGTATTTTACATTGGGAATGAGAGAGTGGGCCAAAATCCTATCCATATTGCAATATAGTATATTGCTGTAGAAGGAATTTCCCTGTTTTCAATTATTTTGTATGTTTCTCACTCTATTCCCTGTTTAAAGCCTGGTCTTCCAAATCCTTAATCATATGAACAGTTCTAATGAGTTAAATGTCCCATAGTTATTACAGGGCCTGTTTGGGTTTCAGGGTTTTCACCAGGGTTCATATCCAAGTGAGGGGGAGAGAGAGAGAGAGAGAGCAAGAAAATAATAAGAGAAGAAGCAGTTATCCAATTTTAGACAAGAATAGATCATGGAAAACAGCAGCCGTCGTGAATATTTTCTGTATTTTTAATGAAGCCCAAAATATAGTGGGACTCCTTTCAGGTTTGTGAGGAGAAAAAAAAATCCATCTCTGTTGATGTTTTGCTTTTCAAGATGCTTAATAAGCTAGCACATTTTGAGCAGTTAATGGTTAACCACATTCAACTGCGTCGCTCTCATGGTTGTTCTCGGACCTCTTGTAAAAGAATTCCCTAGGTCTTCTCTCAATCCAACTAAACCTCACAGTTTCTCTCACTCCCGTGGAGTGGTCAAATTACTTCAAGAGTCATTCTAACTTAGTCTCAATCAAAATCTGAGTCACATTCCCAATACTGAGACTGTCAATCTTGAGAAGAATCACAATAGAAATTATATGCTTACAAAACGGTAGTACTCTTCACTACTCTATAGACAACCCAGGTTTATTTCCAGATTCCCAGCTCATCAGACTAGCGGTACTGTAACAGTACAGATTTCAGAGTAGTAGCCATGTTAGTCTGTAGCAGCAAAAACAAGGAGTCCTTGTGGCATCACAGTGGCTTACTAAACCTGAGGCAGAACAAATCAGTAGTGCATTATCATAAGAGAGGGATATTTTCTGAAGCATCTAAGAGATTTAGGAGAACAAGACCTATTGTCTTTCAGTGGTGCATAAGTGCCTAAATCCCTTCAGCACTGTTAAAAATCTCTTCTCTTCCCCTCCCCCCACTCCCAGAATGAATTAAGGTTCTTATCATTCCCTTATGACTCTTGGCCTGTAGATTAACATAAAATATCATTCAGTTTATAAAAGAGAGTGGTACTAGATCCAATCATAACTTAAAAGCTACTGAACATCCTACTTAATGTGCATTAAAAAGTTAATGTTGATTAAAAATAAGATGAAGTACACTGAAAATGTTGTTCAATAAATATTCTCTTAGCAGTTGTAGGTGTGATAGTATTAGAGGTGGTTGACTTCAGAGCTGTTAGTGTTTGGGTCATATTTATGTCACTGAAATGTACTCATTTTTGGTTTCCACACCACTACATTTTTTAGACATACAAAACAATCCTGAAATGGTTTTGTAACTGAAAAAAAAAAACAACCCCTGTTTCCTTGTTTTGTTTAAAGGGACATTGTCAAGTGGCCTAAGCCAAAAATGTCTGAGTTTTTAAATTAAAAGAAAGAGTCACATGGGCACTACCAAATATGAAAAGTAAAGTTTCCATTAATTTAATTCAATTCAATATATATTATTCCCTACAGAACATGAAACCCAGGAGATGAAAAATATTATTGGTCATATTCTGAAGTTCTCACTTCAGCGTCCCATTGAGACCAGTGGGAAAATTAAAGCAGGACTTCAGAATTTGCCCCAACAGTATAAACAGGAAATGCAACCAACAAATTTAGTTTCACAATGATGAATGAATGAAATAAAAAAAAATAAACAACATAAATGCTGGAAAAAAAATATATTTTTATAAATAAATCTGCCAGCTGTAATAAACAACCTAGCATGTTGCTAGCAACATAGGCAAGGGACTTAAAATAAAAATCAGCATCTCTATAACTCAGCTGAACACTCATGTTTATTACCACAGACCTGAAAGCAGCACATTTCAGTGTAAGTGGAAATGTCAGTATCTGCCACTGTAATTCAAGTCCTGCCTCAGTACACCTGCCTTCTCGTCCCTCCTCATCCAGGTTTCCAACATGAGATGCTCCAGAAGGAGTGAGAAGCCAGCTTCAAACATTCATCGTAAAATGTTCGGTGGGAACAAGCTCCCCTCAAGAGCAGAGTCACATCATGTGGAGCAGCATCTGCTAACTCTTAACTGGAAGTCTACAGAGTGGACATGATGGGAGGAGAAAAAACAATGGGAGAGAGAGAGGGAAAAATGTTGTGGCTCGTTCTATCTGAGCAAGCTGAGCTGTGGCTGACTCTAAAATGTTCCCTGGACAAAGGGATTAGCTACTCGGAAGCAAATAAATTATTCAACTTTTAAGATGAATGGGTGGTTTAGCAACTCCAAGCTGAAATAAAATAACACCTCTTTCTCAGATGGGATGCCGCCAGAAATATCCCTTTGAGTTCTATCTGTTGCACAAAAGATCTTCCAATCAAATGGGAGCTCTACTGTACCTGGTATTTTTATTTAGGGACACTTCCCAAATAGCTTTCCCGGGATCTTTATTTTTGCTAAAAAAAAAAAAAAAAAGTCATATAAACCACAGAGCTTCTCTGTGATATGCCAAGAGTTAAATCCCAAGAGAAAAAAAACGGAGAAAAAAAGATTCCTTTAAGATTCCTTAAGATTCCTTTAAGATTCCTAAATTCCTTAAGATTCCTTTAAGATTCCTTAAATTCCTTAAGATTTCTTAAATTCCTTAAGATTCCTTTAAGATTCCTTAAATTCCTTAAGTTTCCTTCCATGGTATATTTCCAACATGTATTACTGTACTGTAGGCAGAGATTAGATTCCTGCCAAAAGCAAAACTTACCTCTGTGACTCCAGATACAAGATTCACATAGCACAGCTTCCAGGTGGGAAAGGTCCCACTCTTCTTAATTTTCTCATCACTACAACACTAACTGCACTTCCCTCTCTCCTACTTTCTGCATTAGAAGCTTGCATTATTTTGTATGCCCACTTTATTTGACTACTTGTCTGTGTTCCCGCATGAAGAGGCATCGTTCGCTTCATCTCAAAAATCTCTTATGGCATTTCTGGATTCCAGTATTAGGCCAGAGCCAACTGGCACTTTGTTTCAATTGAGGTACCACTGTAGCTGATACTAATGATTTGGGGACACAACTGGAACCTGAAGGCACTAAATTGCACATGGCTGAACTAGAAACAGCAAAAACCCTTTGTGGAAGGAAATGGGAAATATGTGTTAAGAAAAGATGCAAAAGATGTGAAAGAAAGAAAGAAAGATTCTCTGTTTCCACCAGTTCAGTGTTGCCACCTTTGTGATTGGCTGTCCTGATGATGCAATTATTGTGTCAACATGCCATAACACAAAATGGTGGAAATTGTGACAACATGTGATCACCCTGCACCAAAATGTTATCACGCTGCACCACAATATTTTAACACAGTGAGGTTTTATGAGCTCTAAAGATACATGTATAGTCTACTGACACTGCATGCAAAAAATAAATGTCCTGTTAAAGAAAAATTAGACCGTTTCAAATACACCTACACCCATTTACTTGCTGTTTTGTATCTTTTTGCCTCCAGAATATTGGCCAGTGTGGCACAATGGGATATATAATTTATAAGATAAATGAGCCAAACTATTCCTGTCACTGATAAGAAAGAGAGGTTAGGCTATACATACACTAGAGAGAAAACACAGTATAACCAAAAGCAGTGAGACTGGATGGCACCACAATCTATAAATCTGTATTTCTTCACCACAGAGAATATCTCTGCTCACACCAATGTCATTAATAACCAGGCTGAAGGGTGCATGAGCGAGGGTAGATGGATATTTGACTTTTCTATCATAAAATATCACTATAATTTGATCCATACTGAAATGCAGATCCATCCATCTTTTCAGCCAGAACAAAAGGAACTGAGGGCAACTGAAGCTTTAATGACATAATGAAAATGAAATCCTGCAACCAAGAGGAGAGCACGTCCATCCATTTCAGAGGGGAAAAGCCACTCATTTGTATTTTAAAGCCATACATTGAAATTCATAAAGTTATTTTCCCCTCTTTGGATTTATGCTCCTTATACAAAATATAACCAGGAAAATTAGGAAATGTAGTTCCAAGCACACTGAACTTTTGGGCCACAACCTTAGTTGGTGTAACTAACCACCATACCACGCCAATTTACACAAGCTGAGGAGCTAGCCTTATCTCTTCATGTTGAAGCCTGAACGTTTGTTTTATTTGAAACTGGAGTGACATGCCAGTTCCTCAATCTTTCAGGTTTTTACTAGAAACAAGAAAGAAGCAAAGAACCAAAGTGCCGTTGACCTAAGAGTTACAAGACTAGGCCCTCAGCCAATTATATATTGGTGCAGCTCCACTGAGCAGAGCCATAGCTTTTCAATATGTTTTCTCAGGCCAAGTGAACAAAGGCAACAGTAATGTAAGAAATAGCAAAATCATTAAAACTGGGTGTATACAATCGTGTGTATGATGCTACTCAAGACAGTACTATATTATTACCTGAAAGGGCAACGAAATGTCAAAGCCAGACTAGACTTTTTTGGCCTCCAAGAACATAGACCCTAGTGAATCCTTTCTGGCCAGACTGTTCAGGCTACAGACATCAATGTCCTGTCATTACTCAACTTCAGGAAATACATAGTATTCCTTGCCCAATCTGCAAAGACAGGAAGTGGAGGAAATGGAAAAGTTAGGGGTGGGAGGGTAGGAAGGGAGGAAGTTCTACTCATTGGCAGGTGATGGAAAGCAGTGAGAACATAACTGCTTCTGTTTGTTCAGTTCAGTCATCTAAACCTTCAGTAGAGGGACAAAGACTTTTACCTCCTCTGTGGGAACAGAATAAATATCACTGAGCCAGAATGTGAAGGGAAGTCTAGACCTGAGCAAAAAGGATGCTTTGGAGTTGGACTGCATTAAAGAAACTCCAGAAGCCAACAGCAGAAGCTATGCTGCTGTCGCCTTCCAAAACAGGCAGTGTTTTCAGATTATGAATCAACTTACAGAGCGGGGGCCCAATCCAAAGCCCATTGACGTCAATGGAAAGACTCCCATTAGCATCAGTGGGCTTTGGATCAGGGCCAGAGTGACTAAGCGCAACAAAATAGTCTAAAAACTCAAAAGGTTTCTATACTTTGGAGGTGTGAAGAAAGATTTCCTAAGCAAATCATGAAGCTGATTAGATATATCCCTGAAAAGTATACCAGATAGAGAAAGATCACAGGTACTTAAAATGGCCCACTGCAAATGTATGGGTAGAGTTCATTGTTTTGAAGCATGGACAGACAAATGACAATTGGATTTTAACAGCTGGAAATGATTAATCATTGTGGCTTACAAATGGATAATATCTACTTCCATAAATTCACAATTTGGGGGGTAGGGAAGGAGGTTGCAGCTTGATCCCCAGATGTTCAAACATTGGAATTGGTCTCATATTTCAAACTTTGGTTTTGGTCTCAAACTTTGGAACTGGTCTCATATTTGAGACCAAACTTTGGTCTCAAACTTTGGTTTTGGTTCAAACTTTGGAATTGGTCTCATATTTTTCAAGCTTCTAACAGTTTTGTCTTCCTATATAATATCTCATCCTGATTATCTTTTATATCTTATTTTCTATTTCTATTTCTATTCTATCTTATTTTCTACAATAAAATAGCATAGATTTCTTAGACCTCTCAGACTCTTTCTAATGAGTCCAAGCCTCACCCTACGAGCTGTGTGAAGTATGATCTGTGGGATCTCACACATGGTTGCACAATATTGTAATACATTTTGGGTGGAGGGTATTGATTGTGGTGGGGAGAGAGAAAGGTGGTCACAATGGTTAGCACTAGTAGAATGTAGTGTCAAGGAAAGGTTAATCATCTGGTAGGGAAGTCACATTGCTGGTCACTGGAGGAGGAAGAGACCTGAATCCACTGTTTAATCTTGTGGAAGGAAAGAGGTGATGATGGTGAGCCAGGTAATCATCAAGTGATCCATGTCCTGTCACCCATTTCCAGTTTCTGGCAAACAGAGGCTAGGGACACCATCCCTGCCCATCCTGGCTAACAGTCGTTGATGGACCTATCCTCCATGAACTTATCTAGCTCTTTTTTGAACTCTCTATAGTTTTGGCCTTCACAACATACTCTGGCAAGGAGTTCCACAGGTTGACTGTGCATTGTGTGAAGAAATACTTCTTTTTTGTTTGGTTTTAAACCTGCTGCCTATGAATTTCATTGGGGGACCCATAGTTCTTGTATTATGAGAAGGGGTAAATAACACTTTCTTCACACCAGCCATGATTTTAATGTGCTCCCAGTTAAGTAGGAGACACATTGGCAAGAGGGCATAGGAATCTTGCACTGTCGCTATCTGTACAGAATTGTCCTACGGATAAACAGGTTTTGATATACAGCACTGGGAAGTGCAGAGTGAGCATTGCAAGGGGAGCCTGAGGACAAATCCTGGCTGACTTAGCCAAAATTTCTGCTGTTATATTTTGGGAAGCACATGCTGCAGGTGCAGTTCTGCCAAACTTTCAAGAGGTGTAGCATGCCCTTCCCTCAGTGCTCAACCACAGCTTCTGGTTGGTCTGTGAGGACTCTAGCACCGCCCTGAATTAACCTTTCAGGTAACAGTGCCTGTAGGGGAGGAGGAAAGGAAGAGCTTCTGAGATATCCAGAGGCATTGTGCAAGGCATCGTACAATAGTCCAAGTCCTCCCTCACAGGCGTAAAAGACAATCCAAAAATAAGGCTTTTGCAGCCATCCATTCTGCTTTCATTTTTGAGACAGAAGACCAGGAAAAAATGCTTTCATCAGAGTTATGTTTTTCTTAAAACCATGTGTCTCTGCATTGCTATCCATTAGAAAGGTCAAAATTGTTGCCTGCCCACCCCCTGCCACTCTTTTTTCAGCTGCTGCAAGTTCAGCATGATTCCTTAAGATGTAAAATGTCAGGTAAAAATACATGCCTTTTCAGTACTTGGGATTTTAAATGTTGAGGACATTGAAAAAACAGATTTTAGAAGAGTGTTTTAAAACAAAGAATACTGCCTGCACTGAACAAGTCACTTTCAGTGGGTTTCTCTTTCATTTTTAAATGGCTCTGGTCAATTAAGCTATTAAGTGGCAATAAAATGCCTGTTGCACTACCAGATCAACAGGTACAATACTTTTATATTCCTTACTGTCTTTAAATTCTTAAGCATCGTAAGTTCACAAGCCCTAGCTAATCACTAGTCAGATGTATGGCACACATGAAAGATATACTGGACGACTGGTTTTCTCACTGATGTTATAAATTCAATGCAATGAGGCATCCATTAAGTATTTATGAAGCAGAAAATCAAATACTGCTCAGTGTCTGCTCTGAGTCAACTCTGCTTCTTTCTTAGAGGCTAAACATATTTTAAGAAGTTCATGAATTGACAAGAGACAAGAGTTCATCTGTGTAGCTGGTCAATGACTGGGAGAGATTGCTCGGAAACATTCACAGGAAGGGGGAAGGAATAACAGCATTTTTTCCCCCTCCTTCACATTGGTGATGTTCCTAAAAGTTTCCATCTTGTCTTTTTGTATTTACCAGTTAGCACAAGTTAGAATACTGATCCTGAATGTCTCCCTGGCATGAAAAAAGTACTCAAGGACTCACAGGATAAGGCGGAAGCAACCGTTTGAAGTGGTGTAAGTAGCTCAATGTGCTATATCCTCATCTCACATCAAGAATAATCTCTCTATTAGATTGTGATAATGATAATTAAATATGCTGTCTGGTTACAAACACAAGACATCCATTTAACATACACTGAAACTTTTGTATTAATGTAAGTAATATAGTCTTGGATAATGATGACATATTGTACTTTGTTTTGTGAAATTAGACAGAAAAAGGGCAATATGCACAACATATGTATTTACATAAGTTTGCAATAAAGGATATTCTTTCACTGTAATGAAATATCATGGTTGCAGCATGCTTAATGTACTAGATACATCTCTGGTAGACAAGGTTATGTTGCTTTAATAGAATGAAAAATTATCCGAAGAGCATTGAATTAGATGGTATCAATCACCACTTCAGTATTGGTGGTACATTTTCCATGCACTTAGGCAATGCTGTATCAAAAATTCTCAACTAAAATGGAGCTATTCCTACAAGGCTCTATTCAGGATTGGAGTTTTTATTGGGGTTTTTTTTTTGGCGGGGGGAGGAAGAGGTGGGCGAGGAGGAATTATACTTGTGCACATAACATTTTTCCCCTAGTGGATCTTCTGTATGGCAGGACTGTTGCATTGGTGGTACGGAATTCAGCAGCCTGCAAGGCATAACCACAAGATAGCATCTGGGTGAAGTTTGGCTGACAGTGTGTCATGATTTGAACTGTAAGCAAAAGGATTCCCTCCTTTTTTTTTTCTTACCTAGAGGTGAAAGTAAGCCGGTATGGCGCACTGGCAAGGGCTGGTACACCGGACCGGATCAGCATCCCCAGACAGAAATTTAAAGGGCCTGTGGCTCCAGGCAGTGGAGTCCCAGGGTAGTGGCGGCAGCCAGGACCCCCAGGGCTCTGTCGGCAATTTAAAGGGCCCGAGGCTCCGCTGAGGTAGCAGTGGCTGGGAGCCCTTGGCCCTTTAAATCACTGCTAGAACCCCCAGCCGCCCCTGCTACCCCAGGGCTCTGGCAGCATGGTTTGGCCAGAGATTTGGCCCCCGGGCTCTGCTGCAGTAGGGAGCTCTGGCAGTGATTTAAAGGGCCCAGGGCTCCCAGCTGCTACTACTGCAGCCAGAGCCTGGGGCCCTAATGGCCTCACCTCTTCTGTTTGAGGCCACGCCCCTTCCTGTTGAGGTCCCACTCCCTGCTCAGGACTCCAATGTACCGGTAAGTCCTTTAAGTTACTTTCACCCCTGTTTTTACCATAAATGTATACCACGTAAGTCTCAATACAAGGTGATCACTATTTTTTAATTATTAGCATTTCCCCCCCAATAAAATGCAAATGCAAAAGCCAAACAAATACACAAACAGACCAACAACTCTGGGGCATTTACAAAGGACTGTTCAGTTAACTCACCAACTAAATCCAGTGTTACATCAATGCTTACACTTCTGTCATCAACCAAGAAATGGTACAAGAGTACACACACTTGAATTGGATTTTTGGTTCAATTAGGCTAGATTGCTTCCATACAGCACACATATGCTGATGCTTCCAGGACCTGACCGAATCTACGGCCGTTGCATATTCCCAGAGGACAGGGGCCACATAGCTGATCTGTTTCTACTAAGATAAATGGAATCTATCTCCATTTCAATAAAATAGAAACACTGATGCATAAAGTAACTTAACACCTTTGTCACTTTATGACACTGAGGTTTTAACATGCAAGAAACCTAGATAGTGATTAAGAACAAAATCCTTTAACCTCAGCATTGCTCTGATCTAAGAATATCAAGAGTCCCAAATATAAATATTATTGAATACAATTTTATTTGCATGGTCCACTACTTATGTATTATTTTATAAAGACTATTTTTCATTGTTAAGTTCATGCCTACATGGGTTAATGGCCCCTTGATGGACTGGGAAAATTGCATTTAAAATACTTGCATTTAAAGTATTCAACAATGTTTGTATTCTAAAATGGATGAGAGGTTTGGATTTAAGGCAGATTCTTTATTTGATCCTGCTTCTCTGCTGGTCCTTCTTCCCCTTCATAAAAAAATCCTGCTCTGCACACAATGAAAAAAAATCCACTTTGTAAGATATGGGAGTGTCTAGTTCCATCAGTTTTCTGTGTAAATGACTCACAAATAGCCTGCTGCAGGGAGAAATAGCCTCTAAGAATACACGTAGTCACTGGCAGAGGGTCCTTGCATTGCAGGTCAAGTTGAAAGAATGCTCCCTACAGTCGAATATATCCATTTGGGGGTTGTCTTCTGATTGGAAACAAATGCTCCCTATAGAAGCTGTTTCTTTAAGATTCTAAAAATAAGCTGATATATAAAAGTGCTTTGCTGTAACACAGTGAGTCAGATCAAGGAGTAAGAGCCATTTATAGATTATGAAGTAAACTTTACCCTGAACCAATTGCTTAATCTGCAGAAAGAGGAGAAATATATTTTCAAATTGGATGGAGCCTTATCCGCGTAGTAATTTGGGGGGTAACAGGGAGATCCAAATTATTAGGAAATGAGCAACAAAACATATGAATAAAATTCCAATAGACTATATATACTAGTATAATCTAGGGCAGGCGTAGGCAATTTATGGCATGGGTGCCGAAGGCGGCACGCGAGCTGATTTTCAGCAGCACTCACACTACCTGGGTCCTGGCCACCGGTCTGAGGGGCTCTACATTGTAATTTAATTTTAAATGAAATTCTTAAACATTTTAGAAAACTTATTTACTTTACATACAACAATAGTTCATTTATATATTAAAGACTTATAGAAAAAGACCTTCTAAAAACATTAAAATGTATTACTGACATGCGAAACCTTAAATTAAGTGAATAAATGAAGACTCGGCACACCGTTTCTGAAAGGTTGCCGACCCCTGGATTAGGGTAATAGAGATTATGTATATAGTCTGTTGCGCTTTTCTTTAACAAGTTTTAAATATTCCCCCCCAATAGCAATGGTCTCCCTATAAATAACTATAAATGTAAATTTATGAAGTGTCATTATTACCATGTGACACTATCATTAGTAGATATCCTTCTGCAAAATGGACAGTAATAAAAAAAGAAGTGTTTTAAACTTAAGCACTGTGTGGCTTATGCGAAAAGTCAAATCTATTGTCAAGGCATATCATGTTTCAGATCTTCTCAGAAATTATATCCTTGTTTTTCATGGTTCATTTACTATTCCTGTTATAACACATTGCTTGCTTTCATTTGATAAATAGTTACCAGAAAACAATGCCTACTGTAAATACATATACAGTACTGTCAATTTAAAATGTTATATCAGCATGGTCCAATTTGCAGGATTGTGGGTGTGGAAATTTGAAAAATTCTATTATCCCTAAAAAGACTGTGTCAGATCTTATGATATGATCTCCTGCAATTTACTCATTACAACATTTCAAATGATGAACTGTATCTAATATATTAATGCATGCATCCGACAAAGTGAGAATTAGTCCACAAAAGCTTATGCTTCGATACTTTTCTTAGTCTTTAAGGTACCACAGGACTCTTTGTCACTCCATAAGCAAGGCGTATCCATAGGGCCTGATCCTTCAACCCTTTATCCTTAATATGTCATCATTTACATCCCTGCAAAGGAACTGTACAGTGTCATTACCATTCTGATCTGGTAGTATTTTATACTTACATTGCATAAGGGGCAAGACAGTAGAGAATCAAAAAAAAAAAAAAAAGCTATGGATCCAGGCACTCTGCTTCTAAGCACAATTAAACTGATTACTTGCTGAACAGTGAACAGATATTATCAGTAGTTGTAGAGTGGATCTAATTTTAACCACCAGAACCATGATTTAAATCCAACCTCAGCTCTTTTCACTACAGCTGTTTAAATGAAGTTGCCTTTGCCACAGCAGCCTTTTGAACAGTTTATGCAGAAGCTGTGTTCTAATAATGAGGGCTCTATAGATGGAGGGCCTGTAGGATCAGATCCATAATGTTTCTCAAGAATAATATGTTGGCTCTTTAGGATATTATTATTTGGAGTTGGAGAATTGTATCAAATATTTACAAAAGGACAGAATTGAAATAAAAGCGTTCAGCTACATTACTAATATGGATTCTTATTTATACTAAGGCCTCTTTAGGCTATCAGAGTGGCCTAATGGGATCAGAGTGTAAATGGGAATTTGGTTCTATAGGCTGAGTTGAAAAATTCTACAGAGAAGTCACCACTCTCTATTAAATGTCATAGTGCCTTTTCCACCTGGATTTGTCAAGAAAAGCATTTAGTATTAAATCCAAGTGCAGATTGTCCTTCAGCACATTTATTGTTATACATTCTACCTATTAGAAATTTGCTTCTGCAGGAGAATGTTTAAACATGTTTTTTACTTTTAAAGTCTCATGTCAACAGCAAAAAATTATCTTTTTATTGACATGGCTGTGACATCCAACAGCCAATCTGAACATAATTAACATTAGTTCACTTGAATGCTAATAGCTAAAACACTTTGAACTTTCATGATATAGATATCACATGACTTGGTGAGATTAGATTCAAAATAATATTTTGGTAGCTGGCATTAGGGTTGCCAGCCCTCCAGGACTGTCCTGGAATCTCCAGGAATTAAAGATGAATCTTTCATTAAATATTATGTTGCATGATGAAACCTCCAGGAATACATCCAACCAAACCTGGCAACCCTAGCTGGCATTGAGTTTTTGTCCATATCTAATAAAGATTAGGGAAGTCCAGCAATTTGACTGGGTTCCATGTGTCACACTTGAAGAGCAGAACAGCACAGGTAACAGTTCATTGGCTTAATTTGCCAGTATATTACAGAATCTAGGTTTCCCTCCACATCTTGCAGCTAGAGTATGTGTGAAATTTTAATTTTTACTGTATTTACAAAATGCCTCGCTGAGCACTGGGAGGATGCACAAAAGAATTTTAAAATGAAAATGAATTTCTTAAGAAATACTCCTCTGTTCAGTCAGAAAAGACAGTTGCGGCGATGTGCTGCCAAACTTTTAACTAGGGACTCTCTCAACATTTTTCTGTCTCTCTAAATCTCATCCAACACCAACAGATCTTGAAATCACAAGTGTGGAGACATTTCATAACTCCTCAAATTAAAGGCAGCATGACCTAGTCTCACACATTATTATTAATTATTATTTTATAAAACAATCTAGATGCTTTAGTCTGAGGACCTCTTACTCTTACCATCCCACTGTAATCCCTGTTGGATGGGATTTTGCAGCTCCTACAGGACTCTGGAGAATCTGATAGTCTGTCCAATGAAAGGAATCACCATTTCATGATGGCTGAGCACATATATCTAAATAATTATTTAGTTATTCACAGAAATGTGCCAGATCTACTACACAGGCAAAACAGGCAGGCTCCTAGGAAAGTGAAGTTTTGGGGCAACAAAATGTTTAAGGACAGCATATTGTGAACGTGACCATAGGCTGTGAGGAGTGGACATGTTTGTTTGTTTTTTTTAATTTGGCTAAATATCAGAGGGGTAGCTGTGTTAGCCTGTATCCACACAAAAAATGAGGAGTCCAGTGGCACCTTAAAAACTAACAGATTTACTAGGGCACAAACATTCATGGGTAAAAAGCCCACTTCTTCAGATGCCACTATTTTTTACCCACGAAAGCTTATGCCCAAATAAATCTGTTAGTCTTTAAGGTGCCACTGGACTCCTTGTTGTTTTAATTTGACTAGAGCAGCAAAATCCAAACAGCTGGTGTTGGATATATATCAACAAAGAGAAAGCACTATGCTGAAAATCTGAAAGACACTTTTTAGAGTAAAGCATTCAACAAGCATATCATTCTTCACTGGTAGAGTCTGCCTGAATTTCAATACATGAGGTCTTTCTAACAAGTGAAAATAAAGGTATTATTTCTTTTTTTTTTGTTACATGTATTTTATATGCTTTCTCCAATAAATTATTATTTTCTGTGTACTCCAATAGATTCTCTACTGCTTGCATTTCACAGAGTGGAATATGTATTTTCTCCATATACTCTTATGTACCTGCCTAATTCTCATTATCAGGGATGGTGGTTCCACAGGTGCATTGATGTCAGCACACATCTGAATGGGTTGTTTCAAAAGTTGGAACAACCACCAAAGTGTGTGAATATTATTGTGATGCCCTAGACCAGCTAGACTCATACAGAGGAAAATATTAGATTTTATTGCCCAATATTTTAAATCCATAATCTCCCAGAAATGCACATAGACACATGTACATACTTTTCCATGGACATAGAATTAACAAGAAAGCAGAAGCCAAATGTATTTTTTGGCATCTAGGATAGATTGATCTAAAAATATAGTTTGTTCGTTTGATACAGCACTATCTAGTTGGGTGGTAGGAATCAATATCAGTAAGGATATTTTAACATCGCAGTCAGGGCTGGCTCATGGCACCAGCACTCCAAGCACGTGCCTGGGGCAGCAAGCCGCTGGGGGCGGCCTGACATTCGCTGTCAGGGCAGCAGTCAGGCTGCCTTCGGTGGTGTGCCTACGGGAGGTCTGTGGCTGCCGCGGATTTAGTGGCATTTCAGCGGCGGGGACGAGGAGGCTGTGGGACCCGTGGACCTCCCGTAGAAATGCCGCCGAAACCGCGGTACACCGGACCACCCACAGGCGTGCCGTAGAACTTCCACGCTTGGGGCAGAAGAAACCTTAGAGCCACCCCTGATTGCAGTCTCTGGTAATTTTTCACTGACTGAGAATACTGGTTCCACATATTTCCTTCTAAATGTTTCTTCCCCCGGGGGAATGCAGGTCAAGCGCTGAAAACGTATTCCACTCCCTTGCCTGATATGGCCAATTCTTAACCTAACAGTCCTTAGGCATGTTCAAGAATTCCTTGAACAGATTTTGTGTTTTGATTTTCTGAAGAGAAGTTTTCATGACTCTGAAGATGGAATAAAAAAATATAGATGCACTTAAACCCCGGATTTGAATGAAACACATGAACATGACCACACAGAACTATGGAAAAATTCTGAAGTGATTCGCAATTTAGACCCATCTTCATACAAGGCCTGAACTGGAACCCTAAAACTGAACATACCTGACTTTAATAAGGTTTTTGATACTTTCTTGCATAACCTTCTCATAAACAAACTAGGGAAATACAATCTAGATGGAGCTACTATAAGGTGGATGCACAACTGATTGGAAAACAGTTCTGATACAGTAGTTATCAATGGTTCACAGTCAAGCTGAAAGAGCATATCAAGTGGAGTCCTGCAGGGATCAGTTCTGGGTATGGTTCTGTTCAATATCTTCATCAATGATTTAAATAATGGCAGAGAGAATACACTTAATAAAATTTGGGAATGATACCAGGCTGGGAGCGGTTGCAAGTGCTTTGGAGGATAGGATTAAAAATTCAAAATGATCTGGAAAAAGTGGAGAAATGGTCTGAAGTAATTAGATGAAATTTAAAAGGACAAATGCAAAGTACTCCTTTTAGGAAGGAACAATCAGTTGCACACATACAAACTGGGAAATAACTGACTAGAAAGGAGTACTGTAGAAAGGTTTCTGGGGGTCACAGTGAATTGTAAGCTAAATATGAGACAACAGTGTAACACTGACGAAAAAAGTGAACATCATTCTGGGATGTATTAGCAGGAGTGTTGTAAGCAAGACACAAGAAATAATTCTTCTGCTCTACTCTGCACTGATTAGGCCTCAAACTGAGTATTGTGTCCAGTTCTGGGCCCCACAATTCAGAAAAGATGTGGACGAATTTGAGAATTCCAGAAAGAGCAACAAAACTGATTAACGGTCTAGAAAACATGACCTATGCGGGAAGATTGAAAAAATTGGGTTTGTTTAATCTGGAGAAGAGAAGACTGAGAGGGGACATGATAACAGTCTTCAAGTACATAAAAGGTTGTTACAAGAAGGAGGGAGAAAAATTGTTCTTCTTAACATCTGAGGATAGGACAAGAAGCAATGGGCTTAAATTGCAGTAAGGGAAGTTTAGGTTGGACATTAGGAAAAACTTCCTAATTGTCAGGGTGATTAAGCACTGGAACAAATTGTCCATGGAGATTGTAGAATCGCAGTCTTTGTAAATTTCTAAGGGCAGGTTAGACTAACAACCATCAGGGATGGTCTAAATAATACTTAGTCCTGTTATAAGTGCAGGGGACTGGACTAGCTGAACTCTCGAGGTCCCTTCCAGTCTTATGATTCTATGAATTTGGGGTGAGTTTGGATCTAGCTTTGAATGTCATACATAGATCAGTATCTCAGTTACAGCAAAGTGGGTTACTAATGTGAAACAGCAAATGTACTTGATTGTATCACACTAAAGGTCCTATTTCATAAATATGCCCAGCTGCCACATACCAAAACTTGTGAGGTTTAGTTTTTCAGAACTTCCATGGGTACATACGGACTACTGAATTGCACAACCAAATTTCCACCCCCACCCCTCCCACTGAATCAGCTTGTAATTTGTGATGCAGATAGACCTCCAATGTATCTCAGTTAGGGTTAGGTAAGTTTGTCTGGTTTCAGCAAACCCAAATGGAAGATTATCATTGCCAAGGTTAACATCTCCTGTGGGTCACTTCAGAAGATTATGCACGCCCTTGCAAAGCTAGCCACTTTCTCTCTGTATAAACCCTCTGGAAATTCCACCTCTCCTTCATTCTTCATTCCTAATTTTTATTTCCTCTTAGTTCAGGATTGGAGGCGGGAAGGATTTGAAACAAAGGGCAGCTCGTAAAAGGTAGAAATGAAGGGAAGCTAAGGTGATGGCTGCACTGGTGGAGCTGTTGTTGCATGCAGTGAGGAGATGTACAGGGAATCCAGAGGGCCAAGGAAAAAGGAATAACACAGAGGAGAGAGCAGCTGGTGAGAAGGGGTAAACTAGTGAGGATTCAGAGAGACTGTTAGAAGGAGGCTGAAATGAGCCAGGCAGGTGGCGGTACTGGTGCAGGAGATGAGCAGGTAAGGGGGTTCCCTACAGTAGCAGCAAAGCTAAGGCAAGTGGGGGAGCAAAGGAAACAGCAGAGACCACTGGGGATGAGGGAGGGAAAGGGAGGACAAAACTGTGGCTGCCTAGTAAGAGGCAGGTGAGAATGGGGTTGGTGTTCTACCAGCTGAAGCTTGCTGCAGTAGCTCCTGACCAGCTAGGGAGATCTCAATTTATCTGCCCACAAGCCAGAAAAAAAAGGTGTACCATTTGGAAAGGGAAAGAAGAAAGGCTGCCAGAGGTAGAGGGAAAGGTAGGAGAGAAATGTTCCTAAAGATCATGGGCCAGTTTTAATTCCCAGTTACACCAGTGTGAATCTGGAGCATATCCACAGAAACCACTGGAATCCACAGGAAGACCATATGGTATTACAATAACATGGGCCCCTCCCTATACATAAAAGTTAGGATAATAAATTGAACTACAGCAGAATTTTAAAAACCATATAAATGAGACTAGTCCTAGAGCAAAAACAAAGCATGAACTAGTCCGGGTCGTAGGGTGAGCAATAGCTGAGCCATGCTAGATCAGAGGCACAAGGCCTCACTACCATTGGCTCAAATGTGAGGCGATCCTCCAGTGGTGCAGAGCCAGCACAATATTTCCTACACCCTTCCTCCACAACTGATATGGAAAGCATCACTGTGGGGAAAGGTGCATTAGCCCTTCTGGCAGCTGGTATAAGTCTGCTAGGGAAGCTGGAAAACTGCACAGTCAGCCCAGGTTTGGGCAAGGAGAAGGTGGCTTAAAAATTACCTCTCCCTTCTAAGTTGTGCTGTGTGCTCCTTAGCAACTGTCTAGGATCTGATCCTAGGTCTCCTATATTTTAGACTGGCCCATGTATTTTTCCATATATATATGGAACAAGTGCTTTAACTCAGTATGAATAAATGAATAAAACAGCTTTTAAAAAGGAGAATGCGAGGGTAATTAATCAACAGTAAGTATTTCTCAATAATCACACAGAAGAAGAGAAGCGTGTAGTGAACTTTAGATTGCAGCACGTCTTTACTTGGTATTTATATGCACAAATACTGGGCATTAATTATTATTTATAAAAATCCCATAAAAGGTATCTATGATTATTTTTGTTATTCCGTGAGTAATGACTTGATCATTTAACACCCATGAGTGTGTTTTCCCTTGTAAAGAGGATAAGATCAAATCCCATGGCAACATGTTTGGTCATATTCAAGCCTTAATTGCATGTTTTTCCCCTTTCCTCCTTTGCCCTCCACTTCATAGCATTCTCTGTTGAACTCTGTTCTCTGCCTTAGAAAGTGGTCTCAGTTCCAGTCACTATATATCAACATATGCTTCTCAACAATGTTTTAACAATTCCAATCCTACCATGCTAAAAATCTGTCTCGAGTCAAACTAGACAAAGAAACTGTAGCTGAGGCAGTAATATTTCTCACTCTTATTGATAATATGAATGGATTTTTCCATGTCTTGTCAAATCAGTTTTTGTTGTTTGGCTATTTCTGAAGGAAGGGAAAAGAGATGCCTCTAGACTTTAATCATGTTGCAGTACACATAGACTGCTAGTAAGATACTCTCTGTCGAGAGCATAATAAAAAATTTCTGGAGTAACATTTTTTGGCTTTCATTGCTCTCTTGCTAATTCTATACTTCGGGAATGAATAGCGATAGCTACATTTTTTAAATCCAGTTTCAGAGCAGTTGAGAGCACAAATCCCATTAACAATAATGGGATTTGTATGCTCTACTCTAAAGACTTTGAACATTCTCCCATAAAGTTATAATATTTTTCCCTCCCCTCCCTCAAAAACCAGTAACAATTCTACATTATTTAACATAATCTCACTGACAGGTAATTTTGTGACATAAAATTTATGACAGACTTGTCCTTTGAGGGCACATTTCACCATTAATGTTTCCTTTTAAAAACTGTAGCATGTATTAAATGCTCATACCAAGTTTCCTCATGTTTTCCTTGGAAAATCTTGCCTTCTGTGGTATTTTACATTCCCCAAATCCCTCTTTACTTCCCCCTCCTCTTCTTCCAAATACCCAGGACACACTTGAAAATGAAATATTTCATCTCCAAAGACCCTCCTGGTAAAATATTTTTTAAACAAACACATTACAAGATCCACCTATTACCTCAGACATTCATGTGGTGTACATTTTAAATAAATGTCTATCAGTTTGCAATTTGAAAAAGTAAACATGAATTTAACACGACTGTTTCAGCAAGCTACTGCTTACAAACTATTATTTGCCACCAGATTTCTATGCAGTTCATTAACAAAGAGGGCCACAGGCTCAAACTGTTATAGACTAAATGACTATTTTTGATATAAAGGTGTTCGGATTTGGCTTTCAGCTCTTATAAAATGTAGGTTGTTTTACCTCGTGACTCATTTGGGAGTTCTCAGAAACACCTTTCATATGATGAATCAAAACAAGTCATGCTACTAATTAGCATGAAATACAAAATAATTTCCTACCTATGCAGACAAAATAAAAACCAACAGAAGAGGAGAATGCCTTTTTCAGTTAACACGTGACCCAACAAGATTCAAACACCACTGTTGTGGATATTATAGGTAGAACACAACAGAGCACCACAAGCTAAAGCTCGTGAACTGTAACTTTAACATAGAATCATTGAATCATAGAATATCAGGGTTGGAAGGGATCTCAGGAAGTCATCTAGTCTAACCCCTGCTCAAAGCAGGACCAATCCCCAACTAGACTAAACATATATCATTGTTACTTTGCAAGGTAGAATCTCAAGTTCTAACGAAAAAACTAACTGATGAGGCAGCAAGTTAAGAGTAGGACCCAATAAATTAACTTACAATATAAGTGGAGTTCTTGTATCTTATTGAGGTGCACCAGGACACATGAGATAGTTTAATTTCCACCTTGACCATGGATTTTCTATATGGCTTTGGGCTGGAATGACTGAAATTGCCAGTCAAAACTATATATTGTGGTATTGTGCAGCATATTCTTTTAAGACCCAGCGTTTGCAAAACAGACGCTAACATCCCCGAGACTTTATACTTACTGATGTTGCTTGAGTTGCTTACTTTCCTACTATCAGCACTTTCAACTTTAGAATGTCATTTTACATAGGGGATCATTATTAATTGTATCGTGAAAGTGCCTAGGGGTCCACCATCATGGATCAAAGCTCCATTGTGTTAGTCACTGTACATACCATTAACAAAAAGATGAGACGTATTCCATTAACCCATGACAAAATGAATGAATTATACACTGTCACAGGATGGGTTTCCCCTCAACGACAGCGAGGGTAGATCACAAAATTAACTAGCAACCATCACAACATTTTTTTCTCTTTGCAGAGTTTAATTTTGCTTTTTTTTAAAAAAAAAAAGTCTCCCTTTTTTAATGAACAAGCAGATAACAACAAAATGTCTTCCCCTTTTTAGAGTACAATTAAAAAAAACTAACAGAGCATTCTCCTCTTTGCACAGTACTAACAAGGCTCTCCAATTTTTAGTTAGGAGATAAATATGGTCTTCCCCATTACCAGTCACATCTTGCTGCCCTTTTAAAAAAAAAAATCGGACAGCAGGATCATGTAGTTCAAATTAACCCCATCTGCACTGGTTCTCCAGCCCACATAAGCCCTGCCTGTCTAAATTCCTTTCTTGCAGAATTTGTAGGGAATACTGAGTTATTGGCCTACAAAGAGAACTCTGCTTCTGCAGTTGGGGCTCACCCAGGAGCAGGATGGTAGTATATGAGACATGATATGGGTCACAGAGAATATCAGATAATGCTGAAAATACAATTTTACTGTCTAGATTTTTCCTAGCTTGGGTACTCAGAATTTTACTTATCTGCTAATGGCTGCCCTTTTGATCCTCAGCCATGCCTTGAAAGACATATCTTGTAGTGGACATAAGACCTAAATACAGCAGATCCTACTAGCCTGAGGTCGAGGGCAAAACCTCTGCTAACAATATGGACACCAGACTGGGTCCATAATTTATTAAAATGCCATAGAATTGGATAAATAAAGAAAAGATAAGTTAAGATGTTTTCTGCCATGGTGTTTCCTCCCCTGTGAGGAAAAAAAAATGTTCAGATTCAAACATATCACACTACAGCAATGTACAGCTCTATAGTACATCAGAGGAACTCAAAGTGCTTTTCAAACTTTTAATAACAGAAGCCTCAAAACATTCTGCAAAGCATGTGCTATCATACCCCTTTTACAGAAGGATAAACTTAGACAAGGAGAAATTACGTGGCTTACCAAAATTCTCAGAACAAGTCATCGGCACAGCCAGCAAAAGGGCCTGGCAAACCTGCTCTAAACATTAGACATCAGTGCCTTTCCCATATAGAATACATTCTGAAAGGCTGACTCCTGAAAATCCAACAGTACTTCCATTCGATTTAATCAGGATCATCCCCCCCACTCACACAGTGCACACACACACTCACAGGTACAAACAGAGAAACAGAAAATATACTTCACTTCTGCTGCACTCATTCCACATACAGGATGGTTTCTAAATCAAAGGGGAGTACATGTTCTCTGAAGCCCTCCTGCCCTACCACCGAATGGCCCCACTAAGGACTTTAGCATTTCAGCCAGCATCACAACAAAGGCACTCATTTCTAGATTAGTGGCAGTTGGCGACTCAGTCATCCATTTTTCATTTTAAAGAAACCTTTTTATGACTGCATTCTTATTTTCAAGTGGCCTATAAATGCATTTCTCCTGTTTTCATTTTGTTTATTCAGCCCTGGGGATTTTGGACCCTCTTTGCAAGCAATAAATTTGTCCTTAAACCTTACTGGTAATAATATATTTAAAAATGAATCAGACAAGGGGAACAAAAACGCAGGCAACCTTTCAAAGCATTTTTGGCAAAGCGTCACAGCTACGCAGTATTTGTAATCAAATTGTGGTCACTAAGCAGAGTGCTATCAACCTCTGCAAAAATGCAAAACCCCATGTGTCAAAACATGTCTATTACTCCTCTGCCCCCTCTTGGGCCACCCTCCCCCGTTACCAGGCTGACAAAGTGGGCCACATGCATTAAAAAGGGAGAAGGATAGAATAAGCAGAAAGGGAAAAAATCTACTGCAGCTTTTAAAATTGGTGCTCTAAAAGATTTATTTGGAAGTCTGAAAAGACAACACGCAGTACTTGACAGTACTGTATGACTTACAACACTGGGAGGTGCAGGGGAAGATGGCACAGAAGCAGCTTGGGAGAAGAAAAACTCCTCAAGTCTTGTATCTAAAATGCTGTTGGATTACCTCCAACTATCAGTCCAGAACAATGTTGACATTCAGCCTTTCTAATCAGCACTGTCTGTCACCCAGGGCAGAGATTCCGTCCATATGACGGAGCTCTTCTGCAATTGGCAGCACCAGGCTCCGCCCCTCTGTTCTCCGCTACTCTCAGCAACCACCCACCATCACCTATCCTGGCACTCATGACAGACCCCACTAATTTTAACTCCACAAGTACAGGCTGGGGCACAAACCAGTCAGGAGTTGGGTGCAACGTATACACAGGGTTTATGGCTCAGCATTATCTGCGGCCTGCAAAGTACTTAAATACCACAAATGCACCTAGTTCAATGAGTACTGGATGGCACCTACTGTATTAAAAGGTGAAATAAAAGCTCATTTTAGTGCAAGTTCTGCTTAAAGAAATCCAATGGAGGCTGCATATTAAAATATTTCATGTAGCAACAGACCTGGACTCTAGAGAAGGTGATATACGTTGAAGGGAATCAGCTTTTTCACTCATTCACCCACATGTGAGAAATATGGATAAAAAATAACTAATATATCATATTTATTAATAATTATTATTACTATTATGATTATTATTATTTCCTACTAGGGTTTATGAGTCGTGAATGGTCATTGTACCTCTCATTGTTTAGAAAAGGATCTTATCTTCATAAACCAATGAATACACTCTTATCGCTCTTATGAGTGTAATCTCATGTGCCGTGAGGAGCAGAGACCCACAAAGAGCAGCTGTTTCACATTACATTTTGTCCAGCAATACAGGACGAGATGACAGTTGGCCATAATATAGGCCTGAGTGACAGTCAGCTCAACAAAGATCAGGACTGGAAGGTGCTACATTGAGGACAGAGACAATGATAGAGCTTGATGGGGGAGTCTGCAGGGACAGCCTGCACCATATCCAAGTCTAACCAAGTCTCTATCAGTGCCTCACTTTTAAGAATATTAGATTAACCCACAAAACAAAGAAAAAGAAAAGTAGGGGAAAGAATTCTCACTGTTCCAAGAACTGTGTTAGACAACTAATAGCTGCCTAGTGCCATTGATTAATATACACACATCTCATCGGCATTATTACCGCACAGAGACAGGGGGAGGTTTATTTTATGTATTGCCACTGTGTAATTTTGAATTCTCACACTGACCTTACTTCAGCAAAGGCACCGAAGTACAAGTGTAACTTCAACCAAACAAGCAGTCCCACTGACTTCCACTGGAATTGGTTTTAAGTGACAAGACTACACGTGTACTGAAAGTTAGGCTGATACTTAAGTAGTTGTTGAATCAGGGCCAGGGCCCTCCAATTCTGCAAACAATTAAGCATGTGTGAAATTTCACTCACAAAAGAGATTCCATATACTTCAGTGAGACTATATCTCATCAAAAGCAACTCAGGGCTTGGTTACACTGGCACTTTATAGCACCATAAAGCCCCCACGAGCGCTATAACCTCCTCCCCATCCACACTGGCAAGGCACGTAGAGCGCTATAACTGCTGAGTTATAGCGCTATTGTTAATCCACCTCCGCATGGGGAATAAGGGCTGTAGCGCAGCTGCTGTAGCGCTACAGCAAGAATGTGGACACCCACTGCGCTACAAGTGATCTCTGGAGATGCCTAGAGCCATTTAAGGCAATTGACGTCTCTTCCCTTTGTTGTGAACTCGGCTGGAGGAATGCGGAAGTACCTCTTTAGAGTTTCTTTCTTAACTCGGCAGATAAGCAATGCAAATGTTTAAGGAGGGAGCCTGTGTGAAAACAAAGCCTTCTGTGAACGGAGGCTCACTGACAGGCTTTCAGAAGAACGGAAAAATCACTATCTCTCTCCCTCCGCATACACACAACGCGTCCCCCCTCACCCGCACGTTGCACCCAGCTGAATGCTGGGATACCTGCCCTAATGCGCTGCTCTTAATGCCGCATTAAGGGCCCCAAATGTGGCCATGCTATACCGCTGGCGCATCTGAGTGTGGACATACAATAGCGCTATACATATTACTGTATAAGGGGACCGCTAAAACCAATAGCGCTATAATCTTGTAAGTGTAACCATACCCTCAGGCACTTAGCAGCCTAAACTACTTTAAAAGTTAATAGGATTTAGATTCCTAAATGCCTCAACTACTTTTGAAAATGGGATTTAGGAACCTAAGTCACTTAGGCACTTAAAAAAAATTAACCTATAAAACTGCTCACATGAGTAAATTTATGAATAAGGTTACATACCTGCAGGATTGGGGTTGTGGTGGATCTCTTTGAAGATTAAATGGTCTAATTTTGATATTTTTTCTGATTTTGGAATAGAAATAATTCAGTAGAAAATTCAGAAGAAAAACCCCAAATCATTATTAAATGTAACTAGAATGGAAACTAGTTTTAAATTCCAATTTGCTAAACTTTTCTACTGAATTTTTTGCCCCATTTTTCAGCCTAGGACTACATCCCTTTTGAAGTTTTTTACAACATAATTAGGGTTAGAAGGATCAGGTTTTACTGGTAAATGTTGGTAAATGGCAATTTCACTATACACACAAACACCAACAAAAATATCTAACCATCAAAATTTACAAATAGGCAAGGTAAGAAAAATGCTGCCTGAGAACTTATTAGAGTTTGATTTAAGGATATTTACTTTGTATATTTTGATATATGATATTGGAAATTTGAGTTTTAATAGTTATAAAGCTTTAATATTTTGAAGTTCAACATCTACTATACTTAAATTAATTATAATTTGACCTACCCCATAATTTCCCACAATTGTGAACTTGTAAATTGATTAAAAAAATAAAAATTGCTTAAAATGCATAATTATGTGAAGCTATGAAAATTTAAATAGATTAAAAATAGCAAAAATACTTAAAATAATCAATAGTCTCAGTTGAAATTATAAAAAAATTGAATTCTGTAAAGCCTATACTAATTAATTAACAATATATAAAATAAACAGTGTACATCCAAGAACATATTAAAGGATAAAATGGGGCACCATTAAGGTTAGTGAATTATATGAGTTGGGTGGGACTGAATGGCAGTATGGAGCTGGCTAGTTCACGTAGGGTACGTCTATACTACCCACCGGATCGGCAGTTAGTGTTCGATGTATCAGAGATCAATTTATCGTGTCTCTTCCAGTCGATCCCTGAGCAGGCTCCCCATTGACTCCAGAACTCCAGCTCCACAAGAGGGGTAAATGGAGTCGACGGGGGAGCTGCCGCAGTCAACTCGCCACCGTGAGGATGGCCAGGTAAGTGGAACTAAGATACTTCGACTTCAGCTACGCGAATAGTTAGCATATCTTAGTTCAAAACACACCACCACCCCTGTGTAGCCCAGGCCTTACTTTTCATTTTCATATTTAGGCCCTCCTCCTGCAATGAGTTCTGCAGGAAAGGGACTTGGTTTGATGCTGTGTCTTGTGTTTATTGTTGGGGCGGGGGGCAGGGTTTGTATAAATAAAGTGGAACTTTGGGAGGCATAGGGTTGAGAGGGAAGAGCTAACGGCAACTGACTCAGACATACTTTAAATCTAAATCTTTGTAATGATTTTTTTTGTTTGGGAGATGTTTATTTAATTTTGATTCTAATTGTATTAGCATTATCAAAACCTATTTCATAAACGTTCTCTTCCAAAAACAATCCAAATGTTTTAGCTCCATTTTGATCCCATTTTTAAACCCATATTTTAACTCTCTACTTTTACATCAATCAAAATTTTAAGAAGCAACAGAATAAAAGGAAAAGAAAGAAACAATGCAAAACATTCTTGGAACCAATCCACTACTGCTAAAGAGGAAGAACAGATATGAATGGAGATGAAATGCAGAAAAGTTTTTGTAAAATCTGCCTGGTGCAAGATAAAATGATATAAGAAAATCTCTATGCCCTTAACGACATGATGGATAAACAGTGCTCGCAGCCAATGACATTACCCAGAAAATACTCTGTCCTGTGCTGTTTTGTGGTTGTTTCATAGAGTACAATCTGGATAAAAGACAAACAAGATTAGAGTAAAATTAGAATATTGATTTACCTCTTCGAGCTGGTCAGAAATTTTCCAATGAAATTCTGTTTCGTTCGAAAATGTCAATTTATTGAACCCAAAATATTTCATGGAAACATCTTCAGTTTGTTGATTTTTTTTTTTTTGAGTCACAGCCTGGTTTGATTTCCTGGCAGGAATCCAGAAATCCCAAGTTTTTGCCAGTACTGTTAGCTCTTCTAAACTGAATTGTCAAAGAAAGACATCTATTTATATAGCAAAAAATGTTCTTTCAAGGGATGTAGCATTTTAAAATGCACACACATCGCCCCAAATCCTGCACACACTTACACCCATGCTTAACTTTATCACAGTGAGTAGTCTCATCAAAATTACTGGCAGGATAGAACCATAAGGGACAAATCTGGGTCCCACTGAAGGCAACAAATGCTTTACTGTTGACTTCAATGAGATAAAGATTTGGCCTGAGAACCACACTTCCAAAATGGATAAAAAAGTGATATTTATTGGGCTTGGTTAGTTATCCTCCCAAAAGCCACATACAGGTTATATTTATATGTACAATAATTGAGATGGTTGCCAGCAAAGTTTGTTTTGAACTAGGCATAACAATATTTTGTAGGTAGTATATATGTATAGGACTTTGACTTTCAGTTCTTTTGCAAAGATGGAAAGAAGGAACCTTTTACCATGTTTTCACTTGTATTCTCTTCCTCTCTCCCACCCATCCCCAAAGGCCCTCTGACTCACAGTAACTCTCCCTCTGGTCAAGGACAGCTCGACACAGGTCCATCTTCAGTGTGCCACTGCCAGTGTATGAGCCAGAGAGAGTCACTCCCTGCCCACCAGGGCAGGGCATGCAGCACTCCAAGCCCTTTCTGGCCTAGTAAGCAAGAATTATTTACTAGCATTTTTCCTTAGAGAGACTGCTGCATTTTAAGGCAAGTGCCACCCTCTTTTCCATTCTATCATCCTGTGTGGGAGGAAGGTCCCTTAATTTGGGTGGGAAACAATCTTAAATCTAATTTATATCAAAGAGCCATATTACCCATTCACACAACACACGCCCTGGATTGCAAACTTGCCTGAATCAAAAATCTTGTACTGTAAATCATATCACTTCTGCTTTTTTCAAATGCAAATTTCCTTTGTTATTGACATCAACGAGAGAGGGAGGGAGGGAGAGAGAGAGATCCTTAAGGTTCCTGGTTAAACTTAGTGGGAAGTTGCCTCTGTAGCACATATCGAAGATGCATCCCATCAGGGTGAAAGGTGAGTGAGTGACTTGCTTGAAATAGATACAGGCCCCAACGAAAACTCTGGATGCCAACACCTTAAGATTTTGATAAAAGCTGGATCTGGAACCAGTCTTTTTGGCTTGGGCCTATATCTGTTTTAAAACATTTGACTCCTGAATCCCAGTTACTTTAAACATTTGGAAGTCACTGGAAATATGTTACCAAGGAAGTAAGAAAAAAATGACAACTTCTTTGTTTAGACTACAGGATCAAAAGTGGTGGGAATTGGACAAAATTAAATTTCTCACATCAGTTGCATTATAAGAAAAATTGAGAATTCACTTTAATGATGCTCATGATCCTGTTTATTCATTTTCTGTAAACATTTGTATGGGTAGTATTTTGTTTTGAAAAAAAATTAGAAACAAGCCAAAATCTCACTCATACTTGTGGCACGAATATATAACTCAAACTCTGGTGACCAATAAATACACAGCAAATAGAAAATTATGAATGGAAATGAAATACTCAAAGCAATAATCTAGAATTTAGCTCACAAGCTATTTAAATATTGGCTGAAAATAATTTTCCTGAAACATTTGTTGAATAGAACTGAATAACTTAAAAAAAAGCAAATTAATAAAAATCAAAGTCAGTTTACAGATTATTTATAAACAGGACTAAATATATCAAATGTGCATTAATTCAGCTTTGTAACAATAAACCCAGCTCTACAAGTTCCTTGGTATACATGAAGAACTAAGGAAGCAAAACTGGGAAGCAGTTAAGGTCAGAAGACAATAGCTTAAGGAAACAGAGAGTTGAATTTTGTCAGTGTGATATGGGTCCTTTTCCATCCCTTTTTTACTATTTAACTCTCACTACATTAGTTTGTCTGTCCCAGCACTGTCAACTCTCACAATTTTATTGTGAGTCTCATGATATTTTGTGTACTTCTCAAAGCCCCAACACTTGGAATCAAGTGCTTAGATGAGAATCTCTGCTTTCATTTAAAAAGAAAACCAATTTCTAGTCCTTATGGAGGAGAAGAGTTTGAAAACAGGACCAAAATATTCTCCAAAGGAGCAAAAACCAGACAGCAAATTAAAAGAACCCTAAATATATTATCTTATGTTTTGCTAGCTCATGATTTTTTAATGATTAGGGTTGGGAATGTGAATTGTTCCTTCACTGCAAATAATATGTTACACTTAAATGTGACAGGTCTTTTGAATATGTTAGCGTAGAAGTGCAGGAGATTACTTTTAAGGGTGTTTTTAAAGAAATAAAAATGGGCAAGAAAAATCAATAGGCTTAATGAGGGATGAGGGGAAAGGATTCTAGATTTGAACCATTTAGCAGCAGTATTTCTGAGGGAGAGTAAGAAAATGCAGGCCATGTGGAGGGTGTTTCTGTGCTCAGTAATGACCTAGCTATGTTCCAGTTAAAAACAAAGGACCTAGAGAACAGACTTGGATCAAACTTGCATCTGCTGGGTGTGCCTGAAGATTCAGAAAGAGATGACATGACGGAATTTTTGCTTAAACTTTTTAAAGAGACAACTGCAGAGGCCTTGCCTACGCCCCCTTTGGAAACGGTAAGAATGTACTCTTCCCTAGAGCCAACACCAAACTGGTGGAATAAGCCTCAGGCAATTATTATTACATATTTGTGTTGTCACAAGAAGGGGGGAAACATGTAGCATTTAAGGAAGGTCAGGATAATAATGCAAGATTATGTTTTCTTGTTTGTCCCCAATACTGTTTTTTTTTCAGGAACAGAAGATAGAGATTATCCGCATATTCTGAGAAGTAATATTAATATTGGAACTGATTCTAGATCCTTACTTAGAAAACTGTCATTGACTCTCATGGGAATTTTGTCTGAGTAAGGACCACATGGCCTTAAATGGAACAGGAACAAACATAATAAGTGGAAGGCAAATTGTTCTACCATGTTGTACCTCTCCTCTTCCCTTTCCTTCTTTGATTTTTTTTTGTATGCGTGTCCTTGACTATAACAACTTGCACTCTGGCCTTTCTTGGTGGGATGAGTAGATATCAGAAGCTAGTCAGTTTTGTACAGCATATACTTTTCAAGAGTAAACAAATACATACATGTAAACTAACATGAATTCAGCGCCAAAGTTTGCCTTCAGATGTGCTTGCACGAAGATGCCATGGTGATGGGTACAGTAGAAGAACCAGAACAGAACAGAACTTTTACTGACTTCAGTGGAGGGTCCTTTCAAGATATAATACCTACCAAGACTGCTGTGCTCTCTGGAATGATAAAGATGACAAAACTCAGAAACACAAAACATGCAAGAGGTGGAGATGAAATTCTTTGATCAAGAGGTTCAATTGTTAAAGAAGTTTCCAAAGAAGATCTGGCTTATCCAAAGCCTAACCAATTTAGGGCATAGTATTTTGATAAAGCATGTCTGCCATAACAAGAACATTAAAGGGAACAATGTTCCATATTCTCCAAGCAGAGCCTCCTACAAATAGGGAGGGGAGAAGATCAGAAGACTTTGCCAAGTTCATTAGCACTCATACTATATTCATCTTGTTTATATGGGAGGTACTTAGCTTCTGTGGTAATTGTCACAACAGAAAAGTCTAAAATAGATCAAGTCAGATAGGTTTTGGATGGCAGACAGAAAGGAAGGTTAGGGTGCTAGCCTTGGACTCAGGGGACCTAGGTGCAAATCCCTCCACCACAGACTTCCTGTGTGACATTGCACACATCACTCAGTGATTGATACATTGCCTCAGTTCCCCACCTGTAAAATGGGTAAAATAGCACTTCCTTGCCCTACAGTGGTGTTGAGAAGATAAACACATTAAAGATAGTTAGGTATTACAGTAACGGGAGTCAGATAAGTATCTCAAATAGAATTTGGCCAATCTTATTCATTTTGAATAATACATACATAAGGAAATGTTCTAAATTTATAGTTCTCTGCATCAGCGATTAGGCAGATTTATGGTATTCAGTATTGATTTCTAGAATGATGCACTATTAATGCAGTAGGAGTTGGAAGTCAGGGCACAGGATGGTTGGACTAGAGTGAGAAACTGAGATTGATAATACCAAACTTCCTCAAGGAGAAATGCTAGTTTAAAGGGAAGAGAGCTGCCATGGGGATAAATTATAAACATCAAAGCTGGTAAAAAGGAATGGTAAATTAATCATAAATATATACCAGAACTATACATTACAATTAATACCATTCAATTTTGCAAAATGAAGATGAAGGAGACAACAAACAATTTGGAAGGAGAAGCAGCTCACCCCATTTAGAGCCAAGAAATTTTGTAGATTTTGTGTGTACGTGTCTTTTAAAAAACAGAAGTCAAACTATTGTTAAATCATAGATTCAAAATGTGTCATAAAGCACATTTTCAATGAACTATTTTTTTAAAAAAGAGAGTACTGTGTCTCACTTTTTTTTTCCTTTTATCATTATTATTACTTATTTATATTATTATAGCACCTGAAGGTTCCAGTCAGAGCCTCACTGGACTATACATGGTGCAAACCAGTGGGCAGATATGGTCCCTGCCTAAAAGAAACACAATCCTCTCCTTTCATCCCCACCTGCTTTTCCATATATACACCATTCTTCTTTTTATACTTTGAGATATATTTTTTCAGTCTTCTTCAGTGTCCATGTTTTGCCAGAGAAGAGACAGAGTTTCTGTTTTCCATGCTCCATAAACTGGTTGGGATTTAGCAGGAGGAGGAATTAGACTTTGAAACACAGTCGAATGCTATGCAAAAATCCTGGAGCGATGCTCATCACTAACAGGATACAAACTAATCCATTTCCATTGATGAAGGCTATGCAGCAATACTATCACTTCTCACTGTTATTTTTCCCCTCTCAATCAAACCCTTGACCATTATCTCAAGTGACTCAAGTGCTATGAAGAGTGAGTGCATAAAACTAGATAGCAAGATTAGATCATTCATACCTGTTAATAAGAGAGACTGTGCAAGCACACACCTCAAGCACACCCACAAATCCAGAGCTTTCAGGTTATGAACAACACAACTGAAATCATCTTATCTATTTGCAGATGATGCTATCCTTTTTCTACATAAACCCCAAATTTCTGTTACACAATTAGAATAGCATATGAGACAGTATTTGCAGTATCCGACTCCATACAAAACAACTGAAAATTCCTTCCCTGCAGACAAAGTTTTGGGTGCTTTGGTTAGGGGTAACAATATCACCATACCTCACAAAGATCCCTCTCTCACATAAACACTACACACAGATTTTTGAGACTGTATGATATTGTTACCTGCCCACATGCACACAGACACACACTGTCTGGTTTGGCAAGAGACCTAGGGCAACTGCAGCAATGCAAAAAATAAAATGAAGGAGGGACACACATTTCCCTAATTGAAAATTCAGTTTTCTATATGGGACAGGTCACACTATGCAACAGATCAGAGTAATACTCTAATGTGGCAGATACTGGTGGCATCTCTGTGAAACCCATCTAAATTAGCCAAGATGTTCTACACAGAACAGGATTAAATTTCCCCCGAATGACAAAACCAACTCTATTGTATTTGCAACTGATGTTATATCCACACAGAGTCTCATTCAATGCCCATTGAACTCAATAGGAATCTCTCCGCTGACTTCAATGGGCATTAGATCAAGTCTTTAGTGGGCAGCCAAAAGGTAAATGGGGAATACAAAAAAAGTGCTTAGTATACCCTCATATCAGTGGGTTTGAGCTTCCAGTTAGGATATAAAATACAGAATTTAAGCAGTAGGAGACTAACATTTGTTATACTATGTCCACCAAATATCCTGCTTTTCTGAGAAACTATCAAACCAATATGAATGCCTACACAAGGATGTCTATATTGTGGCAAAGCTCTGGCCTTGTTCCTGTGGGTCCTGCGCTTCCAGGCGGTTTGTGCTAGCCTCAGAGGCTCACTGCGACCCTCCACATAGCCCTTCTCTCTCTAGGCCAGGGTTACAGTCTACTGAGCCCTTTTCATCATCAGCCAGCAAAGCTGTTGGTGAGAGAACTCCCCCAGTCTCTGTTGTCCCTTTGGGCTTATTTCAGGACAGTATAACCTCCTGTCCTGCTAGGGGCCCGCCTTCCCCTTCCAGGAGCTGTTTCAGTAGTAGCAGGTTGGGGGGAACCCGGGCCCGCCCTCTACTCCAGGTTCCAGCCCAGGGATCCGAATGATAGTAGCTACTGGCAGCCAACCTTTCACTGACAGAGTTGCTACTTTTTCCCTGAGCTACTTCCCCACAGCTCTCCCACTTCTCCCTTACCTCCGGGTATCGCAAAGCTTCCTCTCCTCCAGCTCCTTTCTTCTTGGCTCCCCCTCCTGACTAACTGGGAGGTTTTTAGCTGGTTTCAGCCAGCCCCTGACTAGCTTCAGGTGTCCCAATCAGGCTAGCTATTTCTGCTACTTTCTAGAAGCTTCCTGATTGGCCTGGAGTAGCCTTTGTTTGGCTATCCAAGGAACAGGGACCTGCACATCCTAAGGCTGATATACCTGCCTTCCAGCACTCTCCTATACCCTTCTGGTCTGACTCCGTCACAATATGTATTTGCAAATAAGACAGAACAAATAGCCTATTTTAGGCAATTTTCACTGGTATGGATTCCAGACTACTGCAGCCAACTACTCCAAAAACACTGAATATCAGTTTTCTACAATCTGTTAACAAAACATGAAGACTGACACCACCAGAACAGTTAAAACAACACAGGCCACAAACAGAAAAGCATTATTTCCCACAAGTCTTATGAGCTATGACAACCTCTCAAAGCTGCCCCAGTCCAATAAACATCAGCAAAATGTTGTGCTTCATGGACTGAGCTATTCTCCTAACACCCTAATGCTGTCATATCAACACAGCTAATCTTCTCAATTGTCACACTGCCTGTAACCTTCCTTTCTGGGGGAAGGTTATCTAGAAGGTCATTGAGAAGCAGCTCTGGCATTATCTAGAGCATTATCTTGAGCCCTCAGATTTCCTGGAGCCCTTTCAATTTGGTTTAGGAGCTGGTCATGTTGCAGATACAGGGCTATAGCTTGGGTATTGCTAGTCTCATTGATCTATAAGCTTCTGCTGATGTGAAAAGGCTAAGTGTCCATTCTGATCTGATTCTTTCAGCTCTCTTAGTTGGCAAATTGACTCTGCCTTCCTTCCACTCCCCATTTTTTGTTGGTTACACTCAGGGGAGAATGCACTGCCCTGACACTTGGGAGGCTAATCTCACTTTTACTAACTGGTATTAATAATTCTGTACCCTTCACAATTTTGAATATTAAGCAAGGCATTTCAGTATCCATGCCAGCAGTCTGGTTCTGTTTTGGTTTAGGTGGATCCCATCCTTCTTGTATAGACTCCTCCTTTCCCAAAAGGTAGCAGACTTTGGGATCCCCAGTGCCCAGGCCTCCCAGCAGTTTTCATCTTGCCTGCCCCCGCCCCTTGTTAGAAACGTTCGGGTACCCATGCCTAGCTATTGTTTCTTGGAGAGCTGGATTACCTACGGAGACAGGAAAAACCTGCCCATCGGCATAGGTTTACTGAGTTCATCACCATAGTGTGTAGGCATGAGGGGGTGAAATCCTAGCCCCACTGAAATGAATGGCAACACTCCCTTTAATTTCGGTGGAGTCAGAATTTCATCCTGGATATGTCAATGGGAGCATGAAAAGGCCAGAAGTAGCTGTACATTTCAGTCTTGCAGAAAATGAAAGAATGTCCTGGTTTTGATGTTCAGAGGGGCAAACTTATTTGTAAACAGCCCAGAAAAGCATATAATGATCATGAGAACATTATAGTAATGGATGAGGGTTTGCATTTTCCTTTTACACATTATAACAACTTACAATATCATCAGTCAGGCTTTTACACTGTAACAACTAAGCCCAGCCATTAGTCAAGATAGCGCAGCTCAAACAGGAAACTCATTGCCAAAACAAAAAACCCAATGACCCCGCAACGTATAATCTCATAAAATTTACTTTAGCAGGCAAACATCTGAAATTTTTCACTGCAAGAAATGTAGCAGCATTAGGAAATGGGTTGTTCTGTGGTGCTTTGTATGAATCAGTGATAGCCCACAGGTAGCTATTTGTAATGGACTGAAAGGCAAACTCCACTATAGCATATATTTTCACCATGGCCTCATCTTTCTTTCATTAAAAATGAGAGGAGCGGGCTGAACAATAAAACACAACGTTAAAAAAGAAAGTAATCGCGTGCTGCCCTTCCGAGTGAGACTCCCTCCCTCCCCTTGTTTTCGCACCTTCGGAACGAAGTGAGGCCTGACGGCCTTGCTACAAATCATGTCATCAAAGAAAAACAGTGGATTTGTTACCACTGAGGCAGTCACAACTCAAGAGAGGCCCAGAGCTGGAACAGTGACAACTGAGTTGCATGACTAGGAGACTAGATGTTATTCTAAAAGATATGCTCTAGGAATTATATGGGGGAAGTTCTATGGCTTGAGTTATACAGGTGGTCAAATAACATGATCACAGTGGTCCCTTCTGGCCTTGAAATCTATGAACGAGATTCTCCCAATCTCCATCAACACCTGCCTCCTGGACCATCCCTGCCTGGCTCTAGCCCTTACTGTTAGTAATCATTTTGATCAATAATTTTTAAAAAAGAGGAATACATTTTGCACGTTTTCTTTCTCCTCCTCTGATTGCTGATTCACTCACTAGGCACTGTAACCAAGTTTTGTTTGTGGATAGCGATACGGAGATTACATAACATACAGACGCCCGACTGCATTAAAAATGCGATGCTGAAGCAAACTATCCCAAGAGATCAGCTTCCTTTTGTTTAAAAAGCAATGCTCTCCCTAACAGTGCTGATGCTGAGAGATGTGTGCCTTTACAAGGCCAAGGGCCTACACCTCATCAACAAACAAAGAAAAAGGATCATGTAGAGGAACTCGCCAGTTCACATTTATTTAACTCTTTGGCACTAGCTCTCTCTTTTCACCAAGTATCCTGTTGCTGGCAAAGATTAAAAACTGGGACTGCTGGTGCCAAGGAGTTAATCTTAATAATTTCTGTTTTTTATTGTCAGAATGGCTCAGTTGCTTCCATTCATCTCTGGGCCAGTAGGTCACAGGGTTCAAATTCCACATCAAGATTTGGGCTCAGTCTCAATGCTGACTCTGCACTGCAGTACTAGGAGAGGAGGAACACATGATATTGTTACAGATGTTGACTCCAATGAGACATTAAACGGAGGTCCCTTCTGCCTCGCTCCAGTTACAACCCAGGTGGAAATGACTGAACCTTCAGCACTTTTTTTTTTTCAGCAAGGGGTATAAACCTGGTCACTTGCCCACTACTCCCTCCCTTATTGAAACTGTGCGTGTGAGCTTCTGCTAAATGCATTATGGTGATGTTGTAGGTTACAGAGTAAGTACAGTACTGGTATCTAACTCATTGTTCTGCTAAGTACAAATTTCGTCTTTATTTTTTAGTGTCAGGATGAGACACAATATAAGAACTCAATACAGATAAGGAAGATTCAGAATGAACTTGTTACCTGGCAGTTTTATTTGAGAGACCTCTATTTTTCAATATACTGGCGTGTAAGTGATAGTGGTTTAAGAAACATGTCTCTCATTTAAAACAATAGAGAGGTGTTTCTGTGCCCCAAGCCAGCCACCAGCTTGCCAGGGAGAAAGGACGTGAGTGGGACTTTCCTGCCCACTGCAGCCAAGCAGGGAAGCTGATATCTGGACACTGGGTTCCACCAGCCTGATGCCCCCTTCCCACCAGCAGCATTCTTTGAGGGTGGGGATGGTATCTGGACTAAGCCCTCTATTAAGAAAGAGCTAATTCTAAATAAAATCTCTTCTTCTGGTTTTCCCTAAAATAGCATGGCTTTGCCTCAGGAAACAGGAACCTGATGAAACATAAACCCAACCCAAAGGAGTTCGTTTCAACCTTTCACCCACTACTTCCTTGCACGTTGAGAGGGAAGCAGAGAGGGGTGAGGGTGAAAGAGCATTAGAGCTTGAACAAGTGTTTCCAAATGTTTTTCAGTTATTCACATTTCTCAGCTCTCCCCCTCCTGCTACATAAAGTGTAGCTATCCAATCAAAAAGAAAGCCTCTTTTCCCTTTCAGAGAAACCCATATGTTTTATTACAAGCTTTATAATGCATTAGGTCTTGATTAGGGTAACTTGGCATAAGTCAACACAGTAGATGAGATGAAAACGATGCAGCTGAAGATTTCCCACAGAGCCTGGTAATCCCTATGATATTGTTTGCTAGGTTCATGAATCCAGTAAACTTCAGCTAGACTAAAATGAAAGATTAACAAAATTTCCCTCCTACTACCCCCTGCCTTCACTACAAAAGCAGCAGATTCGTTCCACTTCACTTTGTGTGCAAAATAGGTCTGAAATGTGGTATTTAAAATTATTCCCAAGGTTACATCTGCTGAAATAAGGAGGCATGAGCCAGATAGTCTCTCCTGCTCAGTCTCTGAGAGAGACTTTGAAAGCTAGATCATTTTGGTGGGGGGAGGAAGAAAGAATACTCTTCTAATTCTTCAAATTGTTAGTGTTTAAACAGGCACTGTTATTTATCATTGAAGTTACCCTTTTCTTGGAGTTTTTGAGGACATAAAATTGCCAATAACACAAATTCAACCCGACATGTTCTTCCATTCATTTCAGCTGGTTGAATTTGGCCCATTGTCTCTTTATTTTCTGTACAGAAATAGCATGAGAAAACAGCATGTGTGTATAACAGAAGACAATACTTCAAGAATAGCTATACCGTAAACAAACTTTACAGCATACAGTTAGGAGTTTTAACACCATTTTGTTACTGACTTGCTGTGTGGCCTTGGGAAAGTCATTTAACCTTTGTGGGCCTGATTCTGATCTCAGTCCCACTAGTTTTAACCAAAGAAACCAATGGAACTGAGATCAGAGTTGAGTCCAGAGAGATTAAGTGACTTTCCCAAGGCAACACAGTCACTGACATAGGAACCTGGCTCTCCACTTCTTTATTTTCCCATCTGTAAAATAGGAACAATATGTATTTATTCACATGGGAGCTTTGAGTACTAATTAGTTATTATTTGGACAGTGTTTTGAAGATATAAAGTGTAATGCATACATCTGAATGCTACCATCAATGTGAGCGTTTTCAGAAAAAACAAAGTTGCCACAACATGCTTTAAAAAAAATGCCAAATCATATCTTTTATTTGAGGCAATGGGATGGCAAGGGTGGAGGGAAAGGATGTCCTGTTATTTTTTGCTACTTTATCCATAAGAACATTTTAGGAAAATGTTGCTGGATTTTCATGCACGGCAGCACTCAAAAAAAAGGACTGAGCACCCATCTTCAGAAAATCAGATCCTCTTACGATTGACCCCATAATACACCTAAAATGAGAGCACTCAATCACAGCATTGCTAACTTCTATAAGAGTCTTGCAATTTGGGGTATTTTTCTTCAAGCCCCCTTTCCACAGCTATGTGACTACCTCATCCTTCATTTAAAAAATACGTTGAAAAAGGGTTGCTGAGAAAAGTTAGAACACATAGGCGTGCGCAGAACATTTAGGGTGTGCACCCAAGGAATTGTATTTATTTAGCTGGTTAGTTTAAAGGCACCATACTCTGCACTGAAAGCCATTTTCTGAGACATTAGGGTGTGCCTGGGCACACCCAGCATACCCTGTGTGTACGCCTATGCTAGAACATATGATCCAACTGTGCCCTAAAGAGCTAGAATCTCAATTTTTAGCCCAATCTCATGATTATGGATGTTTGGAGCTGACAATATTGTCAGTACTTTTGAAATTTTGGCCTAAGTGACACATGTGGAAGATTACACAACACGACAGTGGCAGTGTCTAGCGTCCAGGGTTAATCACATCACCTTGCCTTCAGTAAAGATGCTAAAGAAATAATAAGTGCAGTTTACAGTGAATGCGATTAACATTTCAGTTCCATATGTGTGAATGAACGTGATCTTCAGCAAAGGCTTATAGGACAGTGGACTCTAAAAATTACTTGTTATTTATTAGTTTCATGGTTTGCCATTCTCTCTGGGAAGCATGTTTTTTTTCACCACCAAAAAATCAGTTTTCCTGTGTTTCTGACTGACTTGAAATTAATCCGAGTCTTTCTCCCACCATTTATTATTTGTCCAAAGGAAACTAACATCAGTACAACTCTAGGACCTGAATTAGCATGTGCTCTGGCAGAGTCTGCAAGGGGAGTCTGAACATTTATTTTGCCAGTTTCATAAAAAAAATTCTTAGTGACATAGAGTGCATATTTAAAGGGCAGAGACCAGTCCCCATCAAACTGAAACAATTTAAAAATAGCCCAGTTTTGAATCTAAATGGGAAGTGGTTTTATGCACGTGCAAGGTCTCCTCAACATCATCCCAAATGGCCTATGAGGTGTAGAGAAGGTAGAGTTCCAGACTTCACACATGGGGCAGTGGCTGGAGTGAAGCTATTACCAAGACAGCTGCTGAGGGAAATAGCTATCTTACCCAGGATTGCAGTTGTGCTCCAAAGTCAGGAAGTCTGGCTCATTCACTGATCTCCAGCTGGCCCTGTGCCATGGAACAGAGTGGAATTTGCCCCCCTCCCCACTCTCATTTTTTTTCTCCCAAAAGTTTTTCCTTCAGGATGGAGTCTATGAGAACAATACACATTTTATAAAAATCTGTGGGCCTGATGCCCTTCTCTTAATCAGGCAAAAATCTCACTGAAGCCATTGAGAGTTTTTGTTGTGCAAAGCATAGGATTGAGCACAATGTGAAACTTACCCATTCAATGCCCCAGTATTCCTCTCAGAGGTAGTGCTAGCCCAGTGAGGGCCCTAAGCAGGAATATTTTGGTCCCCTCCCCGCAACATATAATAAAAAGTGAGTAGGGTGCTCCCTTGAGTTGCTCAAGGCCCTACACAATTGCTAAGTTTGCTTATGCCTAACGCTAGCTCTGCCTATTACCTTTGGAGGTAAATTATTCCCCTTTACTGAAGTCAGAAGCACTAATAGGAGGTGGTATAGCAACAGAGGAAGGATAGTCCAATGGGTACAGCACTACTGTAAGTCTTTGGAGACCTGGGTTTGATTCCTGCTTATCCACAAGCTTCCTGGGGAAGGCCTGTTTAGTTTCTCTGTGCCTCAGTTCCCTATCTGTCAAATGGGTATTTCCCTACCTCACAGAGATGTTGTGAGGTAAATACATTAAAGGTGTGAGAACTTTGAGCTCTACTAATGAAATGTACTGCATAAAGGTATTGTACTTAGCTGGCCCTTCACATCTCCCCCTGTGATATTCTGCATAGAGGAAGGGTTCAACATCTTTATACAATTGCTCTTTGCAAGCAAAAGGGGAAACAAAGTAGCAAACAAACTAACCCTGCATCAGTTTGATGTTGATTTGTTATGTGACAGAGAACTAAAAGCACTTGGCTAATGAAACACGAAAATCAGAAGGCAATTTACTTACATATTGCAAACCAAACACTGATTTTCTCAGTCTCACATATTTTTGTTCTTATTTTCCCCAGGATTTTCAATGCCAGCATCTTACAGGTGTTAGACCACTAATACAAACTGTTGGTTCCACAGTATATCTAGATTTACCCTAAAACACTGCACAAATAAAAACAAACTGCAGATTAAGGCCAAATTTTAAACTAGTCATTTGAAACACTTATTTATAAGGTAAAGAATCGCTATTGCATTACTAAAAGCTGAAGACACAATTACAACAAACATAAATATACCTTTAAGGGACAGAGAAAAAAAATGTTGGATGCAGTTGCAATCAGTCTTAATTCATTCTTTATTGCTGCTCTGGTTCTGTGTTATTTGAGCTGGTTTAACTGTTAAAAGCGTTTTGAATGTTCACATGGTCTGCATTAGATTACTGAATAAAAGTAAGTACAATCCACCAAATGTAACTTTCTGAAATGCAAACCACATGAATTTGATTTCTTTGTGGTATAACTTTAATTGGGTTCAGAGGTCTTTCAGACTTACCTATCTATCTGCTCTCTGATGGCCCAATCTGATAAGGCTAATATAAAGAATCTGAGAATGCAATCTGAACTGCTTGCTCTCAGTTACAGTACATGGCTTTCCACTGTATAGTGACAGCACTTTAATCTGGTCCCTTTTGAGATTACAAATTCAGACCCTTTTAGAGCTACAGCCCCCATCAAACGGGAAGTTGCCGGGTGTTCCATCTAGTAATAAAAGCCTTTGCTCATGTGCAATCCTGCAGTCTGTGTGTGTGTGTGTGTGGTGTGCATATACAGAGTGTTTTACATGATCAAATATCATGCAACAAATATCAGTCACACATTGGCATGTTCTCTGTTTGTAATATTCTCATACAGAACTGACTGGAAACAAGAGTTACAGACAAACATGAAATCTGCAATGACAGATTGGTATTCTGGATTACACCTATTTTTGGGTTTCTGCTCTTTAGTCAATACAGGTATTGCCTTAGGAGTGCTGACTCATTATTTGCTCACCCTTTCTCCTCTGTTGTAGTCTCTTATCCCCATCCCCCTTCCGTTCTGGGCGAAACGATAGTATTTCTGCTCATGTCCTGGGTCTGTATCCCTAGTACTAAAAGTAAAGCATATTGAAGAAGGAATTTGCATACTCCTCTGCTACCCTGTGGCCTAGTTATGATGCAGAGCTACATCTGCATGTAAGAACACCTTTGCTACAATTCTGAGTAGAGTGGCTCATGAGATGCACTGGTGGGCTGTATGTGGTTACAGCATGTTCTTTGGCTATCTTTTTTACAGAGTTTTGTGGTGATCTGAAAAATCATTTGAATGGTAGAAGAACTGCAAGTCCTTTTGACTAAGGTTGCTAGTTTTCTGACTTTTGGAATTGAGAATACTTATTTTTAAAGAGCAGTATGAAAAATATTCAAGTTGCTCACAGTTATTTTGGGACTCCTCCATTGCAGAAAGAAAATCTCAATGGAGATATCAATAAATAATTAGTTTATTGTAAAAACTACTGATCAGCTTAAAACCACAATTTGGAATTGTCTAGAAATAGATGGCTCATCAAAATTTGAACTGTTCATGGTTTCTAAAGGCTCATAGATATTAAAGAGAGCTATTTATTTTTTAGAAGTTTTGGACTTGATCTTGCAGTCCTCACTTAGGCAAAAGTTCCCACTGCAGTTAACGGAAGTTTTGTCCAAGTAAACAGATGCATGATCAGGTCCAAAGATATGAGTAATGGTGGGAAAAAAATATTACAGAAAGTCATTCAGTTCAGTAAAAGGAAATTTTACACCTGAGAAAACTGTTTGCTTTTCAAAATAAAAGTTCTACATTTTTGGAAAAGTTCTACATCTTTTATCATAAACCCCAAGAAGTGTCCACGGTGTCCTGGGCTCTCTCATCAAACATTCCTTACTAATAGTGATTTTCTTGCAAGTAATTTCCTGCTGTGTGCACACACATGCGTGCACACACACACACACTTCTACCACTGCACAGCTCTACCATTACACTCACAAGGTTTACAAATAAACATTCTTGGCAGCCTTGTTTTTGGCATTCTATCCACTACAGAACCATGTACCAAAGAAGCCCGTAAACATAGCAGGGGTATCTGTGCTTTCCTGATGAATCATATGCAAGCAGAATATGGCAGGGGCAGGAAAGATATTAATACAACAGTCGCAGATATTATGCACACCTGTTATTGCAGTAAAGGCCTCTTGGCTTTCGATTATTTATGCTGTCTTTGAGGACTGAAAACACATCTCCCTATCTAGTCTGAGGGAACAGTGAACTGACTAAAAACACGTTTTCACCCATTATTCAAACTGAATCTGAAATGAACTTTTTTGAGGTTTGAAAACATTGTTAGCTTTTTTCTTATCTTTTTCCCACCTAATTTTTGGTTCTGTCTGCATTTCTGGTGGGGATTGATATGTTTATGTATTATTTGCATTACAGGAAGTATCTGGGGGGCCCAAACAAACATGTACAAGGAAGGAGCAAATTAAAGACAGTCCCTGCCATAGAAAACTCACTGCCTAGGAGACTGGAAGCACAAGAATTAAATACGAAAACCTATTATTGTGGGTTTTCAAACTCACGTAATACCCATGTAGTTTAAAAACATCTTCAGTAAGCCTCCAAACTTTTCCATTGAATTCACTGGGGTCCCACGGATATCAAGTTTGTTCTATCACGCCTTATGAGAACTTTCAAAGTTTAAGTTTACTCCTCACTACTAGTCACTTAAAAAATTAGAAAGCTAAAATAAAATTAAAATGATCTTATGGTCTTCAAGTTTTTGTTTGGCAAGAGACGATCAGTACCAGAAGTGCACGAGATCTCATCTCTCTATGCTTTCTCTAAATTCTGGAACCGAGGAAAACCAGCAGCCACAGACCCCATGGATTTGATGGATGAGAGAACTCTATCTGACCTCTGAAAAAATGTTGCCTGTTACCCAAGGTATATTGAACAGGTGAAAAATTCTCTAACAACTGTTCTGTGAGGTGCTCTTTAATCTACCCAATGGGGTGAGTTAGCCCCAGTTAGCTTGGCCTTCAGAAAGCAAGCCCAGACTGGAAACTGACACCAACTTTCTCATGGCCACTGGGCTGAACCTTGTTTACTACATTTTAACTCAGTGTCGAACAAATCCTTTGAGTCATAAGTTCCATATCGGAAGAATGGAACTATGAAAGAGCCCAAGGGAAAGCTGGCAACAAGCATGGATTTTCATCTCTGTCATGGAGCCCAGAATTCATACCTCATAATCCCTCGTGGCATCACTTCAGGATGTGTTGTGACACAGACAAGAGAACTCACTAACATCACTTTCCACCAAGAGTGGGTTTTGCAATTGCCCAGCATGCAGTGTGCTGCTTTACTTCATCGCAGCAGAAACGTTATCCTGCTTCTGATACCGATGTCCCCAACAGAGAGCATATAAGAACTCAGGGATATTCTAGCTCCCTTTTTCAGATGGGCCTGGAACCCATGGTTAAAAGGGAAGAAGAAAATAAAATGTGCGACAAGGAAATTTGGAGAAACAAGAAAAGATAAAAAGTTTTCCACAACAGGGTCTTTAGACTCAGTAGTGTATGACCTAGGTCTCATTTTAATAACTTCTAAATCACACATGTTCAGTCCAGGCTGAATTTCAAACCTGTACCATGTAACCTCAGGCCAACAAACTATATGAAACGAGCCCAAATCAAGACTATTAAATGAAATTCTATAGGAAATTGGCTCAATTTTGACCACATTCTTTATGCATTTAAATCTGTGATTCATTTCTTAAAATTTTATATAATTATGTTAAATATAATGGCTTGTTTAATTTAACAAAAAACATTTTTAAACTTCTAAAGAATCTTGCTATCTTTGACCCATTCATCTGATGCTCATTAACACCTCCCAAAACTTTGCACTGAGTGATTCACTTTAATAATCTCTGGAGGAAGTTGAACATATCCAAAGAGGAAATTCTTTCAGGGACACTAAGCCCGCAGTTCGTATCTCCACTGTACAAAATGGAGAATTTAGAACACATGCCTGACCCAGGGCATGCAGTGCTGTGCAAGTTTTCCATTCACAGCTCTGCCAATATCCCTCTGTATTTTACCGTACCATTCAAATCTCCAACCTCTCTTCAGTAGAAACTGCCAATCATTATAAATGCCAAAACTGGTGGTATTTTTGTGCTGTGGACAAATATCCCCTGGGTACATGACTGAGAACATCAAGCTCCCCTTCATTAGCAAACGTAACCAGAATCTAAATTATTGTCTAAATTATTGTCATGCTATGGTTTTATACTACCACTTTTAGTAACTGCACTTGATTACAGTTTGCATTTGACAGAAACTAAAAAAATAAAAAATAAAAACATTCTATAGATTGTCCAAGATCTATAACATCCACTGGACTTTATTTATCACAACAAAGAAAAACATTGTCTTTTAATATTAACCTGAGTCTCTTCCTTATCAATACAACATGCTGTTTCCTTTCCTTATGGGAGTTGTGTGTGCATGTCAAAGGGAGAATCCACGGAGTTTAACATCAGCATTGAATGGAAACAAATAATATCCATATATTAGTCACCAAAAAAGCTCTATATCTTCAGTGGGCTTTGTTATTTCCCCATGGCCCCAGCACTGATATGACTTTCATTCACATGAGATTCTATGCAGAAATGCATGTTTAATTGATTTCTGAATACTTTCAAACACTATATTGTACATTGCAATCAAACCAGTATATTGTATACTGTAATTGAACCAATTTTATCTTGGTTGGAGGTAAAAAAATTCAGTTAATAATTACATAATTATTACAATTTGATGCATATTGCAAAAAATATTCACTACCAAACAGTTTGATGGTTTTGTGTCCCTTTTGTGTTACCTTATTGCACATATTATAAATAAACACATTTATTAGCTCCAGAAAGTTCACAGAAACAGGGACTTCCAAGTGAATTCTAGAGAATCTTCACAGAAAGAAAATTATGAATTCACAAACAAAAATAGTAACACCAGAAACCCTGATTCTGGGCTTCATCCTGCACCCTCTGATGTCAAGGAAAGTGTGGCCATTGACTTTAGTGAGTGCAAGATCAGGTCCTCTAACAACTACAGCATTCTCAAAGAGCTGCTCCCAACAATTTACAGAACAAGATCATTCAATGAAATAATCTGGTTCAACAAATTCGAAATCATAAGCCGTTTGGGGAAATATGAAAAGAGAAACACTGGCTACAGACATCAAATAAACCATTTACTGTCAGCCCTAATAATAGCACAGACGTGAGAAACCCAAAGCAGGCTATCGAACCTTCAAGTATGGAACTGTTTGATGTTAACTCTATTATTTCTACCTAGTCAGAAAAAAACTGGAGCTGAAATGCGAGAAAGGGAAAGTACAGAGATATAGGCAGGGAAGAGAAAAAAATAAAGCAATGTGCACAACTTTTTAGGAAAATTAATTTGATTTCATATATTCATGTTCTTTATTGCATTTTCCTGACAGATATTCTACACCTCAGTTATTTTGAGGGAAAGAAGTGGGCTGGCTATTTTGAGCCCTCAAATTTATATTATTGGCTGTTTGGGATGCTATGGTTAAATACCCAGAGAAAGAAAGAGAAAATAACCTAAGTTTCCCCAGGACACGCACACAACTCTCCAGCGGCTAACAGCCAAGTGGAAACACACTTCTTAACTTAGTTGGAGAACTGTCTACTGAAAACATTTCAAAGGCCTGCTAAATATGTATGGACCTTATCACAGCACTTCACTTGCACCAGAGAAAGTTGGTAATAGATTTCTCCCTTTGTTTTTCTCCAATATAAATCAGGAACTATATGCCCTGGCAGAGTTCTATTGTGTTCATATGAGTAAGATTCTGTGACAGCAGGATCAGGATCTAAAGGTAGTGATTGTTCCAAAAAAACAGTCACATTGGCCCCCTTCCGAAGTCAGTTTTCTCTGACAGGCACCGTCTCCCCATCCATCAAGAATGCACACATGTATCACTGTCAGGTTTTACCTAATAGCCAGTATCATATTAAGGCAGTTTAAAATAATAACCATTCATGTGGAACTTTGACAAAAGTTTCCTGAAAATTTAGATACAATAAAACTATTTGTTCTCTATCACCAATAGTTATTTGATTTTAAAAAAATATATTTATCTGATGTATTTATCTTAGATAAATCTATGCTAACTCATACCTACTAAGTGGTGCTTTGCAAAATGCATACTTAATTTATCCATAAATATCATATCAAACTTTTCTTAATATGGGGCCACACTATGTGACTGTTTTTAAGCAGAACACTTCATTTAAATTAACAGGGAGTGCTATTTATTCACAGATTCCAAGACCAGAAGGGACCATTGTGATCATCTAGTCTGACCACTTCTATAACACAGGCCAAAGAACTTCCACCAAATAATTCCTAGAGCAGATGGTAAAATATGACCCATAAATGTTCCTAGACCCACCTTTTCCTAGACCCTCTCACTGAGCAATCATCACTGTTTTTCAGTCACATCAACAGGTAGAAAATAACCATTAAGGCTTTACTGAATGAAACATATAGCCTTTGCAAAATTCTTTAAGATCTACTGATGAAAGAAGTAAGTATTTTTACTCACTACAGCAATACCAAATCTGATTCTTCTCTTGGAAAAACAGACCAGTCTATAACTTTTTACTGAGTAGCAAGAAAGTAATCGGGGTTCTTCAGAATATATAAATCTCTTCTCTGCTTTGTACTCATTCACTTCTACTAGCAAGTCACCACAACCACACATTTTATCATTTCTTTGAAATTATATGGGGTGAGGCATGTTTGCTCTCCAGAACCTGCAAATGAATTCACTTTTGCTGCAGAAGGCAGAGCAGACATACATCACCAGACAAAAAGAAAGGTCTATGTTGTTTGATTTAGAGTTTTACTGCAGATTAGGTACGAATCAAAAGGGGCTGACACTTGGATAAATCACATATTGGGATCAGCATTAGAGCATGTTAAATGGAAGCCTGTGTGATAAAGACCAGAGCTGTGCACTTCAGCTGTGCAAAAATCTAATGATCTTTCCTGGTCTAGGAAAAACTTGACCTGTTGTAACAACCCCACCGTGACTTCAAGATGCTTTTTCACCCGAAAGTGATTTCACATCTGTTTTAGTTCAAAGAAGAGTGTAAATCTATGACTATAACTTTTGAAGACACCTTTAGAAAAGATTTGTACAATATATATATCTACTGAATGTATATAAGAGATACAGATTGTCAGAGTTAAGTAAATCTGTATTTCCTGACTATCAAGTGTATCATCTACATTATAACTATTACTGAGATGTGAGAATTAATCAATTCTATGAGGTATCAATAGTTTTTGTGGACATAGTAACAGGTCCAGTATACTATAACAACATCACATTTTTGTTGATTGGCAGGACAAGTATTCTAAAGAGGCAACCTAAGACTCCCCTCTCCGCAGACAGATTGAGACTAAGCCTAGGAATGCCAACCAAGCCTGAAACAGAAAGCATAATGTACAGAAAAAAGGAGGAAGAATATCAGCTGAAGGTTGGGAAATGTACAGCATCGCTATCACACACACACACAAACACAAAAAAAGGACATAAAAACTCAAGGGATTAAAAAACGTACAAGGGAGATTTCTGCCAAAATGGAAAGAGCTTCCTTCCAGTAAGAAAAAACAACAATAAAAAGCATTGCTATAAATCCACACAACAGCTTAGGGGCCACGTTTTTAAATGAGAAATTAATGACTCATTCCAAATTAACAGAGGCATTTTCAATGAGAGAGAGTATTCATTAGTAAATCTAACCCACATGATTATACACACACACACACACTCTTACACTTCAGTACAGGGGTTAATTTCAAAAGTCAGAGCAGAAGTGTACAGAGCTGTCGCCATTCCTAGTTGACAGGCTATTTATTATAAAGCTACTGATCCTCCAGTCACTCCTCTGAAGGTCATCTTAATATACCTCATTGCCCAGAATCTCCCTGGGGGCCTTATAGTAAGAAGCAAATATTGGGGCGGTAAGGGAGTATATGGTTTGGGATGTGTTTGAGATGTTATTAACCCTACTGTACACTGGCTGAGGCACTGGTGGTGTTTCTTGTCCTTCCTGGCTCAGCAGTGTCAGACAGCTCTCGGAGGATTTAAGTCAGCAGCTCATGAACATTTTCAGCGCAAACAACCTGGAGAGGTAGTACTAGGAGACAGAGGGAGGAGTTCTCAAGCATATGTTGTATAGGTGTGTATGCAGATCTTGGTAAGCACCAACCCGCTATAGGGGAGAGGAGCTGGAGGAGGGATGTGGAGCGGGGGGTGGAAGGGAAGAGGAAAAGGCTGGAAAGAATGTTGTGTCATGCTATATTTCACACCCACCCACAATACTATACTTGCTTATTAAAATTATTTTATGGGCAAAACCTTTTTCTATGAATGCTTCATTTGCAGTCATTTCACCTGAGTGTCATGGAGGCGTATGGCTCTGCTCATAGCATTGTGATGGGATTCCATCTCAAGCCTGCTCGGTAACAGTGATATGAACTAATGACAGAAAAGTGGGGAGTCCTTATCTCAGGCAACTCAGGGTTACTGGACCAAGACTACAGCCGGGAAGGATGAGGCAGTCTCCCAAAGCTTGGAGGCATGGATGGGGACATAGATGGTCTCCTAACCTGCTGTGCTCCCCTATAAACCTATTAGACACTATATCCCTCTGTGTGGCCACTAACTCTCCATGCCCCACATCATGGAGCTGTCCTCCCTCAGGAGAAAGAGGGTGAGCATGGAAGTAGGAGGAGAAGGTGGGAAAGAGCGACATTGGCAGCCATGAGAGTGAGTGGAGATGTGGGGGACAGTGGAATGCGTGGAGGGATCTTGGGGCAGATGTACCGGTGCTGTGTGGGAGGGCAGCTGGGTGGCTTGAATGGCAACCCTGCTTTTGGCACCTTGGCTCTCAAGCACACAGAGGCACCTGCACCATGAGGAGATGTTGCTTTGTCAATGGCTCCTCATCAATATCTCAGTGTGTCAGGGAGCCTATTTAAGAGCCAATGGCTCAAGGGACTGTGCAGCCCCAAGGCTCCCAATCAGCTTTTAGCTAAGTCTTGGCCACCTCTCAGCTTGACTCTTGAAAACGTCCCATCTCTCCCCTTTCTTCCTGCATCTCTCCCCTTCCTCTCTGCCTCTGCAACCCATAACGGCCGATAAAACAATTTTCCTTGACAACTACTGATTATTTCACTCCCTTTTTAATCCCCTTCATTAGGCTCCTCTCACCTTGTCACATTCTAGCTTCTCATCCTCACCTTCAGGGATCTGCTTCTCCCAATCCACATTCCAAAAACCCTCTTGAATTCCTTCTCCCACTCTCTCTGGTTCATGCTCTTCCATTCTACCAGATATTGTGCTAAATGGCCAGTTTGTCTTCATAGAAAATGTCTGTTTTGAAATGTTCCTCTGATAATATGGTATATTATACAGACCATGCTGTCTGTCATTTTAGACTCTAAGCTCATTGCTATCTGAGTCTCCCTCTACGTTTAGTAAAGTGCTAAGCACACTGTTGGTTCTCAGTATATAATAACACCGAATCCTCTCTTTTTGTTCCATTTTGGCTACAGAGTTGTACCAGTGGATCTGCTACAGATACAGTGTGCACCAGTTATGTCTCCCACTCAAAAAAAGAAGCATACATTTTCTAGGACGGCTGTAGCCATCTATTAAATGGACTGTTAACTACTATGGAAAAAGCTGTCTTACACTAGCGAAAGAAGTCCACATATAAAGCACCGAGAATATCATGTTGTCAGTAACTTGCCTTATCATTATTTTCCCATTCCTCGGTTAAGATACTGTTACGGAAGTGTATGAATTGCATGGATTGCATGACATATAGTTATAATAAAATGACAAACTCAGCCACTGTACATTCTAATACAAGTCTCATATCTGGAGTAGGGTGCTGATTCAGCTTATCTGCCTTTCATACCTTTGACGAATGTTGGTTGTATATCATTTTTCTCCCCTCACTGGGTATGCCTTACTGTTTTGACACTGTGCAGCTAATCTCCAAACAATGTGCTATTAATCAACCAAAGACACCCTTCACTGTTAAGTGTTCCTCGACTGATTTTCTTTAGCACAAGTAGTTACTAGTTACAGGACTCCTCCCATGTTATTTTTTCCCCTTGGGTAAGGACTGCCTAACCACATAAATACTACCTGGGATGTTTATACCTGCCTGCCAGCTTGTTGCAATAATAATACTGCTGCGTGTTCTCAACTGTGTATATGATGGGTAAGTATTAACCGATGCCCTGCATTTTTTTAAAGTTATTACTCTTCATGTTCCTCCCCTCTTCTGATTGATTTGGCTCCCGCAGTGTCTGTTGAGTAGTAGCATCTATTTAATATCTGAAACAACGTGTATATATTGTCTCAGTAAGCCTTTCTTAACTATTCTCATCCTGTCATGTTTTCCATGCCTTGTGTCAATATCTCATTTTATTTGCAAGCCTTCAGAGCCAGAGCATGGGACAGAAGTGGGAGGGAGAGGAGAGGAAGGAGGACAAACACCCAGTCAAGAATCCCAGCTGTTGTGAACACGCCCACTTCTCACAAGGAAACAAAATGTGCATGGGCACAGGTGGGTTCCAGCCTCTCTTGCTGGAGCAGAGCCCAAGTGCAGGGTCTGAAGGCAGACTTTCATTGCTGTTTGCTGTTTTTGTTGGACTCTGGCCATTGAAAACAAATGCAGGTGGCTTGGCCATATTTTGACACTTAAGTATCTGTGGTTGCGATAAAAATCAGAATATTGCTACAAGATGGTTCTATATAACCTTTGGGGCCTGCTCCTGCTCCCACTGAAGCCAAAGGAATTTTATTCACTTGCTCTCTGTAACTGTTCATGTTCATTAAGAGGCACATTCTCTGGAGCAATTCATGTTTAAGCTAAGTACACACTTTCACTTTGAGGGAAGGAGGCAGCAAACTTTCCTAAAGTTTTGCATACATATGGGCCCAAACCAAAGCCCAAGATCCGAACACATCTGAATTTGGGGTGTTCAAAACCTGCACCAGGATCTTGATCTAAATTTTTTTTTAAAGGCCCAAACCAAAACCACCAAACTTTGGTCTGTTTGTAATTATGTTTCTAGTTATAGACCATCTCCTGTCTTTATCATCAGTTGCCTAATATTGAAACCACTGGCTGGTCTGTATTCCATCAAGATAAGTCCTGATGACAATCCTTACCATATTTAGAACTGATAAAATTAAGATAATGGAACGGACAAGATAGATTCTTTGAATAAATGCAGCAGGCCCCACAGGGAAAAGTCTAAACCCACAAGGGTGCTCAAAATTTTGGGAAACAGATGACATTCAAAATGCAGCAAGTATCCCATGGACATGCCAGGACAAAACAAAACCACCTTCAATCAGGGGAGAATGGAGTATTTTGGAGGTTGTGTCACAGGCCTCATTCACACAGAGGAGATGCTAACAAATGTCTCTCAATACAGCATCTTTAGACATGGCCTTCGGCACTCATATATCAATCACATGACACAATGGTGGGTGGTGGGAATATGGTTGGCAGGGACCTATTAGCTAGTGATTTCCTCTGGAACACCCCAGCGGAAGATGGTCTTTACCATCACATATTGGTGTATATAGGAGAGAGGGCAGCTGAAGACCTGGCCAAAATGGGAAGATCAGAAATTCAGATTGGAATGACAATGGTTAAGGATACTGACCTCCTATCAGTTTATTAGCTGAAATACACAGTCAAGAGATGAAATATCCTCTCATTGATATCAAAGTATTTCAGAAAATAACATCGGATATCTTGAGACTGCGAATGAGGCACATTGCAGGAATGAAAATCAGTAGAGATCGGACCAAGCTATATCCATTCTGCAAGATGTATTGAGAGCAGGCTTTAACATCTGCCCATGATTTTCAAAGTAGTATTGTAAAGAAAATGAAGGTTTTTTGATTGGACACCTAGTATCAAACTAGGGCTGTCAAGTGATTAAAAAAATTAATTGCACGATTAATCGCATTGTTAAACAATAATAGAATATCATTTATTTAAATATTTTTGGATGTTTTCTACATTTTCAAATATAGTTGATTTCAATTACAACACAGCATACAGTGCATAATGCTTATATTTATTTTTGATTACAAGTATTTGCACTGTAAAAAACAAAAAAGAAATAGTAATTTTCAGTTCACCTAATACAAGTACCATAGTGCAATCTCTTTATCATGAAAGTTCAACTTACAAATGTAGAATTATGTTAAAAAAAACTGCACTTAAAAACAAAAATGTTAAATTTTAGAGACTGCAAGTCTACTCAGTCCTACTTCTAGTTGAGCCAATTGCTCAGACTAACAAGTTCATTTATATTTGCAGGAGATAATCCTGCTCACTTTTTGTTTTGAATATAACCTGAAAGTGAAAATGGGCATTTTCATGGCACTGTGATAGCCAGTGTCACAAGATATTTACATGCCAGATGTGCTAAAGAGTCATATGTCCCTTCATGCTTCAATCACCATTCCAGAGGACATGCGTCCATGCTGATGACGGGTTCTGCTCGATAATGATACAAAGCAGTGTAGACTAATGCATGTTCATTTTCATTATCTGAGTCAATTGCCATCAACCGAAGGTTGATTTTCTTTTTTGGTGGTTTGGGTTTTGTAGTTTTTGCATCAGAGTGTTGCTCTTTTAAGACTTCTGAAAGCATGCTCCACACCCTGCCCTTCTTAGATTTTGGACGGCATTTCAGATTCTTAAACCTTGCGTTGAGTGCCGTAACTATCTTTAGAAATCTCACATTGGTACCTTCTTTGCACTTTGTGAAATCTGCAGTGAAAGTGTTCTTAAAATAAACATGTGCTGGGTCATCATCTGCGACTGCTGTAACATGAAATATATAGCAGAATATGGCTAAAACAGAGCAGGGGGCATCCAATTCTATCCCAAGGAGTTCAATCAGAAATTTCATTAGCACATTATTTTTTTAATGAACGTTATCAGCGTGGAAGCATGTCCTCTGGAATGGTGGCCGAAGCATGAAGGGGCATATGAATGTTTAGCAGATCTGGCACGTAAATATCTTGCAATGCCAGCTATAGAAGTGTCAAGTAAATGCCTGTTCTCACTTTCTGGCAACATTGTAAATAAGAAGAGAGCAACATTATTTCCAGTAAATGTAAACAGACTTGTTTGTCTTTGCAGTTGACTGAACTAGAAGTAGGACTGAGTGGACTGGTAAGTTCTAAAATTTTACATTGTTTTGTTTTTTGAGCGCAGTTATGTAACAAAAAAATCTACATTTGTAAGTTGCAATTTTCACAACAAAGAGATTGCACTATAGTACTTATATGAGGTGAATTCAAAAATGCTATTTCTTTTGTTTATCATTTTTACAGTGCAAATATTTGTAATAAAAATAATATACACTTTGCATTTGTGTTGTAATTGTAATTAATATATATGAAAATGTAGAAAAACATCCAAAAAATTAATAAATTTCAATTGGTATTCTATTATTTAACATGCGATTAAAACGGCAATTAAGCACAATTAATTTTTTTAACCACGATTAATTTTTTTCGTTAATAACATGAGTTAACTGTGATTAATTGAGAACCCTAATCAAACCCTTACAAAGGATCCTTAATGAGTTGAAAAATTCATTCTCAAACTTCATGCCTGATATGACTATCTAAGGACAAAACAACAAAAGAACAGCAACAACTTGACAGAAATAAGTATCGGTCATCACATAAGGTCCCTCAATGCGGACACTAGCAACTGATGAGGAAACAGGTCCTTTTAGCCTACATTTCTAAGGCCGATCAAATGGAAGCTGAATCCCAAATGTTACAAACTGATAATCTGATTGACAGGATCTTGCAAAACCACATGTAATTCTTGGTGATTGTACTTAAAAAGTTGCTTGGAAGCCAAGTGCAGACCAATATGAAACACGATCGCTGAGCATTAAAAATTCTTTTTCAAACTGGGAGTCATAAATTACTCCTAGATACATTAAGGTAGAAACTGAATGGATAGCTTATTCATACTTAACACAAAGTAACTAATTGTTTTGTTTCTTAAAACACACGCAAAAAAAAGAATTTATGATCTGCAAACCTTTCCCACTGAGAGGCAGATTCCCTGAAAATACGCAAACTATTTAGAGAATGGGAAATTGACAAGGAGGTGCTCTCAGCTAGGGAGATGCAGGTAGAAGATATTTAAATTCTACAACATCATTTGTGACTATGAGAGCTAATATTAGTATATACTAAATACTGGTAATGTACAATCTATTGAATATATGTGGGCACATTTACATAGTTTATTTGCCTAAAACAGATACCTTAAAACATTTATTGTAAACTCCGGAATAGCAGTAAGAGAGCTTTGAGTGGAGTGGGTGTAGGGGTAGGAATTGAAACTCTCTTCCCCATGGTGTAGCTAGGGTGTGGGACTCCTCTGGAGCAGATTGCCTAAGATTTCCACCACCACAGTCCTGTTTGGGGCAAATGGATCTATATTGTTTGAAGACCCTCTAGCCACATCCTGCCAGCCCACAAACTGCCCTCTCCAATCCCACAGGCAGAGTCACACTAGAGCACTGCTGTGCAGTACAACTTAGCATGCTAAGTCCCCTTCTGGGACTCCCCAAACCCTGTAGAGTGAAACTGTACATTGTGACTGCATCTGGGGCCTTGTCTGCCAGGATTTCACCCTAAAATTTTACTTTTGAGAATCTGCAGGCAGATCAACAATTACTTGAACCACAATTTGGGCCAGTGATCATCTTCATGTATGTGGACTGTGCCAAGCATATAATAAGCATTATCAAACTATAAAAGATAAACAACAATAATTTCTCTCTAATGCTGTTTCATTCTCTGGAACCCCCAGTGGCTTAAATTTTTATAGCTGTTTATCCCTGTTTTCATATGTTGCACAAGTACACAGGCCCAAGTTTTCAGACTTGTATGTGCAAAACTGTGCACAGAATTGGCATATACAATGTTGATATGTTTACAAATAGATAGTCTTTTTATCTTAAGTTATGGTGACTTCATGTGCAATTCAAGTAAATTTTGTGGATATATTGCATACATTTTTGTGCATGCAGTTCTGAAAATTTAGGCACAGACAACACAAAGTTTATGTAAACAGAATAACTGTTCATGGTATGAATATAGTCAGCAAAAGACCTTACAAATCACAGTTACATGGGAATAAATATTGGTCTATCATTTAAATTTGGAACCATTTCAAATAGGTCTTCAGTGCCAAAACTCCAGTTACCTTAATATTTCCTAAAATGTCTTTGTACTTTGTCTCCTGGAAGTCTTCAAATAAAAACAGCGCTCAAAACAGAGAGGACCAGATCCTGCAAGGTGTTCAGTACTCTTGCCACGTGCTGAGCACCTTCTTTTCCCAGCTGAGTAAATGAAAAGCAAGGGCACTCAGCACTTGGAAGGATGGTCCATAAATGTCATCTGTCTTCCTTCTTCCCAACAGAGTTTTAAAAGCAGTTTTGAACTCGGAATTTAACAACACAGAAACAAAAACTGGAGGGAAAGAAGTGGAAATCTATCCAAATACAACAATCTAGTATTATGGAACCAAAGACACTGTCTTTAAAATAGTGTCATGAACTGTGGCTGTTTTTCCACATGCCATACATCACATATTACAGGGTGATGGGATCAACACATGTTTATGTATACCCCTTAAGTATCCAGAGCGAAACATATGGGCCAATGCCACAACCGCCAGGGAGAAAAAAATCGAAACAAAGGGAACGAACATACCCAATCTGTCGGTTTGTGGAAGGTGCTTGTGTTATGACCGAGCTGGACTGTGGAGATGGCATGGCTTGTTGAATCACAACGCTGGTGTCGTGGTTTGGCATCCTAGTATTCGTGAGCTGGTGGGTTCCAGGTCCTGCCATTGCTCCTCCAACTGTGTTATGCATCGAGATATTCTGTGAAAGGCAGAGAAATAGGGGAGAGAAAATGAACATTTTATTTTGTTTCCATGCACCATACGCCTAAAATTAGGAATCTGGAAGTGTCAACAAAAAATGAAAAGTTGCTGGCTCCTGGCATACCTCCAGTCAATATATTTTCCTCTAACAACTACAAAGAAATGAAAAATATCTATTTACCTTTACAGGACAATACAAATGGAAAACACCTGGAAGTTGACTAATCACTCTTCTGTGGTTCTGACTCGTGATTTATAATGGGGATGTGTAGCATATATTCCTCTGACTGAATAAGATATATATTTTTCCTTTGAAAATTATTTTCGCGGTGAGTGCATGGCGCTTTGATTTACTATTCTGGCTGTTCACCGAAAACTAGACATGCTTAGAATGACAAGTGAATCAAGCTTTATGGTCTTAGAGTAACAAACCGTACATGAAAGCCATTTCTTCTAGATGCAGTCAGTGTCCTACAGCAATAATGTCCTAGAGCCCAGCAAGGTTGGTGAATAAAAATAACTTTATGTGAGCCCTTTCTACCACCAATCTATGGATTGTTTTGCAAGAGAATGAGCAGTAGCCTATCGCTAATAGGGGGGTCACCACACTATGTAGCTTATGTAAGCTGAGTTCATTGCACACCCCAGGGGCCCCCTGCTTCCCACTATTCCACTCCCCACAATCTCTCTGTGAGCCATCCTCCCATTTTTTCAGGGACTCCATGCAATCCCTCCAATATCTCCCTTGCCAAGGGCTGTGTGTGCCCTCACTGTCACCTTCCCCCTCCATGCCAGGGGTTCTGTATAGCTCCTCTCTCCCCATTTCAAGGCCTCCTTCATTCTCTTCCTCAGAGACAGAGAGAGGGGTTTCCTCTATGGCTTATGAAGTGAATGAGGTAACACATGGTATTTTTCATGCTGTATCTATCACTCTCCATCTTGCCCAGATTTCTGAACCCTGACTGCACAATTTGACAGGAATCCAGAGAGACATCAGGCCACCTAGCCTGAATTCTAAACTGTATTCATTTCAGGTCTCATCCCAATCCCACTGAAGTAAATGGAAAGCCACACATTCACTCAATAGGCTTCTGATCAAGACAAGAGCCAAATGGATTTCTTGTGTCTATTAGAGACCTAACACAAATCCCTGTTCCCTTTGTGGAGTTTGACAAATATTTTGCTCGTTGTAGAGAGGTCTGGTGCTCTACAGAGAGGCACGGCATTCTTACCCTGTGGATCTAAGTAGGAGCCACAGAGAAAATAAACATAATCCACACAGTATGAGGTCTTCTGTCATGCCACACAGCCTCTTCTTATCATTGGCAGCATGACTTCTCTCCCTGCACATACTTCCTGTCCAGAAGGGGCTACTTTCATGAAGCAGCACCATATATCCCCACACAGATCTCTGAGGTTCAGTCAACCTCTGCTCGCTAGACTGCTGCCACTGATCTGTGAAGCTGCCTGCTCCCCACAAGTGCTGCTAGTGGTCTGGTGAGGTTGTCACAGGTAACCTGTCTTGACACCACCAGTTGATAGCCACTCTGGCCCTGCAGTGATCTGTCCCCTTCTGTGACTTAGGCCTCAGGTTGGCCACAAGGTGTGTCCAACCCTTCTGGGGCATGTAGAGCCCAAAAAACGATAGTTCCATTGCCCACTAGGGGCACCCAGTCAAAGTCCCAGAGTCAGAACTCTCTGGGATATGGGGCCTCTGTAGTCCTGACTCTTTAGTATCTGGAATTGGCTTTTGGCCTCCAGCCCCATCACAGGGTGAGCAGGGGAACTCAGGCCCACCCTCTCCTCTGGTTTCCAATCCATGGCCCAAAGATAGGTGGCTGAGTCCTGCTCCCTGGGGTGATATGCAACTGCCTCCCTAGATCACTTCCTACCAGCCTCCCCACGAAAGAGGGAAAAGCAAACATGTAAACAAAACAAATCAACGAAGTTTCCACCCTTGCAAATGCCCAAGATCCTTTTTCCTCAGCAAGTTGGGTAGACTCTCAAGAGGCAAGGGCCCCGGCAGCTGGGACATCCACAGTGACCCTTTTGCAGAGCTTCTCACCTCCATCAGCTGCCCACAGGTGAACTCCTTTTAAGCTCTTCCTCCAGCCTGGGTATGCACTGCAAGTGTGGCAGGGCAGAGTTGCTGGGATTCAGAGCAGGGGGAAGAGCAATGGAGATGCTTTCTCTTCCATGCTTCTACCCCACTTTTGCCCATTCCACCCATGTAGGTCATTGGGATGTATATTTTGGGAACCCATAATATGCAATAGGAAACAGGCCAACAAGCCAAAGAGTTCAAAGAATTCTAAGAGCTCACTGCAGGACTGGGGTCAGAATCACTATAGCCTTTAAGAGTTTCTGTTCCTTTATTCAACGTTTTCATTTTCTTCTACTTGTCTCACACTCTCCCTGAGATACTGATGGTTTGAGTTACAATGCGTATGACAAGCCTTGATTGCACACTAGATATTATGACTATAATTGTTAGCCTACAAGCATAAACTTGTGATGCAGTCTGAAAATTATAATTATTTAAAATAAATATCTCATATTGTCAGTGGGGTGTCAAAGATAGGCAAAATGCATGAGCGATGAAAAACTAAAATACCTGCTGGAACATCCAATGAATTAATCCCTGTGAGTAATGCAGGTGCTGTCATCAGGTGTGATCTGTACCTAGGTACCAACTCTCAGAAAAGAAAGCCTGAGATTTCCCAATGAAATGTTAAACTTGCCATAACTTACATTTACAAGTAGAGAGTTTTGCAACCTAAGAATTATTTGTGTTTGTATGATAGTTATGAATTTACAGAGCAGTCAAAAAGTGTTTGCATCAGATCTGAGCCCTGAACCAGATCCAAAATAGATCTGAACTCCTCCAAAAAATTTTTTTAATAGGTTTCATTTAAATGCAGACTCTATTTTGAGGGAGTGCAAGCCCTCACAGCAAGGGAAAAAATTCTAACAGCAGCAATGAGTAAAGCAGAGAAACCCCAAATTATATTATTATTTGGTTGTGTTGGTCTCCAGTTACATTTTCTTTTCAGAAATATGACATGCTTTTCAATCAGTACGGCCAGAGGATCATGCCTGTATCACTGCCACCACATTTCTGAAAGAAGATAGATGAGTGGATGAGACTCCTTTCTGAACCCATCAGCCCTAGAGCTGTGCAAATTTTCAAGATTTAAAAAATCTTCCCATTTCACATTGGGACGAAACTGAGACCTTTGATGAATTTTTTTGACATAAAAAACAGGGAAAGAGACCACCCAGCATAGCCAATAGCCTAGAGGCTAAGGCACTCACCTGAGATGTGGGAGACCTAACAAATGGGCTATTGGCTGTTTGGGTCCTTCACTCACATCAGTAATTCCATCCTTCTTGTGAGAAACCTTTCCCAATGAAAAACTGTTTTATCAATAATTTCCCAATCAGCTCTAATTGGCACTATTCCAGACCATCCAGTAGAGGACATTTTTGAACTATGTTATTATTAATCATTGTATTATACATGTGCGTTCCCAACAGGAATGGGACCTGGGCACTGGAGAGATGCAGAAAAAGGCTGTCTCTGTCCTGAAGAGCTATGTGAGGATTTATTTTCTCCAGGGGCTAAATACAGTGTCTCCGTCAAAGACTCCAGTCACTTCTCAATAAAGAGGAGACAGACTAGGACTGGGAACAGAAAAAACTCAGTCACCCTTCTTCCCTGGGTAATAGTGCAAAGCCTTTCCAGTAGGCCCATGGCCAAGGTGTGCTCCATTGAGTATTTAATATTATTTAGCCTTTAAGTATATTGCCTGATCTATAGGTTATATATAAACTTGATGCACAAGGAAACATATAAATATAACTTCCTTTAAAGCTAATAGGAATTCTGTGTCCCCTACAAGAGGATGATAGACCACTGAGTCAGACTGATTTGAGGCTAAATACAGGGTTCTCCCTTTCTTACATTTCCAAGAGACATTCCACAAATCCCCAAGAGACACTTTTTTCCCATGTTCAGTGGTTTGTCTGATAGATAACTCTTTTCTTCTAGAGGCAGTAGTCTCTAGGGGTCTCTCTTCCATGGTCTAATGGACATATCACATTCCAAACACCGCTAGTGGACATCCTAGTGATAATTAAAGCAGAGAAACAAGCAATTCAGCAGTCACAAGAGATAAACAACCCTTTCCTTTCTTAATAGTACCTCCTCTGGTGAGACTGCCAATAGGCAGCCAACTGATATCATTTGCAATAAAGATACCCATCCATTAGCACTCAGAACACCAGGGTTGACCTTACCATGAGGTGAACTTAGGCAGTCACCTCAGGTGCCAAACTGTGGGGGAAGGGAGAACACCACGAGGACCCAGAGCGTAGAAAATTGTTTGTGCTGTTGGTGCATATGTATCCTCTCAGCTCTAGACGCACAGAGATGGTGGGGTGCTGTGCTGGAGGAAGGAGGGCACAAGAGACATAACAGGCAGTGAGGAGAAAAGGTGAGAGAGAATAAGAGGAAGCAGCAGGAGCTGCAGGGAGAGAGAGGAGGAGGAGCCTCTTATGCACCTCTCTGTCACCCCCAGGAGCCTGGACTGATTAAGACCATCTTCTCAGAGAGCTTCTTGTTTTCTGCTGCTTCCCTGAAGCCACTTCAGGAAAACAATCAACTGAAGTAGTAGGAGCCAGTTAGGCCCTTAAGACACTGATCTCTTCCCTCACTCAGGCCCTGCTACCAGCCTGCTTATTTGTCACCTTCAATTGAGTTTGAGAGTCACTATAGCTGGCACAGAACTGCAGTCATGAGTGAAAGAAAAAAACGCCCCTTTGGGGCAGCATTCAGAAAAAGAAAGAAAGCAAAGGAAGCTTTTCTATCTAAGCAGGAAGGAGCTCTCCTGAGATACATAGACACAAATGTTCACAGTGAGCCTTCCAGACTCAGTGAGGATGTCAGTGGTGAGGAGATGACTGATCTTGCAGTTAGTCAGAGTGCAGGTGACCTGGCAGCTACTGCAGCACCCATATCTCCATCTCAAATGGATGAAACCAATCACATTCCAGAAGAAAAGTGTAGATCAGAGAAGAGTGTGATGGAACTGCAAGGAACAGCTGCTGTTGAGTTTAGTTCCTTAAGTCTAGATGATCCAGGACTGTGGACCCACTTGAGCAGTAGCCTGAGGGACTTCCTTGTACTGCATGGGCCACAGCAAGTGAAAAACTTCCTGTTCCCCAAAGACAAAGAAAATAGAAGTTTCCATCCAACATATTATTCGTGTGAAATCTTCAATGGTGACAAAGTGGAGAGGCAATGGCTTAGATACCAAAAAACCCAGAATGCTGCATACTGTTTTTGTTGCAAACTCTTCCAGTCTAATGTTCCAGACACACTGGTTTCTACGGGACAAAGGACTGGACAAATCTGGCTAGAAATCTGGCATGTCATGAGAAGGCAACAAATCACCAGAGAGCATTCCATAGGTGGAAAGAGCTTGAGATGAGACTAAGGTTAAAAGCCACCATAGATGATCAGCATCTATCAGATAGAAGATTGCAACAGAGTCTCTTTACTGGCAAAATGTTCTGAAAAGGCTCATTGCCATTGTGAGAATGCTTGCTACCCAAAACCTAGCACTGTGTGGCACTTCACATCAGCTGTATGTGCCAAACAATGGAAACTTCCTTAAAATTGTGGAGCTGATGGCTGAATTTGATGCTGTACTCCAGGCGCATCTAAAAAGAATCACCACCCAAGAAATGTACACACACCATTACTTTGGAAAACCAATTCAAAATGAGATCACACAGTTACTGGCAACAAAAGTCAAACAGAAGATTGTGGCAGATCCGAAGCCAGCAAGATACTACTCTGTTATTCTGCACTGCACACCTGGCATCAGCCATACAGAACAAATGACTTTAATGGTGCCTTTTGTAACAACAACAGAACTTAGTGAAAATGGCCCTGCAATGGTGACTGCCAGAGAGCATTTTCTAGAATTTTTTGACATTGATGATAATATAGGAGCTGAGATGAAAAATGTGCTTCTTACAAAGCTGGAAGATACGGGAATTGCCATAGCTGACATAAGAGGTCAGGGCTACAATAATGGTGCCAACATGAGAGGAAAGAACAGAGGAGTGCAGACATGGATCCACAAGTTAAACCCTCAAGGTTTTTTTTGTCCCATGAAGTTCTCATTCATTGAATTTGGTGGTCAGTAATGCAGCATCAGCTTCTAGTGAGACTGCTGAATTTTTTAATGTACAGTAGACTCTCTATTATCCAGGATGATAGGGAAAAAATTAATCCTGGTTAATAAAATCCTGGATAATCACTATCCATAAGAAATATGGGGGTGGGGCGGTTGGTTCACCAGCCACCCTGTGCTGGGGGAGGAGGTGTTGGTTCACTGGTTGCCCTGTGCCCTGGGGGTTTTTTGGTTTTTTTTCTGTGCTTGAGGTGGCAACAAAGCCAGAGCCAGCCCTGCAAGTTACACGTATGTTTTTTTTTTGACATCCTGGTTAATCCACATCCTGGTTAACCCAATTCTGGATAATCAAGAGTCTACTGTAATTAAAAGCATCTATGTATTTTTCTCTGCATCAACTCATCAATGGCAAGTTTTGAAGCAACAACTGGGAACATCCTCTCTGATGCTGAAACCACTGAGTGCCACATGATGGGAAAGTTGAGTGGAGGCGATAAAGCCTATCAAACACCAAAGTGGGAAGACAGATGATACCATAGTTACCATTATGGAGGATAATGCTATGACAGGAACTATTTGTGGGAGAACAGTAGCAGAAGGAAATGGAATCACCAGAAACATGGATAATTTCAAATGTCTGTGTGGCTTAATGTTGTGGCATGACATACTGTTTGAAATAAATGTTGTAAGCAAGAGACGCCAAGGTGTTGACCTTGATATTTCTGGAGCAATGGAACAACTGGATAAAAGCAAAGTCATAACTACAGTCTTACCAGTCAGATAAGGGATTTCAAAATGTTCTGAAGAGTGCACAGAAGTTGGCAGTGGAACTTCACACTGAAACTATTTTCCCACCCATTCAAGAATACAAGAGTCACTGAAGAAGATGACATTTTGATTACAAGGCATGGGATAATCCCATAAGAGACTCCAAACAACAATTCAAAGTTGAATTCTTTAACCAGGTGCTAGATTGTGCAGTACAGTCAGTTGAAGAACGTTTCATGCAGCTCAAGGAACACAGCACTATATTTGGGATGTTGTATGATATTCCAAAACTCCTCACTATGCCTGAGGAAGCAATGCAGGGCACTAGAGACAGTATTGACACATAATGACATGCGCAATATTGATGCAAGTGATTTAGATGATGAACTGAAAGCCCTTTCAAGATACATTTCAGCAGAATCAACTCCAAAGTCTGTTCTGGAATATATGTGCACAAAGAAGATGACCAACTTCTTTCCAAATGCTTTGTTGCTCTGTGCATACTTCTAACACTTCCTGTAACAGTTGCCAGTGGAGAATGCAGCTTCTCTGAGCTGAAGTTAATAAAAATACATCTACGCTCCACAATGACATAACACGGTTTTTCAGCTCTAGACGCACAGAGATGGTGGAGGCTGGTCAGTCTTGCAACCATCTCAATACAGCATGCGCTGGCCCAGACTGTGGACCTTCAGGAAGCAGTTCAAATCTTTGCAACCAGGAAGGCACGGAAAGCACCACTTTGATTATTCAAACAGAAAAATGCCAGTGTTTACTATCCAGACAAGAAAAGTTACATTTGCTGTTCAGGTATTTGAAAGTTAAGTGTTACTTAAAATTTTTGAACAAGACATTTTAAGTTGTTAGTTCTTTATTGGGGTAGGTAGCAGAGAGGAGTAGAAAAGGAAGAAGGCAGAACTGAGACCCTTCAAAGTTTTGGCCCAAGCGAGGGGGCATGGGGCATCATTTGAGCTCCCCACCTTAGGTGCCAAAAGGTTGTGGGCCGGCCCTGCAGAACAGAGAACATGGATTCACTCTTTATTGGCTACTAAGTGCCCATTAGATGACATTGATTTTCACTCATTGTTCACTACCTCTGGACCTGGAGTTTGGACCACAGACTTGCTCTGTTTCCACTTAGCAGTCCCTTGAGCTATCAAGTCTTCAAGAAAATGTTTAGTAAGTATAGCACATATCAACTTACACAAATGGGCAACAAAACATATAGGAGTTCCCTGTTTAAAATGAACTCGCCTGCAATGACCAAAGAGTCACTCTTTGGTAAAGAAGACTCTGATCTATAACCTAGACCAACTGCATACAACATATGGGTATTTTGCAAAATATTTTATAACCATTCAAGTCAATAGGTCTTTTGCCATTAACATTAATGGAAGCAGAATCTGGCTCACTACAACTTTGTATGTTTCTGCAATAAATGTAGCATGTACATATGTATATTTTTCAAAACAGAAAATATCATTAAGTTATTAAGGTTGCTAAGTGTAACTCAAGTGAAAATGTATCATTGAGCATATCCATTAATACAATGCATTTAAAAACCATTACAAATCATGGAAATCACAATAAGGTTACATAGACAATTCTGATACCAACCTTAATGCCCATACATACCATTAAGGAGAAATATTCTAAGTCGTCACCCAACCCCAAACTTTCTTAACTATCTGAAAATAATCTTCTAGCCTCCTTTACACACAGAAATTTTCAAACCATTAACTTACTGAGATTAAATGAGAGGGCTTTCAATGAGAAGGAGCGTGCTTTCCTCAAAATAAGCCTTACAATGGAGTTCTCAACACAACCTTAACTGCATGCGCGCACACACGCACACACACACTCTGCATGAAGAAATGGATTAGAACTCAGGAACCACTATGGAATGAGACCTGCTTAGAGTACAACTAAGGATCTCTCGCTCAGAAACTTGGAGGCCACTGTCAAATAAAATTATAGAGCAACTATGGTAATTTAATAGCACATATTTCACCAGAGTGCTTATAGCCTTATGTAACTAGAGATCAAAATCACTAACTCTATGTTAATTCTCTCTGTTTCTCTGGAGTGGGAAGGAAAGTCTTTTAAAATCCAGATACCAAATCTCCTCAGTACAATTGCCTGGTGATAAAATTGGTATTTTATTTCCTCGTTGTTTAAATCAATTCTGGTAAAGACAAAGAACACAGCTGCATTCTCTGTACCCAAAGTCCATCCACTGAACTACCATAAACATGGGGCTAAATTTTGTACCACTCTACTTGAGATTTTACAATCTGAACAACCTCAGCAGAGGAACTAGCACAAAAACTGACTGCAATAAAGCAAGAATTCTTTTGCTAATGCTATGGAAAGGAGACAAGGAAAAAGTCAATTTAAAGTTTATAGGAAATAAGAAAAGAATGGGCATGCAGGAAACAGGGTGGAGGTTAGTAGATGAAGAGTGTAATAAAATACATTTTGAAACTATAACATCTGTACAGTTTGTATGAGAAAAAGCACTAAAAAGGTGAAAAGGACATTAAGCACATAGCAAAGAACTTTTCAAAAATGCTGTGTAGTAACATTAACCATAGGAAGAGAGCACTAGGAATATCCTATTGCAGACTGCTTAAACCCATTTAATTCCCTTCCTTGGTGCAAGGTATGAAGTCATTAAAAAGGTCGACACATAAAAGCACCAAAAGTGATGCTAAAGGATCTATTTCTCACACATTTCAAAGAGAATGAAATACTTACTAAACAGCCAGAACATAAAATTGACACTCTTTTAAAGCTGCTAATGACACATCACAGATCGGAGGAGAAATGTTAAGGGGAAGCAGGGTGGAGGCTGGTATTTTTTCCCCAAATACACATCACAGCGAGCTGCACAACTGCTTGAAGATTCAATGGCCAGGAGCATTAAATGTATTCCAGCATTCTTGAACTTATGACAAGACTGTTCAGTCACAGATTACAAACGTGATTTTATGAAGGGGGGAAAATGTTACAAAATACGCTGTATTCTCAAGAACCACAGCTATACCAGTGGCGTACCAATCCTACTCTTACTGAAGTCATTGGGTCTTGAAGCTATGCTTATCTATCCTTATAGACATTTGTAGGCACCCATGATCTAAGTATCTGGACACTAGGGGTAACATTCTCAAAAGCACAAAAAGTAATCTAAGGAGCCTAAGTCTCATAGAAAGTCAATGGACTCAGGAGCCTAAGTGACTAAATTATTTTGAAAAAATGGGAGGCTAAGTCACTCAAGCAATTTTGAAATTGTACCCTTGGTATCCATCACAGAACCTGTGGGGAAACTCCTTTTTTATTTAAAGGGGAGGAAAAAGTTAAGTTCAACAATTTCAGAAAAGAGATCCTGAGAGCTACCCATGAGATACTGGTTTACTTAGGATATGTCTTCACTATCCACCAAATCAGCGGGTAGCGATCGATCTTTTGGCGATCGATTTATTGTGTATCATTAAGACGCAATAAATCAATCGCCAACGGTGCCCCTATGGACTCCGGAACTCCAGCTCGCCAAGAGGCACAAGCTGGAGTCAACGGGGGAGTGCGCTGCCAACCACCACCACCATGAGGATGGCAGCTAATTTGGCCGAAGATACCCCAACTTCAGCTACGTTATTTACATAGGTGAAGTTGCGTATCTTTGGTCGATCCATACCCCTACTGTAGACCAGCCCTTAGAGGAGTTACGAATAAGAAGCTCTTTGCAAAATTCTTCCTTTTTTCCCTATTATTGTATACATGTGCCTGTAAAAAATGTTATACACTGGATTACATAGTATGTTCTATGCAGTGTTATCAGAAAGCCTTCCTAAGGTTCACCATAGTCTGAGGAAAACTGAGTCAAGGTCAATTTAGGATGTCCAGTGATAATACTGAAATTATCTTTCTAAATGTAAAAACTAAAGCCTCATCGTACTCTACTGAAGTCAATGGGTGTAATTCTGTGCTGCATCTCTAAGGTCTTGTCTTCACTAAAAAATATAGCTAGTGTTACTACACTTGAGCTATTCCACACGCCAGCTTAGCCAGCTTGAGTGAGAATGACCACACTGCAAAGCAATACTCCAGCGACACTGAGTGATTTGATGAGCAGCCCAGTGTGACTGGGTTAGCAGCTGATGAATTGTTGTAACTCTAGCTGCTGCATCTTCCCTGCATTATCAGCTGTAGTGTCAACACTACTTGAGCTTCAATCCATGCCCCTGGTGGACCTGCTAAAAGGCATCACCTAACTCAAGCTAAAGATTTTTGTGTGGGGAGGAGAGTTGGGTTAAGGGAAAACTCAAGCTATAGTTCAAGCTACCACTGCAATAAAGACAAGTCCTCAGAAGCACGTTACAGACCTCTTAGCCCAGGGGGAGAAGGGAAGAAGACTAAGTCACCTTTGTACTCGTCCAATCCCAGACTGCTCTAGGGGGCTGGAGATGCTGCGGCCATAACTTTAGACAGTGCTAGTGGCCTAGCTATGTTGCAGAAATCTCCTTCACCCAATCCTATGGGATACAGGGCAATTTGGAACCACCATATTTCTGAACACTGTAGCACATCCCCAACACACTTCTCTTAACCTTTCCCCTGGTCCTGCCTATAGCTCTCCCTTTACACCAGGGCTCTGGAAGGGGTCCTCTCAGGAGGCAGCCTACAGCTCTCTCCCCAGTGCCATGCTGGAGGAATCCTCACCCAGCAGCAGCAGGGGCTTTTAGGGCCCCTTTATGCTGCTCTAACCCTTTTACACAGCACAAAGGGGACAGAACAGGGGTGGGGATCTCTCCCAAATGCAATTGTTCCTTTAACTTCAATGGGACAGGAGCAGGCCCTCAGAAGGTTTAGTGAATTTGCCACTGAACTGGAGCACAGAGGTAATTGTTGTTTATGGAAGGTTATAACACCACTCTCTAGATCACCAGTCTGGCAATACCAGTCATTCTTCTATTACTTTCGCAGCCAGATCCTCAGCGGTTGGCTCTCAGCATTGCTCTGTTGGGTTCAATGAAGCCCTGCTGATTTATACCAGCTGAGAATCTGCCTTCGTATTTTCAGTGGAGCGCAATCACTTCCTTTGGGCTCCTCCTTGCATCCTTCAGAGAAAATTTTTACATCAAAAATTCCTTTCCATGGTGTGTTAAGATTCCCACATTGACGGTTCCCTATGGCTGCTAACCCTAATCAAATGCTCTCTGACTCCTCTGATTTTCTGAGGAAAATGCAGGGGACTCAGTGCTTTTGGTCTTTTATCTTAATTTCTGTGACATGATCTAATTACAGACATTCAGTGGTGCCCTCTAATTACCAGTGGAAATGAATACTGAAAGATGCCTCTTGTCTTCCAGACCTCCCTCCACAATCCACCCCCTGCCCTTTTCAGCATGTCTCTGCAGACTAAGTGTTTGACATACGTTCTGAAGCCTTCTTTACATACGGAATAATATACAATATGCACCAGATGTACCTATGATAAGCCATTACACTATAGGAAAGAAAAAAGAAATATGATATGGGGGAAATTAGTGGAAGCATTTAAAGGAAGAAGAAATTTTGGAACAACAAGACTATATCTCACCAATGTTGATATTGAAGATTAAGTTTTAAAAGGAAAATAATTTCCTATGGGGAAAAAAGAAGATATACTACATGCTTATGATACAAAGTTTACTACAGCTATGCTGCATTTTGCTAAGGGTTATTTATTTCATACACAATCAATTGCCTGGGACAGTCTCTCAAACAGTACAGAAAACAAAGAGCTTCTTATGTTCAAATAAACCTCAGTAACTCTAAATGTGCATGGTACAATTAGGGTCATTTAGTGTATGTTGCACTGGGATACTGCACTGCATTCTGCTAATTGGAAACTGCAGAGCAAGTGAAATACAATTGGCTGCATGGTTCTATACACAAATTTTGTCAAACTTAATGATAAAGTCATAAACTGAGTATTTTTTTTTCCTCCAACTTGCTTACTGTAGCATTTATAAACAGGAATCTGGCAACATGTCAGCGGTGCAAACTGATTTCCTTTTCTAAATACAATTTTAAAAAGCAAATAAACAAGGTTATGCCTGCTAATGAAACATTATATGCCATGCTGGAGTTAGCTTTCTTTTAAAATCTACTTTCTTGGGCAGATGGAACACCAAACAAAAAAACAACAAACCTTTCTATAAAGAACGTATTTACATAAAAATGCATTCTCTATAGAACTTTGTTTAAAGAAAAACTGTGTTATGTCTATAATGTTATATTGAGGATCTAAGCAGGGTCCCATTAGATCAGTGTAAAAAAACCCCAGAGAAATCTGCTAGCATCCTATTAGCTTATTATTTATTATTTGTACTACAATAGTGCTTAAAAACCTCAACTGACATCAGGGCCCCACTCCATTAAATAGTATATAGACACATTAGGACAGCCAATACTTGTCCCAAAAGAGCTTAGAATCTAAATAGACAAAACAGACAAAGGATGGAAGGGGGCATAGAGGAGGAAATGCCTAGCCCAAGATCACACAGCAGATCTATGAGAAAGTCAAGAACAGAATCCAGGGATCCTGACTCCCAGTCGAATGCCTTATCTGTTAAATCACACAACCACTCAGCCTTCAACACTGCCCTGTAGTTACTTCACTATTATGTTAAGAAATATGAAAACTATTTACAGGAAGCTAAATTATAAGCCCTAGCCTCTGGTTTCGCACAGCCATTATTATTTATGTGTGTTTTTAAAGACAAAACTCATTGCACATATGAAGTCGGTGCTCAAAATGGGTACGTGTCAGTTTTTATAGGGCAATCAATTAGGGCTTTTCTACATGAACACTTAGCTCACAGCAAGCTGGGATGTAAATCTACCCTGCACTAGCCTGGGTTTGTCTACACAGCACACACACAAAACCCAGGGTCAGTGGAAGGGTATTTGGTGACCTAGGCAAAACTTCCGCCTTGCGCACCCACCTCCACCCCCTATGGGCCTAGGGAACCCTGCGGCAGCTCTCCACCCTGGGGCACCCCCCTGCTCTGCAGCACCCCCACCCGCTGCCCAGGGAGGCCTCCCCGTGGCACTCCCCAATGCCCGGGAAGCCCCCCGATGCCCAGGAAGCCCCCACTTTGGCGGCAGCTCCCCACCACCTGGAGAGCCCCCACCCCCTGTGGTGGCAGCTCCCCGCCCCCAACCCCACTAGGGAAGCGCCCCCTGCTGCAGCTCCCCACTCCCCTCCGCTCAGTGAGCCTCCTCTGCGGCAGCTCCCCGCCCCAGCTCACTTCGGCTCTGCCTCCTCCCCTCAGCATTCCGGTGCCGCTCCACTTTTCCCGCCTTCAGGCTTGCGGTGCCAATCTGTTACATTATTACAAATCAGCATGGCAAGCTTGGGAGGGGAGGAGAATTAGAGTGGGTGGCGTGCTCAGGGAAGGAGGCGGAGCGCAGGTGAGCTGGGGCGGGGAGCAGTTCCCCTATGCACACCCCCCATTACTTGTTGGGGCGCCCTCCCCGCGCCACCCTGCCCCAGCCCACCTCCGCTCCACTGTTACCCCCAACCACTTGGTGCCCTAGGTGGTTGCTTAGTTCACCTAGCGGTTGCACCGGCCCTGACAAAACCCCAACTCATGGCAGCAAGTAGGGTGACTAGATGTCCCAATTTTATAGGGACAGTCATAATTTTGGGGTTTTTTTCTCATATGGGCTCCTATTACCCCCTACTTCCTGTCCCAATTTTTATCATTTGCTGTCTGGTCATCCTAGCAGCCAGTCTCTGAGGCCAGGTCAACCAACTTGGGTTCGTGGGGCTTGCAGTGCGGGGCTAAAAATATCAGTGTAGATGCTGGGGCTTGGGCTGGAGGCAGGAGCCCAGGCTCTGAGATCCTCTCCTGTTGGCCTGAGATTTAACTCACCCCCATACTAAACCAGCGTTGGGTGAAACTCAGAAATTCCAACACTAAAATTTAGAAAAAATGCATCCCCACCTCAGGAATGCTCCTAACAAGATTAATAACACCAAGCGGTTGTAAAATAGAGACACCCACACACTGAGAAGTTTATGGAAGGAACAAAAAGACCCCCAAAATTGGTAAAATAGATAAAATAAGCTCTGATCAAATAATTTATGCTGATCATCTGCACAAACAAAGAAGGTCATAAATAAGTGACAATTTGGGAATAAGAGATAAACTGTAAAAAGAGTTGAGCAGGGGGAAGGACACAGTGCGTGACTGGTAAACTAGGAGTCCTGAATAATGCGATAGGCTTAGTGAAGTTAAAGGAGGTAGCTAGTTTTACCCATATAATGTAACAAAGAAACCCAATGCTCTTTGGGAACCACCTCCAGACTGGAATTTAACACCAAGCTGCCAGAACTCTGACCCCTCTGCTCGACCACGAGGATCCTGACTGGCCATCGGCTGAATTTTTTGTGTATATTGGGAGTGGTGAGCGTTAAAGATTTGCTTGGTGTGTGTCCTCTGTGTGTGTTGCTAATCAACAGATGTTTAGAGCACAGCTGTGTAAGGCTCTCTCACTGGGAAAATGTTCCGCAGACCAGTAAAGCCCTGAGCCCTGAGGGCAAGGGCAGGTACTTAAATTGACCAGGTTTCTTCCTGAGCCCTGTGGGTAAGGATAGGTGCCTTACACCATGAGCCTGAGAAAGGGAAAGTGGGGGGATGCATATGTTGATTGGGGCACGTCTTGAGGTATACGTGGGGTGCCCTAGATTTTTTTTGTGGGTAAAACCCCCCTCGCCGGGTCTCAGAGCCCAGGCTCCAGCTTCCACCCCAGTACCTACAAAGCTATTTTTACCCCCGCAGCACAAGCTTCACTGGCCCGAGTCAGTTGACCTCAGCTCCGAGACAGCACAGTGGATCTGGTTTGGCAGAATAGACATACCCTGTGTCCATGTGAGTCCTGCTGCCATGTGTTCAAAGTTCCCCAATGAGCTTTAATCTACCCCTGTTTCAAAGTGGGGGAGATCAGAGCACATTAGGAAACTAAATGGACATTTAGTCAGTGGCAGGCTAGTGCGGACTAGATTTATGCCCAGGCTTTCAGTGAACTCAGCATTTGTATAGACAAGCCCTTAGACATACAGAAGTGACTGCCAGCTCTGGAAACCAGTTAGCAGCTAGCTGAAAAACTGGCTTTCCTTTCTCTTTTACAAAAATTTTGTTTTTATCCACATGAAGTTGACATCCCGGGGCAATCCTTTAGATTACAAGTCCTTAGAAACCACTAGCTAAGGGTGCGCTTTTCAATGTTAGGTGAGCAATTTCTAGACTATTAGTAGCAAATTCACTGGACAATGTTTTGTCTTAAACTTTATTTTGAGATTCTGTGACATTCACTTAACTGATTTCATTGGCATCGTGCATGAGTTACAGCAGTGACTCCTTGACTGTATACAATGACAAGAGCATTCTTCAGGCAGATTGCTGGATCAAGAAGCACAAGCTTGGTAGCTACAACACACACACACACACAATTTTCTATTCAGGCAGTAGCATACAGCAAACCAACAGATGTAACTTTTCTCATAAGAAGTCAAGAGGAAATGCTTCTAGTCCAGTAATAAAATGCTCATGCTAAAAACACTCTTGAGCTCCTCTGGCTGTAGCAGCTTTAGTGGGACTGTCAGGATGAAGCAGCATAGAGTCCAAACAATGGATGACAGGTTGTTTGGACTCTATGCTGAGTCCAAACAACCTGTCATCCATGGAGGGGATGGATGGATCAGGAGAATGGCCAATGGTGGCCCAAAAAGAAGTATGGGCCACTGTTAGCTAAAGTTCAAAGGTCCAGAAGTCAAGGGAAGGGGTTGGCTAAGGATCTGTGAGTGAAGGGATGTTCTTAAGGAGAAGCTGAGCAGATCAAAATTTTGTTGCTTTGCTGTTGCTTGGAGGGTCAAGTTCATTCATCAGTCCTCCTGGATTCAGAGCAAGATTCACAAGGACAAGTTATGGATTTTGCATCCTAGCCTCAGCGTCTAACCAACTCGCAGTTATTGATTTGGAGGGAGAAAGTAAACTCTTTGGACTGAGGGAACTTTTAGAATCATGAGCACAAACTGGGGGTTCAAGTATAAACTGTAATTTTTGTAGTCACAAGTAATTTTTAAAAACTGTTTGGGTGCAGGAAAGCAACTGGATTACCTAGGTCTAGGTAACTGGAATGGAAAATTTAAAAAGTTAAATTCTCCTGGTTAGAGGCACTGTTCAGTGAAGGCCCCTTAACTCTGAACAAGTACAGTAAGGGTTGGGGATAGATAAACTGGGAGGACAGACAATGATATTAATGTTCTATGGAGCTGCAAGAATGACTCTAATATTGTAACTGTGTTTTATTCCAATAATAAAGTTGCCCTCAAAATTAAATTAGAGACACCATCAACTTGAAATTCACGTTTCCGGCTGAATATTTTATAGTGTACCTATCTTTCTTACAAGCAACACCTACTTGTATTACAACTGAGATTTAAGAAAAAACAATTTTACCTACTTTCTTTACTGTGTGCATTTAACATCCCTTTATATGCAGTCAGTGTCACTTCTTGCATCTTGCACTAGTACAATAGTAACACATCTCTAGTCCATGCATTACCTCAGGTGCTGATAGCCTAAGATCTGAAGGAATGCAAGGTGACAGTGCCAATTTTAAGGAACATGGGCCTGTTCCTCTGTCGTATAGGGTTCAGAGGCACCAGAACGCGGGGAGCAGGGGGCTATGGTCCTCCCATTTTTTTACCAGCCATAACAGGAAGCAACAGGGGAAGGGGCAGAGAGGAGTGAGCGGGGAGGTGAAATCTTGGGTGTGAAGAGCAGCATGAGGATGGGGATTCAGGAAAAAGGGGTGTCACGAGGTAGGGCCTTGGTTCTGGCACTTTTGGCTCCCAAATTTTAGGGTGTTTTGGCTGCTCCTGATATGGTCAAATGTTATCCCTCTAATACAGTAACCAACTTAGAGGCAACTTCTAGGAGGTAAAGGAGAAAGATTTGTTGCACATCCTATCAATGCATTGTTTCAGCTGTTAACCACAATACTGGAAACCAGGAGAAAGGAGAACATTTGGCTAACAATGGCGAGGAAATAAACATAGAAGAAGGAATGAAATTGCATGAGGACAGCCCTCCTTCAGCTCTATTTCAGGCAAAGGAAAATAAAGCCTCCAGGCCAAAGGGCTGTTATCCACCCTGTCTTACATTTGCCTTCCCCATTTGATCTCAAAATGTATCAGAAAGGCCACACTCTAGCTGGAGATTGCTGAGGGAGGAATTATTAAAAGCAGAAAGGCAGCACGATCAGTAGTCAGAATGTAATATGGGATGGGAATTTATTAAGTGTATTGGGGATTGGAGAACTAGAGATCATGAAGATAGTTCAAACAAACTCAAGAAAGCTGTTGAAGGTCAGATATGAGGGACAGGGTGACAGAGATCTGTATTCTATTCCTGGCTCAGCTAGAAATTCACTGTATGACCCTGGGAAAGTCACTGTCACTTAACATAGCTGTGCTACAATTGCCCTGTATTTAAAACTGGACTAATAATGCTGCTAAAGCACTTTGAGAGCAATGGATGAAAAGCATTTTTAAAATTATTCGGAATACAACATAGAATATCTACAGCATCAATTAAACATAATAAAATCATTATACACAGAAGACTTTTATGAAAAGTCAGACAGCTCTACAGGGGAGCATGGAGTACAGGTACACTTAAAAACCTATCTGACACAAATGATAGAGGAATATATCCATCCGTCCATCCTGACAGTGCTAGAAGAGAACTGATGAGTCTTAAAATCTACTGTGTGTTGCTTACTTAGCCCTTTGAGAGCATGATAAATGTCAAAAGAAGAATAGCTGGACAGTATAGTGTATAGATGTATTTTCATTGGTGCCTAGCAAACACAAATGCGTAGATGGAGCCTACACTTTGAAAAATGACTAATGATTTTGGATGCCCTATAGCAGCGCTGTCCAATAGAAATTCGATGCTAGCCACACTTGTGGTTTTGAGTTTTTATTAGCCACATTATAAAATAGCCACATTAAGCCACATTATAAAAAAGCCACTTGCATTAGCCACAATTCAATAGCCTATTAGCCACATGTGGCTAATGGCGAACATACTGGACTCCACTGCCCTATAGGATCTGAATTTCAGACAGAGGTGTTCAGCATATTCTGAAAAACAGGCCTCTTTATGATATCTGGCTGGGCACCCAAAAATCACTTGTCACTTTTGTAAGGAACTCAGCAAAATTACACAAAGGAGTGGACACTTGGTCACATGTAGCCTCTATTTTGACTGAAGTAAATGGAGAGTAAAACAAACATGCTGTACTATATTCAAATATTTCATAATGTTAACAAGCAAAACACTTATCTTGATGTACATGCATAATTTCCATCATAATTTCATGAGTACTCTTAAGGTGTGCACATCCCAGAGAAAATAATACTACACAACACACACACTTCTACAACAGCGAGCAAGTGTCCGACTCAAGCATGATGAACCAGTTATTCATTTTTCACTCCTCAAATAGTAAATAACTTGTCAGTCACAAATTACTTGTGATGCAGCTGTATATTCCATCTCATCTGGGAGAACAGAACACAATTCAGGCATGGGGTTCCAAGTGTGGACTAGATGGCTAGCTAGGTATAGCTCTTGGATAAAAAGGATATCAGCAGGAAGGCCCATATCATTCCTGCTGAGTGGTCTTTTCTTCCCAATACTGCAGCCCAGATAAAAGAGTATGCCAGTGGATGGTTTAACAAAGGCCGGTCAGAATGACTTGGTAAGCTGCAGTTTAGGCACGAATTAGTGGAGTGCTGCTGTGACCAGATATCTAAAGTTGACAAACCAGTCTTCAGAAAGTAATGCCATACTCCTGATCTTGTATGAAGAAAGCAAATAGTATACTGAAACCACTGAAGGCAATTAAAGTGCCTGTTGTAAAACCACCGTCATCAAGGTTTGAATGGAGGATGTTGTTTCCTTAGGAATCAAAACATAGTTATTGTCTTTGAATTCTGTGGTTGTTGTCAGTTGCTCTTAGTTGTTGACTAAAAGGCTAGAGAAGGAGTCTGCTTTAAAGATCCATCTGATCACACTTCGGGTGTATAATGGAAATGGGTTTCCCTATTTCAATACCACGTTGAAATCTGCCATTTACATGAGAGGGTTATATGTGATGCCTCCCAGTGAGACGATAATGTACAGGCACACCAGGAGAGAAGGGTAAGAAAGCAGAGCATTCCAAAAAATGATAGGTTTCAGAGTGGTAGCCGTGTTAGTCTGTATCTGTACATCTGATGACGTGAGTTTTAGCCCACAAAAGCTTATGCCCAAATAAATTTGTTAGTCTCTAATGTGCCACAAGTACTCCTCATTCTTTTTTTTCAAATAATGATGTTTCTAAAGCTGTTTGAACCAACTGGCCATCTAGGGCAAACTAAACAATATAGGTTAGTAGTTGGCTCAAACTATTTGGGAGGAGTTTAAGTATTTACTTGCTAATCTGATAGAATCAAAACCAAAAGATAATAAGATGGGGGGGATACCTTAATATAGTGCTTTTTTCAACATATGAGATTCTGTCTTAAATTTCTGTATGAGATTAACCAGTTTAGTTCCAGTGAGTTATGTGAACTGAACTAGTAGGTTTAGATTGTGAGAGTTCACATGTCCCTGAAGTTTAAAAATATTTTAAAAACTCCAAAAATATATCAATGCAAACTTGCTTACACTCACCAGCTTTTGTAATGAAAATTTAAACCATGAGATGATGGACGACTGGAAAAAAGCAAATATAGTGCCCATCTTTAAAAAAGGGAAGAAGGAGAATCTGGGGAACTACAGACCGGTCAGCCTCATCTCAGTCCCTGGAAAAATTATGGAGTAGGTCCTCAAGGAATCCATTTTGAAGCACTTGGAGGAGAGGAAAGTGATGAGGAACAGTCAACATGGATTCACCAAGGGCAAGTCATGCCTGATCAACCTGATTGCCTTCTATGATGAGATAACTGGTTCTGTGAGGGGGAAATGGTGGATATGATATATCTTGACTTTAGCAAAGTTTTTCATATGGTCTCCCACAGTATTCTTGCCAGCAAATTAAAAAAGTACGGATTGGATGAATAAGGGGGATAGAAAGCTGGCTAGGTCATCAGGCTCAATGGGTAGTGATCAATAGCTCAATGTCTAATTGGCGGATGGTATCAAGCGGAGTGCCCCAGAGGTCAGTCCTGAGGCCAGTTTTGTTCAACATCTTCATTAATGATCCGGATGATGGGATGGATTGCACCCTTAGCAAGACAGCGGATGACACTAAGCTGGCTGGAAAGGTAGATGCTCTGGAGGGTAGAGATAGGGTCCAGAGTAACCTAGACAAATTGGAGGATTGGGCCAAAAGAAATCTGATGAAGTTTAACATGGACAAGTGCAGAGTTCTGCACTTTGGACAGAAAAATCCCATGCACTGCAACAGGCTGGGGACTGACTAACTAAGCAGAAGTTCAGCAGAAAAAGACCTGGGGATTATAGTGGATGAGAAGCTGGATATGAGTCAGCAGTGTGTCCTTGTTGCCAAGAAGGCTAACAGCATATTGGGCTTCATTAGTAGGAACATTGCCAGCAAATCAAGGGGAGTGATTATTCCCCTCTATTCTGCACTTGTGAAGCCACATCTGGAGTACTGTGTCCAGTTCTGGGCCCCTCACTGCAGAAAGGATGTAGACAAATTGGATAGAGTCCAGCAGAGGGCAACAAAAATGAGTAGGGGCTAGGGCACGACTTATGAGGAGAGACTGAGGGAACTCTGGTTATTTAGTCTGCAGCAGAGAAGAGTTAGGGGGATTGATAGCAGCCTTCAACTACATGAAGAGGGGGGATTCCAAAAAGAATGGAGCTTGGCTGTTCTCAGTGGTGGCAGATGACAGAACAAGGAGCAATGGTCTCAAGTTGCAGTGGGGGATATTAGGAAAAACTATTTCACTAGGAGAGTAGTGAAGCACTGGAATGGATTACCTAGGAAGTGGTGGAATCTCCATCTGTAGAGGTTTTTTAAGGCCTGGATTAACACAGCACTGGCTGGGATGATTTAGTGGGGGTTGTCCTGCTTTCATAGAATCACAGAGTTGTAAGGGACCTCAGAAGATCATCTAGTCTAACCCGCTACTCAAAGCAGGACCAATCCCTTTTTTTGACCTATATCCCTAAATGGCCCCCTTAAGGGGTGAACTCACAACTCTGGGTTTAGGAGGCTAATGCTCAAACCACTGAGCTTTCCACCCCCACCTTTAAGCAGGGGGTTGGACTAGATCAGGCGTGGCCAACCTGAGGCTCCGGAGCCACATGCAGCTCTTCAGAAGTTAATATGCGGATCCTTGTATAGGCACCAGCTCAGGGGCTGGAACTACAGGCACCAACTTTCCAATGTGCGAGGCAGGGGGTGGGGGGGGGACTCACTGCTCAACCCCTGGCTCTGCCACAGGCCCTGCCCCAGTCCCCTGAGACTGCTGTGCCCTTGCTCCTCAACTCCCACTCAGAGCCTCCTGCATGCCATGAAACAGCTGATCGGGGAGGTGCAGGGAGAGAGGGGGAGGCGCTAATCAGTGGGATTGCTGGTGGGTGGGAGGCGCTGGGAGCAGGAGCTCATGGGGGGCTACTGACAGATTACTGTGGCCCTTTGGCAGTGTACATTGGTAATTTCTGGCTCCTTTTCAAGCTCAGGTTAGCCACTCCTGGACTAGATGACCTCCTGAGGTCTCTTCCAACCCTAATCTTCTGATTCTAGATCAGAAATTGTAAGGCCTCATGACAATGTCTAGTATGCATTAGACAGGATGCGAATTTATCATTGTGAGAAAGATTGTTCATAAGAAAAATACAAGTCCAGAGAGTTTTAAAGGGAAAAATATTCCTGTCTCTGCATTAAAATTTGCGAGAGAGGGGGGAAATCTTTGCTGCTCTTGTTTTGTTTTCAGGAGGAAATATGATCGTTGACACTTTATCAAGGCTTGGTAAAGAATGCTCTGATCTATTAAGTCCTAAAATGACTACTGTCCCTTCAAAAAGGGACCAGACAAAATACTACCCTACAATACTTTGTCTTTTCCTACAGTAAACATTGCTAATGCTCCTGGAGAGGGCTGACCTTGCCAGCCAATTACATTATGCTAATTTGTCTGTTACTATAACTCCTGCAGAGGCATTCACAGCTCAAAGCAGGACAGAGATTTATATTGTGTATTCCAAGCAGCAGACTATGTATGTTAATATCTCTCTCCCTCCCCGCACCTTCCTTCTAGTTATAGTTCTACAGGGCAATATCTACATGAAACAACTCTGTACTTTCTAAATGATAGTTCTTGCCAGCTCTGGTTTTTTTACAAGGCATGTCCAGGCATTACCTTGTCCTTCTCAAACAGCTACTTTTTTTTTTGATCTAAGGAAACATGCTCTTGGCAATGGTTGTTTTCCTATGAAAACGTAGGATTTCTTTCACACTTTGAAAGCCTCCCTGGAATGTATGAGCATCCATCATGCAAAGTGATCACATAGTAAACTGATAGAGCTGCATTACGCTAAATTGTCCACATTGTACTAGTACTTTATTATGGAAGTAGGAGCTGTGCTTGAGCCTGGTTATGTAAACTCTTACTCTTGCAATTAAACAAACCCAAAGAGTCTGCTCATGGAAGTAGGTTTATATATATGTTATTAGTATTAAAGCAGCACTCTAGTTTGGGACCCAATGTGATACTTGCTGTACTAACCCGCAGCAGAAAATGGGCCCTGCCAAAAGAGCTTACAATCCATATTGTTCAGCAAACAAAATTCAAAAGGTTTGGTTCTGCCAGCTGTCTGCAAAATTTTAGTTGAGATATGAGACTAAGAAATTCACAACTTCTGTCTCAAGAACGATTTGCAGTACTTTCTGATTTCAATTACGTTGGAAATACAGGAGGATCTTTATTCTCAGCATTTCTTTATTTCAGCTTACGTCTTTATTACTGTACAGTCTTTGATTTCTAATAAGAAAATGAGAGCAGAAAAGTACAGAATAAAACCTATTTTTAGACTGAACCCCTTAGAATAGGGGTGGGCAAACTATGGCCTGCGGGCAACATCTGACCTGCCAGCCGATTTTATCTGGCCCTCAAATTCCCGCTGGGGAACGGGGTCGGGGGAACATGCCACAGCTCCACATGGCTCCTGGAAGCAGCTGCATGTCCCTGCTCTAGCTCCTAAGCACAGGGGCAGCCAGGGGGCTCTGCACGCTGCTCCCGCCCCAAGCATCACCCCCACAGCTCCCATTGGCCGGGAACTGAGGCCAGTGGGAGCTTCGGGGGCAGTGCCTGTGGACGGGGCAGCTGCCTGGCCACATCTCTGCATAGGGGCTGGAGAGGGACATGCTTCTGCTTTCTGGAACTGCTTGAGGTAAGTGCTTGCAGCCCTGACCTTCTCCCAGCCCCAGCCCTGATCCCCCTCAATCCCAGCCTGGAGCACCCTCCTACACCCAAAACCCCTCATCCCTGGCCTCAACCCAAGCCTGTACCTCCAGCCAGAGCCCTCCCCATCAGGCCCATGCCCCAACCCTCAACCCCAGCCCGGAGCCCCTTCCCACACCCTGAACTCCTAATTTCTGGCCCCACTCCTGCACCCCAACACCAATTTCGTGAGCATTCATGGCCCGCCATACAATTTCCATACCCAGATGTGGATCTTGGGGCAAAAAGTTTTCCCATCTCTGCTGTAGATTGTAAAGCATTTTAAAATTCAAGAACTGTCAACCTCAGGGAAGGAAACTAAAAAAGAAAAAGAAAAGACCAGAGAAATGGAATGGAAAAGAAAAGAAAAGAAAAGAAAAGAAAAGAAAAGAAAAGAAAAGA